>CATOCB010000055.1:0-600000 GCA_951411735.1 Somateria mollissima
ATGCAGTGATGATGATGTGATGATGCAGTGATGATGATGTGATGATGCAGTGATTTTGCTGTGATCATGCAGTGATGATGCTGAGATGATGCAGTGATGATACTGTGATGATGCAGTGATGATGTGATGATGCTGTGATGATGTTGTGATGATGGTGTGATGATGCTCTTGTGATGCAGTGATGGTGCTGTGATGACACTGTGATGATGCTGTGATGATGCAGTAATGATGCTGTGATGATGGTGTGATGTCGCAGTGATGATTATGCTGTGATGACGCAGTGATGACGCAGTGATGATGCTGCGATTACACTGTGATGATGCAGTGATGACGCTGTGTTGATGCAGTGATGATGGTGTGATGATGCAGTGAATATGCAGTGATGATGCTGTGAAGAAGCTGTGATGATGCAGTGATGACGCTCTAATGATGCTGTGATGATGCTGTGATGATGCAGTGAGTAAGCAGTAATGATACTGTGATGAAGCTCAGATGATGCTGTGATGATGCAGTGATGATGGTGTGATGGCGCTGTGATGATGCAGTGATGATGCTGTAATGATGCAGTGATGATGCTGAGAAGATGCTGTGATGATGGTGTGATGATGCTGTAATGATGCTGTGATGATGCAGTGATGATGCTGTGATGATGCAGTTATGATGCTGTGATGATGGTGTGATGTCGCAGTGATGATGCAGTGATGATGTTGTGATGATGGTGTGATGTCGCAGTGATGATGCAGTGATGATGCTGTGATGACGATGTGATAACACAGTGATGACGTTGTAATGACAAGGTGATGATGCAGTGATGAAGCTGCAATGATGCTGTGATGAGGCATTGATGATGCTGCGATGATGCTGTGATGATGCATTGATGATGCTGTGATGATGTAGTGATGATGGTTTGATGATGCTGAGAAGATGCAGTGATGATGCTGTGATTATGCTGTGATTATGCTGTGATGATGCTGTGATGATGCTGCGGTGATGTAGTGATGATGCTGTGATGATGCAGTGGTGATGGTGTGATGATGCAGTGATGATGGTGTGATGGTGCAGTGATGATGCTGTGATGATGCTGAGATGATGCTATGATGATGCAGTGATGATGCAGAGATGATGCTGTGATGATGCAGTGAGAAAGCAGTAACGATGCTCAGATGATGCAGTGATGCTGCAGTGATGATGCTGTGATGATGCAGAGATGATGCAGTGATGACCCTGTGAAGACGCTGTTATGATGCTGTGATGATGATGCGATGACTATGTGATGATGCTATGATGATGCTGTGACGATGCAGTGAGTATGCTCTGATGATGCAGTGATGATGCAGTGATGATGCTCTGATGATGCAGTGATGATGCTATGATGATGCTGTGACGATGCAGTGAGTATGCTCTGATGATGCAGTGATGATGCAGTGATGATACTGTGATGACGCTGTGATGATGCAGTGATGATGCAGTAATGATGCTGTGATGATGCTGTGATGACACTGTGATGATGTTGTGTAGTTGATGTGATGATGCTGTGATGATGCATTGATCATGCAGAGATGATGCAGTGATGATGCTGTGATGATGCATTGATGATGCTGTGATGATGGTGTGATGACGCAGTTATGATGCTGTGATGACGCTGCGATGATGCAGTGGTGATGCTGTGATTATGCTATGATGATGCTGTGATGATACTGTGATGATGCAGTGTTCAACATGCGATGATGCTGTGATGATTGTGTGATGATGGTGTGATGATGCTATGATGATGCAGTGATGATGCAGTGATGATGCTATGATGATGCTGTGATGATGCTTTGATGATGCTGTGATGATGCAGTGATGATGCAGTGATGATGCTATGATGATGCAGTGATGATGCTGAGAAGATGCTGTGATGATGCAGTAATTATGCAGAGATGATGCAGTGATGATGCACTGATGAAAATGTGATGGCGCTTTGATGATGCAGTGAGTATGCAGTAATGATGCTGTGATGATGCTGAGAAGATGCTGTGATGATGCAGTGATTATGCAGTGATGATGCTCAGATGATGCTGTGATGATGGTGTGATGATGCTGTGACTATGCAGTGATGATTCTCTGATGATGCAGTAATGATGCTGTGATGATGCTCAGATTATGCTGTGATCATGCAGTGATGACGCTGTGATGACACTGCAATGATGTTGTGTAGTTGATGTGATGATGCTGTGATGATGCATTGATCATGCAGAGATGATGCAGTGATGATGCTGTGATGATGCATTGATGATGCAGTGATGCTGCTGAGATGATGGTCTGATGACGCAGTGATGATGCTGTGATGATGCTGTGATGATGCTGAAATGATGCGGTGGTAATGCAGTGATGATGCTTTGATGATGCAGTGATGACGCAGTGAAGACGCAGTGATGATGCTGCGATTACAATGTGATGATGCAGTGATGATGGTGTGATGATGCAGTGAATATGCAGTGAATATGCAGTGATGATGCTGTGATGATGCTGTGATGACGCTGTGATGATGCAGTGATGACGCTCTAATGATGCTGTGATGGTGCTATTATGATGCTGTGATGATGCAGTGATGATGCAGAGATGATGCTGTGATGATGCAGTGAGAAAGCAGTAACGATGCTCAGATGATGCTGTGATGATGCAGTGATGCTGCAGTGATGATGCTGTGATGATGCAGAGATGATGCAGTGATGACCCTGTGAAGACGCAGTTATGATGCTGTGATGATGATGCGATGACTATGTGATGATGCTATGATGATGCTGTGACGATGCAGTGAGTATGCTCTGATGATGCAGTGATGATGCTCTGATGATGCAGTGATGATACTGTGGTGACGCTGTGATGATGCAGTGAGTATGCTCTGATGATGCAGTGATGATGCTCTGATGATGCAGTGATGATGCTGTGATGATGCAGTGATGATGCAGTAATGATGCTGTGATGATGCTCAGGTTATGCTGTGATTATGCAGTGATGATGCTGTGATGACACTGTGATGATGTTGTGTAGTTGATGTGATGATGCTGTGATGATGCACTGGTCATGCAGAGATGATGCAGTGATGATGCTGTGATGATGGTGTGATGACGCAGTGATGATGCTGTGATGACGCTGCGATGATGCAGTGGTGATGCTGTGATTATGCTATGATGATGCTGTGATGATACTGTGATGATGCAGTGTTCACCATGCGATGATGCTGTGATGATGCAGTGATGATGGTGTGATGATGCTATGATGATGCTGTGATGATGCTTTGATGATGCTGTGATGATGCAGTGATGATGCTCTGATGATGCTGTGATGATGCAGTGATGATGCTGTGATGATGCAGTAATTATGCAGAGATGATGCAGTGATGATGCACTGATGAAAATGTGATGGCGCTGTGATGATGCAGTGAGTAAGCAATAATGATGCTGTGATGATGCTGAGAAGATGCTGTGATGATGCAGTGATGATGCAGTGATTATGCAGTGATGATGCTCAGATGATGCTGTGATGATGGTGTGATGATGTTGTTATGATGGTGTGATGATTCTGTGACTATGCAGTGATGATTCTCTGATGATGCAGTAATGATGCTGTGATGATGCTCAGATTATGCTGTGATCATGCAGTGATGACGCTGTGATGACACTGCAATGATGTTGTGTAGTTGATGTGATGATGCTGTGATGATGCATTGATCATGCAGAGATGATGCAGTGATGATGCAGTGATGCTGCTGAGATGATGGTCTGATGACGCAGTGATGATGCAGTGATGATGCTGAGAAGATGCTGTGATGATGCAGTGATGATGCTGAAATGATGCGGTGGTAATGCAGTGATGATGCTTTGATGATGCAGTGATGACGCAGTGAAGACGCAGTGATGATGCTGCGATTACAATGTGATGATGCAGTGATGATGCAGTGATGACGCTGTGTTGATGCAGTGATGATGGTGTGATGATGCAGTGAATATGCAGTGAATATGCAGTGATGATGCTGTGATGATGCTGTGATGACGCTGTGATGATGCAGTGATGATGCAGAGATGATGCTGTGATGATGCAGTGAGAAAGCAGTAACGATGCTCAGATGATGCTGTGATGATGCAGTGATGCTGCAGTGATGATGCTGTGATGATGCAGAGATGATGCAGTGATGACCCTGTGAAGACGCAGTTATGATGCTGTGATGATGATGCCATGACTATGTGATGATGCTCTGATGATGCAGTGATGATACTGTGATGACGCTGTGATGATGCAGTGATGATGCAGTAATGATGCTGTGATGATGCTCAGGTTATGCTGTGATGATGCAGTGATGATGCTGTGATGACACTGTGATGATGGTATGATGATGCAGTGATTCTGCAGTGATGATGCAGTAATGAAGGTGTGATGATGCTGTGATGATGCTGTGATGATGCAGTGATGATTGTGTGAAGATGCAGTGATGATGCTGTGATGATGCAGTGATTATGTTGTGATGATGCTGTGATGACACTGTGATGATATTGTGATGATGCTGTGATGATACTGTGATGATGCAGTGATGATGCTGTGATGATGCAGTGATGATGGTGTGATGATGCTGTGATGACACTGTGATGATGCTGTGAAGATACTGTGATGATGCTCTGATGATGGTGTAATGATGCTGTGATGATGCAGTGATGATGTAGTGATGATGCTGAGAAGATGCTCTGATGATGCCGTGATAATGCTGTGATGATGGTGTGATGACGCTGTGATGATGCTTTGATGATGCTGTGATGATGCAGAGATGATGCAGTGATGATGCTGTGAAGACGCAGTTATTATGCTGTGATGATGATGCCATGACTATGTGATGATGCAGTGATGATGCTGTGATGACACTTAGATGATGTTATGTAGTTGATGTGATGATGCTGTGATGATGCACTGGTCATGCAGAGATGATGCAGTGACGATGCTCTGATGATGCGGTGATGATGGTGTGATGACGCAGTAATGATGCTGTGATGACGCTGCGATGATGCAGTGGTGATGCTGTGATTATGCTATGATTATGTTGTGATGATACTGTGATGATGCAGTGTTCACCATGCGATGATGCTGTGATGATGCTGTGATGACACTGTGATGATGCAGTGATGATGGTGTGATGATGCTATGATGATGCAGTGATGATGCTTTGATGATGCTGTGATAACACTGTGATGATATTGTGATGATGCTGTGAAGATACTGTGATGATGCAGTGATGATGCAGTGATGATGGTGTAATGATGCTGAGAAGATGCTCTGATGATGCCGTGATAATGCTGTGATGATGGTTTGATGACGCTGTGATGATGCTCTGATGATGCAGAGATGATGCAGTGATGACTATATGATGATGCAGTGATGATGCTGTGATTATGCAGTGATGATGCTATGATGATGCAGTGATGATGCTGAGAAGATGCTGTGACGATGCAGTGATGATGCTGTGATGATGGAGTAATTATGCAGAGATGATGCAGTGATGATGCACTGATGAAACTGTGATGGCGCTGTGATGATGCAGTGAGTAAGCAGTAATGATGCTGTGATGATGCTGAGAAGATGCTGTGATGATGCAGTGATTATGTTGTGATGATGCTTTGATGAAACTGATGATGTTGTGATGATGCAGTGATTATGCAGTGATGATGCTCAGATGATGCTGTGATGATGGTGTGATGATGCTGTAATGATGGTGTGATGATGCTGTGACTATGCAGTGATGATTCTCTGATGATGCAGTAATGATGCTCTGATGATGCTCAGATTATGCTGTGATCATGCAGTGATGCTGCTGTGATGACACTGCGATGATGTTGTGTAGTTGATGTGATGATGCTGTGATGATGCATTGATCATGCAGAGGTGATGCAGTGATGATGCTGTGATGATGCAGTGATGCTGCTGAGATGATGGTGTGATGATGCAGTGATGATGCAGTGATGATAGTGTAATGATGCTGTGATGATGCTGTGATGATGGTGTGATGATGCAGCGATGATGCTGTGATGATGCTTTGATGATGCAGTGATGATGAAGTGGTGATGCTGTGATGATGCAGTGATTATGCAGTGATGCTGCTGAGATGATGGTGTGATGACGCAGTGATGATGCAGTGATGATAGTGTAATGATGCTGTGATGATGCAGTGATGACACAGTGAAGACGCAGTGATGATGCTGCGATTACACTGTGATGATGCAGTGATGACGCTGTGTTGATGCAGTGATGATGGTGTGATGATGCAGTGAATATGCAGTGAATATGCAGTGATGATGCTGTGATGACGCTGTGATGATGCAGTGTTGACGCTCTAATGATGCTGTGATGGTGCTATTATGATGCTGTGATGATGCAGTGATGATGCTATGATGATGCATTGATGATGCAGAGATGATGCTGTGATGATGCAGTGAGAAAGCAGTAACGATGCTCAGATGATGCTGTGATGATGCAGAGATGATGCAGTGATGACCCTGTGAAGACGCAGTTATGATGCTGTGATGATGATGCCATGACTATGTGATGATGCTCAGGTTATGCTGTGATTATGCAGTGATGATGCTGTGATGACACTGTGATGATGTTGTGTAGTTGATGCGATGATGCTGTGATGATGCACTGGTCATGCAGAGATGATGCAGTGATGATGCTATAATGACGCAGTGATGATGCAGTGATGATGGTGTGATGACGCAGTGATGATGCTGTGATGACACTGTGATGATGGTATGATGATGCAGTGATTCTGCAGTGATGATGCAGTAATGAAGGTGTGATGATGCTGTGATGATGCAGTGATGATGCTGTGATGATGCAGTGATGATTGTGTGATGATGCTGTGATGATGCTGTGATGATGCAGTGATGATGATGTGATGATGCAGGGATTTTGCTGTGATCATGCAGTGATGATGCTGTGATCATGCAGTGATGATGCTGAGATGATGCAGTGATGATACTGTGATGATGCAGTGATTATGTTGTGATGATGCTGTGATGACACTGTGATGGTATTGTGATGATGGTGTGATGATGCAGTGATTATGAAGTGATGACGCTGTGATGATGATGTGTTGATGCAGTGATGATGCTGCGATGATGATGTTTTGTTGCTGTGACAATACTATGTTTATGTTTTTATGATGCAGTGATGATGTGATGATGCTGTGATGATGGTGTGATGATGCTCTTGTGATGCAGTGATGGTGCTGTGATGACACTGTGATGATGCTGTGATGATGCAGTAATGATGCTGTGATGATGGTGTGATGTCGCAGTGATGATTATGCTGTGATGACGCAGTGATGATGCTGCGATTACACTGTGATGATTCAGTGATGACGCTGTGTTGATGCAGTGATGATGGTGTGATGATGCAGTCAATATGCAGTGATGGTGCTGTGATGATGCTGTGAAGACGCTGTGATGATGCAGTGATGACGCTCTAATGATGCAGTGATGATGCTATGATGATGCTGTGATGATGCAGTGATGATGCTATGATGACGCTGTGATGATGCAGTGAGTAAGCAGTAATGATACTGTGATGAAGCTCAGATGATGCAGTGATTATGCAGTGATGATGCTGTAATGATGCTGTGATGATGCAGTGATGATGCAGTGAAGACGCAGTGATGATGCTGCGATTACACTGTGATGATGTAGTGATGATGCAGTGATGACGCTGTGTTGATGCAGTGATGATGCTGAGAAGATGCTGTGATGATGCAGTGATGATGCTGTCATGATGCAGTAATTATGCAGAGATGATGCAGTGATGATGCAGTGATGAAACTGTGATGGCGCTGTGATGATGCAGTGAGTAAGCAGTAATGATGCTGTGATGATGCTGAGAAGATGCTGTGATGATTCTGTGATGATATTGTGATGATGCTGTGATGATTCTTTGATGACTCTGTGATGATGTTGTGATGATGCTGTGATGCAGTGATGATGGTGCGTTCATGCTGTGATGATGCAGTGATGATGCTGCGATGATGCAGAGATGATGCAGTGATGACGCTGTGAAGACGCAGTTATGATGCTGTGATGATGATGCGATGACTATGTGATGATGCAGTGATGATGCTCTGATGATGCTGTGACGATGCAGTGAGTATGCTCTGATGATGCAGTGATGATGCTCTGATGATGCTGTGACGATGCAGTGAGTATGCTCTGATGATGCACTGATGATGCTCTGATGATGCTGTGACGATGCAGTGAGTATGCTCTGATGATGCACTGATGATGCTCTGATGATGCAGTGATGATGCTGTGATGATGCAGTGATGATGCAGTAATGATGCTGTGATGATGCTCAGGTTATGCTGTGATTATGCAGTGATGATGCTGTGATGACACTGTGATGATGTTGTGTAGTTGATGTGATGATGCTGTGATGATGCACTGGTCATGCAGAGATGATGCAATGATGATGCAGTGATGATGCTGTGATCATGGTGTGATGATGCTGTGATGACGCTGCGATGATGCAGTGGTGATGCTGTGATTATGCTATGATTATGTTGTGATGATACTGTGATGATGCAGTGTTCACCATGCGATGATGCTGTGATGATGCAGTGATGATGGTGTGATGATGCTATGATGATGCAGTGATGATGCAATGATGATGCTATGATGATGCTTTGATGATGCTGTGATGATGCAGTGATGATGCTATGATGATGCACTGATGATGCTGAGAAGATGCTGTGATGATGCAGTGATGATGCTGTGATGATGCAGTAATTATGCAGAGATGATGAAGTGATGATGCAGTGATGAAACTGTGATGGCGCTGTGATGATGCAGTGAGTAAGCAGTAATGATGCTGTGATGATGCTGAGAAGATGCTGTGATGATGCAGTGATGATGCTGTGATGATGCAGTGATTATGTTGTGATGATGCTTTGATGAAACTGATGATGTTGTGATGATGCAGTGATTATGCAGTGATGATGCTCAGATGATGCTGTGATGATGGTGTGATGATGCTGTAATGATGGTGTGATGATGCTCAGATTATGCTGTGATCATGCAGTGATGACGCTGTGATGACACTGCGATGATGTTGTGTAGTTGATGTGATGATGCTGTGATGATGCATTGATCATGCAGAGATGATGCAGTGATGATGCAGTGATGATGCTGAGACGATGGTGTGATGACGCAGTGATGATGCTGTGATGATGCAGTGATGATGCTGAAATGATGCAGTGATAATGCAGTGATGATGCTTTGATGATGCAGTGATGATGCAGTGGTGATGCTGTGATGATGCAGTGATGATGCTGTGATGATGCAGTGATGATGCAGTGGTGATACTGTGATGATGCAGTGATGACGCAGTGAAGACGCAGTGATGATGCTGAGATGATGCAGTGATAATGCAGTGATGATGCTTTGATGATGCAGTGATGGTGCAGTGGTGATGCTGTGATGATGCAGTGATGATGCAGTCGTGATGCTGTGATGATGCAGTGATGACGCAGTGAAGACGCAGTGATGATGCTGAAATGATGCAGTGATAATGCAGTGATGATGCTTTGATGATGCAGTGATGATGCAGTGGTGATGCTGTGATGATGCAGTGATTATGCAGTGATGATGCTGTGATGATGCAGTGATGACGCAGTGAAGACGCAGTGATGATGCTGAGATGATGCAGTGATAATGCAGTGATGATGCTTTGATGATGCAGTGATGGTGCAGTGGTGATGCTGTGATGATGCAGTGATGATGCAGTGGTGATGCTGTGATGATGCAGTGATGACGCAGTGAAGACGCAGTGATGATGCTGAAATGATGCAGTGATAATGCAGTGATGATGCTTTGATGATGCAGTGATGATGCAGTGGTGATGCTGTGATGATGCAGTGGTGATGCTGTGATGATGCTTTGGTGATGCAGAGATGATGATGCAGTGGTGATACTGTAATGATGCTATGATTACGTTGTGATGATACTGTGATGATGCAGTGTTCACCATGCAATGATGCTGTGATGATGGTGTGATGACGCAGTGATGATGCTGTAATGATGCTGTGATGATGCAGAGATGATGCAGTGATGACGCAGTGAAGACGCAGTTATGATGCTGTGATGATGCTGTGATGATGCAGTGCCGAGGCTGTGATGACGCAGTGATGATACTGTGTTGATGCAGTGATGATGCAGTTATGACACTGTGTTGATGCAGTGATGATGCTGTGATGATGCAGAGATGATGCAGTGATGACCCTGTGAAGACGCAGTTATGATGCTGTGATGATGATGCCATGACTATGTGATGATGCAGTGATGATGCTCTGATGATGCAGTGATGATACTGTGATGACGCTGTGATGATGCAGTGATGATGCAGTAATGATGCTGTGATGATGCTCAGATTATGCTGTGATCATGCAGTGATGATGCTGTGATGACACTGCGATGATGTTGTGTAGTTGATGTGATGATGCTGTGATGATGCATTGATCATGCAGAGGTGATGCAGTGATGATGCAGTGATGATGCAGTGATGATGCAGTGATGATGCAGTGATGATGCTTTGATGATGCTGTGATGATGCAGTGATGATGCAGTGATGATGCTATGATGATGCAGTGATGATGCTGTGATGATGCTGTGATGATGCAGTAATTATGCAGAGATGATGCAGTGATTATGCAGTGATGATGCTCAGATGATGCTGTGATGATGGTGTGATGATGCTGTTATGATGGTGTGATGATGCTGTGACTATGCAGTGATAATTCTCTGATGATGCAGTGATGATGCTCAGATTATGCTGTGATCATGCAGTGATGACACTGCAATGATGTTGTGTAGTTGATGTGATGATGCTGTGATGATGCATTGATCATGCAGAGATGATGCAGTGATGATGCTCTGATGATGCAGTGATGCTGCTGAGAGATGGTCTGATGACGCAGTGTTGATGCTGTGATGATGCTGTGATGACGCTGTGATGATGCAGTGATGACGCTCTAATGATGCTGTGATGGTGCTATTATGATGCTGTGATGATGCAGAGATGATGCTGTGATGATGCAGTGAGAAAGCAGTAACGATGCTCAGATGATGCTGTGATGATGCAGTGATGCTGCAGTGATGATGCTATGATGATGCAGAGATGATGCAGTGATGACGCTGTGAAGACGCAGTTATGATGCTGTGATGATGCTTTGATGATACTGTGATGACGCTGTGATGATGCAGTGATGATGCTGTGATGATGGTGTGATGACGCAGTCATGATGCTGTGATGACTCTGTGATGATGCACTGGTGATTCTGTGATTATGCTATGATTATGTTGTGATGATGCAGTGATGATGCTGTGATGACTCTGTGATGACGCAGTTATGATGCTGTGATGGTGATGCGATGACTATGTGATGATGCAGTGATGATGCTATGATGATGCTGTGACCATGCAGTGATGATGGTGTGATGATGCAGTGATGACGCTGCGATGATTCTGTGATGAGGATGTGATAACACAGTGATGACGTTTTAATGACAAGGTGATGATGCAGTGATGACGCTGCGATGATGCTGTGATGATGCAGTGATGATGCTGTGATGATGCTGTGATTATGCTGTGATGACGCAGTGATGATGCTGTGATGATGGTGTGACGATGCTGTGATGATGCATTGATGATGCTGTGATGATGCAGTGATGATGCTGTGATGATGCAGTGATAATGCTGTGATGATGCTGAGAAGATGCTGTGATGATGCAGTGATGATGCTGTGATGATGCTGTGATGATATTGTGATGATGTTTTGATGATTCTTTGATGACTTTGTGA
This sequence comes from Somateria mollissima, assembly GCA_951411735.1. Lineage (NCBI taxonomy): Eukaryota > Metazoa > Chordata > Aves > Anseriformes > Anatidae > Somateria > Somateria mollissima. Next base: position 11,874 of record CATOCB010000055.1, read on the forward strand.
TGATGATGTAATAATGCTGTGATGCAGTGATGATGGTATGCTGATGGTGTGCTGATGCTGTGATGATGCAGTGATGATGCTGCAATGATGCAGATATGATGCAGTGATGACGCTGTGAAGACGCAGTTATGATGCTGTGATGATGATGCCATGACTATGTGATGATGCAGTGATGATGCTCTGATGATGCAGTGATTATACTGTGATGACGCTGTGATGATGCAGTGATGATGCAGTAATGATGCTCAGGTTATGCTGTGATTATGCAGTGATGATGCTGTGATGACACTGTGATGATGTTGTGTAGTTGATGCGATGATTCTGGGATGATGCACTGGTCATGCAGAGATGACGCAGTGATGATGCTGTGATGATGCTTTGATGATGCTGTGATGATGCAGTGATGATGCTGTGATGATGCAGTGATGATGATGTGATGTTTCAGTGATGATGATGTGATGATGCAGTGATTTTGCTGTGATCATGCAGTAATGATGCTGAGATGATGCAGTGATGATACTGTGATGATGCAGTGATGATACTGTGATGATGCAGTGATTATGAAGTGATGACGTTGTGATGATGCTGTGATGATGCTGTGATGATGCTGTGATGATGATGTGATGATGCAGTGATTTTGCTGTGATCATGCAGTGATGATGCTGAGATGATGCAGTGATGATACTGTGATGATGCAGTGATGATGTGATGATGCTGTGATGATGTTGTGATGATGGTGTGATGATGCTCTTGTGATGCAGTGATGGTGCTGTGATGACACTGTGATGATGCTGTGATGATGCAGTAATGATGCTGTGATGATGGTGTGATGTCGCAGTGATGATTATGCTGTGATGACGCAGTGATGACGCAGTGATGATGCTGCGATTACACTGTGATGATGCAGTGATGACGCTGTGTTGATGCAGTGATGATGGTGTGATGATGCAGTGAATATGCAGTGATGATGCTGTGATGATGCTGTGAAGACGCTGTGATGATGCAGTGATGATGCTATGATGATGTTATGATGACGCTGTGCTGATGCAGTGAGTAAGCAGTAATGATACTGTGATGAAGCTCAGATGATGCTGTGATGATGGTGTGATGGCGCTGTGATGATGCAGTGAGGAAGCAGTAATGATGCTGTGATGATGCTGAGAAGATGCTGTGATGATGCAGTGATGATGCAGTGATTATGCAGTGATGATGCTCAGATGATGGTGTGATGATGCTGTTATGATGGTGTGATGATGCTGTGACTATGCAGTGATGATTCTCTGATGATGCAGTAATGATGCTGTGATGATGCTCAGATTATGCTGTGATCATGCAGTGATGACGCTGTGATGACACTGCAATGATGTTGTGTAGTTGATGTGATGATGCTGTGATGATGCATTGATCATGCAGAGATGATGCAGTGATGATGCTGTGATGATGCAATGATGCTGCTGAGATGATGGTGTGATGACGCAGTGATGATGCTGTGATGATGCTGTGATGATGCAGTGATGATGCTGAAATGATGCAGTGATAATGCAGTGATGATGCTTTGATGATGCAGTGATGATGCAGTGGTGATGCTGTGATGATGCAGTGATGATGCAGTGATGATGCTGTAATGATGCTGTGATGATGCAGTAATGACGCAGTGAAGACGCAGTGATGGTGCTGTGATGACACTGTGATGATGCTGTGATGATGCAGTAATGATGCTGTGATGATGGTGTGATGTCGCAGTGATGATTATGCTGTGATGACGCAGTGATGACGCAGTGATGATGCTGCGATTACACTGTGATGATGCAGTGATGACGCTGTGTTGATGCAGTGATGATGCAGTGATGATGCTGTGATGAATCTGTGATGATGCACTGGTGATTCTGTGATTATGCTATGATTATGTTGTGATGATGCAGTGATGATGCTGTGATGACTCTGTGATGACGCAGTTATGATGCTGTGATGATGATGCGATGACTATGTGATGATGCAGTGATGATGCTATGATGATGCTGTGACCATGCAGTGATGATGGTGTGATGATGCAGTGACGACGCTGCGATGATTCTGTGATGAGGATGTGATAACACAGTGATGACGTTTTAATGACAAGGTGATGACGCTGCGATGATGCTGTGATGATGCAGTGATGATGCTGTGATTATGCTGTGATGACGCAGTGATGATGCTGTGATGATGGTGTGATGATGCTGTGATGATGCATTGATGATGCTGTGATGATGCAGTGATGATGGTGTGTTGATGCTGTGATGATGATGTGATGATGCAGTGATGATGCTGTGATGATGCAGTGATAATGCTGTGATGATGCTGAGAAGATGCTGTGATGATGCAGTGATGATGCTGTGATGATGCTGTGATGATATTGTGATGATGTTTTGATGATTCTTTGATGACTTTGTGATGATGATGTAATAATGCTGTGATGCAGTGATGATGGTGTGCTGATGGTGTGCTGATGCTGTGATGATGCAGTGATGATGCTGCAATGATGCAGATATGATGCAGTGATGACGCTGTGAAGACGCAGTTATGATGCTGTGATGATGATGCCATGACTATGTGATGATGCAGTGATGATGCTCTGATGATGCAGTGATTATACTGTGATGACGCTGTGATGATGCAGTGATGATGCAGTAATGATGCTCAGGTTATGCTGTGATTATGCAGTGATGATGCTGTGATGACACAGTGATGACGCAGTGATGATGCTGCGATTACACTGTGATGATGCAGTGATGACGCTGTGTTGATGCAGTGATGATGGTGTGATGATGCAGTGATGATGCTGTGATGATGCTGTGAAGAAGCTGTGATGATGCAGTGATGACGCTCTAATGATGCTGTGATGATGCTGTGATGATGCAGTGAGTAAGCAGTAATGATACTGTGATGAAGCTCAGATGATGCTGTGATGATGCAGTGATGATGGTGTGATGGCGCTGTGATGATGCAGTGATGATGCTGAGAAGATGCTGTGATGATGGTGTGATGATGCAGTGATGATGCTGTAATGATGCTGTGATGATGCAGTTATGATGCTGTGATGATGGTGTGATGTCGCAGTGATGATGCAGTGATGATGTTGTGATGATGGTGTGATGTCGCAGTGATGATGCAGTGATGATGCTGTGATGACGATGTGATAACACAGTGATGACGTTGTAATGACAAGGTGATGATGCAGTGATGAAGCTGCAATGATGCTGTGATGATGCATTGATGATGCTGCGATGATGCTGTGATGATGCATTGATGATGCTGTGATGATGTAGTGATGATGGTTTGATGATGCTGAGAAGATGCAGTGATGATGCTGTGATTATGCTGTGATTATGCTGTGATGATGCTGTGATGATGCTGCGGTGATGTAGTGATGATGCTGTGATGATGCAGTGGTGATGGTGTGATGATGCAGTGATGATGCTGTGATGATGGTGCAGTGATGATGCTGTGATGATGCTGAGATGATGCTATGATGATGCAGTGATGATGCAGAGATGATGCTGTGATGATGCAGTGAGAAAGCAGTAACGATGCTCAGATGATGCAGTGATGCTGCAGTGATGATGCTGTGATGATGCAGAGATGATGCAGTGATGACCCTGTGAAGACGCAGTTATGATGCTGTGATGATGATGCGATGACTATGTGATGATGCTATGATGATGCTGTGACGATGCAGTGAGTATGCTCTGATGATGCAGTGATGATGCAGTGATGATGCTCTGATGATGCAGTGATGATGCTATGATGATGCTGTGACGATGCAGTGAGTATGCTCTGATGATGCAGTGATGATACTGTGATGACGCTGTGATGATGCAGTGATGATGCAGTGATGATGCTCAGGTTATGCTGTGATGATGCTGTGATGACACTGTGATGATGTTGTGTAGTTGATGTGATGATGCTGTGATGATGCACTGGTCATGCAGAGATGATGCAGTGATGATGCTCTGATGATACTGTGATGATGCTGTGATGATGGTGTGATGACGCAGTGATGATGCTGTGATGACGCTGCGATGATGCAGTGGTGATGCTGTGATTATGCTATGATGATGCTGTGATGATACTGTGATGATGCAGTGTTCACCATGCGATGATGCTGTGATGATGCTGTGATGATGGTGTGATGATGCAGTGATGATGCAGTGATGATGCTATGATGATGCTGTGATGATGCTTTGATGATGCTGTGATGATGCTGTGATGATGCAGTAATTATGCAGAGATGATGCAGTGATGATGCACTGATGAAAATGTGATGGCGCTGTGATGATGCAGTGAGTAAGCAATAATGATGCTGTGATGATGCTGAGAAGATGCTGTGATGATGCAGTGATTATGCAGTGATGATGCTCAGATGATGCTGTGATGATGGTGTGATGATGCTGTTATGATGGTGTGATGATGCTGTGACTATGCAGTGATGATTCTCTGATGATGCAGTAATGATGCTGTGATGATGCTCAGATTATGCTGTGATCATGCAGTGATGATGCTGTGATGACACTGCGATGATGTTGTGTAGTTGATGTGATGATGCTGTGATGATGCATTGATCATGCAGATGTGATGCAGTGATGATGCTGTGATGATGCAGTGATGATGCAGTGATGCTGCTGAGATGATGGTCTGATGACGCAGTGATGATGCTGTGATGATGCTGTGATGATGCTGTGATGATGCTGAAATGATGCGGTGGTAATGCAGTGATGATGCTTTGATGATGCAGTGATGACGCAGTGAAGACGCAGTGATGATGCTGCGATTACAATGTGATGATGCAGTGATGATGGTGTGATGATGCAGTGAATATGCAGTGAATATGCAGTGATGATGCTGTGATGATGCTGTGATGACGCTGTGATGATGCAGTGATGACGCTCTAATGATGCTGTGATGGTGCTATTATGATGCTGTGATGATGCTATGATGATGCAGTGATGATGCAGAGATGATGCTGTGATGATGCAGTGAGAAAGCAGTAACGATGCTCAGATGATGCTGTGATGATGCATTGATCATGCAGAGATGATGCAGTGATGATGCAGTGATGCTGCTGAGATGATGGTCTGATGACGCAGTGATGATGCAGTGATGATGCTGAGAAGATGCTGTGATGATGCAGTGATGATGCTGAAATGATGCGGTGGTAATGCAGAGATGATGCTTTGATGATGCAGTGATGACGCAGTGAAGACGCAGTGATGATGCTGCGATTACAATGTGATGACGCAGTGATGATGCAGTGATGACGCTGTGTTGATGCAGTGATGATGGTGTGATGATGCAGTGATGATGCAGTGATGATGCTGTGATGATGTTGTGATGACGCTGTGATGATGCAGTGATGACGCTCTAATGATGCTGTGATGGTGCTATTATGATGCTGTGATGATGCTATGATGATGCAGTGATGATGCAGAGATGATGCTGTGATGATGCAGTGAGAAAGCAGTAACGATGCTCAGATGATGCTGTGATGATGCAGTGATGCTGCAGTGATGATGCTGTGATGATGCAGAGATGATGCAGTGATGACCCTGTGAAGACGCAGTTATGATGCTGTGATGATGCTCAGGTTATGCTGTGATGATGCAGTGATGATGCAGTGATGACACTGTGATGATGGTATGATGATGCAGTGATTCTGCAGTGATGATGCAGTAATGAAGGTGTGATGATGCTGTGATGATGCAGTGATGATTGTGTGAAGATGCAGTGATGATGCTGTGATGATGATATGATGATGCAGTGATTATGTTGTGATGATGCTGTGATGACACTGTGATGATATTGTGATGATGCTGTGATGATACTGTGATGATGCAGTGATGATGCTGTGATGATGGTGTGATGATGCTGTGATGATATTGTGATGATGCTGTGATGATGCTGAGGAGATGCTCTGATGATGCCGTGATAATGCTGTGATGATGGTGTGATGACGCTGTGATGATGCTTTGATGATGCTGTGATGATGCAGAGATGATGCAGTGATGATGCTGTGAAGACGCAGTTATGATGCTGTGATGATGATGCCATGACTATGTGATGATGCAGTGAGGATGCTGTGATAACACTGTGATGATATTGTGATGATGCTGTGAAGATACTGTGATGATGCAGTGATGATGCAGTGATGATGGTGTAATGATGGTGTGATGATGCAGTGATGATGCTGTGATGATGCTGAGAAGATGCTCTGATGATGCCGTGATAATGCTGTGATGATGGTGTGATGACGCTGTGATGATGCTTTGATGATGCTGTGATGATGCAGAGATGATGCAGTGATGATGCTGTGAAGACGCAGTTATGATGCTGTGATGATGATGCCATGACTATGTGATGATGCAGTTATGATGCTGTGATGACACTGTGATGATGTTATGTAGTTGATGTGATGATGCTGTGATGATGCACTGGTCATGCAGAGATGATGCAATGACGATGCTCTGATGATGCAGTGATGATGGTGTGATGACGCAGTGATGATGCTGTGATGACGCTGCGATGATGCAGTGGTGATGCTGTGATTATGCTATGATTATGTTGTGATGATACTGTGATGATGCAGTGTTCACCATGCGATGATGCTGTGATGACACTGTGATGATGCAGTGATGATGGTGAGATGATGCTTTGATGATGCTGTGATAACACTGTGATGATATTGTGATGATGCTGTGAAGATACTGTGATGATGCAGTGATGATGGTGTAATGATGCTGTGATGATGGTGTGATGATGCAGTGATGATGCTGTGATGATGCTGAGAAGATGCTCTGATGATGCCGTGATAATGCTGTGATGATGGTTTGATGACGCTGTGATGATGCTCTGATGATGCAGAGATGATGCAGTGATGACTATATGATGATGCAGTGATGATGCTGTGATTATGCAGTGATGATGCTATGATGATGCAGTGATGATGCTGAGAAGATGCTGTGACGATGCAGTGATGATGCTGTGATGATGGAGTAATTATGCAGAGATGATGCAGTGATGATTCAGTGATGAAACTGTGATGGCGCTGTGATGATGCAGTGAGTAAGCAGTAATGATGCTGTGATGATGCTGAGAAGATGCTGTGATGATGCAGTGATGATGCTGTGATGATGCAGTGATTATATTGTGATGATGCTTTGATGAAACTGATGATGTTGTGATGATGCAGTGATTATGCAGTGATGATGCTCAGATGATGCTGTGATGATGGTGTGATGATGCTGTAATGATGGTGTGATGATGCTGTGACTATGCAGTGATGATTCTCTGATGATGCAGTAATGATGCTGTGATGATGCTCAGATTATGCTGTGATCATGCAGTGATGATGCTGTGATGACACTGCGATGATGTTGTGTAGTTGATGTGATGATGCTGTGATGATGCATTGATCATGCAGAGGTGATGGTGTGATGACGCAGTGATGATGCAGTGATGATAGTGTAATGATGCTGTGATGATGCTGTGATGATGGTGTGATGATGCAGCGATGATGCTGTGATGATGCTTTGATGATGCAGTGATGATGAAGTGGTGATGCTGTGATGATGCAGTGATTATGCAGTGATGCTGCTGAGATGATGGTGTGATGACGCAGTGATGATGCATTGATGATAGTGTAATGATGCTGTGATGATGCTGTGATGATGGTGTGATGATGCAGCGATGATGCTGTGATGATGCTTTGATGATGCAGTGATGATGCAGTGGTGATGCTGTGATGATGCAGTGATTATGCAGTGATGATGCTGTAATGATGCTGTGATGATGCAGTGATGACGCAGTGAAGACGCAGTGATGATGCTGCGATTACACTGTGATGATGCAGTGATGACGCTGTGTTGATGCAGTGATGATGGTGTGATGATGCAGTGAATATGCAGTGAATATGCAGTGATGATGCTGTGATGATGCTGTGATGACGCTGTGATGATGCAGTGTTGACGCTCTAATGATGCTGTGATGGTGCTATTATGATGCTGTGATGATGCAGTGATGATGCTATGATGATGCATTGATGATGCAGAGATGATGCTGTGATGATGCAGTGAGAAAGCAGTAACGATGCTCAGATGATGCTGTGATGATGCAGAGATGATGCAGTGATGACCCTGTGAAGACGCAGTTATGATGCTGTGATGATGATGCCATGACTATGTGATGAGGCTGTGATGATGCTCAGGTTATGCTGTGATTATGCAGTGATGATGCTGTGATGACACTGTGATGATGTTGTGTAGTTGATGCGATGATGCTGTGATTATGCACTGGTCATGCAGAGATGATGCAGTGATGATGCTATAATGACGCAGTGATGATGCAGTGATGATGGTGTGATGACGCAGTGATGATGCTGTGATGACACTGTGATGATGGTATGATGATGCAGTGATTCTGCAGTGATGATGCAGTAATGAAGGTGTGATGATGCTGTGATGATGCAGTGATGATGCTGTGATGATGCAGTGATGATTGTGTGATGATGCTGTGATGATGCTGTGATGATGCAGTGATGATGCTGTGATGATGCAGGGATTTTGCTGTGATCATGCAGTGATGATGCTGTGATCATGCAGTGATGATGCTGAGATGATGCAGTGATGATACTGTGATGATGCAGTGATTATGTTGTGATGATGCTGTGATGACACTGTGATGGTATTGTGATGATGGTGTGATGATGCAGTGATTATGAAGTGATGACGCTGTGATGATGATGTGTTGATGCAGTGATGATGCTGCGATGATGATGTTTTGTTGCTGTGACAATACTATGTTTATGTTTTTATGATGCAGTGATGATGCTGTGATGATGGTGTGATGATGCTCTTGTGATGCAGTGATGGTGCTGTGATGACACTGTGATGATGCTGTGATGATGCAGTAATGATGCTGTGATGATGGTGTGATGTCGCAGTGATGATTATGCTGTGATGACGCAGTGATGACGCAGTGATGATGCTGCGATTACACTGTGATGATTCAGTGATGACGCTGTGTTGATGCAGTGATGATGTAGTGAATATGCAGTGATGATGCACTGATGATGCTGAGAAGATGCTGTGATGATGCAGTGATGATGCTGTGATGATGCAGTAATTATGCAGAGATGATGAAGTGATGATGCAGTGATGAAACTGTGATGGCGCTGTGATGATGCAGTGAGTAAACAGTAATGATGCTGTGATGATGCTGAGAAGATGCTGTGATGATGCAGTGATGATGCTGTGATGATGCAGTGATTATGCAGTGATGATGCTCAGATGATGCTGTGATGATGGTGTGATGATGCTGAGAAGATGCTCTGATGATGCCGTGATAATGCTGTGATGATGGTGTGATGACGCTGTGATTATGCTTTGATGATGCTGTGATGATGCAGAGATGATGCAGTGATGATGCTGTGAAGACGCAGTTATGATGCTGTGATGATGATGCCATGACTATGTGATGATGCAGTGATGATGCTGTGATAACACTGTGATGATATTGTGATGATGCTGTGAAGATACTGTGATGATGCAGTGATGATGCAGTGATGATGGTGTAATGATGCTGTGATGATGGTGTGATGATGCAGTGATGATGCTGAGAAGATGCTCTGATGATGCCGTGATAATGCTGTGATGATGGTGTGATGACGCTGTGATGATGCTTTGATGATGCTGTGATGATGCAGAGATGATGCAGTGATGATGCTGTGAAGACGCAGTTATGATGCTGTGATGATGATGCCATGACTATGTGATGATGCAGTTATGATGCTGTGATGACACTGTGATGATATTATGTAGTTGATGTGATGATGCTGTGATGATGCACTGGTCATGTAGAGATGATGCAGTGACGATGCTCTGATGATGCGGTGATGATGGTGTGATGACGCAGTGATGATGCTGTGATGACGCTGCGATGATGCAGTGGTGATGCTGTGATTATGCTATGATGATGCTGTGATGATACTGTGATGATGCAGTGTTCACCATGCGATGATGCTGTGATGATGCTGTGATGATGCAGTGATGTTGGTGTGATGATGCTGTGATGATGCTTTGATGATGCTGTGATAACACTGTGATGATATTGTGATGATGCTGTGAAGATACTGTGATGATGCAGTGATGATGGTGTAATGATGCTGTGATGATGGTGTGATAATGCAGTGATGATGCTGTGATGATGCTGAGAAGATGCTCTGATGATGCCGTGATAATGCTGTGATGATGGTTTGATGACGCTGTGATGATGCTCTGATGATGCAGAGATGATGCAGTGATGACTATATGATGATGCAGTGATGATGCTGTGACTATGCAGTGATGATTCTCTGATGATGCAGTAATGATGCTGTGATGATGCTCAGATTATGCTGTGATCATGCAGTGATGATGCTGTGATGACACTGCGATGATGTTGTGTAGTTGATGTGATGATGCTGTGATGATGCATTGATCATGCAGAGGTGATGCAGTGATGATGCTGTGATGATGCAGTGATGCTGCTGAGATGATGGTGTGATGACGCAGTGATGATGCAGTGATGATAGTGTAATGATGCTGTGATGATGCTGTGATGATGGTGTGATGATGCAGCGATGATGCTGTGATGATGCTTTGATGATGCAGTGATGATGAAGTGGTGATGCTGTGATGATGCAGTGATTATGCAGTGATGCTGCTGAGATGATGGTGTGATGACGCAGTGATGATGCAGTGATGATAGTGTAATGATGCTGTGATGATGCTGTGATGATGGTGTGATGATGCAGCGATGATGCTGTGATGATGCTTTGATGATGCAGTGATGATGCAGTGGTGATGCTGTGGTGATGCAGTGATTATGCAGTGATGATGCTGTAATGATGCTGTGATGATGCAGTGATGACGCAGTGAAGACGCAGTGATGATGCTGCGATTACACTGTGATGATGCAGTGATGACGCTGTGTTGATGCAGTGATGATGGTGTGATGATGCAGTGAATATGCAGTGAATATGCAATGATGATGCTGTGATGATGCTGTGATGACGCTGTGATGATGCAGTGTTGACGCTCTAATGACGCTCTGTGATGGTGCTATTATGATGCTGTGATGATGCAGAGATGATGCTATGATGATGCATTGATGATGCAGAGATGATGCTGTGATGATGCAGTGAGAAAGCAGTAACGATGCTCAGATGATGCTGTGATGATGCAGAGATGATGCAGTGATGACCCTGTGAAGACGCAGTTATGATGCTGTGATGATGATGCCATGACTATGTGATGATGCTGTGATTATGCACTGGTCATGCAGAGATGATGCAGTGATGATGCTATAATGACGCAGTGATGATGCAGTGATGATGGTGTGATGACGCAGTGATGATGCTGTGATGACACTGTGATGATGGTATGATGATGCAGTGATTCTGCAGTGATGATGCAGTAATGAAGGTGTGATGATGCTGTGATGATGCAGTGATGATGCTGTGATGATTGTGTGATGATGCTGTGATGATGCTGTGATGATGATGTGATGATGCAGGGATTTTGCTGTGATCATGCAGTGATGATGCTGTGATCATGCAGTGATGATGCTGAGATGATGCAGTGATGATACTGTGATGATGCAGTGATTATGTTGTGATGATGCTGTGATGACACTGTGATGGTATTGTGATGATGGTGTGATGATGCAGTGATTATGAAGTGATGACGCTGTGATGATGATGTGTTGATGCAGTGATGATGCTGCGATGATGATGTTTTGTTGCTGTGACAATACTATGTTTATGTTTTTATGATGCAGTGATGATGTGATGATGCTGTGATGATGCTGTGATGATGCTCTTGTGTTGCAGTGATGGTGCTGTGATGACACTGTGATGATGCTGTGATGATGCAGTAATGATGCTGTGATGATGGTGTGATGTCGCAGTGATGATTATGCTGTGATGACGCAGTGATGACGCAGTGATGATGCTGCGATTACACTGTGATGATTCAGTGATGACGCTGTGTTGATGCAGTGATGATGCAGTCAATATGCAGTGATGATGCACTGATGATGCTGAGAAGACGCTGTGATGATGCAGTGATGATGCTGTGATGATGCAGTAATTATGCAGAGATGATGAAGTGATGATGCAGTGATGAAACTGTGATGGCGCTGTGATGATGCAGTGAGTAAGCAGTAATGATGCTGTGATGATGCTGAGAAGATGCTGTGATGATGCAGTGATGATGCTGTGATGATGCAGTGATTATGCAGTGATGATGCTCAGATGATGCTGTGATGATGGTGTGATGATGCTGTAATGATGGTGTGATGATGCTCAGATTATGCTGTGATCATGCAGTGATGACGCTGTGATGACACTGCGATGATGTTGTGTAGTTGATGTGATGATGCTGTGATGATGCAGTGGTGATGGTGTGATGATGCAGTGATGATGCTGTGATGATGGTGTGATGGTGCAGTGATGATGCTGTGATGATGCTGAGATGATGCTATGATGATGCAGTGATGATGCAGAGATGATGCTGTGATGATGCAGTGAGAAAGCAGTAACGATGCTCAGATGATGCAGTGATGCTGCAGTGATGATGCTGTGATGATGCAGAGATGATGCAGTGATGACCCTGTGAAGACGCAGTTATGATGCTGTGATGATGATGCGATGACTATGTGATGATGCTATGATGATGCTGTGACGATGCAGTGAGTATGCTCTGATGATGCAGTGATGATGCTCTGATGATGCAGTGATGATGCTATGATGATGCTGTGACGATGCAGTGAGTATGCTCTGATGATGCTTTGATGATGCAGTGATGATGCAGTGGTGATGCTGTGATGATGCAGTGATGATGCAGTAATGATGCTGTGATGATGCTCAGGTTATGCTGTGATGATGCTGTGATGACACTGTGATGATGTTGTGTAGTTGATGTGATGATGCTGTGATGATGCATTGGTCATGCAGAGATGATGCAGTGATGATGCTCTGATGATGCAGTGATGATGCTGTGATGATGGTGTGATGACGCAGTGATGATGCTGTGATGACGCTGCGATGATGCAGTGGTGATGCTGTGATTATGCTATGATGATGCTGTGATGATACTGTGATGATGCAGTGTTCACCATGCGATGATGCTGTGATGATGCAGTGATGATGGTGTGATGATGCTATGATGATGCAGTGATGATGCAGTGATGATGCTATGATGATGCTGTGATGATGCTTTGATGATGCTGTGATGATGCAGTGATGATGCAGTGATGATGCTATGATGATGCAGTGATGATGCAGTGATGATGCTGTGATGATGCAGTAATTATGCAGAGATGATGCAGTGATGATGCACTGATGAAAATGTGATGGCGCTGTGATGATGCAGTGAGTAAGCAATAATGATGCTGTGATGATGCTGAAAAGATGCTGTGATGATGCAGTGATTATGCAGTGATGATGCTCAGATGATGCTGTGATGGTGTGATGATGCTGTTATGATGGTGTGATGATGCTGTGACTATGCAGTGATGATTCTCTGATGATGCAGTAATGATGCTGTGATGATGCTCAGATTATGCTGTGATCATGCAGTGATGACGCTGTGATGACACTGCAATGATGTTGTGTAGTTGATGTGATGATGCTGTGATGATGCATTGATCATGCAGAGATGATGCAGTGATGATGCTGTGATGATGCAGTGATGATGCAGTGATGCTGCTGAGATGATGCTGTGATGATGCTGTGATGATGCAGTGATGATTGTGTGATGATGCTGAGAAGATGCTCTGATGATGCCGTGATAATGCTGTGATGATGGTGTGATGACGCTGTGATTATGCTTTGATGATGCTGTGATGATGCAGAGATGATGCAGTGATGATGCTGTGAAGACGCAGTTATGATGCTGTGATGATGATGCCATGACTATGTGATGATGCAGTGATGATGCTGTGATAACACTGTGATGATATTGTGATGATGCTGTGAAGATACTGTGATGATGCAGTGATGATGCAGTGATGATGGTGTAATGATGCTGTGATGATGGTGTGATGATGCAGTGATGATGCTGAGAAGATGCTCTGATGATGCCGTGATAATGCTGTGATGATGGTGTGATGACGCTGTGATGATGCTTTGATGATGCTGTGATGATGCAGAGATGATGCAGTGATGATGCTGTGAAGACGCAGTTATGATGCTGTGATGATGATGCCATGACTATGTGATGATGCAGTTATGATGCTGTGATGACACTGTGATGATATTATGTAGTTGATGTGATGATGCTGTGATGATGCACTGGTCATGTAGAGATGATGCAGTGACGATGCTCTGATGATGCGGTGATGATGGTGTGATGACGCAGTGATGATGCTGTGATGACGCTGCGATGATGCAGTGGTGATGCTGTGATTATGCTATGATGATGCTGTGATGATACTGTGATGATGCAGTGTTCACCATGCGATGATGCTGTGATGATGCTGTGATGATGCAGTGATGTTGGTGTGATGATGCTGTGATGATGCTTTGATGATGCTGTGATAACACTGTGATGATATTGTGATGATGCTGTGAAGATACTGTGATGATGCAGTGATGATGGTGTAATGATGCTGTGATGATGGTGTGATAATGCAGTGATGATGCTGTGATGATGCTGAGAAGATGCTCTGATGATGCCGTGATAATGCTGTGATGATGGTTTGATGACGCTGTGATGATGCTCTGATGATGCAGAGATGATGCAGTGATGACTATATGATGATGCAGTGATGATGCTGTGACTATGCAGTGATGATTCTCTGATGATGCAGTAATGATGCTGTGATGATGCTCAGATTATGCTGTGATCATGCAGTGATGATGCTGTGATGACACTGCGATGATGTTGTGTAGTTGATGTGATGATGCTGTGATGATGCATTGATCATGCAGAGGTGATGCAGTGATGATGCTGTGATGATGCAGTGATGCTGCTGAGATGATGGTGTGATGACGCAGTGATGATGCAGTGATGATAGTGTAATGATGCTGTGATGATGCTGTGATGATGGTGTGATGATGCAGCGATGATGCTGTGATGATGCTTTGATGATGCAGTGATGATGAAGTGGTGATGCTGTGATGATGCAGTGATTATGCAGTGATGCTGCTGAGATGATGGTGTGATGACGCAGTGATGATGCAGTGATGATAGTGTAATGATGCTGTGATGATGCTGTGATGATGGTGTGATGATGCAGCGATGATGCTGTGATGATGCTTTGATGATGCAGTGATGATGCAGTGGTGATGCTGTGGTGATGCAGTGATTATGCAGTGATGATGCTGTAATGATGCTGTGATGATGCAGTGATGACGCAGTGAAGACGCAGTGATGATGCTGCGATTACACTGTGATGATGCAGTGATGACGCTGTGTTGATGCAGTGATGATGGTGTGATGATGCAGTGAATATGCAGTGAATATGCAATGATGATGCTGTGATGATGCTGTGATGACGCTGTGATGATGCAGTGTTGACGCTCTAATGACGCTCTGTGATGGTGCTATTATGATGCTGTGATGATGCAGAGATGATGCTATGATGATGCATTGATGATGCAGAGATGATGCTGTGATGATGCAGTGAGAAAGCAGTAACGATGCTCAGATGATGCTGTGATGATGCAGAGATGATGCAGTGATGACCCTGTGAAGACGCAGTTATGATGCTGTGATGATGATGCCATGACTATGTGATGATGCTGTGATTATGCACTGGTCATGCAGAGATGATGCAGTGATGATGCTATAATGACGCAGTGATGATGCAGTGATGATGGTGTGATGACGCAGTGATGATGCTGTGATGACACTGTGATGATGGTATGATGATGCAGTGATTCTGCAGTGATGATGCAGTAATGAAGGTGTGATGATGCTGTGATGATGCAGTGATGATGCTGTGATGATTGTGTGATGATGCTGTGATGATGCTGTGATGATGATGTGATGATGCAGGGATTTTGCTGTGATCATGCAGTGATGATGCTGTGATCATGCAGTGATGATGCTGAGATGATGCAGTGATGATACTGTGATGATGCAGTGATTATGTTGTGATGATGCTGTGATGACACTGTGATGGTATTGTGATGATGGTGTGATGATGCAGTGATTATGAAGTGATGACGCTGTGATGATGATGTGTTGATGCAGTGATGATGCTGCGATGATGATGTTTTGTTGCTGTGACAATACTATGTTTATGTTTTTATGATGCAGTGATGATGTGATGATGCTGTGATGATGCTGTGATGATGCTCTTGTGATGCAGTGATGGTGCTGTGATGACACTGTGATGATGCTGTGATGATGCAGTAATGATGCTGTGATGATGGTGTGATGTCGCAGTGATGATTATGCTGTGATGACGCAGTGATGACGCAGTGATGATGCTGCGATTACACTGTGATGATTCAGTGATGACGCTGTGTTGATGCAGTGATGATGCAGTCAATATGCAGTGATGATGCACTGATGATGCTGAGAAGACGCTGTGATGATGCAGTGATGATGCTGTGATGATGCAGTAATTATGCAGAGATGATGAAGTGATGATGCAGTGATGAAACTGTGATGGCGCTGTGATGATGCAGTGAGTAAGCAGTAATGATGCTGTGATGATGCTGAGAAGATGCTGTGATGATGCAGTGATGATGCTGTGATGATGCAGTGATTATGCAGTGATGATGCTCAGATGATGCTGTGATGATGGTGTGATGATGCTGTAATGATGGTGTGATGATGCTCAGATTATGCTGTGATCATGCAGTGATGACGCTGTGATGACACTGCGATGATGTTGTGTAGTTGATGTGATGATGCTGTGATGATGCAGTGGTGATGGTGTGATGATGCAGTGATGATGCTGTGATGATGGTGTGATGGTGCAGTGATGATGCTGTGATGATGCTGAGATGATGCTATGATGATGCAGTGATGATGCAGAGATGATGCTGTGATGATGCAGTGAGAAAGCAGTAACGATGCTCAGATGATGCAGTGATGCTGCAGTGATGATGCTGTGATGATGCAGAGATGATGCAGTGATGACCCTGTGAAGACGCAGTTATGATGCTGTGATGATGATGCGATGACTATGTGATGATGCTATGATGATGCTGTGACGATGCAGTGAGTATGCTCTGATGATGCAGTGATGATGCTCTGATGATGCAGTGATGATGCTATGATGATGCTGTGACGATGCAGTGAGTATGCTCTGATGATGCTTTGATGATGCAGTGATGATGCAGTGGTGATGCTGTGATGATGCAGTGATGATGCAGTAATGATGCTGTGATGATGCTCAGGTTATGCTGTGATGATGCTGTGATGACACTGTGATGATGTTGTGTAGTTGATGTGATGATGCTGTGATGATGCATTGGTCATGCAGAGATGATGCAGTGATGATGCTCTGATGATGCAGTGATGATGCTGTGATGATGGTGTGATGACGCAGTGATGATGCTGTGATGACGCTGCGATGATGCAGTGGTGATGCTGTGATTATGCTATGATGATGCTGTGATGATACTGTGATGATGCAGTGTTCACCATGCGATGATGCTGTGATGATGCAGTGATGATGGTGTGATGATGCTATGATGATGCAGTGATGATGCAGTGATGATGCTATGATGATGCTGTGATGATGCTTTGATGATGCTGTGATGATGCAGTGATGATGCAGTGATGATGCTATGATGATGCAGTGATGATGCAGTGATGATGCTGTGATGATGCAGTAATTATGCAGAGATGATGCAGTGATGATGCACTGATGAAAATGTGATGGCGCTGTGATGATGCAGTGAGTAAGCAATAATGATGCTGTGATGATGCTGAAAAGATGCTGTGATGATGCAGTGATTATGCAGTGATGATGCTCAGATGATGCTGTGATGGTGTGATGATGCTGTTATGATGGTGTGATGATGCTGTGACTATGCAGTGATGATTCTCTGATGATGCAGTAATGATGCTGTGATGATGCTCAGATTATGCTGTGATCATGCAGTGATGACGCTGTGATGACACTGCAATGATGTTGTGTAGTTGATGTGATGATGCTGTGATGATGCATTGATCATGCAGAGATGATGCAGTGATGATGCTGTGATGATGCAGTGATGATGCAGTGATGCTGCTGAGATGATGCTGTGATGATGCTGTGATGATGCAGTGATGATTGTGTGATGATGCTGAGAAGATGCTCTGATGATGCCGTGATAATGCTGTGATGATGGTGTGATGACGCTGTGATTATGCTTTGATGATGCTGTGATGATGCAGAGATGATGCAGTGATGATGCTGTGAAGACGCAGTTATGATGCTGTGATGATGATGCCATGACTATGTGATGATGCAGTGATGATGCTGTGATAACACTGTGATGATATTGTGATGATGCTGTGAAGATACTGTGATGATGCAGTGATGATGCAGTGATGATGGTGTAATGATGCTGTGATGATGGTGTGATGATGCAGTGATGATGCTGAGAAGATGCTCTGATGATGCCGTGATAATGCTGTGATGATGGTGTGATGACGCTGTGATGATGCTTTGATGATGCTGTGATGATGCAGAGATGATGCAGTGATGATGCTGTGAAGACGCAGTTATGATGCTGTGATGATGATGCCATGACTATGTGATGATGCAGTTATGATGCTGTGATGACACTGTGATGATATTATGTAGTTGATGTGATGATGCTGTGATGATGCACTGGTCATGTAGAGATGATGCAGTGACGATGCTCTGATGATGCGGTGATGATGGTGTGATGACGCAGTGATGATGCTGTGATGACGCTGCGATGATGCAGTGGTGATGCTGTGATTATGCTATGATGATGCTGTGATGATACTGTGATGATGCAGTGTTCACCATGCGATGATGCTGTGATGATGCTGTGATGATGCAGTGATGTTGGTGTGATGATGCTGTGATGATGCTTTGATGATGCTGTGATAACACTGTGATGATATTGTGATGATGCTGTGAAGATACTGTGATGATGCAGTGATGATGGTGTAATGATGCTGTGATGATGGTGTGATAATGCAGTGATGATGCTGTGATGATGCTGAGAAGATGCTCTGATGATGCCGTGATAATGCTGTGATGATGGTTTGATGACGCTGTGATGATGCTCTGATGATGCAGAGATGATGCAGTGATGACTATATGATGATGCAGTGATGATGCTGTGACTATGCAGTGATGATTCTCTGATGATGCAGTAATGATGCTGTGATGATGCTCAGATTATGCTGTGATCATGCAGTGATGATGCTGTGATGACACTGCGATGATGTTGTGTAGTTGATGTGATGATGCTGTGATGATGCATTGATCATGCAGAGGTGATGCAGTGATGATGCTGTGATGATGCAGTGATGCTGCTGAGATGATGGTGTGATGACGCAGTGATGATGCAGTGATGATAGTGTAATGATGCTGTGATGATGCTGTGATGATGGTGTGATGATGCAGCGATGATGCTGTGATGATGCTTTGATGATGCAGTGATGATGAAGTGGTGATGCTGTGATGATGCAGTGATTATGCAGTGATGCTGCTGAGATGATGGTGTGATGACGCAGTGATGATGCAGTGATGATAGTGTAATGATGCTGTGATGATGCTGTGATGATGGTGTGATGATGCAGCGATGATGCTGTGATGATGCTTTGATGATGCAGTGATGATGCAGTGGTGATGCTGTGGTGATGCAGTGATTATGCAGTGATGATGCTGTAATGATGCTGTGATGATGCAGTGATGACGCAGTGAAGACGCAGTGATGATGCTGCGATTACACTGTGATGATGCAGTGATGACGCTGTGTTGATGCAGTGATGATGGTGTGATGATGCAGTGAATATGCAGTGAATATGCAATGATGATGCTGTGATGATGCTGTGATGACGCTGTGATGATGCAGTGTTGACGCTCTAATGACGCTCTGTGATGGTGCTATTATGATGCTGTGATGATGCAGAGATGATGCTATGATGATGCATTGATGATGCAGAGATGATGCTGTGATGATGCAGTGAGAAAGCAGTAACGATGCTCAGATGATGCTGTGATGATGCAGAGATGATGCAGTGATGACCCTGTGAAGACGCAGTTATGATGCTGTGATGATGATGCCATGACTATGTGATGATGCTGTGATTATGCACTGGTCATGCAGAGATGATGCAGTGATGATGCTATAATGACGCAGTGATGATGCAGTGATGATGGTGTGATGACGCAGTGATGATGCTGTGATGACACTGTGATGATGGTATGATGATGCAGTGATTCTGCAGTGATGATGCAGTAATGAAGGTGTGATGATGCTGTGATGATGCAGTGATGATGCTGTGATGATTGTGTGATGATGCTGTGATGATGCTGTGATGATGATGTGATGATGCAGGGATTTTGCTGTGATCATGCAGTGATGATGCTGTGATCATGCAGTGATGATGCTGAGATGATGCAGTGATGATACTGTGATGATGCAGTGATTATGTTGTGATGATGCTGTGATGACACTGTGATGGTATTGTGATGATGGTGTGATGATGCAGTGATTATGAAGTGATGACGCTGTGATGATGATGTGTTGATGCAGTGATGATGCTGCGATGATGATGTTTTGTTGCTGTGACAATACTATGTTTATGTTTTTATGATGCAGTGATGATGTGATGATGCTGTGATGATGCTGTGATGATGCTCTTGTGATGCAGTGATGGTGCTGTGATGACACTGTGATGATGCTGTGATGATGCAGTAATGATGCTGTGATGATGGTGTGATGTCGCAGTGATGATTATGCTGTGATGACGCAGTGATGACGCAGTGATGATGCTGCGATTACACTGTGATGATTCAGTGATGACGCTGTGTTGATGCAGTGATGATGCAGTCAATATGCAGTGATGATGCACTGATGATGCTGAGAAGACGCTGTGATGATGCAGTGATGATGCTGTGATGATGCAGTAATTATGCAGAGATGATGAAGTGATGATGCAGTGATGAAACTGTGATGGCGCTGTGATGATGCAGTGAGTAAGCAGTAATGATGCTGTGATGATGCTGAGAAGATGCTGTGATGATGCAGTGATGATGCTGTGATGATGCAGTGATTATGCAGTGATGATGCTCAGATGATGCTGTGATGATGGTGTGATGATGCTGTAATGATGGTGTGATGATGCTCAGATTATGCTGTGATCATGCAGTGATGACGCTGTGATGACACTGCGATGATGTTGTGTAGTTGATGTGATGATGCTGTGATGATGCAGTGGTGATGGTGTGATGATGCAGTGATGATGCTGTGATGATGGTGTGATGGTGCAGTGATGATGCTGTGATGATGCTGAGATGATGCTATGATGATGCAGTGATGATGCAGAGATGATGCTGTGATGATGCAGTGAGAAAGCAGTAACGATGCTCAGATGATGCAGTGATGCTGCAGTGATGATGCTGTGATGATGCAGAGATGATGCAGTGATGACCCTGTGAAGACGCAGTTATGATGCTGTGATGATGATGCGATGACTATGTGATGATGCTATGATGATGCTGTGACGATGCAGTGAGTATGCTCTGATGATGCAGTGATGATGCTCTGATGATGCAGTGATGATGCTATGATGATGCTGTGACGATGCAGTGAGTATGCTCTGATGATGCTTTGATGATGCAGTGATGATGCAGTGGTGATGCTGTGATGATGCAGTGATGATGCAGTAATGATGCTGTGATGATGCTCAGGTTATGCTGTGATGATGCTGTGATGACACTGTGATGATGTTGTGTAGTTGATGTGATGATGCTGTGATGATGCATTGGTCATGCAGAGATGATGCAGTGATGATGCTCTGATGATGCAGTGATGATGCTGTGATGATGGTGTGATGACGCAGTGATGATGCTGTGATGACGCTGCGATGATGCAGTGGTGATGCTGTGATTATGCTATGATGATGCTGTGATGATACTGTGATGATGCAGTGTTCACCATGCGATGATGCTGTGATGATGCAGTGATGATGGTGTGATGATGCTATGATGATGCAGTGATGATGCAGTGATGATGCTATGATGATGCTGTGATGATGCTTTGATGATGCTGTGATGATGCAGTGATGATGCAGTGATGATGCTATGATGATGCAGTGATGATGCAGTGATGATGCTGTGATGATGCAGTAATTATGCAGAGATGATGCAGTGATGATGCACTGATGAAAATGTGATGGCGCTGTGATGATGCAGTGAGTAAGCAATAATGATGCTGTGATGATGCTGAAAAGATGCTGTGATGATGCAGTGATTATGCAGTGATGATGCTCAGATGATGCTGTGATGGTGTGATGATGCTGTTATGATGGTGTGATGATGCTGTGACTATGCAGTGATGATTCTCTGATGATGCAGTAATGATGCTGTGATGATGCTCAGATTATGCTGTGATCATGCAGTGATGACGCTGTGATGACACTGCAATGATGTTGTGTAGTTGATGTGATGATGCTGTGATGATGCATTGATCATGCAGAGATGATGCAGTGATGATGCTGTGATGATGCAGTGATGATGCAGTGATGCTGCTGAGATGATGGTCTGATGACGCAGTGATGATGCTGTGATGATGCTGTGATGATGCTGTGATGATGCTGAAATGATGCGGTGGTAATGCAGTGATGATGCTTTGATGATGCAGTGATGACGCAGTGAAGACGCAGTGATGATGCTGCGATTACAATGTGATGATGCAGTGATGATGGTGTGATGATGCAGTGAATATGCAGTGAATATGCAGTGATGATGCTGTGATGATGCTGTGATGACGCTGTGATGATGCAGTGATGACGCTCTAATGATGCTGTGATGGTGCTATTATGATGCTGTGATGATGCAGTGATGATGCAGAGATGATGCTGTGATGATGCAGAGATGATGCAGTGATGACGCTGTGAAGACGCAGTTATGATGCTGTGATGATGATGCGATGACTATGTGATGATGCTATGATGATGCTGTGACGATGCAGTGAGTATGCTCTGATGATGCAGTGATGATGCTCTGATGATGCAGTGATGATACTGTGGTGACGCTGTGATGATGCAGTGAGTATGCTCTGATGATGCAGTGATGATGCTCTGATGATGCAGTGATGATGCTGTGATGATGCAGTGATGATGCAGTAATGATGCTGTGATGATGCTCAGGTTATGCTGTGATTATGCAGTGATGATGCTGTGATGACACTGTGATGATGTTGTGTAGTTGATTTGATGATGCTGTGATGATGCACTGGTCATGCAGAGATGATGCAGTGATGATGCTCTGATGATACTGTGATGATGCTGTGATGATGGTGTGATGACGCAGTGATGATGCTGTGATGACGCTGCGATGATGCAGTGGTGATGCTGTGATTATGCTATGATGATGCTGTGATGATACTGTGATGATGCAGTGTTCACCATGCGATGATGCTGTGATGATGCAGTGATGATGGTGTGATGATGCTATGATGATGCTGTGATGATGCTTTGATGATGCTGTGATGATGCAGTGATGATGCTATGATGATGCAGTGATGATGCTGAGAAGATGCTGTGATGATGCAGTGATGATGCTGTGATGATGCAGTAATTATGCAGAGATGATGCAGTGATGATGCACTGATGAAAATGTGATGGCGCTGTGATGATGCAGTGAGTAAGCAGTAATGATGCTGTGATGATGCTGAGAAGATGCTGTGATGATGCAGTGATGATGCAGTGATTATGCAGTGATGATGCTCAGATGATGCTGTGATGATGGTGTAATGATGCTGTTATGATGGTGTGATGATGCTGTGACTATGCAGTGATGATTCTCTGATGATGCAGTAATGATGCTGTGATGATGCTCAGATTATGCTGTGATCATGCAGTGATGACGCTGTGATGACACTGCAATGATGTTGTGTAGTTGATGTGATGATGCTGTGATGATGCATTGATCATGCAGAGATGATGCAGTGATGATGCAGTGATGCTGCTGAGATGACGGTCTGATGACGCAGTGATGATGCAGTGATGATGCTGAGAAGATGCTGTGATGATGCAGTGATGATGCTGAAATGATGCGGTGGTAATGCAGTGATGATGCTTTGATGATGCAGTGATGACGCAGTGAAGACGCAGTGATGATGCTGCGATTACAATGTGATGACGCAGTGATGATGCAGTGATGACGCTGTGTTGATGCAGTGATGATGGTGTGATGATGCAGTGAATATGCAGTGAATATGCAGTGATGATGCTGTGATGACGCTGTGATGATGCAGTGATGACGCTCTAATGATGCTGTGATGGTGCTATTATGATGCTGTGATGATGCTATGATGATGCAGTGATGATGCAGAGATGATGCTGTGATGATGCAGTGAGAAAGCAGTAACGATGCTCAGATGATGCTGTGATGATGCAGTGATGCTGCAGTGATGATGCTGTGATGATGCAGAGATGATGCAGTGATGACCCTGTGAAGACGCAGTTATGATGCTGTGATGATGATGCCATGACTATGTGATGATGCTCTGATGATGCAGTGATGATACTGTGATGACGCTGTGATGATGCAGTGATGATGCAGTAATGATGCTGTGATGATGCTCAGGTTATGCTGTGATGATGCAGTGATGATGCAGTGATGACACTGTGATGATGGTGTGATGATGCAGTGATTCTGCAGTGATGATGCAGTAATGAAGGTGTGATGATGCTGTGATGATGCAGTGATGATTGTGTGAAGATGCAGTGATGATGCTGTGATGATGATATGATGATGCAGTGATTATGTTGTGATGATGCTGTGATGACACTGTGATGATATTGTGATGATGCTGTGATGATACTGTGATGATGCAATGATGATGCTGTGATGATGCAGCGATGATGGTGTGATGATGCTGTGATGACACTGTGATGATATTGTGATGATGCTGTGAAGATACTGTGATGATGCTCTGATGATGGTGTAATGATGCTGTGATGATGCAGTGATGATGCTGTGATGATGCTGAGAAGATGCTCTGATGATGCCGTGATAATGCTGTGATGATGGTGTGATGACGCTGTGATGATGCTTTGATGATGCTGTGATGATGCAGAGATGATGCAGTGATGATGCTGTGAAGACGCAGTTATGATGCTGTGATGATGATGCCATGACTATGTGATGATGCAGTGATGATGCTGTGATGACACTGTGATGATGTTATGTAGTTGATGTGATGATGCTGTGATGATGCACTGGTCATGCAGAGATGATGCAGTGACGATGCTCTGATGATGCGGTGATGATGGTGTGATGACGCAGTGATGATGCTGTGATGACGCTGCGATGATGCAGTGGTGATGCTGTGATTATGCTATGATGATGCTGTGATGATACTGTGATGATGCAGTGTTCACCATGCGATGATGCTGTGATGATGCTGTGATGATGCAGTGATGATGGTGTGATGATGCTATGATGATGCAGTGATGATGCAGTGATGATGTAGTGATGATGGTTTGATGATGCTGAGAAGATGCAGTGATGATGCTCAGATTATGCTGTGATTATGCTGTGATGATGCTGTGATGATGCTGCGGTGATGTAGTGATGATGCTGTGATGATGCAGTGGTGATGGTGTGATGATGCAGTGATGATGCTGTGATGATGGTGCAGTGATGATGCTGTGATGATGCTGAGATGATGCTATGATGATGCAGTGATGATGCAGAGATGATGCTGTGATGATGCAGTGAGAAAGCAGTAACGATGCTCAGATGATGCAGTGATGCTGCAGTGATGATGCTGTGATGATGCAGAGATGATGCAGTGATGACCCTGTGAAGACGCAGTTATGATGCTGTGATGATGATGCGATGACTATGTGATGATGCTATGATGATGCTGTGACGATGCAGTGAGTATGCTCTGATGATGCAGTGATGATGCAGTGATGATGCTCTGATGATGCAGTGATGATGCTATGATGATGCTGTGACGATGCAGTGAGTATGCTCTGATGATGCAGTGATGATGCAGTGATGATACTGTGATGATGCTGTGATGATGCAGTGATGATGCAGTGATGATGCTCAGGTTATGCTGTGATGATGCTGTGATGACACTGTGATGATGTTGTGTAGTTGATGTGATGATGCTGTGATGATGCACTGGTCATGCAGAGATGATGCAGTGATGATGCTCTGATGATACTGTGATGATGCTGTGATGATGGTGTGATGACGCAGTGATGATGCTGTGATGACGCTGCGATGATGCAGTGGTGATGCTGTGATTATGCTATGATGATACTGTGATGATACTGTGATGATGCAGTGTTCACCATGCGATGATGCTGTGATGATGCTGTGATGATGGTGTGATGATGCTATGATGATGCAGTGATGATGCAGTGATGATGCTATGATGATGCTGTGATGATGCTTTGATGATGCTGTGATGATGCTGTGATGATGCAGTAATTAAGCAGAGATGATGCAGTGGTGATGCACTGATGAAAATGTGATGGCGCTGTGATGATGCAGTGAGTAAGCAATAATGATGCTGTGATGATGCTGAGAAGATGCTGTGATGATGCAGTGATTATGCAGTGATGATGCTCAGATGATGCTGTGATGATGGTGTGATGATGCTGTTATGATGGTGTGATGATGCTGTGACTATGCAGTGATGATTCTCTGATGATGCAGTAATGATGCTGTGATGATGCTCAGATTATGCTGTGATCATGCAGTGATGATGCTGTGATGACACTGCGATGATGTTGTGTAGTTGATGTGATGATGCTGTGATGATGCATTGATCATGCAGATGTGATGCAGTGATGATGCTGTGATGATGCAGTGATGATGCAGTGATGCTGCTGAGATGATGGTCTGATGACGCAGTGATGATGCTGTGATGATGCTGTGATGATGCTGTGATGATGCTGAAATGATGCGGTGGTAATGCAGTGATGATGCTTTGATGATGCAGTGATGACGCAGTGAAGACGCAGTGATGATGCTGCGATTACAATGTGATGATGCAGTGATGATGGTGTGATGATGCAGTGAATATGCAGTGAATATGCAGTGATGATGCTGTGATGATGCTGTGATGACGCTGTGATGATGCAGTGATGACGCTCTAATGATGCTGTGATGGTGGTATTATGATGCTGTGATGATGCAGTGATGATGCAGAGATGATGCTGTGATGATGCAGTGAGAAAGCAGTAACGATGCTCAGATGATGCTGTGATGATGCAGTGATGCTGCAGTGATGATGCTGTGATGATGCAGAGATGATGCAGTGATGACGCTGTGAAGACGCAGTTATGATGCTGTGATGATGATGCGATGACTATGTGATGATGCTATGATGATGCTGTGACGATGCAGTGAGTATGCTCTGATGATGCAGTGATGATGCTCTGATGATGCAGTGATGATACTGTGGTGACGCTGTGATGATGCAGTGATGATGCTCTGATGATGCAGTGATGATGCTCTGATGATGCAGTGATGATGCTGTGATGATGCAGTGATGATGTAGTAATGATGCTGTGATGATGCTCAGGTTATGCTGTGATTATGCAGTGATGATGCTGTGATGACACTGTGATGATGTTGTGTAGTTGATGTGATGATGCTGTGATGATGCACTGGTCATGCAGAGATGATGCAGTGATGATGCTCTGATGATACTGTGATGATGCTGTGATGATGGTGTGATGACGCAGTGATGATGCTGTGATGACGCTGCGATGATGCAGTGGTGATGCTGTGATTATGCTATGATGATGCTGTGATGATACTGTGATGATGCAGTGTTCACCATGCGATGATGCTGTGATGATGCAGTGATGATGGTGTGATGATGCTATGATGATGCTGTGATGATGCAGAGATGATGCTGTGATGATGCTGTGAAGACGCAGTTATGATGCTGTGATGATGATGCCATGACTATGTGATGATGCAGTGATGATGCTGTGATGACACTGTGATGATGTTATGTAGTTGATGTGATGATGCTGTGATGATGCACTGGTCATGCAGAGATGATGCAGTGACGATGCTCTGATGATGCGGTGATGATGGTGTGATGACGCAGTGATGATGCTGTGATGACGCTGCGATGATGCAGTGGTGATGCTGTGATTATGCTATGATGATGCTGTGATGATACTGTGATGATGCAGTGTTCACCATGCGATGATGCTGTGATGATGCTGTGATGATGCAGTGATGATGGTGTGATGATGCTATGATGATGCAGTGATGATGCAGTGATGATGTAGTGATGATGGTTTGATGATGCTGAGAAGATGCAGTGATGATGCTGTGATTATGCTGTGATTATGCTGTGATGATGCTGTGATGATGCTGCGGTGATGTAGTGATGATGCTGTGATGATGCAGTGGTGATGGTGTGATGATGCAGTGATGATGCTGTGATGATGGTGCAGTGATGATGCTGTGATGATGCTGAGATGATGCTATGATGATGCAGTGATGATGCAGAGATGATGCTGTGATGATGCAGTGAGAAAGCAGTAACGATGCTCAGATGATGCAGTGATGCTGCAGTGATGATGCTGTGATGATGCAGAGATGATGCAGTGATGACCCTGTGAAGACGCAGTTATGATGCTGTGATGATGATGCGATGACTATGTGATGATGCTATGATGATGCTGTGACGATGCAGTGAGTATGCTCTGATGATGCAGTGATGATGCAGTGATGATGCTCTGATGATGCAGTGATGATGCTATGATGATGCTGTGACGATGCAGTGAGTATGCTCTGATGATGCAGTGATGATGCAGTGATGATACTGTGATGATGCTGTGATGATGCAGTGATGATGCAGTGATGATGCTCAGGTTATGCTGTGATGATGCTGTGATGACACTGTGATGATGTTGTGTAGTTGATGTGATGATGCTGTGATGATGCACTGGTCATGCAGAGATGATGCAGTGATGATGCTCTGATGATACTGTGATGATGCTGTGATGATGGTGTGATGACGCAGTGATGATGCTGTGATGACGCTGCGATGATGCAGTGGTGATGCTGTGATTATGCTATGATGATGCTGTGATGATACTGTGATGATGCAGTGTTCACCATGCGATGATGCTGTGATGATGCTGTGATGATGGTGTGATGATGCTATGATGATGCAGTGATGATGCAGTGATGATGCTATGATGATGCTGTGATGATGCTTTGATGATGCTGTGATGATGCTGTGATGATGCAGTAATTAAGCAGAGATGATGCAGTGATGATGCACTGATGAAAATGTGATGGCGCTGTGATGATGCAGTGAGTAAGCAATAATGATGCTGTGATGATGCTGAGAAGATGCTGTGATGATGCAGTGATTATGCAGTGATGATGCTCAGATGATGCTGTGATGATGGTGTGATGATGCTGTTATGATGGTGTGATGATGCTGTGACTATGCAGTGATGATTCTCTGATGATGCAGTAATGATGCTGTGATGATGCTCAGATTATGCTGTGATCATGCAGTGATGATGCTGTGATGACACTGCGATGATGTTGTGTAGTTGATGTGATGATGCTGTGATGATGCATTGATCATGCAGATGTGATGCAGTGATGATGCTGTGATGATGCAGTGATGATGCAGTGATGCTGCTGAGATGATGGTCTGATGACGCAGTGATGATGCTGTGATGATGCTGTGATGATGCTGTGATGATGCTGAAATGATGCGGTGGTAATGCAGTGATGATGCTTTGATGATGCAGTGATGACGCAGTGAAGACGCAGTGATGATGCTGCGATTACAATGTGATGATGCAGTGATGATGGTGTGATGATGCAGTGAATATGCAGTGAATATGCAGTGATGATGCTGTGATGATGCTGTGATGACGCTGTGATGATGCAGTGATGACGCTCTAATGATGCTGTGATGGTGCTATTATGATGCTGTGATGATGCAGTGATGATGCAGAGATGATGCTGTGATGATGCAGTGAGAAAGCAGTAACGATGCTCAGATGATGCTGTGATGATGCAGTGATGCTGCAGTGATGATGCTGTGATGATGCAGAGATGATGCAGTGATGACGCTGTGAAGACGCAGTTATGATGCTGTGATGATGATGCGATGACTATGTGATGATGCTATGATGATGCTGTGACGATGCAGTGAGTATGCTCTGATGATGCAGTGATGATGCTCTGATGATGCAGTGATGATACTGTCGTGACGCTGTGATGATGCAGTGAGTATGCTCTGATGATGCAGTGATGATGCTCTGATGATGCAGTGATGATGCTGTGATGATGCAGTGATGATGTAGTAATGATGCTGTGATGATGCTCAGGTTATGCTGTGATTATGCAGTGATGATGCTGTGATGACACTGTGATGATGTTGTGTAGTTGATGTGATGATGCTGTGATGATGCACTGGTCATGCAGAGATGATGCAGTGATGATGCTCTGATGATACTGTGATGATGCTGTGATGATGGTGTGATGACGCAGTGATGATGCTGTGATGACGCTGCGATGATGCAGTGGTGATGCTGTGATTATGCTATGATGATGCTGTGATGATACTGTGATGATGCAGTGTTCACCATGCGATGATGCTGTGATGATGCAGTGATGATGGTGTGATGATGCTATGATGATGCTGTGATGATGCTTTGATGATGCTGTGATGATGCAGTGATGATGCTATGATGATGCAGTGATGATGCTGAGAAGATGCTGTGATGATGCAGTGATGATGCTGTGATGATGCAGTAATTATGCAGAGATGATGCAGTGATGATGCACTGATGAAAATGTGATGGCGCTGTGATGATGCAGTGAGTAAGCAGTAATGATGCTGTGATGATGCTGAGAAGATGCTGTGATGATGCAGTGATGATGCAGTGATTATGCAGTGATGATGCTCAGATGATGCTGTGATGATGGTGTGATGATGCTGTTATGATGGTGTGATGATGCTGTGACTATGCAGTGATGATTCTCTGATGATGCAGTAATGATGCTGTGATGATGCTCAGATTATGCTGTGATCATGCAGTGATGACGCTGTGATGACACTGCAATGATGTTGTGTAGTTGATGTGATGATGCTGTGATGATGCATTGATCATGCAGAGATGATGCAGTGATGATGCAGTGATGCTGCTGAGATGACGGTCTGATGACGCAGTGATGATGCAGTGATGATGCTGAGAAGATGCTGTGATGATGCAGTGATGATGCTGAAATGATGCGGTGGTAATGCAGTGATGATGCTTTGATGATGCAGTGATGACGCAGTGAAGACGCAGTGATGATGCTGCGATTACAATGTGATGACGCAGTGATGATGCAGTGATGACGCTGTGTTGATGCAGTGATGATGGTGTGATGATGCAGTGAATATGCAGTGAATATGCAGTGATGATGCTGTGATGACGCTGTGATGATGCAGTGATGACGCTCTAATGATGCTGTGATGGTGCTATTATGATGCTGTGATGATGCTATGATGATGCAGTGATGATGCAGAGATGATGCTGTGATGATGCAGTGAGAAAGCAGTAACGATGCTCAGATGATGCTGTGATGATGCAGTGATGCTGCAGTGATGATGCTGTGATGATGCAGAGATGATGCAGTGATGACCCTGTGAAGACGCAGTTATGATGCTGTGATGATGATGCCATGACTATGTGATGATGCTCTGATGATGCAGTGATGATACTGTGATGACGCTGTGATGATGCAGTGATGATGCAGTAATGATGCTGTGATGATGCTCAGGTTATGCTGTGATGATGCAGTGATGATGCAGTGATGACACTGTGATGATGGTGTGATGATGCAGTGATTCTGCAGTGATGATGCAGTAATGAAGGTGTGATGATGCTGTGATGATGCAGTGATGATTGTGTGAAGATGCAGTGATGATGCTGTGATGATGATATGATGATGCAGTGATTATGTTGTGATGATGCTGTGATGACACTGTGATGATATTGTGATGATGCTGTGATGATACTGTGATGATGCAATGATGATGCTGTGATGATGCAGCGATGATGGTGTGATGATGCTGTGATGACACTGTGATGATATTGTGATGATGCTGTGAAGATACTGTGATGATGCTCTGATGATGGTGTAATGATGCTGTGATGATGCAGTGATGATGCTGTGATGATGCTGAGAAGATGCTCTGATGATGCCGTGATAATGCTGTGATGATGGTGTGATGACGCTGTGATGATGCTTTGATGATGCTGTGATGATGCAGAGATGATGCAGTGATGATGCTGTGAAGACGCAGTTATGATGCTGTGATGATGATGCCATGACTATGTGATGATGCAGTGATGATGCTGTGATGACACTGTGATGATGTTATGTAGTTGATGTGATGATGCTGTGATGATGCACTGGTCATGCAGAGATGATGCAGTGACGATGCTCTGATGATGCGGTGATGATGGTGTGATGACGCAGTGATGATGCTGTGATGACGCTGCGATGATGCAGTGGTGATGCTGTGATTATGCTATGATGATGCTGTGATGATACTGTGATGATGCAGTGTTCACCATGCGATGATGCTGTGATGATGCTGTGATGATGCAGTGATGATGGTGTGATGATGCTATGATGATGCAGTGATGATGCAGTGATGATGTAGTGATGATGGTTTGATGATGCTGAGAAGATGCAGTGATGATGCTGTGATTATGCTGTGATTATGCTGTGATGATGCTGTGATGATGCTGCGGTGATGTAGTGATGATGCTGTGATGATGCAGTGGTGATGGTGTGATGATGCAGTGATGATGCTGTGATGATGGTGCAGTGATGATGCTGTGATGATGCTGAGATGATGCTATGATGATGCAGTGATGATGCAGAGATGATGCTGTGATGATGCAGTGAGAAAGCAGTAACGATGCTCAGATGATGCAGTGATGCTGCAGTGATGATGCTGTGATGATGCAGAGATGATGCAGTGATGACCCTGTGAAGACGCAGTTATGATGCTGTGATGATGATGCGATGACTATGTGATGATGCTATGATGATGCTGTGACGATGCAGTGAGTATGCTCTGATGATGCAGTGATGATGCAGTGATGATACTGTGATGACGCTGTGATGATGCAGTGATGATGCAGTGATGATGCTCAGGTTATGCTGTGATGATGCTGTGATGACACTGTGATGATGTTGTGTAGTTGATGTGATGATGCTGTGATGATGCACTGGTCATGCAGAGATGATGCAGTGATGATGCTCTGATGATACTGTGATGATGCTGTGATGATGGTGTGATGACACAGTGATGATGCTGTGATGACGCTGCGATGATGCAGTGGTGATGCTGTGATTATGCTATGATGATGCTGTGATGATACTGTGATGATGCAGTGTTCACCATGCGATGATGCTGTGATGATGCTGTGATGATGGTGTGATGATGCTATGATGATGCAGTGATGATGCAGTGATGATGCTATGATGATGCTGTGATGATGCTTTGATGATGCTGTGATGATGCTGTGATGATGCAGTAATTATGCAGAGATGATGCAGTGATGATGCACTGATGAAAATGTGATGGCGCTGTGATGATGCAGTGAGTAAGCAATAATGATGCTGTGATGATGCTGAGAAGATGCTGTGATGATGCAGTGATTATGCAGTGATGATGCTCAGATGATGCTGTGATGATGGTGTGATGATGCTGTTATGATGGTGTGATGATGCTGTGACTATGCAGTGATGATTCTCTGATGATGCAGTAATGATGCTGTGATGATGCTCAGATTATGCTGTGATCATGCAGTGATGATGCTGTGATGACACTGCGATGATGTTGTGTAGTTGATGTGATGATGCTGTGATGATGCATTGATCATGCAGAGATGATGCAGTGATGATGCTGTGATGATGCAGTGATGATGCAGTGATGCTGCTGAGATGATGGTCTGATGACGCATTGATGATGCTGTGATGATGCTGTGATGATGCTGTGATGATGCTGAAATGATGCGGTGGTAATGCAGTGATGATGCTTTGATGATGCAGTGATGACGCAGTGAAGACGCAGTGATGATGCTGCGATTACAATGTGATGATGCAGTGATGATGGTGTGATGATGCAGTGAATATGCAGTGAATATGCAGTGATGATGCTGTGATGATGCTGTGATGACGCTGTGATGATGCAGTGATGACGCTCTAATGATGCTGTGATGGTGGTATTATGATGCTGTGATGATGCAGTGATGATGCAGAGATGATGCTGTGATGATGCAGTGAGAAAGCAGTAACGATGCTCAGATGATGCTGTGATGATGCAGTGATGCTGCAGTGATGATGCTGTGATGATGCAGAGATGATGCAGTGATGACGCTGTGAAGACGCAGTTGTGATGCTGTGATGATGCATTGATCATGCAGAGATGATGCAGTGATGATGCTGTGATGATGCAGTGATGATGCAGTGATGCTGCTGAGATGATGGTCTGATGACGCAGTGATGATGCTGTGATGATGCTGTGATGATGCTGTGATGATGCTGAAATGATGCGGTGGTAATGCAGTGATGATGCTTTGATGATGCAGTGATGACGCAGTGAAGACGCAGTGATGATGCTGCGATTACAATGTGATGATGCAGTGATGATGGTGTGATGATGCAGTGAATATGCAGTGAATATGCAGTGATGATGCTGTGATGATGCTGTGATGACGCTGTGATGATGCAGTGATGACGCTCTAATGATGCTGTGATGGTGGTATTATGATGCTGTGATGATGCAGTGATGATGCAGAGATGATGCTGTGATGATGCAGTGAGAAAGCAGTAACGATGCTCAGATGATGCTGTGATGATGCAGTGATGCTGCAGTGATGATGCTGTGATGATGCAGAGATGATGCAGTGATGACGCTGTGAAGACGCAGTTATGATGCTGTGATGATGCTCAGGTTATGCTGTGATGATGCAGTGATGATGCAGTGATGACACTGTGATGATGGTATGATGATGCAGTGATTCTGCAGTGATGATGCAGTAATGAAGGTGTGATGATGCTGTGATGATGCAGTGATGATTGTGTGAAGATGCAGTGATGATGCTGTGATGATGATATGATGATGCAGTGATTATGTTGTGATGATGCTGTGATGACACTGTGATGATATTGTGATGATGCTGTGATGATACTGTGATGATGCAGTGATGATGCTGTGATGATGGTGTGATGATGCTGTGATGATATTGTGATGATGCTGTGATGATGCTGAGGAGATGCTCTGATGATGCCGTGATAATGCTGTGATGATGGTGTGATGACGCTGTGATGATGCTTTGATGATGCTGTGATGATGCAGAGATGATGCAGTGATGATGCTGTGAAGACGCAGTTATGATGCTGTGATGATGATGCCATGACTATGTGATGATGCAGTGATGATGCTGTGATAACACTGTGATGATATTGTGATGATGCTGTGAAGATACTGTGATGATGCAGTGATGATGCAGTGATGATGGTGTAATGATGCTGTGATGATGGTGTGATGATGCAGTGATGATGCTGTGATGATGCTGAGAAGATGCTCTGATGATGCCGTGATAATGCTGTGATGATGGTGTGATGACGCTGTGATGATGCTTTGATGATGCTGTGATGATGCAGAGATGATGCAGTGATGATGCTGTGAAGACGCAGTTATGATGCTGTGATGATGATGCCATGACTATGTGATGATGCAGTGATGATGCTGTGATGACACTGTGATGATGTTATGTAGTTGATGTGATGATGCTGTGATGATGCACTGGTCATGCAGAGATGATGCAGTGACGATGCTCTGATGATGCGGTGATGATGGTGTGATGACGCAGTGATGATGCTGTGATGACGCTGCGATGATGCAGTGGTGATGCTGTGATTATGCTATGATTATGTTGTGATGATACTGTGATGATGCAGTGTTCACCATGCGATGATGCTGTGATGACACTGTGATGATGCAGTGATGATGGTGTGATGATGCTGTGATGATGCTTTGATGATGCTGTGATAACACTGTGATGATATTGTGATGATGCTGTGAAGATACTGTGATGATGCAGTGATGATGGTGTAATGATGCTGTGATGATGGTGTGATGATGCAGTGATGATGCTGTGATGATGCTGAGAAGATGCTCTGATGATGCCGTGATAATGCTGTGATGATGGTTTGATGACGCTGTGATGATGCTCTGATGATGCAGAGATGATGCAGTGATGACTATATGATGATGCAGTGATGATGCTGTGATTATGCAGTGATGATGCTATGATGATGCAGTGATGATGCTGAGAAGATGCTGTGACGATGCAGTGATGATGCTGTGATGATGGAGTAATTATGCAGAGATGATGCAGTGATGATTCAGTGATGAAACTGTGATGGCGCTGTGATGATGCAGTGAGTAAGCAGTAATGATGCTGTGATGATGCTGAGAAGATGCTGTGATGATGCAGTGATGATGCTGTGATGATGCAGTGATTATGTTGTGATGATGCTTTGATGAAACTGATGATGTTGTGATGATGCAGTGATTATGCAGTGATGATGCTCAGATGATGCTGTGATGATGGTGTGATGATGCTGTAATGATGGTGTGATGATGCTGTGACTATGCAGTGATGATTCTCTGATGATGCAGTAATGATGCTGTGATGATGCTCAGATTATGCTGTGATCATGCAGTGATGATGCTGTGATGACACTGCGATGATGTTGTGTAGTTGATGTGATGATGCTGTGATGATGCATTGATCATGCAGAGGTGATGGTGTGATGACGCAGTGATGATGCAGTGATGATAGTGTAATGATGCTGTGATGATGCTGTGATGATGGTGTGATGATGCAGCGATGATGCTGTGATGATGCTTTGATGATGCAGTGATGATGAAGTGGTGATGCTGTGATGATGCAGTGATTATGCAGTGATGTTGCTGAGATGATGGTGTGATGACGCAGTGATGATGCAGTGATGATAGTGTAATGATGCTGTGATGATGCTGTGATGATGGTGTGATGATGCAGCGATGATGATGTGATGATGCTTTGATGATGCAGTGATGATGCAGTGGTGATGCTGTGATGATGCAGTGATTATGCAGTGATGATGCTGTAATGATGCTGTGATGATGCAGTGATGACGCAGTGAAGACGCAGTGATGATGCTGCGATTACACTGTGATGATGCAGTGATGACGCTGTGTTGATGCAGTGATGATGGTGTGATGATGCAGTGAATATGCAGTGAATATGCAGTGATGATGCTGTGATGATGCTGTGATGACGCTGTGATGATGCAGTGTTGACGCTCTAATGATGCTGTGATGGTGCTATTATGATGCTGTGATGATGCAGTGATGATGCTATGATGATGCATTGATGATGCAGAGATGATGCTGTGATGATGCAGTGAGAAAGCAGTAACGATGCTCAGATGATGCTGTGATGATGCAGAGATGATGCAGTGATGACCCTGTGAAGACGCAGTTATGATGCTGTGATGATGATGCCATGACTATGTGATGATGCTGTGATGATGCTCAGGTTATGCTGTGATTATGCAGTGATGATGCTGTGATGACACTGTGATGATGTTGTGTAGTTGATGCGATGATGCTGTGATTATGCACCGGTCATGCAGAGATGATGCAGTGATGATGCTATAATGACGCAGTGATGATGCAGTGATGATGGTGTGATGACGCAGTGATGATGCTGTGATGACACTGTGATGATGGTATGATGATGCAGTGATTCTGCAGTGATGATGCAGTAATGAAGGTGTGATGATGCTGTGATGATGCAGTGATGATGCTGTGATGATGCAGTGATGATTGTGTGATGATGCTGTGATGATGCTGTGATCATGCAGTGATGATGCTGTGATGATGCAGGGATTTTGCTGTGATCATGCAGTGATGATGCTGTGATCATGCAGTGATGATGCTGAGATGATGCAGTGATGATACTGTGATGATGCAGTGATTATGTTGTGATGATGCTGTGATGACACTGTGATGGTATTGTGATGATGGTGTGATGATGCAGTGATTATGAAGTGATGACGCTGTGATGATGATGTGTTGATGCAGTGATGATGCTGCGATGATGATGTTTTGTTGCTGTGACAATACTATGTTTATGTTTTTATGATGCAGTGATGATGCTGTGATGATGGTGTGATGATGCTCTTGTGATGCAGTGATGGTGCTGTGATGACACTGTGATGATGCTGTGATGATGCAGTAATGATGCTGTGATGATGGTGTGATGTCGCAGTGATGATTATGCTGTGATGACGCAGTGATGACGCAGTGATGATGCTGCGATTACACTGTGATGATTCAGTGATGACGCTGTGTTGATGCAGTGATGATGGTGTGATGATGCAGTGAATATGCAGTGATGATGCACTGATGATGCTGAGAAGATGCTGTGATGATGCAGTGATGATGCTGTGATGATGCAGTAATTATGCAGAGATGATGAAGTGATGATGCAGTGATGAAACTGTGATGGCGCTGTGATGATGCAGTGAGTAAGCAGTAATGATGGTGTGATGATGCTGAGAAGATGCTCTGATGATGCCGTGATAATGCTGTGATGATGGTGTGATGACGCTGTGATTATGCTTTGATGATGCTGTGATGATGCAGAGATGATGCAGTGATGATGCTGTGAAAACGCAGTTATGATGCTGTGATGATGATGCCATGACTATGTGATGATGCAGTGATGATGCTGTGATAACACTGTGATGATATTGTGATGATGCTGTGAAGATACTGTGATGATGCAGTGATGATGCAGTGATGATGGTGTAATGATGCTGTGATGATGGTGTGATGATGCAGTGATGATGCTGTGATGATGCTGAGAAGATGCTCTGATGATGCCGTGATAATGCTGTGATGATGGTGTGATGACGCTGTGATGATGCTTTGATGATGCAGAGATGATGCAGTGATGATGCTGTGAAGACGCAGTTATGATGCTGTGATGATGATGCCATGACTATGTGATGATGCAGTTATGATGCTGTGATGATGCTGTGATGATGTTATGTAGTTGATGTGATGATGCTGTGATGATGCACTGGTCATGCAGAGATGATGCAGTGACGATGCTCTGATGATGCGGTGATGATGGTGTGATGACGCAGTGATGATGCTGTGATGACGCTGCGATGATGCAGTGGTGATGCTGTGATTATGCTATGATTATGTTGTGATGATGCTGTGATGATGCAGTGGTGATGGTGTGATGATGCAGTGATGATGCTGTGATGATGGTGTGATGGTGCAGTGATGATGCTGTGATGATGCTGAGATGATGCTATGATGATGCAGTGATGATGCAGAGATGATGCTGTGATGATGCAGTGAGAAAGCAGTAACGATGCTCAGATGATGCAGTGATGCTGCAGTGATGATGCTGTGATGATGCAGAGATGATGCAGTGATGACCCTGTGAATACGCAGTTATGATGCTGTGATGATGATGCCATGACTATGTGATGATGCTGTGATGATGCTCAGGTTATGCTGTGATTATGCAGTGATGATGCTGTGATGACACTGTGATGATGTTGTGTAGTTGATGCGATGATGCTGTGATTATGCACCGGTCATGCAGAGATGATGCAGTGATGATGCTATAATGACGCAGTGATGATGCAGTGATGATGGTGTGATGACGCAGTGATGATGCTGTGATGACACTGTGATGATGGTATGATGATGCAGTGATTCTGCAGTGATGATGCAGTAATGAAGGTGTGATGATGCTGTGATGATGCAGTGATGATGCTGTGATGATGCAGTGATGATTGTGTGATGATGCTGTGATGATGCTGTGATCATGCAGTGATGATGCTGTGATGATGCAGTGATGATGGTGTGATGATGCTATGATGATGCAGTGATGATGCAGTGATGATGTAGTGATGATGGTTTGATGATGCTGAGAAGATGCAGTGATGATGCTGTGATTATGCTGTGATTATGCTGTGATGATGCTGTGATGATGCTGCGGTGATGTAGTGATGATGCTGTGATGATGCAGTGGTGATGGTGTGATGATGCAGTGATGATGCTGTGATGATGGTGCAGTGATGATGCTGTGATGATGCTGAGATGATGCTATGATGATGCAGTGATGATGCAGAGATGATGCTGTGATGATGCAGTGAGAAAGCAGTAACGATGCTCAGATGATGCAGTGATGCTGCAGTGATGATGCTGTGATGATGCAGAGATGATGCAGTGATGACCCTGTGAAGACGCAGTTATGATGCTGTGATGATGATGCGATGACTATGTGATGATGCTATGATGATGCTGTGACGATGCAGTGAGTATGCTCTGATGATGCAGTGATGATGCAGTGATGATGCTCTGATGATGCAGTGATGATGCTATGATGATGCTGTGACGATGCAGTGAGTATGCTCTGATGATGCAGTGATGATGCAGTGATGATACTGTGATGATGCTGTGATGATGCAGTGATGATGCAGTGATGATGCTCAGGTTATGCTGTGATGATGCTGTGATGACACTGTGATGATGTTGTGTAGTTGATGTGATGATGCTGTGATGATGCACTGGTCATGCAGAGATGATGCAGTGATGATGCTCTGATGATACTGTGATGATGCTGTGATGATGGTGTGATGACGCAGTGATGATGCTGTGATGACGCTGCGATGATGCAGTGGTGATGCTGTGATTATGCTATGATGATGCTGTGATGATACTGTGATGATGCAGTGTTCACCATGCGATGATGCTGTGATGATGCTGTGATGATGGTGTGATGATGCTATGATGATGCAGTGATGATGCAGTGATGATGCTATGATGATGCTGTGATGATGCTTTGATGATGCTGTGATGATGCTGTGATGATGCAGTAATTAAGCAGAGATGATGCAGTGATGATGCACTGATGAAAATGTGATGGCGCTGTGATGATGCAGTGAGTAAGCAATAATGATGCTGTGATGATGCTGAGAAGATGCTGTGATGATGCAGTGATTATGCAGTGATGATGCTCAGATGATGCTGTGATGATGGTGTGATGATGCTGTTATGATGGTGTGATGATGCTGTGACTATGCAGTGATGATTCTCTGATGATGCAGTAATGATGCTGTGATGATGCTCAGATTATGCTGTGATCATGCAGTGATGATGCTGTGATGACACTGCGATGATGTTGTGTAGTTGATGTGATGATGCTGTGATGATGCATTGATCATGCAGATGTGATGCAGTGATGATGCTGTGATGATGCAGTGATGATGCAGTGATGCTGCTGAGATGATGGTCTGATGACGCAGTGATGATGCTGTGATGATGCTGTGATGATGCTGTGATGATGCTGAAATGATGCGGTGGTAATGCAGTGATGATGCTTTGATGATGCAGTGATGACGCAGTGAAGACGCAGTGATGATGCTGCGATTACAATGTGATGATGCAGTGATGATGGTGTGATGATGCAGTGAATATGCAGTGAATATGCAGTGATGATGCTGTGATGATGCTGTGATGACGCTGTGATGATGCAGTGATGACGCTCTAATGATGCTGTGATGGTGCTATTATGATGCTGTGATGATGCAGTGATGATGCAGAGATGATGCTGTGATGATGCAGTGAGAAAGCAGTAACGATGCTCAGATGATGCTGTGATGATGCAGTGATGCTGCAGTGATGATGCTGTGATGATGCAGAGATGATGCAGTGATGACGCTGTGAAGACGCAGTTATGATGCTGTGATGATGATGCGATGACTATGTGATGATGCTATGATGATGCTGTGACGATGCAGTGAGTATGCTCTGATGATGCAGTGATGATGCTCTGATGATGCAGTGATGATACTGTGGTGACGCTGTGATGATGCAGTGAGTATGCTCTGATGATGCAGTGATGATGCTCTGATGATGCAGTGATGATGCTGTGATGATGCAGTGATGATGTAGTAATGATGCTGTGATGATGCTCAGGTTATGCTGTGATTATGCAGTGATGATGCTGTGATGACACTGTGATGATGTTGTGTAGTTGATGTGATGATGCTGTGATGATGCACTGGTCATGCAGAGATGATGCAGTGATGATGCTCTGATGATACTGTGATGATGCTGTGATGATGGTGTGATGACGCAGTGATGATGCTGTGATGACGCTGCGATGATGCAGTGGTGATGCTGTGATTATGCTATGATGATGCTGTGATGATACTGTGATGATGCAGTGTTCACCATGCGATGATGCTGTGATGATGCAGTGATGATGGTGTGATGATGCTATGATGATGCTGTGATGATGCTTTGATGATGCTGTGATGATGCAGTGATGATGCTATGATGATGCAGTGATGATGCTGAGAAGATGCTGTGATGATGCAGTGATGATGCTGTGATGATGCAGTAATTATGCAGAGATGATGCAGTGATGATGCACTGATGAAAATGTGATGGCGCTGTGATGATGCAGTGAGTAAGCAGTAATGATGCTGTGATGATGCTGAGAAGATGCTGTGATGATGCAGTGATGATGCAGTGATTATGCAGTGATGATGCTCAGATGATGCTGTGATGATGGTGTGATGATGCTGTTATGATGGTGTGATGATGCTGTGACTATGCAGTGATGATTCTCTGATGATGCAGTAATGATGCTGTGATGATGCTCAGATTATGCTGTGATCATGCAGTGATGACGCTGTGATGACACTGCAATGATGTTGTGTAGTTGATGTGATGATGCTGTGATGATGCATTGATCATGCAGAGATGATGCAGTGATGATGCAGTGATGCTGCTGAGATGACGGTCTGATGACGCAGTGATGATGCAGTGATGATGCTGAGAAGATGCTGTGATGATGCAGTGATGATGCTGAAATGATGCGGTGGTAATGCAGTGATGATGCTTTGATGATGCAGTGATGACGCAGTGAAGACGCAGTGATGATGCTGCGATTACAATGTGATGACGCAGTGATGATGCAGTGATGACGCTGTGTTGATGCAGTGATGATGGTGTGATGATGCAGTGAATATGCAGTGAATATGCAGTGATGATGCTGTGATGACGCTGTGATGATGCAGTGATGACGCTCTAATGATGCTGTGATGGTGCTATTATGATGCTGTGATGATGCTATGATGATGCAGTGATGATGCAGAGATGATGCTGTGATGATGCAGTGAGAAAGCAGTAACGA
Source organism: Somateria mollissima (assembly GCA_951411735.1). Classification (NCBI taxonomy): domain Eukaryota; kingdom Metazoa; phylum Chordata; class Aves; order Anseriformes; family Anatidae; genus Somateria; species Somateria mollissima. The sequence goes on from CATOCB010000055.1 coordinate 55,415, forward strand.
TGCTCAGATGATGCTGTGATGATGCAGTGATGCTGCAGTGATGATGCTGTGATGATGCAGAGATGATGCAGTGATGACCCTGTGAAGACGCAGTTATGATGCTGTGATGATGATGCCATGACTATGTGATGATGCTCTGATGATGCAGTGATGATACTGTGATGACGCTGTGATGATGCAGTGATGATGCAGTAATGATGCTGTGATGATGCTCAGGTTATGCTGTGATGATGCAGTGATGATGCAGTGATGACACTGTGATGATGGTGTGATGATGCAGTGATTCTGCAGTGATGATGCAGTAATGAAGGTGTGATGATGCTGTGATGATGCAGTGATGATTGTGTGAAGATGCAGTGATGATGCTGTGATGATGATATGATGATGCAGTGATTATGTTGTGATGATGCTGTGATGACACTGTGATGATATTGTGATGATGCTGTGATGATACTGTGATGATGCAATGATGATGCTGTGATGATGCAGCGATGATGGTGTGATGATGCTGTGATGACACTGTGATGATATTGTGATGATGCTGTGAAGATACTGTGATGATGCTCTGATGATGGTGTAATGATGCTGTGATGATGCAGTGATGATGCTGTGATGATGCTGAGAAGATGCTCTGATGATGCCGTGATAATGCTGTGATGATGGTGTGATGACGCTGTGATGATGCTTTGATGATGCTGTGATGATGCAGAGATGATGCAGTGATGATGCTGTGAAGACGCAGTTATGATGCTGTGATGATGATGCCATGACTATGTGATGATGCAGTGATGATGCTGTGATGACACTGTGATGATGTTATGTAGTTGATGTGATGATGCTGTGATGATGCACTGGTCATGCAGAGATGATGCAGTGACGATGCTCTGATGATGCGGTGATGATGGTGTGATGACGCAGTGATGATGCTGTGATGACGCTGCGATGATGCAGTGGTGATGCTGTGATTATGCTATGATGATGCTGTGATGATACTGTGATGATGCAGTGTTCACCATGCGATGATGCTGTGATGATGCTGTGATGATGCAGTGATGATGGTGTGATGATGCTATGATGATGCAGTGATGATGCAGTGATGATGTAGTGATGATGGTTTGATGATGCTGAGAAGATGCAGTGATGATGCTGTGATTATGCTGTGATTATGCTGTGATGATGCTGTGATGATGCTGCGGTGATGTAGTGATGATGCTGTGATGATGCAGTGGTGATGGTGTGATGATGCAGTGATGATGCTGTGATGATGGTGCAGTGATGATGCTGTGATGATGCTGAGATGATGCTATGATGATGCAGTGATGATGCAGAGATGATGCTGTGATGATGCAGTGAGAAAGCAGTAACGATGCTCAGATGATGCAGTGATGCTGCAGTGATGATGCTGTGATGATGCAGAGATGATGCAGTGATGACCCTGTGAAGACGCAGTTATGATGCTGTGATGATGATGCGATGACTATGTGATGATGCTATGATGATGCTGTGACGATGCAGTGAGTATGCTCTGATGATGCAGTGATGATGCAGTGATGATACTGTGATGACGCTGTGATGATGCAGTGATGATGCAGTGATGATGCTCAGGTTATGCTGTGATGATGCTGTGATGACACTGTGATGATGTTGTGTAGTTGATGTGATGATGCTGTGATGATGCACTGGTCATGCAGAGATGATGCAGTGATGATGCTCTGATGATACTGTGATGATGCTGTGATGATGGTGTGATGACGCAGTGATGATGCTGTGATGACGCTGCGATGATGCAGTGGTGATGCTGTGATTATGCTATGATGATGCTGTGATGATACTGTGATGATGCAGTGTTCACCATGCGATGATGCTGTGATGATGCTGTGATGATGGTGTGATGATGCTATGATGATGCAGTGATGATGCAGTGATGATGCTATGATGATGCTGTGATGATGCTTTGATGATGCTGTGATGATGCTGTGATGATGCAGTAATTATGCAGAGATGATGCAGTGATGATGCACTGATGAAAATGTGATGGCGCTGTGATGATGCAGTGAGTAAGCAATAATGATGCTGTGATGATGCTGAGAAGATGCTGTGATGATGCAGTGATTATGCAGTGATGATGCTCAGATGATGCTGTGATGATGGTGTGATGATGCTGTTATGATGGTGTGATGATGCTGTGACTATGCAGTGATGATTCTCTGATGATGCAGTAATGATGCTGTGATGATGCTCAGATTATGCTGTGATCATGCAGTGATGATGCTGTGATGACACTGCGATGATGTTGTGTAGTTGATGTGATGATGCTGTGATGATGCATTGATCATGCAGAGATGATGCAGTGATGATGCTGTGATGATGCAGTGATGATGCAGTGATGCTGCTGAGATGATGGTCTGATGACGCATTGATGATGCTGTGATGATGCTGTGATGATGCTGTGATGATGCTGAAATGATGCGGTGGTAATGCAGTGATGATGCTTTGATGATGCAGTGATGACGCAGTGAAGACGCAGTGATGATGCTGCGATTACAATGTGATGATGCAGTGATGATGGTGTGATGATGCAGTGAATATGCAGTGAATATGCAGTGATGATGCTGTGATGATGCTGTGATGACGCTGTGATGATGCAGTGATGACGCTCTAATGATGCTGTGATGGTGGTATTATGATGCTGTGATGATGCAGTGATGATGCAGAGATGATGCTGTGATGATGCAGTGAGAAAGCAGTAACGATGCTCAGATGATGCTGTGATGATGCAGTGATGCTGCAGTGATGATGCTGTGATGATGCAGAGATGATGCAGTGATGACGCTGTGAAGACGCAGTTATGATGCTGTGATGATGCATTGATCATGCAGAGATGATGCGGTGATGATGCTGTGATGATGCAGTGATGATGCAGTGATGCTGCTGAGATGATGGTCTGATGACGCAGTGATGATGCTGTGATGATGCTGTGATGATGCTGTGATGATGCTGAAATGATGCGGTGGTAATGCAGTGATGATGCTTTGATGATGCAGTGATGACGCAGTGAAGACGCAGTGATGATGCTGCGATTACAATGTGATGATGCAGTGATGATGGTGTGATGATGCAGTGAATATGCAGTGAATATGCAGTGATGATGCTGTGATGATGCTGCGATGACGCTGTGATGATGCAGTGATGACGCTCTAATGATGCTGTGATGGTGGTATTATGATGCTGTGATGATGCAGTGATGATGCAGAGATGATGCTGTGATGATGCAGTGAGAAAGCAGTAACGATGCTCAGATGATGCTGTGATGATGCAGTGATGCTGCAGTGATGATGCTGTGATGATGCAGAGATGATGCAGTGATGACGCTGTGAAGACGCAGTTATGATGCTGTGATGATGCTCAGGTTATGCTGTGATGATGCAGTGATGATGCAGTGATGACACTGTGATGATGGTATGATGATGCAGTGATTCTGCAGTGATGATGCAGTAATGAAGGTGTGATGATGCTGTGATGATGCAGTGATGATTGTGTGAAGATGCAGTGATGATGCTGTGATGATGATATGATGATGCAGTGATTATGTTGTGATGATGCTGTGATGACACTGTGATGATATTGTGATGATGCTGTGATGATACTGTGATGATGCAGTGATGATGCTGTGATGATGGTGTGATGATGCTGTGATGATATTGTGATGATGCTGTGATGATGCTGAGGAGATGCTCTGATGATGCCGTGATAATGCTGTGATGATGGTGTGATGACGCTGTGATGATGCTTTGATGATGCTGTGATGATGCAGAGATGATGCAGTGATGATGCTGTGAAGACGCAGTTATGATGCTGTGATGATGATGCCATGACTATGTGATGATGCAGTGATGATGCTGTGATAACACTGTGATGATATTGTGATGATGCTGTGAAGATACTGTGATGATGCAGTGATGATGCAGTGATGATGGTGTAATGATGCTGTGATGATGGTGTGATGATGCAGTGATGATGCTGTGATGATGCTGAGAAGATGCTCTGATGATGCCGTGATAATGCTGTGATGATGGTGTGATGACGCTGTGATGATGCTTTGATGATGCTGTGATGATGCAGAGATGATGCAGTGATGATGCTGTGAAGACGCAGTTATGATGCTGTGATGATGATGCCATGACTATGTGATGATGCAGTGATGATGCTGTGATGACACTGTGATGATGTTATGTAGTTGATGTGATGATGCTGTGATGATGCACTGGTCATGCAGAGATGATGCAGTGACGATGCTCTGATGATGCGGTGATGATGGTGTGATGACGCAGTGATGATGCTGTGATGACGCTGCGATGATGCAGTGGTGATGCTGTGATTATGCTATGATTATGTTGTGATGATACTGTGATGATGCAGTGTTCACCATGCGATGATGCTGTGATGACACTGTGATGATGCAGTGATGATGGTGTGATGATGCTGTGATGATGCTTTGATGATGCTGTGATAACACTGTGATGATATTGTGATGATGCTGTGAAGATACTGTGATGATGCAGTGATGATGGTGTAATGATGCTGTGATGATGGTGTGATGATGCAGTGATGATGCTGTGATGATGCTGAGAAGATGCTCTGATGATGCCGTGATAATGCTGTGATGATGGTTTGATGACGCTGTGATGATGCTCTGATGATGCAGAGATGATGCAGTGATGACTATATGATGATGCAGTGATGATGCTGTGATTATGCAGTGATGATGCTATGATGATGCAGTGATGATGCTGAGAAGATGCTGTGACGATGCAGTGATGATGCTGTGATGATGGAGTAATTATGCAGAGATGATGCAGTGATGATTCAGTGATGAAACTGTGATGGCGCTGTGATGATGCAGTGAGTAAGCAGTAATGATGCTGTGATGATGCTGAGAAGATGCTGTGATGATGCAGTGATGATGCTGTGATGATGCAGTGATTATGTTGTGATGATGCTTTGATGAAACTGATGATGTTGTGATGATGCAGTGATTATGCAGTGATGATGCTCAGATGATGCTGTGATGATGGTGTGATGATGCTGTAATGATGGTGTGATGATGCTGTGACTATGCAGTGATGATTCTCTGATGATGCAGTAATGATGCTGTGATGATGCTCAGATTATGCTGTGATCATGCAGTGATGATGCTGTGATGACACTGCGATGATGTTGTGTAGTTGATGTGATGATGCTGTGATGATGCATTGATCATGCAGAGGTGATGGTGTGATGACGCAGTGATGATGCAGTGATGATAGTGTAATGATGCTGTGATGATGCTGTGATGATGGTGTGATGATGCAGCGATGATGCTGTGATGATGCTTTGATGATGCAGTGATGATGAAGTGGTGATGCTGTGATGATGCAGTGATTATGCAGTGATGTTGCTGAGATGATGGTGTGATGACGCAGTGATGATGCAGTGATGATAGTGTAATGATGCTGTGATGATGCTGTGATGATGGTGTGATGATGCAGCGATGATGATGTGATGATGCTTTGATGATGCAGTGATGATGCAGTGGTGATGCTGTGATGATGCAGTGATTATGCAGTGATGATGCTGTAATGATGCTGTGATGATGCAGTGATGACGCAGTGAAGACGCAGTGATGATGCTGCGATTACACTGTGATGATGCAGTGATGACGCTGTGTTGATGCAGTGATGATGGTGTGATGATGCAGTGAATATGCAGTGAATATGCAGTGATGATGCTGTGATGATGCTGTGATGACGCTGTGATGATGCAGTGTTGACGCTCTAATGATGCTGTGATGGTGCTATTATGATGCTGTGATGATGCAGTGATGATGCTATGATGATGCATTGATGATGCAGAGATGATGCTGTGATGATGCAGTGAGAAAGCAGTAACGATGCTCAGATGATGCTGTGATGATGCAGAGATGATGCAGTGATGACCCTGTGAAGACGCAGTTATGATGCTGTGATGATGATGCCATGACTATGTGATGATGCTGTGATGATGCTCAGGTTATGCTGTGATTATGCAGTGATGATGCTGTGATGACACTGTGATGATGTTGTGTAGTTGATGCGATGATGCTGTGATTATGCACTGGTCATGCAGAGATGATGCAGTGATGATGCTATAATGACGCAGTGATGATGCAGTGATGATGGTGTGATGACGCAGTGATGATGCTGTGATGACACTGTGATGATGGTATGATGATGCAGTGATTCTGCAGTGATGATGCAGTAATGAAGGTGTGATGATGCTGTGATGATGCAGTGATGATGCTGTGATGATGCAGTGATGATTGTGTGATGATGCTGTGATGATGCTGTGATCATGCAGTGATGATGCTGTGATGATGCAGGGATTTTGCTGTGATCATGCAGTGATGATGCTGTGATCATGCAGTGATGATGCTGAGATGATGCAGTGATGATACTGTGATGATGCAGTGATTATGTTGTGATGATGCTGTGATGACACTGTGATGGTATTGTGATGATGGTGTGATGATGCAGTGATTATGAAGTGATGACGCTGTGATGATGATGTGTTGATGCAGTGATGATGCTGCGATGATGATGTTTTGTTGCTGTGACAATACTATGTTTATGTTTTTATGATGCAGTGATGATGCTGTGATGATGGTGTGATGATGCTCTTGTGATGCAGTGATGGTGCTGTGATGACACTGTGATGATGCTGTGATGATGCAGTAATGATGCTGTGATGATGGTGTGATGTCGCAGTGATGATTATGCTGTGATGACGCAGTGATGACGCAGTGATGATGCTGCGATTACACTGTGATGATTCAGTGATGACGCTGTGTTGATGCAGTGATGATGGTGTGATGATGCAGTGAATATGCAGTGATGATGCACTGATGATGCTGAGAAGATGCTGTGATGATGCAGTGATGATGCTGTGATGATGCAGTAATTATGCAGAGATGATGAAGTGATGATGCAGTGATGAAACTGTGATGGCGCTGTGATGATGCAGTGAGTAAGCAGTAATGATGGTGTGATGATGCTGAGAAGATGCTCTGATGATGCCGTGATAATGCTGTGATGATGGTGTGATGACGCTGTGATTATGCTTTGATGATGCTGTGATGATGCAGAGATGATGCAGTGATGATGCTGTGAAGACGCAGTTATGATGCTGTGATGATGATGCCATGACTATGTGATGATGCAGTGATGATGCTGTGATAACACTGTGATGATATTGTGATGATGCTGTGAAGATACTGTGATGATGCAGTGATGATGCAGTGATGATGGTGTAATGATGCTGTGATGATGGTGTGATGATGCAGTGATGATGCTGTGATGATGCTGAGAAGATGCTCTGATGATGCCGTGATAATGCTGTGATGATGGTGTGATGACGCTGTGATGATGCTTTGATGATGCAGAGATGATGCAGTGATGATGCTGTGAAGACGCAGTTATGATGCTGTGATGATGATGCCATGACTATGTGATGATGCAGTTATGATGCTGTGATGACACTGTGATGATGTTATGTAGTTGATGTGATGATGCTGTGATGATGCACTGGTCATGCAGAGATGATGCAGTGACGATGCTCTGATGATGCGGTGATGATGGTGTGATGACGCAGTGATGATGCTGTGATGACGCTGCGATGATGCAGTGGTGATGCTGTGATTATGCTATGATTATGTTGTGATGATGCTGTGATGATGCAGTGGTGATGGTGTGATGATGCAGTGATGATGGTGTGATGGTGCAGTGATGATGCTGTGATGATGCTGAGATGATGCTATGATGATGCAGTGATGATGCAGAGATGATGCTGTGATGATGCAGTGAGAAAGCAGTAACGATGCTCAGATGATGCAGTGATGCTGCAGTGATGATGCTGTGATGATGCAGAGATGATGCAGTGATGACCCTGTGAATACGCAGTTATGATGCTGTGATGATGATGCCATGACTATGTGATGATGCTGTGATGATGCTCAGGTTATGCTGTGATTATGCAGTGATGATGCTGTGATGACACTGTGATGATGTTGTGTAGTTGATGCGATGATGCTGTGATTATGCACCGGTCATGCAGAGATGATGCAGTGATGATGCTATAATGACGCAGTGATGATGCAGTGATGATGGTGTGATGACGCAGTGATGATGCTGTGATGACACTGTGATGATGGTATGATGATGCAGTGATTCTGCAGTGATGATGCAGTAATGAAGGTGTGATGATGCTGTGATGATGCAGTGATGATGCTGTGATGATGCAGTGATGATTGTGTGATGATGCTGTGATGATGCTGTGATCATGCAGTGATGATGCTGTGATGATGCAGGGATTTTGCTGTGATCATGCAGTGATGATGCTGTGATCATGCAGTGATGATGCTGAGATGATGCAGTGATGATACTGTGATGATGCAGTGATTATGTTGTAATGATGCTGTGATGACACTGTGATGGTATTGTGATGATGGTGTGATGATGCAGTGATTATGAAGTGATGACGCTGTGATGATGATGTGTTGATGCAGTGATGATGCTGCGATGATGATGTTTTGTTGCTGTGACAATACTATGTTTATGTTTTTATGATGCAGTGATGATGCTGTGATGATGGTGTGATGATGCTCTTGTGATGCAGTGATGGTGCTGTGATGACACTGTGATGATGCTGTGATGATGCAGTAATGATGCTGTGATGATGGTGTGATGTCGCAGTGATGATTATGCTGTGATGACGCAGTGATGACGCAGTGATGATGCTGCGATTACACTGTGATGATTCAGTGATGACGCTGTGTTGATGCAGTGATGATGGTGTGATGATGCAGTGAATATGCAGTGATGATGCACTGATGATGCTGAGAAGATGCTGTGATGATGCAGTGATGATGCTGTGATGATGCAGTAATTATGCAGAGATGATGAAGTGATGATGCAGTGATGAAACTGTGATGGCGCTGTGATGATGCAGTGAGTAAGCAGTAATGATGGTGTGATGATGCTGAGAAGATGCTCTGATGATGCCGTGATAATGCTGTGATGATGGTGTGATGACGCTGTGATTATGCTTTGATGATGCTGTGATGATGCAGAGATGATGCAGTGATGATGCTGTGAAGACGCAGTTATGATGCTGTGATGATGATGCCATGACTATATGATGATGCAGTGATGATGCTGTGATAACACTGTGATGATATTGTGATGATGCTGTGAAGATACTGTGATGATGCAGTGATGATGCAGTGATGATGGTGTAATGATGCTGTGATGATGGTGTGATGATGCAGTGATGATGCTGTGATGATGCTGAGAAGATGCTCTGATGATGCCGTGATAATGCTGTGATGATGGTGTGATGACGCTGTGATGATGCTTTGATGATGCAGAGATGATGCAGTGATGATGCTGTGAAGACGCAGTTATGATGCTGTGATGATGATGCCATGACTATGTGATGATGCAGTTATGATGCTGTGATGACACTGTGATGATGTTATGTAGTTGATGTGATGATGCTGTGATGATGCACTGGTCATGCAGAGATGATGCAGTGACGATGCTCTGATGATGCGGTGATGATGGTGTGATGACGCAGTGATGATGCTGTGATGACGCTGCGATGATGCAGTGGTGATGCTGTGATTATGCTATGATTATGTTGTGATGATGCTGTGATGATGCAGTGGTGATGGTGTGATGATGCAGTGATGATGCTGTGATGATGGTGTGATGGTGCAGTGATGATGCTGTGATGATGCTGAGATGATGCTATGATGATGCAGTGATGATGCAGAGATGATGCTGTGATGATGCAGTGAGAAAGCAGTAACGATGCTCAGATGATGCAGTGATGCTGCAGTGATGATGCTGTGATGATGCAGAGATGATGCAGTGATGACCCTGTGAATACGCAGTTATGATGCTGTGATGATGATGCGATGACTATGTGATGATGCTATGATGATGCTGTGACGATGCAGTGAGTATGCTCTGATGATGCAGTGATGATGCAGTGATGATGCTCTGATGATGCAGTGATGATGCTATGATGATGCTGTGACGATGCAGTGAGTATGCTCTGATGATGCTTTGATGATGCAGTGATGATGCAGTGGTGATGCTGTGACGATGCAGTGATGATGCAGTAATGATGCTGTGATGATGGTCAGGTTATGCTGTGATGATGCTGTGATGACACTGTGATGATGTTGTGTAGTTGATGTGATGATGCTGTGATGATGCACTGGTCATGCAGAGATGATGCAGTGATGATGCTCTGATGATGCAGTGATGATGCTGTGATGATGGTGTGATGACGTAGTGATGATGCTGTGATGACGCTGCGATGATGCAGTGGTGATGCTGTGATTATGCTATGATGATGCTGTGATGATACTGTGATGATGCAGAGTTCACCATGCGATGATGCTGTGATGATGCTGTGATGATGCAGTGATGATGGTGTGATGATGCTATGATGATGCAGTGATGATGCAGTGATGATGCTATGATGATGCTGTGATGATGCTTTGATGATGCTGTGATGATGCAGTGATGATGCAGTGATGATGCTATGATGATGCAGTGATGATGCAGTGATGATGCTGTGATGATGCAGTAATTATGCAGAGATGATGCAGTGATGATGCACTGATGAAAATGTGATGGCGCTGTGATGATGCAGTGAGTAAGCAATAATGATGCTGTGATGATGCTGAAAAGATTCTGTGATGATGCAGTGATTATGCAGTGATGATGCTCAGATGATGCTGTGATGGTGTGATGATGCTGTTATGATGGTGTGATGATGCTGTGGCTATGCAGTGATGATTCTCTGATGATGCAGTAATGATGCTGTGATGATGCTCAGATTATGCTGTGATCATGCAGTGATGACGCTGTGATGACACTGCAATGATGTTGTGTAGTTGGAGTGATGATGCTGTGATGATGCATTGATCATGCAGAGATGATGCAGTGATGATGCTGTGATGATGCAGTGATGATGCAGTGATGCTGCTGAGATGATGGTCTGATGACGCAGTGATGATGCTGTGATGATGCTGTGATGATGCTGTGATGATGCTGAAATGATGCGGTGGTAATGCAGTGATGATGCTTTGATGATGCAGTGATGACGCAGTGAAGACGCAGTGATGATGCTGCGATTACAATGTGATGATGCAGTGATGATGGTGTGATGATGCAGTGAATATGCAGTGAATATGCAGTGATGATGCTGTGATGATGCTGTGATGACGCTGTGATGATGCAGTGATGACGCTCTAATGATGCTGTGATGGTGCTATTATGATGCTGTGATGATGCAGTGATGATGCAGAGATGATGCTGTGATGATGCAGTGAGAAAGCAGTAACGATGCTCAGATGATGCTGTGATGATGCAGTGATGCTGCAGTGATGATGCTGTGATGATGCAGAGATGATGCAGTGATGACGCTGTGAAGACGCAGTTATGATGCTGTGATGATGATGCGATGACTATGTGATGATGCTATGATGATGCTGTGACGATGCAGTCAGTATGCTCTGATGATGCAGTGATGATGCTCTGATGATGCAGTGATGATACTGTGGTGATGCAGTGATGATGCAGTAATGATGCTGTGATGATGCTCAGGTCATGCTGTGATTATGCAGTGATGATGCTGTGATGACACTGTGATGATGTTGTGTAGTTGATGTGATGATGCTGTGATGATGCACTGGTCATGCAGAGATGATGCAGTGATGATGCTCTGATGATACTGTGATGATGCTGTGATGACGCTGCGATGATGCAGTGGTGATGCTGTGATTATGCTATGATGATGCTGTGATGATACTGTGATGATGCAGTGTTCACCATGCGATGATGCTGTGATGATGCAGTGATGATGGTGTGATGATGCTATGATGATGCTTTGATGATGCTGTGATGATGCAGTGATGATGCTATGATGATGCAGTGATGATGCTGAGAAGATGCTGTGATGATGCAGTGATGATGCTGTGATGATGCAGTAATTATGCAGAGATGATGCAGTGATGATGCACTGATGAAAATGTGATGGCGCTGTGATGATGCAGTGAGTAAGCAGTAATGATGCTGTGATGATGCTGAGAAGATGCTGTGATGATGCAGTGATGATGCAGTGATTATGCAGTGATGATGCTCAGATGATGCTGTGATGATGGTGTGATGATGCTGTTATGATGGTGTGATGATGCTGTGACTATGCAGTGATGATTCTCTGATGATGCAGTAATGATGCTGTGATGATGCTCAGATTATGCTGTGATCATGCAGTGATGACGCTGTGATGACACTGCAATGATGTTGTGTAGTTGATGTGATGATGCTGTGATGATGCATTGATCATGCAGAGATGATGCAGTGATGATGCAGTGATGCTGCTGAGATGATGGTCTGATGACGCAGTGATGATGCAGAGAAGATGCTGTGATGATGCAGTGATGATGCTGAAATGATGCGGTGGTAATGCAGTGATGATGCTTTGATGATGCAGTGATGACGCACTGAAGACGCAGTGATGATGCTGCGATTACAATGTGATGACGCAGTGATGATGCAGTGATGACGCTGTGTTGATGCAGTGATGATGGTGTGATGATGCAGTGAATATGCAGTGAATATGCAGTGATGATGCTGTGATGACGCTGTGATGATGCAGTGATGACGCTCTAATGATGCTGTGATGGTGCTATTATGATGCTGTGATGATGCTATGATGATGCAGTGATGATGCAGAGATGATGCTGTGATGATGCAGTGAGAAAGCAGTAACGATGCTCAGATGATGCTGTGATGATGCAGTGATGCTGCAGTGATGATGCTGTGATGATGCAGAGATGATGCAGTGATGACCCTGTGAAGACGCAGTTATGATGCTGTGATGATGATGCCATGACTATGTGATGATGCTCTGATGATGCAGTGATGATACTGTGATGACGCTGTGATGATGCAGTAATGATGCTGTGATGATGCTCAGGTTATGCTGTGATGATGCAGTGATGATGCAGTGATGACACTGTGATGATGGTGTGATGATGCAGTGATTCTGCAGTGATGATGCAGTAATGAAGGTGTGATGATGCTGTGATGATGCAGTGATGATTGTGTGAAGATGCAGTGATGATGCTGTGATCATGCAGTGATGATGCTGTGATGACACTGCGATGATGTTGTGTAGTTGATGTGATGATGCTGTGATGATGCATTGATCATGCAGATGTGATGCAGTGATGATGCTGTGATGATGCAGTGATGATGCAGTGATGCTGCTGAGATGATGGTCTGATGACGCAGTGATGATGCTGTGATGATGCTGTGATGATGCTGTGATGATGCTGAAATGATGCGGTGGTAATGCAGTGATGATGCTTTGATGATGCAGTGATGACGCAGTGAAGACGCAGTGATGATGCTGCGATTACAATGTGATGATGCAGTGATGATGGTGTGATGATGCAGTGAATATGCAGTGAATATGCAGTGATGATGCTGTGATGATGCAGTGATGACGCTCTAATGATGCTGTGATGGTGCTATTATGATGCTGTGATGATGCAGTGATGATGCAGAGATGATGCTGTGATGATGCAGTGAGAAAGCAGTAACGATGCTCAGATGATGCTGTGATGATGCAGTGATGCTGCAGTGATGATGCTGTGATGATGCAGAGATGATGCAGTGATGACGCTGTGAAGACGCAGTTATGATGCTGTGATGATGATGCGATGACTATGTGATGATGCTATGATGATGCAGTGATGATACTGTGATGACGCTGTGATGATTCTCTGATGATGCAGTAATGATGCTGTGATGATGCTCAGATTATGCTGTGATCATGCAGTGATGACGCTGTGATGACACTGCAATGATGTTGTGTAGTTGATGTGATGATGCTGTGATGATGCATTGATCATGCAGAGATGATGCAGTGATGATGCAGTGATGCTGCTGAGATGATGGTCTGATGACGCAGTGATGATGCAGTGATGATGCTGAGAAGATGCTGTGATGATGCAGTGATGATGCTGAAATGATGCGGTGGTAATGCAGTGATGATGCTTTGATGATGCAGTGATGACGCAGTGAAGACGCAGTGATGATGCTGCGATTACAATGTGATGACGCAGTGATGATGCAGTGATGACGCTGTGTTGATGCAGTGATGATGGTGTGATGATGCAGTGAATATGCAGTGAATATGCAGTGATGATGCTGTGATGATGCTGTGATGACGCTGTGATGATGCAGTGATGACGCTCTAATGATGCTGTGATGGTGCTATTATGATGCTGTGATGATGCTATGATGATGCAGTGATGATGCAGAGATGATGCTGTGATGATGCAGTGAGAAAGCAGTAACGATGCTCAGATGATGCTGTGATGATGCAGTGATGCTGCACTGATGATGCTGTGATGATGCAGAGATGATGCAGTGATGACCCTGTGAAGACGCAGTTATGATGCTGTGATGATGATGCCATGACTATGTGATGATGCTCTGATGATGCAGTGATGATACTGTGATGACGCTGTGATGATGCAGTGATGATGCAGTAATGATGCTGTGATGATGCTCAGGTTATGCTGTGATGATGCAGTGATGATGCAGTGATGACACTGTGATGATGGTGTGATGATGCAGTGATTCTGCAGTGATGATGCAGTAATGAAGGTGTGATGATGCTGTGATGATGCAGTGATGATTGTGTGAAGATGCAGTGATGATGCTGTGATGATGATATGATGATGCAGTGATTATGTTGTGATGATGCTGTGATGACACTGTGATGATATTGTGATGATGCTGTGATGATACTGTGATGATGCAATGATGATGCTGTGATGATGCAGCGATGATGGTGTGATGATGCTGTGATGACACTGTGATGATATTGTGATGATGCTGTGAAGATACTGTGATGATGCTCTGATGATGGTGTAATGATGCTGTGATGATGCAGTGATGATGCTGTGATGATGCTGAGAAGATGCTCTGATGATGCCGTGATAATGCTGTGATGATGGTGTGATGACGCTGTGATGATGCTTTGATGATGCTGTGATGATGCAGAGATGATGCAGTGATGATGCTGTGAAGACGCAGTTATGATGCTGTGATGATGATGCCATGACTATGTGATGATGCAGTGATGATGCTGTGATGACACTGTGATGATGTTATGTAGTTGATGTGATGATGCTGTGATGATGCACTGGTCATGCAGAGATGATGCAGTGACGATGCTCTGATGATGCGGTGATGATGGTGTGATGACGCAGTGATGATGCTGTGATGACGCTGCGATGATGCAGTGGTGATGCTGTGATTATGCTATGATGATGCTGTGATGATACTGTGATGATGCAGTGTTCACCATGCGATGATGCTGTGATGACGCTGTGATGATGCAGTGATGATGGTGTGATGATGCTATGATGATGCTGTGATGATGCTTTGATGATGCTGTGATAACACTGTGATGATATTGTGATGATGCTGTGAAGATACTGTGATGATGCAGTGATGATGCAGTGATGATGGTGTAATGATGCTGTGATGATGGTGTGATGATGCAGTGATGATGCTGTGATGATGCTGAGAAGATGCTCTGATGATGCCGTGATAATGCTGTGATGATGGTTTGATGACGCTGTGATGATGCTCTGATGATGCAGAGATGATGCAGTGATGACTATATGATGATGCAGTGATGATGCTGTGATTATGCAGTGATGATGCTATGATGATGCAGTGATGATGCTGAGAAGATGCTGTGACGATGCAGTGATGATGCTGTGATGATGGAGTAATTATGCAGAGATGATGCAGTGATGATTCAGTGATGAAACTGTGATGGCGCTGTGATGATGCAGTGAATAAGCAGTAATGATGCTGTGATGATGCTGAGAAGATGCTGTGATGATGCAGTGATGATGCTGTGATGATGCAGTGATTATGTTGTGATGATGCTTTGATGAAACTGATGATGTTGTGATGATGCAGTAATTATGCAGTGATGATGCTCAGATGATGCTGTGATGATGGTGTGATGATGCTGTGACTATGCAGTGATGATTCTCTGATGATGCAGTAATGATGCTGTGATGATGCTCAGATTATGCTGTGATCATGCAGTGATGATGCTGTGATGACACTGCGATGATGTTGTGTAGTTGATGTGATGATGCTGTGATGATGCATTGATCATGCAGAGGTGATGCAGTGATGATGCAGTGATGATGCAGTGATGATGCTGTGATGATGGTGTGATGACGCAGTGATGATGCAGTGATGATAGTGTAATGATGCTGTGATGATGCTGTGATGATGGTGTGATGATGCAGCGATGATGCTGTGATGATGCTTTGATGATGCAGTGATGATGCAGTGATGACGCAGTGAAGACGCAGTGATGATTCTGCGATTACACTGTGATGATGCAGTGATGACGCTGTGTTGATGCAGTGATGATGGTGTGAGGATGCAGTGAATATGCAGTGATGATGCTGTGATGATGCTGTGATGACGCTGTGATGATGCAGTGTTGACGCTCTAATGATGCTGTGATGGTGCTATTATGATGCTGTGATGATGCAGTGATGATGCTATGATGATGCAGTGATGATGCAGAGATGATGCAGTGATGACCCTGTGAAGACGCAGTTATGATGCTGTGATGATGATGCCATGACTATGTGATGATGCTGTGATGATGCTCAGGTTATGCTGTGATTATGCAGTGATGATGCTGTGATGACACTGTGATGATGTTGTGTAGTTGATGCGATGATGCTGTGATGATGCACTGGTCATGCAGAGATGATGCAGTGATGATGCTATAATGACGCAGTGATGATGCAGTGATGATGGTGTGATGACGCAGTGATGATGCTGTGATGACACTGTGATGATGGTATGATGATGCAGTGATTCTGCAGTGATGATGCAGTAATGAAGGTGTGATGATGCTGTGATGATGCAGTGATGATGCTGTGATGATTGTGTGATGATGCTGTGATGATGCTGTGATGATGATGTGATGATGCAGGGATTTTGCTGTGATCATGCAGTGATGATGCTGTGATCATGCAGTGATGATGCTGAGATGATGCAGTGATGATACTGTGATGATGCAGTGATTATGTTGTGATGATGCTGTGATGACACTGTGATGGTATTGTGATGATGGTGTGATGATGCAGTGATTATGAAGTGATAACGCTGTGATGATGATGTGTTGATGCAGTGATGATGCTGCGATGATGATGTTTTGTTGCTGTGACAATACTATGTTTATGTTTTTATGATGCAGTGATGATGTGATGATGCTGTGATGATGGTGTGATGATGCTCTTGTGATGCAGTGATGGTGCTGTGATGACACTGTGATGATGCTGTGATGATGCAGTAATGATGCTGTGATGTCGCAGTGATGATTATGCTGTGATGACGCAGTGATGACGCAGTGATGATGCTGCGATTACACTGTAATGATTCAGTGATGACGCTGTGTTGATGCAGTAATGATGGTGTGATGATGCAGTCAATATGCAGTGATGATGCTGTGATGATGCTGTGAAGACGCTGTGATGATGCAGTGATGACGCTCTAATGATGCTGTGATGATGCTATGATGATGCTGTGATGATGCAGTGATGATGCTATGATGACGCTGTGATGATGCAGTGAGTAAGCAGTAATGATACTGTGATGAAGCTCAGATGATGCTGTGATGATGCAGTGATGATGGTGTGATGATGCAGTGATGATGCTGAGAAGATGCTGTGATGATGCAGTGATTATGCAGTGATGATGCTGTAATGATGCTGTGATGATGCAGTGATGATGCAGTGATGACTATATGATGATGCAGTGATGATGTTGTGATTATGCAGTGATGATGCTATGATGATGCAGTGATGATGCTGAGAAGATGCTGTGATGATGCAGTGATGATGCTGTCATGATGCAGTAATTATGCAGAGATGATGCAGTGATGATGCACTGATGAAAATGTGATGGCGCTGTGATGATGCAGTGAGTAAGCAGTAATGATGCTGTGATGATGCTGAGAAGATGCTGTGATGATGCAGTGATGATGCAGTGATTATGCAGTGATGATGCTCAGATGATGCTGTGATGATGGTGTGATGATGCTGTTATGATGGTGTGATGATGCTGTGACTATGCAGTGATGATTCTCTGATGATGCAGTAATGATGCTGTGATGATGCTCAGATTATGCTGTGATCATGCAGTGATGACGCTGTGATGACACTGCAATGATGTTGTGTAGTTGATGTGATGATGCTGTGATGATGCATTGATCATGCAGAGATGATGCAGTGATGATGCAGTGATGCTGCTGAGATGATGGTCTGATGACGCAGTGATGATGCAGTGATGATGCTGAGAAGATGCTGTGATGATGCAGTGATGATGCTGAAATGATGCGGTGGTAATGCAGTGATGATGCTTTGATGATGCAGTGATGACGCAGTGAAGACGCAGTGATGATGCTGCGATTACAATGTGATGACGCAGTGATGATGCAGTGATGACGCTGTGTTGATGCAGTGATGATGGTGTGATGATGCAGTGAATATGCAGTGAATATGCAGTGATGATGCTGTGATGATGCTGTGATGACGCTGTGATGATGCAGTGATGACGCTCTAATGATGCTGTGATGGTGCTATTATGATGCTGTGATGATGCTATGATGATGCAGTGATGATGCAGAGATGATGCTGTGATGATGCAGTGAGAAAGCAGTAACGATGCTCAGATGATGCTGTGATGATGCAGTGATGCTGCAGTGATGATGCTGTGATGATGCAGAGATGATGCAGTGATGACCCTGTGAAGACGCAGTTATGATGCTGTGATGATGATGCCATGACTATGTGATGATGCTCTGATGATGCAGTGATGATACTGTGATGACGCTGTGATGATGCAGTGATGATGCAGTAATGATGCTGTGATGATGCTCAGGTTATGCTGTGATGATGCAGTGATGATGCAGTGATGACACTGTGATGATGGTGTGATGATGCAGTGATTCTGCAGTGATGATGCAGTAATGAAGGTGTGATGATGCTGTGATGATGCAGTGATGATTGTGTGAAGATGCAGTGATGATGCTGTGATGATGATATGATGATGCAGTGATTATGTTGTGATGATGCTGTGATGACACTGTGATGATGCAGTGATGATTGTGTGAAGATGCAGTGATGATGCTGTGATGATGATATGATGATGCAGTGATTATGTTGTGATGATGCTGTGATGACACTGTGATGATATTGTGATGATGCTGTGATGATACTGTGATGATGCAATGATGATGCTGTGATGATGCAGCGATGATGGTGTGATGATGCTGTGATGACACTGTGATGATATTGTGATGATGCTGTGAAGATACTGTGATGATGCTCTGATGATGGTGTAATGATGCTGTGATGATGCAGTGATGATGCTGTGATGATGCTGAGAAGATGCTCTGATGATGCCGTGATAATGCTGTGATGATGGTGTGATGACGCTGTGATGATGCTTTGATGATGCTGTGATGATGCAGAGATGATGCAGTGATGATGCTGTGAAGACGCAGTTATGATGCTGTGATGATGATGCCATGACTATGTGATGATGCAGTGATGATGCTGTGATGACACTGTGATGATGTTATGTAGTTGATGTGATGATGCTGTGATGATGCACTGGTCATGCAGAGATGATGCAGTGACGATGCTCTGATGATGCGGTGATGATGGTGTGATGACGCAGTGATGATGCTGTGATGACGCTGCGATGATGCAGTGGTGATGCTGTGATTATGCTATGATTATGTTGTGATGATACTGTGATGATGCAGTGTTCACCATGCGATGATGCTGTGATGACGCTGTGATGATGCAGTGATGATGGTGTGATGATGCTATGATGATGCAGTGATGATGCTTTGATGATGCTGTGATAACACTGTGATGATATTGTGATGATGCTGTGAAGATACTGTGATGATGCAGTGATGATGCAGTGATGATGGTGTAATGATGCTGTGATGATGGTGTGATGATGCAGTGATGATGCTGTGATGATGCTGAGAAGATGCTCTGATGATGCCGTGATAATGCTGTGATGATGGTTTGATGACGCTGTGATGATGCTCTGATGATGCAGAGATGATGCAGTGATGACTATATGATGATGCAGTGATGATGCTGTGATTATGCAGTGATGATGCTATGATGATGCAGTGATGATGCTGAGAAGATGCTGTGACGATGCAGTGATGATGCTGTGATGATGGAGTAATTATGCAGAGATGATGCAGTGATGATTCAGTGATGAAACTGTGATGGCGCTGTGATGATGCAGTGAATAAGCAGTAATGATGCTGTGATGATGCTGAGAAGATGCTGTGATGATGCAGTGATGATGCTGTGATGATGCAGTGATTATGTTGTGATGATGCTTTGATGAAACTGATGATGTTGTGATGATGCAGTAATTATGCAGTGATGATGCTCAGATGATGCTGTGATGATGGTGTGATGATGCTGTGACTATGCAGTGATGATTCTCTGATGATGCAGTAATGATGCTGTGATGATGCTCAGATTATGCTGTGATCATGCAGTGATGATGCTGTGATGACACTGCGATGATGTTGTGTAGTTGATGTGATGATGCTGTGATGATGCATTGATCATGCAGAGGTGATGCAGTGATGATGCAGTGATGATGCAGTGATGATGCTGTGATGATGGTGTGATGACGCAGTGATGATGCAGTGATGATAGTGTAATGATGCTGTGATGATGGTGTGATGATGCAGCGATGATGCTGTGATGATGCTTTGATGATGCAGTGATGATGCAGTGATGACGCAGTGAAGACGCAGTGATGATTCTGCGATTACACTGTGATGATGCAGTGATGACGCTGTGTTGATGCAGTGATGATGGTGTGAGGATGCAGTGAATATGCAGTGAATATGCAGTGATGATGCTGTGATGATGCTGTGATGACGCTGTGATGATGCAGTGTTGACGCTCTAATGATGCTGTGATGGTGCTATTATGATGCTGTGATGATGCAGTGATGATGCTATGATGATGCAGTGATGATGCAGAGATGATGCAGTGATGACCCTGTGAAGACGCAGTTATGATGCTGTGATGATGATGCCATGACTATGTGATGATGCTGTGATGATGCTCAGGTTATGCTGTGATTATGCAGTGATGATGCTGTGATGACACTGTGATGATGTTGTGTAGTTGATGCGATGATGCTGTGATGATGCACTGGTCATGCAGAGATGATGCAGTGATGATGCTATAATGACGCAGTGATGATGCAGTGATGATGGTGTGATGACGCAGTGATGATGCTGTGATGACACTGTGATGATGGTATGATGATGCAGTGATTCTGCAGTGATGATGCAGTAATGAAGGTGTGATGATGCTGTGATGATGCAGTGATGATGCTGTGATGATTGTGTGATGATGCTGTGATGATGCTGTGATGATGATGTGATGATGCAGGGATTTTGCTGTGATCATGCAGTGATGATGCTGTGATCATGCAGTGATGATGCTGAGATGATGCAGTGATGATACTGTGATGATGCAGTGATTATGTTGTGATGATGCTGTGATGACACTGTGATGGTATTGTGATGATGGTGTGATGATGCAGTGATTATGAAGTGATAACGCTGTGATGATGATGTGTTGATGCAGTGATGATGCTGCGATGATGATGTTTTGTTGCTGTGACAATACTATGTTTATGTTTTTATGATGCAGTGATGATGTGATGATGCTGTGATGATGGTGTGATGATGCTCTTGTGATGCAGTGATGGTGCTGTGATGACACTGTGATGATGCTGTGATGATGCAGTAATGATGCTGTGATGTCGCAGTGATGATTATGCTGTGATGACGCAGTGATGACGCAGTGATGATGCTGCGATTACACTGTAATGATTCAGTGATGACGCTGTGTTGATGCAGTGATGATGGTGTGATGATGCAGTCAATATGCAGTGATGATGCTGTGATGATGCTGTGAAGACGCTGTGATGATGCAGTGATGACGCTCTAATGATGCTGTGATGATGCTATGATGATGCTGTGATGATGCAGTGATGATGCTATGATGACGCTGTGATGATGCAGTGAGTAAGCAGTAATGATACTGTGATGAAGCTCAGATGATGCTGTGATGATGCAGTGATGATGGTGTGATGATGCAGTGATGATGCTGAGAAGATGCTGTGATGATGCAGTGATTATGCAGTGATGATGCTGTAATGATGCTGTGATGATGCAGTGATGATGCAGTGATGACTATATGATGATGCAGTGATGATGCTGTGATTATGCAGTGATGATGCTATGATGATGCAGTGATGATGCTGAGAAGATGCTGTGATGATGCAGTGATGATGCTGTCATGATGCAGTAATTATGCAGAGATGATGCAGTGATGATGCACTGATGAAAATGTGATGGCGCTGTGATGATGCAGTGAGTAAGCAGTAATGATGCTGTGATGATGCTGAGAAGATGCTGTGATGATGCAGTGATTATGCAGTGATTATGCAGTGATGATGCTCAGATGATGCTGTGATGATGGTGTGATGATGCTGTTATGATGGTGTGATGATGCTGTGACTATGCAGTGATGATTCTCTGATGATGCAGTAATGATGCTGTGATGATGCTCAGATTATGCTGTGATCATGCAGTGATGACGCTGTGATGACACTGCAATGATGTTGTGTAGTTGATGTGATGATGCTGTGATGATGCATTGATCATGCAGAGATGATGCAGTGATGATGCAGTGATGCTGCTGAGATGACGGTCTGATGACGCAGTGATGATGCAGTGATGATGCTGAGAAGATGCTGTGATGATGCAGTGATGATGCTGAAATGATGCGGTGGTAATGCAGTGATGATGCTGTGATGATGCTTTGATGATGCTGTGATAACACTGTGATGATATTGTGATGATGCTGTGAAGATACTGTGATGATGCAGTGATGATGCAGTGATGATGGTGTAATGATGCTGTGATGATGGTGTGATGATGCAGTGATGATGCTGTGATGATGCTGAGAAGATGCTCTGATGATGCCGTGATAATGCTGTGATGATGGTTTGATGACGCTGTGATGATGCTCTGATGATGCAGAGATGATGCAGTGATGACTATATGATGATGCAGTGATGATGCTGTGATTATGCAGTGATGATGCTATGATGATGCAGTGATGATGCTGAGAAGATGCTGTGACGATGCAGTGATGATGCTGTGATGATGGAGTAATTATGCAGAGATGATGCAGTGATGATTCAGTGATGAAACTGTGATGGCGCTGTGATGATGCAGTGAATAAGCAGTAATGATGCTGTGATGATGCTGAGAAGATGCTGTGATGATGCAGTGATGATGCTGTGATGATGCAGTGATTATGTTGTGATGATGCTTTGATGAAACTGATGATGTTGTGATGATGCAGTAATTATGCAGTGATGATGCTCAGATGATGCTGTGATGATGGTGTGATGATGCTGTGACTATGCAGTGATGATTCTCTGATGATGCAGTAATGATGCTGTGATGATGCTCAGATTATGCTGTGATCATGCAGTGATGATGCTGTGATGACACTGCGATGATGTTGTGTAGTTGATGTGATGATGCTGTGATGATGCATTGATCATGCAGAGGTGATGCAGTGATGATGCAGTGATGATGCAGTGATGATGCTGTGATGATGGTGTGATGACGCAGTGATGATGCAGTGATGATAGTGTAATGATGCTGTGATGATGGTGTGATGATGCAGCGATGATGCTGTGATGATGCTTTGATGATGCAGTGATGATGCAGTGATGACGCAGTGAAGACGCAGTGATGATTCTGCGATTACACTGTGATGATGCAGTGATGACGCTGTGTTGATGCAGTGATGATGGTGTGAGGATGCAGTGAATATGCAGTGAATATGCAGTGATGATGCTGTGATGATGCTGTGATGACGCTGTGATGATGCAGTGTTGACGCTCTAATGATGCTGTGATGGTGCTATTATGATGCTGTGATGATGCAGTGATGATGCTATGATGATGCAGTGATGATGCAGAGATGATGCAGTGATGACCCTGTGAAGACGCAGTTATGATGCTGTGATGATGATGCCATGACTATGTGATGATGCTGTGATGATGCTCAGGTTATGCTGTGATTATGCAGTGATGATGCTGTGATGACACTGTGATGATGTTGTGTAGTTGATGCGATGATGCTGTGATGATGCACTGGTCATGCAGAGATGATGCAGTGATGATGCTATAATGACGCAGTGATGATGCAGTGATGATGGTGTGATGACGCAGTGATGATGCTGTGATGACACTGTGATGATGGTATGATGATGCAGTGATTCTGCAGTGATGATGCAGTAATGAAGGTGTGATGATGCTGTGATGATGCAGTGATGATGCTGTGATGATTGTGTGATGATGCTGTGATGATGCTGTGATGATGATGTGATGATGCAGGGATTTTGCTGTGATCATGCAGTGATGATGCTGTGATCATGCAGTGATGATGCTGAGATGATGCAGTGATGATACTGTGATGATGCAGTGATTATGTTGTGATGATGCTGTGATGACACTGTGATGGTATTGTGATGATGGTGTGATGATGCAGTGATTATGAAGTGATAACGCTGTGATGATGATGTGTTGATGCAGTGATGATGCTGCGATGATGATGTTTTGTTGCTGTGACAATACTATGTTTATGTTTTTATGATGCAGTGATGATGTGATGATGCTGTGATGATGGTGTGATGATGCTCTTGTGATGCAGTGATGGTGCTGTGATGACACTGTGATGATGCTGTGATGATGCAGTAATGATGCTGTGATGTCGCAGTGATGATTATGCTGTGATGACGCAGTGATGACGCAGTGATGATGCTGCGATTACACTGTAATGATTCAGTGATGACGCTGTGTTGATGCAGTGATGATGGTGTGATGATGCAGTCAATATGCAGTGATGATGCTGTGATGATGCTGTGAAGACGCTGTGATGATGCAGTGATGACGCTCTAATGATGCTGTGATGATGCTATGATGATGCTGTGATGATGCAGTGATGATGCTATGATGACGCTGTGATGATGCAGTGAGTAAGCAGTAATGATACTGTGATGAAGCTCAGATGATGCTGTGATGATGCAGTGATGATGGTGTGATGATGCAGTGATGATGCTGAGAAGATGCTGTGATGATGCAGTGATTATGCAGTGATGATGCTGTAATGATGCTGTGATGATGCAGTGATGATGCAGTGATGACTATATGATGATGCAGTGATGATGCTGTGATTATGCAGTGATGATGCTATGATGATGCAGTGATGATGCTGAGAAGATGCTGTGATGATGCAGTGATGATGCTGTCATGATGCAGTAATTATGCAGAGATGATGCAGTGATGATGCACTGATGAAAATGTGATGGCGCTGTGATGATGCAGTGAGTAAGCAGTAATGATGCTGTGATGATGCTGAGAAGATGCTGTGATGATGCAGTGATTATGCAGTGATTATGCAGTGATGATGCTCAGATGATGCTGTGATGATGGTGTGATGATGCTGTTATGATGGTGTGATGATGCTGTGACTATGCAGTGATGATTCTCTGATGATGCAGTAATGATGCTGTGATGATGCTCAGATTATGCTGTGATCATGCAGTGATGACGCTGTGATGACACTGCAATGATGTTGTGTAGTTGATGTGATGATGCTGTGATGATGCATTGATCATGCAGAGATGATGCAGTGATGATGCAGTGATGCTGCTGAGATGACGGTCTGATGACGCAGTGATGATGCAGTGATGATGCTGAGAAGATGCTGTGATGATGCAGTGATGATGCTGAAATGATGCGGTGGTAATGCAGTGATGATGCTTTGATGATGCAGTGATGACGCAGTGAAGACGCAGTGATGATGCTGCGATTACAATGTGATGACGCAGTGATGATGCAGTGATGACGCTGTGTTGATGCAGTGATGATGGTGTGATGATGCAGTGAATATGCAGTGAATATGCAGTGATGATGCTGTGATGATGCTGTGATGACGCTGTGATGATGCAGTGATGACGCTCTAATGATGCAGTGATGATGCAGTGATGCTGCTGAGATGATGGTCTGATGACGCAGTGATGATGCAGAGAAGATGCTGTGATGATGCAGTGATGATGCTGAAATGATGCGGTGGTAATGCAGTGATGATGCTTTGATGATGCAGTGATGACGCAGTGAAGACGCAGTGATGATGCTGCGATTACAATGTGATGACGCAGTGATGATGCAGTGATGACGCTGTGTTGATGCAGTGATGATGGTGTGATGATGCAGTGAATATGCAGTGAATATGCAGTGATGATGCTGTGATGACACTGTGATGATGCAGTGATGACGCTCTAATGATGCTGTGATGGTGCTATTATGATGCTGTGATGATGCTATGATGATGCAGTGATGATGCAGAGATGATGCTGTGATGATGCAGTGAGAAAGCAGTAACGATGCTCAGATGATGCTGTGATGATGCAGTGATGCTGCAGTGATGATGCTGTGATGATGCAGAGATGATGCAGTGATGACCCTGTGAAGACGCAGTTATGATGCTGTGATGATGATGCCATGACTATGTGATGATGCTCTGATGATGCAGTGATGATACTGTGATGACGCTGTGATGATGCAGTGATGATGCAGTAATGATGCTGTGATGATGCTCAGGTTATGCTGTGATGATGCAGTGATGATGCAGTGATGACACTGTGATGATGGTGTGATGATGCAGTGATTCTGCAGTGATGATGCAGTAATGAAGGTGTGATGATGCTGTGATGATGCAGTGATGATTGTGTGAAGATGCAGTGATGATGCTGTGATGATGATATGATGATGCAGTGATTATGTTGTGATGATGCTGTGATGACACTGTGATGATATTGTGATGATGCTGTGATGATACTGTGATGATGCAATGATGATGCTGTGATGATGCTGTGATGATGCTTTGATGATGCTGTGATGATGCAGTGATGATGCAGTGATGATGCAGTGATGATGCTATGATGATGCTGTGATGATGCTTTGATGATGCTGTGATGATGCAGTGATGACGCTGTGAAGACGCAGTTATGATGCTGTGATGATGATGCGATGACTATGTGATGATGCTATGATGATGCTGTGACGATGCAGTGAGTATGCTCTGATGATGCAGTGATGATGCTCTGATGATGTTGTGTAGTTGATGTGATGATGCTGTGATGATGCACTGGTCATGCAGAGATGATGCAGTGATGATGCTCTGATGATACTGTGATGATGCTGTGATGATGGTGTGATGACGCAGTGATGATGCTGTGATGACGCTGCGATGATGCAGTGGTGATGCTGTGATTATGCTATGATGATGCTGTGATGATACTGTGATGATGCAGTGTTCACCATGCGATGATGCTGTGATGATGCAGTGATGATGGTGTGATGATGCTATGATGATGCTGTGATGATGCTTTGATGATGCTGTGATGATGCAGTGATGATGCTATGATGATGCAGTGATGATGCTGAGAAGATGCTGTGATGATGCAGTGATGATGCTGTGATGATGCAGTAATTATGCAGAGATGATGCAGTGATGATGCACTGATGAAAATGTGATGGCGCTGTGATGATGCAGTGAGTAAGCAGTAATGATGCTGTGATGATGCTGAGAAGATGCTGTGATGATGCAGTGATGATGCAGTGATTATGCAGTGATGATGCTCAGATGATGCTGTGATGATGGTGTGATGATGCTGTTATGATGGTGTGATGATGCTGTGACTATGCAGTGATGATTCTCTGATGATGCAGTAATGATGCTGTGATGATGCTCAGATTATGCTGTGATCATGCAGTGATGACGCTGTGATGACACTGCAATGATGTTGTGTAGTTGATGTGATGATGCTGTGATGATGCATTGATCATGCAGAGATGATGCAGTGATGATGCAGTGATGCTGCTGAGATGATGGTCTGATGACGCAGTGATGATGCAGAGAAGATGCTGTGATGATGCAGTGATGATGCTGAAATGATGCGGTGGTAATGCAGTGATGATGCTTTGATGATGCAGTGATGACGCACTGAAGACGCAGTGATGATGCTGCGATTACAATGTGATGACGCAGTGATGATGCAGTGATGACGCTGTGTTGATGCAGTGATGATGGTGTGATGATGCAGTGAATATGCAGTGAATATGCAGTGATGATGCTGTGATGACGCTGTGATGATGCAGTGATGACGCTCTAATGATGCTGTGATGGTGCTATTATGATGCTGTGATGATGCTATGATGATGCAGTGATGATGCAGAGATGATGCTGTGATGATGCAGTGAGAAAGCAGTAACGATGCTCAGATGATGCTGTGATGATGCAGTGATGCTGCAGTGATGATGCTGTGATGATGCAGAGATGATGCAGTGATGACCCTGTGAAGACGCAGTTATGATGCTGTGATGATGATGCCATGACTATGTGATGATGCTCTGATGATGCAGTGATGATACTGTGATGACGCTGTGATGATGCAGTAATGATGCTGTGATGATGCTCAGGTTATGCTGTGATGATGCAGTGATGATGCAGTGATGACACTGTGATGATGGTGTGATGATGCAGTGATTCTGCAGTGATGATGCAGTAATGAAGGTGTGATGATGCTGTGATGATGCAGTGATGATTGTGTGAAGATGCAGTGATGATGCTGTGATGATGATATGATGATGCAGTGATTATGTTGT
Organism: Somateria mollissima; assembly: GCA_951411735.1. Taxonomy (NCBI): domain Eukaryota; kingdom Metazoa; phylum Chordata; class Aves; order Anseriformes; family Anatidae; genus Somateria; species Somateria mollissima. The sequence goes on from CATOCB010000055.1 coordinate 84,448, forward strand.
GATGATGCTGTGATGACACTGTGATGATATTGTGATGATGCTGTGATGATACTGTGATGATGCAATGATGATGCTGTGATGATGCAGCGATGATGGTGTGATGATGCTGTGATGACACTGTGATGATATTGTGATGATGCTGTGAAGATACTGTGATGATGCTCTGATGATGGTGTAATGATGCTGTGATGATGCAGTGATGATGCTGTGATGATGCTGAGAAGATGCTCTGATGATGCCGTGATAATGCTGTGATGATGGTGTGATGATGCTTTGATGATGCTGTGATGATGCAGAGATGATGCAGTGATGATGCTGTGAAGACGCAGTTATGATGCTGTGATGATGATGCCATGACTATGTGATGATGCAGTGATGATGCTGTGATGACACTGTGATGATGTTATGTAGTTGATGTGATGATGCTGTGATGATGCACTGGTCATGCAGAGATGATGCAGTGACGATGCTCTGATGATGCGGTGATGATGGTGTGATGACGCAGTGATGATGCTGTGATGACGCTGCGATGATGCAGTGGTGATGCTGTGATTATGCTATGATGATGCTGTGATGATACTGTGATGATGCAGTGTTCACCATGCGATGATGCAGTGATGATGCTGTGATGATGCAGTGATGATGGTGTGATGATGCTATGATGATGCAGTGATGATGCAGTGATGATGTAGTGATGATGGTTTGATGATGCTGAGAAGATGCAGTGATGATGCTGTGATTATGCTGTGATTATGCTGTGATGATGCTGTGATGATGCTGCGGTGATGTAGTGATGATGCTGTGATGATGCAGTGGTGATGGTGTGATGATGCAGTGATGATGCTGTGATGATGGTGCAGTGATGATGCTGTGATGATGCTGAGATGATGCTATGATGATGCAGTGATGATGCAGAGATGATGCTGTGATGATGCAGTGAGAAAGCAGTAACGATGCTCAGATGATGCAGTGATGCTGCAGTGATGATGCTGTGATGATGCAGAGATGATGCAGTGATGACCCTGTGAAGACGCAGTTATGATGCTGTGATGATGATGCGATGACTATGTGATGATGCTATGATGATGCTGTGACGATGCAGTGAGTATGCTCTGATGATGCAGTGATGATGCAGTGATGATGCTCTGATGATGCAGTGATGATGCTATGATGATGCTGTGACGATGCAGTGAGTATGCTCAGGTTATGCTGTGATGATGCTGTGATGACACTGTGATGATGTTGTGTAGTTGATGTGATGATGCTGTGATGATGCACTGGTCATGCAGGGATGATGCAGTGATGATGCTCTGATGATACTGTGATGATGCTGTGATGATGGTGTGATGACGCAGTGATGATGCTGTGATGACGCTGCGATGATGCAGTGGTGATGCTGTGATTATGCTATGATGATGCTGTGATGATACTGTGATGATGCAGTGTTCACCATGCGATGATGCTGTGATGATGTTGTGATGATGGTGTGATGATGCTATGATGATGCAGTGATGATGCAGTGATGATGCTATGATGATGCTGTGATGATGCTTTGATGATGCTGTGATGATGCTGTGATGATGCAGTAATTAAGCAGAGATGATGCAGTGATGATGCACTGATGAAAATGTGATGGCGCTGTGATGATGCAGTGAGTAAGCAATAATGATGCTGTGATGATGCTGAGAAGATGCTGTGATGATGCAGTGATTATGCAGTGATGATGCTCAGATGATGCTGTGATGATGGTGTGATGATGCTGTTATGATGGTGTGATGATGCTGTGACTATGCAGTGATGATTCTCTGATGATGCAGTAATGATGCTGTGATGATGCTCAGATTATGCTGTGATCATGCAGTGATGATGCTGTGATGACACTGCGATGATGTTGTGTAGTTGATGTGATGATGCTGTGATGATGCATTGATCATGCAGATGTGATGCAGTGATGATGCTGTGATGATGCAGTGATGATGCAGTGATGCTGCTGAGATGATGGTCTGATGACGCAGTGATGATGCTGTGATGATGCTGTGATGATGCTGTGATGATGCTGAAATGATGCGGTGGTAATGCAGTGATGATGCTTTGATGATGCAGTGATGACGCAGTGAAGACGCAGTGATGATGCTGCGATTACAATGTGATGATGCAGTGATGATGGTGTGATGATGCAGTGAATATGCAGTGAATATGCAGTGATGATGCTGTGATGATGCAGTGATGACGCTCTAATGATGCTGTGATGGTGCTATTATGATGCTGTGATGATGCAGTGATGATGCAGAGATGATGCTGTGATGATGCAGTGAGAAAGCAGTAACGATGCTCAGATGATGCTGTGATGATGCAGTGATGCTGCAGTGATGATGCTGTGATGATGCAGAGATGATGCAGTGATGACGCTGTGAAGACGCAGTTATGATGCTGTGATGATGATGCGATGACTATGTGATGATGCTATGATGATGCAGTGATGATACTGTGATGACGCTGTGATGATTCTCTGATGATGCAGTAATGATGCTGTGATGATGCTCAGATTATGCTGTGATCATGCAGTGATGACGCTGTGATGACACTGCAATGATGTTGTGTAGTTGATGTGATGATGCTGTGATGATGCATTGATCATGCAGAGATGATGCAGTGATGATGCAGTGATGCTGCTGAGATGATGGTCTGATGACGCAGTGATGATGCAGTGATGATGCTGAGAAGATGCTGTGATGATGCAGTGATGATGCTGAAATGATGCGGTGGTAATGCAGTGATGATGCTTTGATGATGCAGTGATGACGCAGTGAAGACGCAGTGATGATGCTGCGATTACAATGTGATGACGCAGTGATGATGCAGTGATGACGCTGTGTTGATGCAGTGATGATGGTGTGATGATGCAGTGAATATGCAGTGAATATGCAGTGATGATGCTGTGATGATGCTGTGATGACGCTGTGATGATGCAGTGATGACGCTCTAATGATGCTGTGATGGTGCTATTATGATGCTGTGATGATGCTATGATGATGCAGTGATGATGCAGAGATGATGCTGTGATGATGCAGTGAGAAAGCAGTAACGATGCTCAGATGATGCTGTGATGATGCAGTGATGCTGCAGTGATGATGCTGTGATGATGCAGAGATGATGCAGTGATGACCCTGTGAAGACGCAGTTATGATGCTGTGATGATGATGCCATGACTATGTGATGATGCTCTGATGATGCAGTGATGATACTGTGATGACGCTGTGATGATGCAGTGATGATGCAGTAATGATGCTGTGATGATGCTCAGGTTATGCTGTGATGATGCAGTGATGATGCAGTGATGACACTGTGATGATGGTGTGATGATGCAGTGATTCTGCAGTGATGATGCAGTAATGAAGGTGTGATGATGCTGTGATGATGCAGTGATGATTGTGTGAAGATGCAGTGATGATGCTGTGATGATGATATGATGATGCAGTGATTATGTTGTGATGATGCTGTGATGACACTGTGATGATATTGTGATGATGCTGTGATGATACTGTGATGATGCAATGATGATGCTGTGATGATGCAGCGATGATGGTGTGATGATGCTGTGATGACACTGTGATGATATTGTGATGATGCTGTGAAGATACTGTGATGATGCTCTGATGATGGTGTAATGATGCTGTGATGATGCAGTGATGATGCTGTGATGATGCTGAGAAGATGCTCTGATGATGCCGTGATAATGCTGTGATGATGGTGTGATGACGCTGTGATGATGCTTTGATGATGCTGTGATGATGCAGAGATGATGCAGTGATGATGCTGTGAAGACGCAGTTATGATGCTGTGATGATGATGCCATGACTATGTGATGATGCAGTGATGATGCTGTGATGACACTGTGATGATGTTATGTAGTTGATGTGATGATGCTGTGATGATGCACTGGTCATGCAGAGATGATGCAGTGACGATGCTCTGATGATGCGGTGATGATGGTGTGATGACGCAGTGATGATGCTGTGATGACGCTGCGATGATGCAGTGGTGATGCTGTGATTATGCTATGATTATGTTGTGATGATACTGTGATGATGCAGTGTTCACCATGCGATGATGCTGTGATGACGCTGTGATGATGCAGTGATGATGGTGTGATGATGCTATGATGATGCAGTGATGATGCTTTGATGATGCTGTGATAACACTGTGATGATATTGTGATGATGCTGTGAAGATACTGTGATGATGCAGTGATGATGCAGTGATGATGGTGTAATGATGCTGTGATGATGGTGTGATGATGCAGTGATGATGCTGTGATGATGCTGAGAAGATGCTCTGATGATGCCGTGATAATGCTGTGATGATGGTTTGATGACGCTGTGATGATGCTCTGATGATGCAGAGATGATGCAGTGATGACTATATGATGATGCAGTGATGATGCTGTGATTATGCAGTGATGATGCTATGATGATGCAGTGATGATGCTGAGAAGATGCTGTGACGATGCAGTGATGATGCTGTGATGATGGAGTAATTATGCAGAGATGATGCAGTGATGATTCAGTGATGAAACTGTGATGGCGCTGTGATGATGCAGTGAATAAGCAGTAATGATGCTGTGATGATGCTGAGAAGATGCTGTGATGATGCAGTGATGATGCTGTGATGATGCAGTGATTATGTTGTGATGATGCTTTGATGAAACTGATGATGTTGTGATGATGCAGTAATTATGCAGTGATGATGCTCAGATGATGCTGTGATGATGGTGTGATGATGCTGTGACTATGCAGTGATGATTCTCTGATGATGCAGTAATGATGCTGTGATGATGCTCAGATTATGCTGTGATCATGCAGTGATGATGCTGTGATGACACTGCGATGATGTTGTGTAGTTGATGTGATGATGCTGTGATGATGCATTGATCATGCAGAGGTGATGCAGTGATGATGCAGTGATGATGCAGTGATGATGCTGTGATGATGGTGTGATGACGCAGTGATGATGCAGTGATGATAGTGTAATGATGCTGTGATGATGCTGTGATGATGGTGTGATGATGCAGCGATGATGCTGTGATGATGCTTTGATGATGCAGTGATGATGCAGTGATGACGCAGTGAAGACGCAGTGATGATTCTGCGATTACACTGTGATGATGCAGTGATGACGCTGTGTTGATGCAGTGATGATGGTGTGAGGATGCAGTGAATATGCAGTGAATATGCAGTGATGATGCTGTGATGATGCTGTGATGACGCTGTGATGATGCAGTGTTGACGCTCTAATGATGCTGTGATGGTGCTATTATGATGCTGTGATGATGCAGTGATGATGCTATGATGATGCAGTGATGATGCAGAGATGATGCAGTGATGACCCTGTGAAGACGCAGTTATGATGCTGTGATGATGATGCCATGACTATGTGATGATGCTGTGATGATGCTCAGGTTATGCTGTGATTATGCAGTGATGATGCTGTGATGACACTGTGATGATGTTGTGTAGTTGATGCGATGATGCTGTGATGATGCACTGGTCATGCAGAGATGATGCAGTGATGATGCTATAATGACGCAGTGATGATGCAGTGATGATGGTGTGATGACGCAGTGATGATGCTGTGATGACACTGTGATGATGGTATGATGATGCAGTGATTCTGCAGTGATGATGCAGTAATGAAGGTGTGATGATGCTGTGATGATGCAGTGATGATGCTGTGATGATTGTGTGATGATGCTGTGATGATGCTGTGATGATGATGTGATGATGCAGGGATTTTGCTGTGATCATGCAGTGATGATGCTGTGATCATGCAGTGATGATGCTGAGATGATGCAGTGATGATACTGTGATGATGCAGTGATTATGTTGTGATGATGCTGTGATGACACTGTGATGGTATTGTGATGATGGTGTGATGATGCAGTGATTATGAAGTGATAACGCTGTGATGATGATGTGTTGATGCAGTGATGATGCTGCGATGATGATGTTTTGTTGCTGTGACAATACTATGTTTATGTTTTTATGATGCAGTGATGATGTGATGATGCTGTGATGATGGTGTGATGATGCTCTTGTGATGCAGTGATGGTGCTGTGATGACACTGTGATGATGCTGTGATGATGCAGTAATGATGCTGTGATGTCGCAGTGATGATTATGCTGTGATGACGCAGTGATGACGCAGTGATGATGCTGCGATTACACTGTAATGATTCAGTGATGACGCTGTGTTGATGCAGTAATGATGGTGTGATGATGCAGTCAATATGCAGTGATGATGCTGTGATGATGCTGTGAAGACGCTGTGATGATGCAGTGATGACGCTCTAATGATGCTGTGATGATGCTATGATGATGCTGTGATGATGCAGTGATGATGCTATGATGACGCTGTGATGATGCAGTGAGTAAGCAGTAATGATACTGTGATGAAGCTCAGATGATGCTGTGATGATGCAGTGATGATGGTGTGATGATGCAGTGATGATGCTGAGAAGATGCTGTGATGATGCAGTGATTATGCAGTGATGATGCTGTAATGATGCTGTGATGATGCAGTGATGATGCAGTGATGACTATATGATGATGCAGTGATGATGCTGTGATTATGCAGTGATGATGCTATGATGATGCAGTGATGATGCTGAGAAGATGCTGTGATGATGCAGTGATGATGCTGTCATGATGCAGTAATTATGCAGAGATGATGCAGTGATGATGCACTGATGAAAATGTGATGGCGCTGTGATGATGCAGTGAGTAAGCAGTAATGATGCTGTGATGATGCTGAGAAGATGCTGTGATGATGCAGTGATGATGCAGTGATTATGCAGTGATGATGCTCAGATGATGCTGTGATGATGGTGTGATGATGCTGTTATGATGGTGTGATGATGCTGTGACTATGCAGTGATGATTCTCTGATGATGCAGTAATGATGCTGTGATGATGCTCAGATTATGCTGTGATCATGCAGTGATGACGCTGTGATGACACTGCAATGATGTTGTGTAGTTGATGTGATGATGCTGTGATGATGCATTGATCATGCAGAGATGATGCAGTGATGATGCAGTGATGCTGCTGAGATGATGGTCTGATGACGCAGTGATGATGCAGTGATGATGCTGAGAAGATGCTGTGATGATGCAGTGATGATGCTGAAATGATGCGGTGGTAATGCAGTGATGATGCTTTGATGATGCAGTGATGACGCAGTGAAGACGCAGTGATGATGCTGCGATTACAATGTGATGACGCAGTGATGATGCAGTGATGACGCTGTGTTGATGCAGTGATGATGGTGTGATGATGCAGTGAATATGCAGTGAATATGCAGTGATGATGCTGTGATGATGCTGTGATGACGCTGTGATGATGCAGTGATGACGCTCTAATGATGCTGTGATGGTGCTATTATGATGCTGTGATGATGCTATGATGATGCAGTGATGATGCAGAGATGATGCTGTGATGATGCAGTGAGAAAGCAGTAACGATGCTCAGATGATGCTGTGATGATGCAGTGATGCTGCAGTGATGATGCTGTGATGATGCAGAGATGATGCAGTGATGACCCTGTGAAGACGCAGTTATGATGCTGTGATGATGATGCCATGACTATGTGATGATGCTCTGATGATGCAGTGATGATAGTGTGATGACGCTGTGATGATGCAGTGATGATGCAGTAATGATGCTGTGATGATGCTCAGGTTATGCTGTGATGATGCAGTGATGATGCAGTGATGACACTGTGATGATGGTGTGATGATGCAGTGATTCTGCAGTGATGATGCAGTAATGAAGGTGTGATGATGCTGTGATGATGCAGTGATGATTGTGTGAAGATGCAGTGATGATGCTGTGATGATGATATGATGATGCAGTGATTATGTTGTGATGATGCTGTGATGACACTGTGATGATGCAGTGATGATTGTGTGAAGATGCAGTGATGATGCTGTGATGATGATATGATGATGCAGTGATTATGTTGTGATGATGCTGTGATGACACTGTGATGATATTGTGATGATGCTGTGATGATACTGTGATGATGCAATGATGATGCTGTGATGATGCAGCGATGATGGTGTGATGATGCTGTGATGACACTGTGATGATATTGTGATGATGCTGTGAAGATACTGTGATGATGCTCTGATGATGGTGTAATGATGCTGTGATGATGCAGTGATGATGCTGTGATGATGCTGAGAAGATGCTCTGATGATGCCGTGATAATGCTGTGATGATGGTGTGATGACGCTGTGATGATGCTTTGATGATGCTGTGATGATGCAGAGATGATGCAGTGATGATGCTGTGAAGACGCAGTTATGATGCTGTGATGATGATGCCATGACTATGTGATGATGCAGTGATGATGCTGTGATGACACTGTGATGATGTTATGTAGTTGATGTGATGATGCTGTGATGATGCACTGGTCATGCAGAGATGATGCAGTGACGATGCTCTGATGATGCGGTGATGATGGTGTGATGACGCAGTGATGATGCTGTGATGACGCTGCGATGATGCAGTGGTGATGCTGTGATTATGCTATGATTATGTTGTGATGATACTGTGATGATGCAGTGTTCACCATGCGATGATGCTGTGATGACGCTGTGATGATGCAGTGATGATGGTGTGATGATGCTATGATGATGCAGTGATGATGCTTTGATGATGCTGTGATAACACTGTGATGATATTGTGATGATGCTGTGAAGATACTGTGATGATGCAGTGATGATGCAGTGATGATGGTGTAATGATGCTGTGATGATGGTGTGATGATGCAGTGATGATGCTGTGATGATGCTGAGAAGATGCTCTGATGATGCCGTGATAATGCTGTGATGATGGTTTGATGACGCTGTGATGATGCTCTGATGATGCAGAGATGATGCAGTGATGACTATATGATGATGCAGTGATGATGCTGTGATTATGCAGTGATTATGCTATGATGATGCAGTGATGATGCTGAGAAGATGCTGTGACGATGCAGTGATGATGCTGTGATGATGGAGTAATTATGCAGAGATGATGCAGTGATGATTCAGTGATGAAACTGTGATGGCGCTGTGATGATGCAGTGAATAAGCAGTAATGATGCTGTGATGATGCTGAGAAGATGCTGTGATGATGCAGTGATGATGCTGTGATGATGCAGTGATTATGTTGTGATGATGCTTTGATGAAACTGATGATGTTGTGATGATGCAGTAATTATGCAGTGATGATGCTCAGATGATGCTGTGATGATGGTGTGATGATGCTGTGACTATGCAGTGATGATTCTCTGATGATGCAGTAATGATGCTGTGATGATGCTCAGATTATGCTGTGATCATGCAGTGATGATGCTGTGATGACACTGCGATGATGTTGTGTAGTTGATGTGATGATGCTGTGATGATGCATTGATCATGCAGAGGTGATGCAGTGATGATGCAGTGATGATGCAGTGATGATGCTGTGATGATGGTGTGATGACGCAGTGATGATGCAGTGATGATAGTGTAATGATGCTGTGATGATGCTGTGATGATGGTGTGATGATGCAGCGATGATGCTGTGATGATGCTTTGATGATGCAGTGATGATGCAGTGATGACGCAGTGAAGACGCAGTGATGATTCTGCGATTACACTGTGATGATGCAGTGATGACGCTGTGTTGATGCAGTGATGATGGTGTGAGGATGCAGTGAATATGCAGTGAATATGCAGTGATGATGCTGTGATGATGCTGTGATGACGCTGTGATGATGCAGTGTTGACGCTCTAATGATGCTGTGATGGTGCTATTATGATGCTGTGATGATGCAGTGATGATGCTATGATGATGCAGTGATGATGCAGAGATGATGCAGTGATGACCCTGTGAAGACGCAGTTATGATGCTGTGATGATGATGCCATGACTATGTGATGATGCTGTGATGATGCTCAGGTTATGCTGTGATTATGCAGTGATGATGCTGTGATGACACTGTGATGATGTTGTGTAGTTGATGCGATGATGCTGTGATGATGCACTGGTCATGCAGAGATGATGCAGTGATGATGCTATAATGACGCAGTGATGATGCAGTGATGATGGTGTGATGACGCAGTGATGATGCTGTGATGACACTGTGATGATGGTATGATGATGCAGTGATTCTGCAGTGATGATGCAGTAATGAAGGTGTGATGATGCTGTGATGATGCAGTGATGATGCTGTGATGATTGTGTGATGATGCTGTGATGATGCTGTGATGATGATGTGATGATGCAGGGATTTTGCTGTGATCATGCAGTGATGATGCTGTGATCATGCAGTGATGATGCTGAGATGATGCAGTGATGATACTGTGATGATGCAGTGATTATGTTGTGATGATGCTGTGATGACACTGTGATGGTATTGTGATGATGGTGTGATGATGCAGTGATTATGAAGTGATAACGCTGTGATGATGATGTGTTGATGCAGTGATGATGCTGCGATGATGATGTTTTGTTGCTGTGACAATACTATGTTTATGTTTTTATGATGCAGTGATGATGTGATGATGCTGTGATGATGGTGTGATGATGCTCTTGTGATGCAGTGATGGTGCTGTGATGACACTGTGATGATGCTGTGATGATGCAGTAATGATGCTGTGATGTCGCAGTGATGATTATGCTGTGATGACGCAGTGATGACGCAGTGATGATGCTGCGATTACACTGTAATGATTCAGTGATGACGCTGTGTTGATGCAGTGATGATGGTGTGATGATGCAGTCAATATGCTGTGATGATGCAGTGATGACGCTCTAATGATGCTGTGATGATGCTATGATGATGCTGTGATGATGCAGTGATGATGCTATGATGACGCTGTGATGATGCAGTGAGTAAGCAGTAATGATACTGTGATGAAGCTCAGATGATGCTGTGATGATGCAGTGATGATGGTGTGATGATGCAGTGATGATGCTGAGAAGATGCTGTGATGATGCAGTGATTATGCAGTGATGATGCTATGATGATGCAGTGATGATGCTGAGAAGATGCTGTGATGATGCAGTGATGATGCTGTCATGATGCAGTAATTATGCAGAGATGATGCAGTGATGATGCACTGATGAAAATGTGATGGCGCTGTGATGATGCAGTGAGTAAGCAGTAATGATGCTGTGATGATGCTGAGAAGATGCTGTGATGATGCAGTGATGATGCAGTGATTATGCAGTGATGATGCTCAGATGATGCTGTGATGATGGTGTGATGATGCTGTTATGATGGTGTGATGATGCTGTGACTATGCAGTGATGATTCTCTGATGATGCAGTAATGATGCTGTGATGATGCTCAGATTATGCTGTGATCATGCAGTGATGACGCTGTGATGACACTGCAATGATGTTGTGTAGTTGATGTGATGATGCTGTGATGATGCATTGATCATGCAGAGATGATGCAGTGATGATGCAGTGATGCTGCTGAGATGATGGTCTGATGACGCAGTGATGATGCAGTGATGATGCTGAGAAGATGCTGTGATGATGCAGTGATGATGCTGAAATGATGCGGTGGTAATGCAGTGATGATGCTTTGATGATGCAGTGATGACGCAGTGAAGACGCAGTGATGATGCTGCGATTACAATGTGATGACGCAGTGATGATGCAGTGATGACGCTGTGTTGATGCAGTGATGATGGTGTGATGATGCAGTGAATATGCAGTGAATATGCAGTGATGATGCTGTGATGACGCTGTGATGATGCAGTGATGACGCTCTAATGATGCTGTGATGGTGCTATTATGATGCTGTGATGATGCTATGATGATGCAGTGATGATGCAGAGATGATGCTGTGATGATGCAGTGAGAAAGCAGTAACGATGCTCAGATGATGCTGTGATGATGCAGTGATGCTGCAGTGATGATGCTGTGATGATGCAGAGATGATGCAGTGATGACCCTGTGAAGACGCAGTTATGATGCTGTGATGATGATGCCATGACTATGTGATGATGCTCTGATGATGCAGTGATGATACTGTGATGACGCTGTGATGATGCAGTGATGATGCAGTAATGATGCTGTGATGATGCTCAGGTTATGCTGTGATGATGCAGTGATGATGCAGTGATGACACTGTGATGATGGTGTGATGATGCAGTGATTCTGCAGTGATGATGCAGTAATGAAGGTGTGATGATGCTGTGATGATGCAGTGATGATTGTGTGAAGATGCAGTGATGATGCTGTGATGATGATATGATGATGCAGTGATTATGTTGTGATGATGCTGTGATGACACTGTGATGATATTGTGATGATGCTGTGATGATACTGTGATGATGCAATGATGATGCTGTGATGATGCAGCGATGATGGTGTGATGATGCTGTGATGACACTGTGATGATATTGTGATGATGCTGTGAAGATACTGTGATGATGCTCTGATGATGGTGTAATGATGCTGTGATGATGCAGTGATGATGCTGTGATGATGCTGAGAAGATGCTCTGATGATGCCGTGATAATGCTGTGATGATGGTGTGATGATGCTTTGATGATGCTGTGATGATGCAGAGATGATGCAGTGATGATGCTGTGAAGACGCAGTTATGATGCTGTGATGATGATGCCATGACTATGTGATGATGCAGTGATGATGCTGTGATGACACTGTGATGATGTTATGTAGTTGATGTGATGATGCTGTGATGATGCACTGGTCATGCAGAGATGATGCAGTGACGATGCTCTGATGATGCGGTGATGATGGTGTGATGACGCAGTGATGATGCTGTGATGACGCTGCGATGATGCAGTGGTGATGCTGTGATTATGCTATGATGATGCTGTGATGATACTGTGATGATGCAGTGTTCACCATGCGATGATGCTGTGATGATGCTGTGATGATGCAGTGATGATGGTGTGATGATGCTATGATGATGCAGTGATGATGCAGTGATGATGTAGTGATGATGGTTTGATGATGCTGAGAAGATGCAGTGATGATGCTGTGATTATGCTGTGATTATGCTGTGATGATGCTGTGATGATGCTGCGGTGATGTAGTGATGATGCTGTGATGATGCAGTGGTGATGGTGTGATGATGCAGTGATGATGCTGTGATGATGGTGCAGTGATGATGCTGTGATGATGCTGAGATGATGCTATGATGATGCAGTGATGATGCAGAGATGATGCTGTGATGATGCAGTGAGAAAGCAGTAACGATGCTCAGATGATGCAGTGATGCTGCAGTGATGATGCTGTGATGATGCAGAGATGATTCAGTGATGACCCTGTGAAGACGCAGTTATGATGCTGTGATGATGATGCGATGACTATGTGATGATGCTATGATGATGCTGTGACGATGCAGTGAGTATGCTCTGATGATGCAGTGATGATGCTCTGATGATGCAGTGATGATGCTATGATGATGCTGTGACGATGCAGTGAGTATGCTCTGATGATGCAGTGATGATACTGTGATGACGCTGTGATGATGCAGTGATGATGCAGTGATGATGCTCAGGTTATGCTGTGATGATGCTGTGATGACACTGTGATGATGTTGTGTAGTTGATGTGATGATGCTGTGATGATGCACTGGTCATGCAGAGATGATGCAGTGATGATGCTCTGATGATACTGTGATGATGCTGTGATGATGGTGTGATGACGCAGTGATGATGCTGTGATGACGCTGCGATGATGCAGTGGTGATGCTGTGATTATGCTATGATGATGCTGTGATGATACTGTGATGATGCAGTGTTCACCATGCGATGATGCTGTGATGATGCTGTGATGATGGTGTGATGATGCTATGATGATGCAGTGATGATGCAGTGATGATGCTATGATGATGCTGTGATGATGCTTTGATGATGCTGTGATGATGCTGTGATGATGCAGTAATTAAGCAGAGATGATGCAGTGATGATGCACTGATGAAAATGTGATGGCGCTGTGATGATGCAGTGAGTAAGCAATAATGATGCTGTGATGATGCTGAGAAGATGCTGTGATGATGCAGTGATTATGCAGTGATGATGCTCAGATGATGCTGTGATGATGGTGTGATGATGCTGTTATGATGGTGTGATGATGCTGTGACTATGCAGTGATGATTCTCTGATGATGCAGTAATGATGCTGTGATGATGCTCAGATTATGCTGTGATCATGCAGTGATGATGCTGTGATGACACTGCGATGATGTTGTGTAGTTGATGTGATGATGCTGTGATGATGCATTGATCATGCAGATGTGATGCAGTGATGATGCTGTGATGATGCAGTGATGATGCAGTGATGCTGCTGAGATGATGGTCTGATGACGCAGTGATGATGCTGTGATGATGCTGTGATGATGCTGTGATGATGCTGAAATGATGCGGTGGTAATGCAGTGATGATGCTTTGATGATGCAGTGATGACGCAGTGAAGACGCAGTGATGATGCTGCGATTACAATGTGATGATGCAGTGATGATGGTGTGATGATGCAGTGAATATGCAGTGAATATGCAGTGATGATGCTGTGATGATGCAGTGATGACGCTCTAATGATGCTGTGATGGTGCTATTATGATGCTGTGATGATGCAGTGATGATGCAGAGATGATGCTGTGATGATGCAGTGAGAAAGCAGTAACGATGCTCAGATGATGCTGTGATGATGCAGTGATGCTGCAGTGATGATGCTGTGATGATGCAGAGATGATGCAGTGATGACGCTGTGAAGACGCAGTTATGATGCTGTGATGATGATGCGATGACTATGTGATGATGCTATGATGATGCAGTGATGATACTGTGATGACGCTGTGATGATTCTCTGATGATGCAGTAATGATGCTGTGATGATGCTCAGATTATGCTGTGATCATGCAGTGATGACGCTGTGATGACACTGCAATGATGTTGTGTAGTTGATGTGATGATACTGTGATGATGCATTGATCATGCAGAGATGATGCAGTGATGATGCAGTGATGCTGCTGAGATGATGGTCTGATGACGCAGTGATGATGCAGTGATGATGCTGAGAAGATGCTGTGATGATGCAGTGATGATGCTGAAATGATGCGGTGGTAATGCAGTGATGATGCTTTGATGATGCAGTGATGACGCAGTGAAGACGCAGTGATGATGCTGCGATTACAATGTGATGACGCAGTGATGATGCAGTGATGACGCTGTGTTGATGCAGTGATGATGGTGTGATGATGCAGTGAATATGCAGTGAATATGCAGTGATGATGCTGTGATGATGCTGTGATGACGCTGTGATGATGCAGTGTTGACGCTCTAATGATGCTGTGATGGTGCTATTATGATGCTGTGATGATGCTATGATGATGCAGTGATGATGCAGAGATGATGCTGTGATGATGCAGTGAGAAAGCAGTAACGATGCTCAGATGATGCTGTGATGATGCAGTGATGCTGCAGTGATGATGCTGTGATGATGCAGAGATGATGCAGTGATGACCCTGTGAAGACGCAGTTATGATGCTGTGATGATGATGCCATGACTATGTGATGATGCTCTGATGATGCAGTGATGATACTGTGATGACGCTGTGATGATGCAGTGATGATGCAGTAATGATGCTGTGATGATGCTCAGGTTATGCTGTGATGATGCAGTGATGATGCAGTGATGACACTGTGATGATGGTGTGATGATGCAGTGATTCTGCAGTGATGATGCAGTAATGAAGGTGTGATGATGCTGTGATGATGCAGTGATGATTGTGTGAAGATGCAGTGATGATGCTGTGATGATGATATGATGATGCAGTGATTATGTTGTGATGATGCTGTGATGACACTGTGATGATGCAGTGATGATTGTGTGAAGATGCAGTGATGATGCTGTGATGATGATATGATGATGCAGTGATTATGTTGTGATGATGCTGTGATGACACTGTGATGATATTGTGATGATGCTGTGATGATACTGTGATGATGCAATGATGATGCTGTGATGATGCAGCGATGATGGTGTGATGATGCTGTGATGACACTGTGATGATATTGTGATGATGCTGTGAAGATACTGTGATGATGCTCTGATGATGGTGTAATGATGCTGTGATGATGCAGTGATGATGCTGTGATGATGCTGAGAAGATGCTCTGATGATGCCGTGATAATGCTGTGATGATGGTGTGATGACGCTGTGATGATGCTTTGATGATGCTGTGATGATGCAGAGATGATGCAGTGATGATGCTGTGAAGACGCAGTTATGATGCTGTGATGATGATGCCATGACTATGTGATGATGCAGTGATGATGCTGTGATGACACTGTGATGATGTTATGTAGTTGATGTGATGATGCTGTGATGATGCACTGGTCATGCAGAGATGATGCAGTGACGATGCTCTGATGATGCGGTGATGATGGTGTGATGACGCAGTGATGATGCTGTGATGACGCTGCGATGATGCAGTGGTGATGCTGTGATTATGCTATGATTATGTTGTGATGATACTGTGATGATGCAGTGTTCACCATGCGATGATGCTGTGATGACGCTGTGATGATGCAGTGATGATGGTGTGATGATGCTATGATGATGCAGTGATGATGCTTTGATGATGCTGTGATAACACTGTGATGATATTGTGATGATGCTGTGAAGATACTGTGATGATGCAGTGATGATGCAGTGATGATGGTGTAATGATGCTGTGATGATGGTGTGATGATGCAGTGATGATGCTGTGATGATGCTGAGAAGATGCTCTGATGATGCCGTGATAATGCTGTGATGATGGTTTGATGACGCTGTGATGATGCTCTGATGATGCAGAGATGATGCAGTGATGACTATATGATGATGCAGTGATGATGCTGTGATTATGCAGTGATGATGCTATGATGATGCAGTGATGATGCTGAGAAGATGCTGTGACGATGCAGTGATGATGCTGTGATGATGGAGTAATTATGCAGAGATGATGCAGTGATGATTCAGTGATGAAACTGTGATGGCGCTGTGATGATGCAGTGAATAAGCAGTAATGATGCTGTGATGATGCTGAGAAGATGCTGTGATGATGCAGTGATGATGCTGTGATGATGCAGTGATTATGTTGTGATGATGCTTTGATGAAACTGATGATGTTGTGATGATGCAGTAATTATGCAGTGATGATGCTCAGATGATGCTGTGATGATGGTGTGATGATGCTGTGACTATGCAGTGATGATTCTCTGATGATGCAGTAATGATGCTGTGATGATGCTCAGATTATGCTGTGATCATGCAGTGATGATGTTGTGATGACACTGCGATGATGTTGTGTAGTTGATGTGATGATGCTGTGATGATGCATTGATCATGCAGAGGTGATGCAGTGATGATGCAGTGATGATGCAGTGATGCTGCTGAGATGATGGTGTGATGACGCAGTGATGATGCAGTGATGATAGTGTAATGATGCTGTGATGATGCTGTGATGATGGTGTGATGATGCAGCGATGATGCTGTGATGATGCTTTGATGATGCAGTGATGATGAAGTGGTGATGCTGTGATGATGCAGTGATTATGCAGTGATGCTGCTGAGATGATGGTGTGATGACGCAGTGATGATGCAGTGATGATAGTGTAATGATGCTGTGATGATGCTGTGATGATGGTGTGATGATGCAGCGATGATGCTGTGATGATGCTTTGATGATGCAGTGATGATGCAGTGATGACGCAGTGAAGACGCAGTGATGATTCTGCGATTACACTGTGATGATGCAGTGATGACGCTGTGTTGATGCAGTGATGATGGTGTGAGGATGCAGTGAATATGCAGTGAATATGTAGTGATGATGCAGTGATGATGCAGTGATGATGCTGTGATGATGCTGTGATGACGCTGTGATGATGCAGTGTTGACGCTCTAATGATGCTGTGATGGTGCTATTATGATGCTGTGATGATGCAGTGATGATGCTATGATGATGCAGTGATGATGCAGAGATGATGCAGTGATGACCCTGTGAAGACGCAGTTATGATGCTGTGATGATGATGCCATGACTATGTGATGATGCTGTGATGATGCTCAGGTTATGCTGTGATTATGCAGTGATGATGCTGTGATGACACTGTGATGATGTTGTGTAGTTGATGCGATGATGCTGTGATGATGCACTGGTCATGCAGAGATGATGCAGTGATGATGCTATAATGACGCAGTGATGATGCAGTGATGATGGTGTGATGACGCAGTGATGATGCTGTGATGACACTGTGATGATGGTATGATGATGCAGTGATTCTGCAGTGATGATGCAGTAATGAAGGTGTGATGATGCTGTGATGATTGTGTGATGATGCTGTGATGATTGTGTGATGATGCTGTGATGATGCTGTGATGATGATGTGATGATGCAGGGATTTTGCTGTGATCATGCAGTGATGATGCTGTGATCATGCAGTGATGATGCTGAGATGATGCAGTGATGATACTGTGATGATGCAGTGATTATGTTGTGATGATGCTGTGATGACACTGTGATGGTATTGTGATGATGGTGTGATGATGCAGTGATTATGAAGTGATAACGCTGTGATGATGATGTGTTGATGCAGTGATGATGCTGCGATGATGATGTTTTGTTGCTGTGACAATACTATGTTTATGTTTTTATGATGCAGTGATGATGTGATGATGCTGTGATGATGGTGTGATGATGCTCTTGTGATGCAGTGATGGTGCTGTGATGACACTGTGATGATGCTGTGATGATGCAGTAATGATGCTGTGATGTCGCAGTGATGATTATGCTGTGATGACGCAGTGATGACGCAGTGATGATGCTGCGATTACACTGTAATGATTCAGTGATGACGCTGTGTTGATGCAGTGATGATGGTGTGATGATGCAGTCAATATGCAGTGATGATGCTGTGATGATGCTGTGAAGACGCTGTGATGATGCAGTGATGACGCTCTAATGATGCTGTGATGATGCTATGATGATGCTGTGATGATGCAGTGATGATGCTATGATGACGCTGTGATGATGCAGTGAGTAAGCAGTAATGATACTGTGATGAAGCTCAGATGATGCTGTGATGATGCAGTGATGATGGTGTGATGATGCAGTGATGATGCTGAGAAGATGCTGTGATGATGCAGTGATTATGCAGTGATGATGCTGTAATGATGCTGTGATGATGCAGTGATGATGCAGTGATGACTATATGATGATGCAGTGATGATGCTGTGATTATGCAGTGATGATGCTATGATGATGCAGTGATGATGCTGAGAAGATGCTGTGATGATGCAGTGATGATGCTGTCATGATGCAGTAATTATGCAGAGATGATGCAGTGATGATGCACTGATGAAAATGTGATGGCGCTGTGATGATGCAGTGAGTAAGCAGTAATGATGCTGTGATGATGCTGAGAAGATGCTGTGATGATGCAGTGATTATGCAGTGATTATGCAGTGATGATGCTCAGATGATGCTGTGATGATGGTGTGATGATGCTGTTATGATGGTGTGATGATGCTGTGACTATGCAGTGATGATTCTCTGATGATGCAGTAATGATGCTGTGATGATGCTCAGATTATGCTGTGATCATGCAGTGATGACGCTGTGATGACACTGCAATGATGTTGTGTAGTTGATGTGATGATGCTGTGATGATGCATTGATCATGCAGAGATGATGCAGTGATGATGCAGTGATGCTGCTGAGATGATGGTCTGATGACGCAGTGATGATGCAGTGATGATGCTGAGAAGATGCTGTGATGATGCAGTGATGATGCTGAAATGATGCGGTGGTAATGCAGTGATGATGCTGTGATGATGCTTTGATGATGCTGTGATAACACTGTGATGATATTGTGATGATGCTGTGAAGATACTGTGATGATGCAGTGATGATGCAGTGATGATGGTGTAATGATGCTGTGATGATGGTGTGATGATGCAGTGATGATGCTGTGATGATGCTGAGAAGATGCTCTGATGATGCCGTGATAATGCTGTGATGATGGTTTGATGACGCTGTGATGATGCTCTGATGATGCAGAGATGATGCAGTGATGACTATATGATGATGCAGTGATGATGCTGTGATTATGCAGTGATGATGCTATGATGATGCAGTGATGATGCTGAGAAGATGCTGTGACGATGCAGTGATGATGCTGTGATGATGGAGTAATTATGCAGAGATGATGCAGTGATGATTCAGTGATGAAACTGTGATGGCGCTGTGATGATGCAGTGAATAAGCAGTAATGATGCTGTGATGATGCTGAGAAGATGCTGTGATGATGCAGTGATGATGCTGTGATGATGCAGTGATTATGTTGTGATGATGCTTTGATGAAACTGATGATGTTGTGATGATGCAGTAATTATGCAGTGATGATGCTCAGATGATGCTGTGATGATGGTGTGATGATGCTGTGACTATGCAGTGATGATTCTCTGATGATGCAGTAATGATGCTGTGATGATGCTCAGATTATGCTGTGATCATGCAGTGATGATGCTGTGATGACACTGCGATGATGTTGTGTAGTTGATGTGATGATGCTGTGATGATGCATTGATCATGCAGAGGTGATGCAGTGATGATGCAGTGATGATGCAGTGATGATGCTGTGATGATGGTGTGATGACGCAGTGATGATGCAGTGATGATAGTGTAATGATGCTGTGATGATGGTGTGATGATGCAGCGATGATGCTGTGATGATGCTTTGATGATGCAGTGATGATGCAGTGATGACGCAGTGAAGACGCAGTGATGATTCTGCGATTACACTGTGATGATGCAGTGATGACGCTGTGTTGATGCAGTGATGATGGTGTGAGGATGCAGTGAATATGCAGTGAATATGCAGTGATGATGCTGTGATGATGCTGTGATGACGCTGTGATGATGCAGTGTTGACGCTCTAATGATGCTGTGATGGTGCTATTATGATGCTGTGATGATGCAGTGATGATGCTATGATGATGCAGTGATGATGCAGAGATGATGCAGTGATGACCCTGTGAAGACGCAGTTATGATGCTGTGATGATGATGCCATGACTATGTGATGATGCTGTGATGATGCTCAGGTTATGCTGTGATTATGCAGTGATGATGCTGTGATGACACTGTGATGATGTTGTGTAGTTGATGCGATGATGCTGTGATGATGCACTGGTCATGCAGAGATGATGCAGTGATGATGCTATAATGACGCAGTGATGATGCAGTGATGATGGTGTGATGACGCAGTGATGATGCTGTGATGACACTGTGATGATGGTATGATGATGCAGTGATTCTGCAGTGATGATGCAGTAATGAAGGTGTGATGATGCTGTGATGATGCAGTGATGATGCTGTGATGATTGTGTGATGATGCTGTGATGATGCTGTGATGATGATGTGATGATGCAGGGATTTTGCTGTGATCATGCAGTGATGATGCTGTGATCATGCAGTGATGATGCTGAGATGATGCAGTGATGATACTGTGATGATGCAGTGATTATGTTGTGATGATGCTGTGATGACACTGTGATGGTATTGTGATGATGGTGTGATGATGCAGTGATTATGAAGTGATAACGCTGTGATGATGATGTGTTGATGCAGTGATGATGCTGCGATGATGATGTTTTGTTGCTGTGACAATACTATGTTTATGTTTTTATGATGCAGTGATGATGTGATGATGCTGTGATGATGGTGTGATGATGCTCTTGTGATGCAGTGATGGTGCTGTGATGACACTGTGATGATGCTGTGATGATGCAGTAATGATGCTGTGATGTCGCAGTGATGATTATGCTGTGATGACGCAGTGATGACGCAGTGATGATGCTGCGATTACACTGTAATGATTCAGTGATGACGCTGTGTTGATGCAGTGATGATGGTGTGATGATGCAGTCAATATGCAGTGATGATGCTGTGATGATGCTGTGAAGACGCTGTGATGATGCAGTGATGACGCTCTAATGATGCTGTGATGATGCTATGATGATGCTGTGATGATGCAGTGATGATGCTATGATGACGCTGTGATGATGCAGTGAGTAAGCAGTAATGATACTGTGATGAAGCTCAGATGATGCTGTGATGATGCAGTGATGATGGTGTGATGATGCAGTGATGATGCTGAGAAGATGCTGTGATGATGCAGTGATTATGCAGTGATGATGCTGTAATGATGCTGTGATGATGCAGTGATGATGCAGTGATGACTATATGATGATGCAGTGATGATGCTGTGATTATGCAGTGATGATGCTATGATGATGCAGTGATGATGCTGAGAAGATGCTGTGATGATGCAGTGATGATGCTGTCATGATGCAGTAATTATGCAGAGATGATGCAGTGATGATGCACTGATGAAAATGTGATGGCGCTGTGATGATGCAGTGAGTAAGCAGTAATGATGCTGTGATGATGCTGAGAAGATGCTGTGATGATGCAGTGATTATGCAGTGATTATGCAGTGATGATGCTCAGATGATGCTGTGATGATGGTGTGATGATGCTGTTATGATGGTGTGATGATGCTGTGACTATGCAGTGATGATTCTCTGATGATGCAGTAATGATGCTGTGATGATGCTCAGATTATGCTGTGATCATGCAGTGATGACGCTGTGATGACACTGCAATGATGTTGTGTAGTTGATGTGATGATGCTGTGATGATGCATTGATCATGCAGAGATGATGCAGTGATGATGCAGTGATGCTGCTGAGATGATGGTCTGATGACGCAGTGATGATGCAGTGATGATGCTGAGAAGATGCTGTGATGATGCAGTGATGATGCTGAAATGATGCGGTGGTAATGCAGTGATGATGCTTTGATGATGCAGTGATGACGCAGTGAAGACGCAGTGATGATGCTGCGATTACAATGTGATGACGCAGTGATGATGCAGTGATGACGCTGTGTTGATGCAGTGATGATGGTGTGATGATGCAGTGAATATGCAGTGAATATGCAGTGATGATGCTGTGATGATGCTGTGATGACGCTGTGATGATGCAGTGATGACGCTCTAATGATGCAGTGATGATGCAGTGATGCTGCTGAGATGATGGTCTGATGACGCAGTGATGATGCAGAGAAGATGCTGTGATGATGCAGTGATGATGCTGAAATGATGCGGTGGTAATGCAGTGATGATGCTTTGATGATGCAGTGATGACGCAGTGAAGACGCAGTGATGATGCTGCGATTACAATGTGATGACGCAGTGATGATGCAGTGATGACGCTGTGTTGATGCAGTGATGATGGTGTGATGATGCAGTGAATATGCAGTGAATATGCAGTGATGATGCTGTGATGACGCTGTGATGATGCAGTGATGACGCTCTAATGATGCTGTGATGGTGCTATTATGATGCTGTGATGATGCTATGATGATGCAGTGATGATGCAGATATGATGCTGTGATGATGCAGTGAGAAAGCAGTAACGATGCTCAGATGATGCTGTGATGATGCAGTGATGCTGCAGTGATGATGCTGTGATGATGCAGAGATGATGCAGTGATGACCCTGTGAAGACGCAGTTATGATGCTGTGATGATGATGCCATGACTATGTGATGATGCTCTGATGATGCAGTGATGATACTGTGATGACGCTGTGATGATGCAGTGATGATGCAGTAATGATGCTGTGATGATGCTCAGGTTATGCTGTGATGATGCAGTGATGATGCAGTGATGACACTGTGATGATGGTGTGATGATGCAGTGATTCTGCAGTGATGATGCAGTAATGAAGGTGTGATGATGCTGTGATGATGCAGTGATGATTGTGTGAAGATGCAGTGATGATGCTGTGATGATGATATGATGATGCAGTGATTATGTTGTGATGATGCTGTGATGACACTGTGATGATATTGTGATGATGCTGTGATGATACTGTGATGATGCAATGATGATGCTGTGATGATGCTGTGATGATGCTTTGATGATGCTGTGATGATGCAGTGATGATGCAGTGATGATGCAGTGATGATGCTATGATGATGCTGTGATGATGCTTTGATGATGCTGTGATGATGCAGTGATGATGCAGTGATGATGCTATGATGATGCAGTGATGATGCAGTGATGATGCTGTGATGATGCAGTAATTATGCAGAGATGATGCAGTGATGATGCACTGATGAAAATGTGATGGCGCTGTGATGATGCAGTGAGTAAGCAATAATGATGCTGTGATGATGCTGAAAAGATTCTGTGATGATGCAGTGATTATGCAGTGATGATGCTCAGATGATGCTGTGATGGTGTGATGATGCTGTTATGATGGTGTGATGATGCTGTGGCTATGCAGTGATGATTCTCTGATGATGCAGTAATGATGCTGTGATGATGCTCAGATTATGCTGTGATCATGCAGTGATGACGCTGTGATGACACTGCAATGATGTTGTGTAGTTGGAGTGATGATGCTGTGATGATGCATTGATCATGCAGAGATGATGCAGTGATGATGCTGTGATGATGCAGTGATGATGCAGTGATGCTGCTGAGATGATGGTCTGATGACGCAGTGATGATGCTGTGATGATGCTGTGATGATGCTGTGATGATGCTGAAATGATGCGGTGGTAATGCAGTGATGATGCTTTGATGATGCAGTGATGACGCAGTGAAGACGCAGTGATGATGCTGCGATTACAATGTGATGATGCAGTGATGATGGTGTGATGATGCAGTGAATATGCAGTGAATATGCAGTGATGATGCTGTGATGATGCTGTGATGACGCTGTGATGATGCAGTGATGACGCTCTAATGATGCTGTGATGGTGCTATTATGATGCTGTGATGATGCAGTGATGATGCAGAGATGATGCTGTGATGATGCAGTGAGAAAGCAGTAACGATGCTCAGATGATGCTGTGATGATGCAGTGATGCTGCAGTGATGATGCTGTGATGATGCAGAGATGATGCAGTGATGACGCTGTGAAGACGCAGTTATGATGCTGTGATGATAATGCGATGACTATGTGATGATGCTATGATGATGCTGTGACGATGCAGTGAGTATGCTCTGATGATGCAGTGATGATGCTCTGATGATGTTGTGTAGTTGATGTGATGATGCTGTGATGATGCACTGGTCATGCAGAGATGATGCAGTGATGATGCTCTGATGATACTGTGATGATGCTGTGATGATGGTGTGATGACGCAGTGATGATGCTGTGATGACGCTGCGATGATGCAGTGGTGATGCTGTGATTATGCTATGATGATGCTGTGATGATACTGTGATGATGCAGTGTTCACCATGCGATGATGCTGTGATGATGCAGTGATGATGGTGTGATGATGCTATGATGATGCTGTGATGATGCTTTGATGATGCTGTGATGATGCAGTGATGATGCTATGATGATGCAGTGATGATGCTGAGAAGATGCTGTGATGATGCAGTGATGATGCTGTGATGATGCAGTAATTATGCAGAGATGATGCAGTGATGATGCACTGATGAAAATGTGATGGCGCTGTGATGATGCAGTGAGTAAGCAGTAATGATGCTGTGATGATGCTGAGAAGATGCTGTGATGATGCAGTGATGATGCAGTGATTATGCAGTGATGATGCTCAGATGATGCTGTGATGATGGTGTGATGATGCTGTTATGATGGTGTGATGATGCTGTGACTATGCAGTGATGATTCTCTGATGATGCAGTAATGATGCTGTGATGATGCTCAGATTATGCTGTGATCATGCAGTGATGACGCTGTGATGACACTGCAATGATGTTGTGTAGTTGATGTGATGATGCTGTGATGATGCATTGATCATGCAGAGATGATGCAGTGATGATGCAGTGATGCTGCTGAGATGATGGTCTGATGACGCAGTGATGATGCAGAGAAGATGCTGTGATGATGCAGTGATGATGCTGAAATGATGCGGTGGTAATGCAGTGATGATGCTTTGATGATGCAGTGATGACGCACTGAAGACGCAGTGATGATGCTGCGATTACAATGTGATGACGCAGTGATGATGCAGTGATGACGCTGTGTTGATGCAGTGATGATGGTGTGATGATGCAGTGAATATGCAGTGAATATGCAGTGATGATGCTGTGATGACGCTGTGATGATGCAGTGATGACGCTCTAATGATGCTGTGATGGTGCTATTATGATGCTGTGATGATGCTATGATGATGCAGTGATGATGCAGATATGATGCTGTGATGATGCAGTGAGAAAGCAGTAACGATGCTCAGATGATGCTGTGATGATGCAGTGATGCTGCAGTGATGATGCTGTGATGATGCAGAGATGATGCAGTGATGACCCTGTGAAGACGCAGTTATGATGCTGTGATGATGATGCCATGACTATGTGATGATGCTCTGATGATGCAGTGATGATACTGTGATGACGCTGTGATGATGCAGTGATGATGCAGTAATGATGCTGTGATGATGCTCAGGTTATGCTGTGATGATGCAGTGATGATGCAGTGATGACACTGTGATGATGGTGTGATGATGCAGTGATTCTGCAGTGATGATGCAGTAATGAAGGTGTGATGATGCTGTGATGATGCAGTGATGATTGTGTGAAGATGCAGTGATGATGCTGTGATGATGATATGATGATGCAGTGATTATGTTGTGATGATGCTGTGATGACACTGTGATGATATTGTGATGATGCTGTGATGATACTGTGATGATGCAATGATGATGCTGTGATGATGCTGTGATGATGCTTTGATGATGCTGTGATGATGCAGTGATGATGCAGTGATGATGCAGTGATGATGCTATGATGATGCTGTGATGATGCTTTGATGATGCTGTGATGATGCAGTGATGATGCAGTGATGATGCTATGATGATGCAGTGATGATGCAGTGATGATGCTGTGATGATGCAGTAATTATGCAGAGATGATGCAGTGATGATGCACTGATGAAAATGTGATGGCGCTGTGATGATGCAGTGAGTAAGCAATAATGATGCTGTGATGATGCTGAAAAGATTCTGTGATGATGCAGTGATTATGCAGTGATGATGCTCAGATGATGCTGTGATGGTGTGATGATGCTGTTATGATGGTGTGATGATGCTGTGGCTATGCAGTGATGATTCTCTGATGATGCAGTAATGATGCTGTGATGATGCTCAGATTATGCTGTGATCATGCAGTGATGACGCTGTGATGACACTGCAATGATGTTGTGTAGTTGGAGTGATGATGCTGTGATGATGCATTGATCATGCAGAGATGATGCAGTGATGATGCTGTGATGATGCAGTGATGATGCAGTGATGCTGCTGAGATGATGGTCTGATGACGCAGTGATGATGCTGTGATGATGCTGTGATGATGCTGTGATGATGCTGAAATGATGCGGTGGTAATGCAGTGATGATGCTTTGATGATGCAGTGATGACGCAGTGAAGACGCAGTGATGATGCTGCGATTACAATGTGATGATGCAGTGATGATGGTGTGATGATGCAGTGAATATGCAGTGAATATGCAGTGATGATGCTGTGATGATGCTGTGATGACGCTGTGATGATGCAGTGATGACGCTCTAATGATGCTGTGATGGTGCTATTATGATGCTGTGATGATGCAGTGATGATGCAGAGATGATGCTGTGATGATGCAGTGAGAAAGCAGTAACGATGCTCAGATGATGCTGTGATGATGCAGTGATGCTGCAGTGATGATGCTGTGATGATGCAGAGATGATGCAGTGATGACGCTGTGAAGACGCAGTTATGATGCTGTGATGATAATGCGATGACTATGTGATGATGCTATGATGATGCTGTGACGATGCAGTGAGTATGCTCTGATGATGCAGTGATGATGCTCTGATGATGTTGTGTAGTTGATGTGATGATGCTGTGATGATGCACTGGTCATGCAGAGATGATGCAGTGATGATGCTCTGATGATACTGTGATGATGCTGTGATGATGGTGTGATGACGCAGTGATGATGCTGTGATGACGCTGCGATGATGCAGTGGTGATGCTGTGATTATGCTATGATGATGCTGTGATGATACTGTGATGATGCAGTGTTCACCATGCGATGATGCTGTGATGATGCAGTGATGATGGTGTGATGATGCTATGATGATGCTGTGATGATGCTTTGATGATGCTGTGATGATGCAGTGATGATGCTATGATGATGCAGTGATGATGCTGAGAAGATGCTGTGATGATGCAGTGATGATGCTGTGATGATGCAGTAATTATGCAGAGATGATGCAGTGATGATGCACTGATGAAAATGTGATGGCGCTGTGATGATGCAGTGAGTAAGCAGTAATGATGCTGTGATGATGCTGAGAAGATGCTGTGATGATGCAGTGATGATGCAGTGATTATGCAGTGATGATGCTCAGATGATGCTGTGATGATGGTGTGATGATGCTGTTATGATGGTGTGATGATGCTGTGACTATGCAGTGATGATTCTCTGATGATGCAGTAATGATGCTGTGATGATGCTCAGATTATGCTGTGATCATGCAGTGATGACGCTGTGATGACACTGCAATGATGTTGTGTAGTTGATGTGATGATGCTGTGATGATGCATTGATCATGCAGAGATGATGCAGTGATGATGCAGTGATGCTGCTGAGATGATGGTCTGATGACGCAGTGATGATGCAGAGAAGATGCTGTGATGATGCAGTGATGATGCTGAAATGATGCGGTGGTAATGCAGTGATGATGCTTTGATGATGCAGTGATGACGCACTGAAGACGCAGTGATGATGCTGCGATTACAATGTGATGACGCAGTGATGATGCAGTGATGACGCTGTGTTGATGCAGTGATGATGGTGTGATGATGCAGTGAATATGCAGTGAATATGCAGTGATGATGCTGTGATGACGCTGTGATGATGCAGTGATGACGCTCTAATGATGCTGTGATGGTGCTATTATGATGCTGTGATGATGCTATGATGATGCAGTGATGATGCAGAGATGATGCTGTGATGATGCAGTGAGAAAGCAGTAACGATGCTCAGATGATGCTGTGATGATGCAGTGATGCTGCAGTGATGATGCTGTGATGATGCAGAGATGATGCAGTGATGACCCTGTGAAGACGCAGTTATGATGCTGTGATGATGATGCCATGACTATGTGATGATGCTCTGATGATGCAGTGATGACGCTGTGATGATGCAGTGATGATGCAGTAATGATGCTGTGATGATGCTCAGGTTATGCTGTGATGATGCAGTGATGATGCAGTGATGACACTGTGATGATGGTGTGATGATGCAGTGATTCTGCAGTGATGATGCAGTAATGAAGGTGTGATGATGCTGTGATGATGCAGTGATGATTGTGTGAAGATGCAGTGATGATGCTGTGATGATGATATGATGATGCAGTGATTATGTTGTGATGATGCTGTGATGACACTGTGATGATATTGTGATGATGCTGTGATGATACTGTGATGATGCAATGATAATGCTGTGATGATGCAGCGATGATGGTGTGATGATGCTGTGATGACACTGTGATGATATTGTGATGATGCTGTGAAGATACTGTGATGATGCTCTGATGATGGTGTAATGATGCTGTGATGATGCAGTGATGATGCTGTGATGATGCTGAGAAGATGCTCTGATGATGCCGTGATAATGCTGTGATGATGGTGTGATGACGCTGTGATGATGCTTTGATGATGCTGTGATGATGCAGAGATGATGCAGTGATGATGCTGTGAAGACGCAGTTATGATGCTGTGATGATGATGCCATGACTATGTGATGATGCAGTGATGATGCTGTGATGACACTGTGATGATGTTATGTAGTTGATGTGATGATGCTGTGATGATGCACTGGTCATGCAGAGATGATGCAGTGACGATGCTCTGATGATGCGGTGATGATGGTGTGATGACGCAGTGATGATGCTGTGATGACGCTGCGATGATGCAGTGGTGATGCTGTGATTATGCTATGATGATGCTGTGATGATACTGTGATGATGCAGTGTTCACCATGCGATGATGCAGTGATGATGCTGTGATGATGCAGTGATGATGGTGTGATGATGCTATGATGATGCAGTGATGATGCAGTGATGATGTAGTGATGATGGTTTGATGATGCTGAGAAGATGCAGTGATGATGCTGTGATTATGCTGTGATTATGCTGTGATGATGCTGTGATGATGCTGCGGTGATGTAGTGATGATGCTGTGATGATGCAGTGGTGATGGTGTGATGATGCAGTGATGATGCTGTGATGATGGTGCAGTGATGATGCTGTGATGATGCTGAGATGATGCTATGATGATGCAGTGATGATGCAGAGATGATGCTGTGATGATGCAGTGAGAAAGCAGTAACGATGCTCAGATGATGCAGTGATGCTGCAGTGATGATGCTGTGATGATGCAGAGATGATGCAGTGATGACCCTGTGAAGACGCAGTTATGATGCTGTGATGATGATGCGATGACTATGTGATGATGCTATGATGATGCTGTGACGATGCAGTGAGTATGCTCTGATGATGCAGTGATGATGCAGTGATGATGCTCTGATGATGCAGTGATGATGCTATGATGATGCTGTGACGATGCAGTGAGTATGCTCAGGTTATGCTGTGATGATGCTGTGATGACACTGTGATGATGTTGTGTAGTTGATGTGATGATGCTGTGATGATGCACTGGTCATGCAGGGATGATGCAGTGATGATGCTCTGATGATACTGTGATGATGCTGTGATGATGGTGTGATGACGCAGTGATGATGCTGTGATGACGCTGCGATGATGCAGTGGTGATGCTGTGATTATGCTATGATGATGCTGTGATGATACTGTGATGATGCAGTGTTCACCATGCGATGATGCTGTGATGATGCTGTGATGATGGTGTGATGATGCTATGATGATGCAGTGATGATGCAGTGATGATGCTATGATGATGCTGTGATGATGCTTTGATGATGCTGTGATGATGCTGTGATGATGCAGTAATTAAGCAGAGATGATGCAGTGATGATGCACTGATGAAAATGTGATGGCGCTGTGATGATGCAGTGAGTAAGCAATAATGATGCTGTGATGATGCTGAGAAGATGCTGTGATGATGCAGTGATTATGCAGTGATGATGCTCAGATGATGCTGTGATGATGGTGTGATGATGCTGTTATGATGGTGTGATGATGCTGTGACTATGCAGTGATGATTCTCTGATGATGCAGTAATGATGCTGTGATGATGCTCAGATTATGCTGTGATCATGCAGTGATGATGCTGTGATGACACTGCGATGATGTTGTGTAGTTGATGTGATGATGCTGTGATGATGCATTGATCATGCAGATGTGATGCAGTGATGATGCTGTGATGATGCAGTGATGATGCAGTGATGCTGCTGAGATGATGGTCTGATGACGCAGTGATGATGCTGTGATGATGCTGTGATGATGCTGTGATGATGCTGAAATGATGCGGTGGTAATGCAGTGATGATGCTTTGATGATGCAGTGATGACGCAGTGAAGACGCAGTGATGATGCTGCGATTACAATGTGATGATGCAGTGATGATGGTGTGATGATGCAGTGAATATGCAGTGAATATGCAGTGATGATGCTGTGATGATGCAGTGATGACGCTCTAATGATGCTGTGATGGTGCTATTATGATGCTGTGATGATGCAGTGATGATGCAGAGATGATGCTGTGATGATGCAGTGAGAAAGCAGTAACGATGCTCAGATGATGCTGTGATGATGCAGTGATGCTGCAGTGATGATGCTGTGATGATGCAGAGATGATGCAGTGATGACGCTGTGAAGACGCAGTTATGATGCTGTGATGATGATGCGATGACTATGTGATGATGCTATGATGATGCAGTGATGATACTGTGATGACGCTGTGATGATTCTCTGATGATGCAGTAATGATGCTGTGATGATGCTCAGATTATGCTGTGATCATGCAGTGATGACGCTGTGATGACACTGCAATGATGTTGTGTAGTTGATGTGATGATGCTGTGATGATGCATTGATCATGCAGAGATGATGCAGTGATGATGCAGTGATGCTGCTGAGATGATGGTCTGATGACGCAGTGATGATGCAGTGATGATGCTGAGAAGATGCTGTGATGATGCAGTGATGATGCTGAAATGATGCGGTGGTAATGCAGTGATGATGCTTTGATGATGCAGTGATGACGCAGTGAAGACGCAGTGATGATGCTGCGATTACAATGTGATGACGCAGTGATGATGCAGTGATGACGCTGTGTTGATGCAGTGATGATGGTGTGATGATGCAGTGAATATGCAGTGAATATGCAGTGATGATGCTGTGATGATGCTGTGATGACGCTGTGATGATGCAGTGATGACGCTCTAATGATGCTGTGATGGTGCTATTATGATGCTGTGATGATGCTATGATGATGCAGTGATGATGCAGAGATGATGCTGTGATGATGCAGTGAGAAAGCAGTAACGATGCTCAGATGATGCTGTGATGATGCAGTGATGCTGCAGTGATGATGCTGTGATGATGCAGAGATGATGCAGTGATGACCCTGTGAAGACGCAGTTATGATGCTGTGATGATGATGCCATGACTATGTGATGATGCTCTGATGATGCAGTGATGATACTGTGATGACGCTGTGATGATGCAGTGATGATGCAGTAATGATGCTGTGATGATGCTCAGGTTATGCTGTGATGATGCAGTGATGATGCAGTGATGACACTGTGATGATGGTGTGATGATGCAGTGATTCTGCAGTGATGATGCAGTAATGAAGGTGTGATGATGCTGTGATGATGCAGTGATGATTGTGTGAAGATGCAGTGATGATGCTGTGATGATGATATGATGATGCAGTGATTATGTTGTGATGATGCTGTGATGACACTGTGATGATATTGTGATGATGCTGTGATGATACTGTGATGATGCAATGATGATGCTGTGATGATGCAGCGATGATGGTGTGATGATGCTGTGATGACACTGTGATGATATTGTGATGATGCTGTGAAGATACTGTGATGATGCTCTGATGATGGTGTAATGATGCTGTGATGATGCAGTGATGATGCTGTGATGATGCTGAGAAGATGCTCTGATGATGCCGTGATAATGCTGTGATGATGGTGTGATGACGCTGTGATGATGCTTTGATGATGCTGTGATGATGCAGAGATGATGCAGTGATGATGCTGTGAAGACGCAGTTATGATGCTGTGATGATGATGCCATGACTATGTGATGATGCAGTGATGATGCTGTGATGATGGTGTGATGACGCAGTGATGATGCTGTGATGACGCTGCGATGATGCAGTGGTGATGCTGTGATTATGCTATGATGATGCTGTGATGATACTGTGATGATGCAGTGTTCACCATGCGATGATGCTGTGATGATGCTGTGATGATGGTGTGATGATGCTATGATGATGCAGTGATGATGCAGTGATGATGCTATGATGATGCTGTGATGATGCTTTGATGATGCTGTGATGATGCTGTGATGATGCAGTAATTAAGCAGAGATGATGCAGTGATGATGCACTGATGAAAATGTGATGGCGCTGTGATGATGCAGTGAGTAAGCAATAATGATGCTGTGATGATGCTGAGAAGATGCTGTGATGATGCAGTGATTATGCAGTGATGATGCTCAGATGATGCTGTGATGATGGTGTGATGATGCTGTTATGATGGTGTGATGATGCTGTGACTATGCAGTGATGATTCTCTGATGATGCAGTAATGATGCTGTGATGATGCTCAGATTATGCTGTGATCATGCAGTGATGATGCTGTGATGACACTGCGATGATGTTGTGTAGTTGATGTGATGATGCTGTGATGATGCATTGATCATGCAGATGTGATGCAGTGATGATGCTGTGATGATGCAGTGATGATGCAGTGATGCTGCTGAGATGATGGTCTGATGACGCAGTGATGATGCTGTGATGATGCTGTGATGATGCTGTGATGATGCTGAAATGATGCGGTGGTAATGCAGTGATGATGCTTTGATGATGCAGTGATGACGCAGTGAAGACGCAGTGATGATGCTGCGATTACAATGTGATGATGCAGTGATGATGGTGTGATGATGCAGTGAATATGCAGTGAATATGCAGTGATGATGCTGTGATGATGCAGTGATGACGCTCTAATGATGCTGTGATGGTGCTATTATGATGCTGTGATGATGCAGTGATGATGCAGAGATGATGCTGTGATGATGCAGTGAGAAAGCAGTAACGATGCTCAGATGATGCTGTGATGATGCAGTGATGCTGCAGTGATGATGCTGTGATGATGCAGAGATGATGCAGTGATGACGCTGTGAAGACGCAGTTATGATGCTGTGATGATGATGCGATGACTATGTGATGATGCTATGATGATGCAGTGATGATACTGTGATGACGCTGTGATGATTCTCTGATGATGCAGTAATGATGCTGTGATGATGCTCAGATTATGCTGTGATCATGCAGTGATGACGCTGTGATGACACTGCAATGATGTTGTGTAGTTGATGTGATGATGCTGTGATGATGCATTGATCATGCAGAGATGATGCAGTGATGATGCAGTGATGCTGCTGAGATGATGGTCTGATGACGCAGTGATGATGCAGTGATGATGCTGAGAAGATGCTGTGATGATGCAGTGATGATGCTGAAATGATGCGGTGGTAATGCAGTGATGATGCTTTGATGATGCAGTGATGACGCAGTGAAGACGCAGTGATGATGCTGCGATTACAATGTGATGACGCAGTGATGATGCAGTGATGACGCTGTGTTGATGCAGTGATGATGGTGTGATGATGCAGTGAATATGCAGTGAATATGCAGTGATGATGCTGTGATGATGCTGTGATGACGCTGTGATGATGCAGTGATGACGCTCTAATGATGCTGTGATGGTGCTATTATGATGCTGTGATGATGCTATGATGATGCAGTGATGATGCAGAGATGATGCTGTGATGATGCAGTGAGAAAGCAGTAACGATGCTCAGATGATGCTGTGATGATGCAGTGATGCTGCAGTGATGATGCTGTGATGATGCAGAGATGATGCAGTGATGACCCTGTGAAGACGCAGTTATGATGCTGTGATGATGATGCCATGACTATGTGATGATGCTCTGATGATGCAGTGATGATACTGTGATGACGCTGTGATGATGCAGTGATGATGCAGTAATGATGCTGTGATGATGCTCAGGTTATGCTGTGATGATGCAGTGATGATGCAGTGATGACACTGTGATGATGGTGTGATGATGCAGTGATTCTGCAGTGATGATGCAGTAATGAAGGTGTGATGATGCTGTGATGATGCAGTGATGATTGTGTGAAGATGCAGTGATGATGCTGTGATGATGATATGATGATGCAGTGATTATGTTGTGATGATGCTGTGATGACACTGTGATGATATTGTGATGATGCTGTGATGATACTGTGATGATGCAATGATGATGCTGTGATGATGCAGCGATGATGGTGTGATGATGCTGTGATGACACTGTGATGATATTGTGATGATGCTGTGAAGATACTGTGATGATGCTCTGATGATGGTGTAATGATGCTGTGATGATGCAGTGATGATGCTGTGATGATGCTGAGAAGATGCTCTGATGATGCCGTGATAATGCTGTGATGATGGTGTGATGACGCTGTGATGATGCTTTGATGATGCTGTGATGATGCAGAGATGATGCAGTGATGATGCTGTGAAGACGCAGTTATGATGCTGTGATGATGATGCCATGACTATGTGATGATGCAGTGATGATGCTGTGATGACACTGTGATGATGTTATGTAGTTGATGTGATGATGCTGTGATGATGCACTGGTCATGCAGAGATGATGCAGTGACGATGCTCTGATGATGCGGTGATGATGGTGTGATGACGCAGTGATGATGCTGTGATGACGCTGCGATGATGCAGTGGTGATGCTGTGATTATGCTATGATGATGCTGTGATGATACTGTGATGATGCAGTGTTCACCATGCGATGATGCAGTGATGATGCTGTGATGATGCAGTGATGATGGTGTGATGATGCTATGATGATGCAGTGATGATGCAGTGATGATGTAGTGATGATGGTTTGATGATGCTGAGAAGATGCAGTGATGATGCTGTGATTATGCTGTGATTATGCTGTGATGATGCTGTGATGATGCTGCGGTGATGTAGTGATGATGCTGTGATGATGCAGTGGTGATGGTGTGATGATGCAGTGATGATGCTGTGATGATGGTGCAGTGATGATGCTGTGATGATGCTGAGATGATGCTATGATGATGCAGTGATGATGCAGAGATGATGCTGTGATGATGCAGTGAGAAAGCAGTAACGATGCTCAGATGATGCAGTGATGCTGCAGTGATGATGCTGTGATGATGCAGAGATGATGCAGTGATGACCCTGTGAAGACGCAGTTATGATGCTGTGATGATGATGCGATGACTATGTGATGATGCTATGATGATGCTGTGACGATGCAGTGAGTATGCTCTGATGATGCAGTGATGATGCAGTGATGATGCTCTGATGATGCAGTGATGATGCTATGATGATGCTGTGACGATGCAGTGAGTATGCTCAGGTTATGCTGTGATGATGCTGTGATGACACTGTGATGATGTTGTGTAGTTGATGTGATGATGCTGTGATGATGCACTGGTCATGCAGGGATGATGCAGTGATGATGCTCTGATGATACTGTGATGATGCTGTGATGATGGTGTGATGACGCAGTGATGATGCTGTGATGACGCTGCGATGATGCAGTGGTGATGCTGTGATTATGCTATGATGATGCTGTGATGATACTGTGATGATGCAGTGTTCACCATGCGATGATGCTGTGATGATGCTGTGATGATGGTGTGATGATGCTATGATGATGCAGTGATGATGCAGTGATGATGCTATGATGATGCTGTGATGATGCTTTGATGATGCTGTGATGATGCTGTGATGATGCAGTAATTAAGCAGAGATGATGCAGTGATGATGCACTGATGAAAATGTGATGGCGCTGTGATGATGCAGTGAGTAAGCAATAATGATGCTGTGATGATGCTGAGAAGATGCTGTGATGATGCAGTGATTATGCAGTGATGATGCTCAGATGATGCTGTGATGATGGTGTGATGATGCTGTTATGATGGTGTGATGATGCTGTGACTATGCAGTGATGATTCTCTGATGATGCAGTAATGATGCTGTGATGATGCTCAGATTATGCTGTGATCATGCAGTGATGATGCTGTGATGACACTGCGATGATGTTGTGTAGTTGATGTGATGATGCTGTGATGATGCATTGATCATGCAGATGTGATGCAGTGATGATGCTGTGATGATGCAGTGATGATGCAGTGATGCTGCTGAGATGATGGTCTGATGACGCAGTGATGATGCTGTGATGATGCTGTGATGATGCTGTGATGATGCTGAAATGATGCGGTGGTAATGCAGTGATGATGCTTTGATGATGCAGTGATGACGCAGTGAAGACGCAGTGATGATGCTGCGATTACAATGTGATGATGCAGTGATGATGGTGTGATGATGCAGTGAATATGCAGTGAATATGCAGTGATGATGCTGTGATGATGCAGTGATGACGCTCTAATGATGCTGTGATGGTGCTATTATGATGCTGTGATGATGCAGTGATGATGCAGAGATGATGCTGTGATGATGCAGTGAGAAAGCAGTAACGATGCTCAGATGATGCTGTGATGATGCAGTGATGCTGCAGTGATGATGCTGTGATGATGCAGAGATGATGCAGTGATGACGCTGTGAAGACGCAGTTATGATGCTGTGATGATGATGCGATGACTATGTGATGATGCTATGATGATGCAGTGATGATACTGTGATGACGCTGTGATGATTCTCTGATGATGCAGTAATGATGCTGTGATGATGCTCAGATTATGCTGTGATCATGCAGTGATGACGCTGTGATGACACTGCAATGATGTTGTGTAGTTGATGTGATGATGCTGTGATGATGCATTGATCATGCAGAGATGATGCAGTGATGATGCAGTGATGCTGCTGAGATGATGGTCTGATGACGCAGTGATGATGCAGTGATGATGCTGAGAAGATGCTGTGATGATGCAGTGATGATGCTGAAATGATGCGGTGGTAATGCAGTGATGATGCTTTGATGATGCAGTGATGACGCAGTGAAGACGCAGTGATGATGCTGCGATTACAATGTGATGACGCAGTGATGATGCAGTGATGACGCTGTGTTGATGCAGTGATGATGGTGTGATGATGCAGTGAATATGCAGTGAATATGCAGTGATGATGCTGTGATGATGCTGTGATGACGCTGTGATGATGCAGTGATGACGCTCTAATGATGCTGTGATGGTGCTATTATGATGCTGTGATGATGCTATGATGATGCAGTGATGATGCAGAGATGATGCTGTGATGATGCAGTGAGAAAGCAGTAACGATGCTCAGATGATGCTGTGATGATGCAGTGATGCTGCAGTGATGATGCTGTGATGATGCAGAGATGATGCAGTGATGACCCTGTGAAGACGCAGTTATGATGCTGTGATGATGATGCCATGACTATGTGATGATGCTCTGATGATGCAGTGATGATACTGTGATGACGCTGTGATGATGCAGTGATGATGCAGTAATGATGCTGTGATGATGCTCAGGTTATGCTGTGATGATGCAGTGATGATGCAGTGATGACACTGTGATGATGGTGTGATGATGCAGTGATTCTGCAGTGATGATGCAGTAATGAAGGTGTGATGATGCTGTGATGATGCAGTGATGATTGTGTGAAGATGCAGTGATGATGCTGTGATGATGATATGATGATGCAGTGATTATGTTGTGATGATGCTGTGATGACACTGTGATGATATTGTGATGATGCTGTGATGATACTGTGATGATGCAATGATGATGCTGTGATGATGCAGCGATGATGGTGTGATGATGCTGTGATGACACTGTGATGATATTGTGATGATGCTGTGAAGATACTGTGATGATGCTCTGATGATGGTGTAATGATGCTGTGATGATGCAGTGATGATGCTGTGATGATGCTGAGAAGATGCTCTGATGATGCCGTGATAATGCTGTGATGATGGTGTGATGACGCTGTGATGATGCTTTGATGATGCTGTGATGATGCAGAGATGATGCAGTGATGATGCTGTGAAGACGCAGTTATGATGCTGTGATGATGATGCCATGACTATGTGATGATGCAGTGATGATGCTGTGATGACACTGTGATGATGTTATGTAGTTGATGTGATGATGCTGTGATGATGCACTGGTCATGCAGAGATGATGCAGTGACGATGCTCTGATGATGCGGTGATGATGGTGTGATGACGCAGTGATGATGCTGTGATGACGCTGCGATGATGCAGTGGTGATGCTGTGATTATGCTATGATTATGTTGTGATGATACTGTGATGATGCAGTGTTCACCATGCGATGATGCTGTGATGACGCTGTGATGATGCAGTGATGATGGTGTGATGATGCTATGATGATGCAGTGATGATGCTTTGATGATGCTGTGATAACACTGTGATGATATTGTGATGATGCTGTGAAGATACTGTGATGATGCAGTGATGATGCAGTGATGATGGTGTAATGATGCTGTGATGATGGTGTGATGATGCAGTGATGATGCTGTGATGATGCTGAGAAGATGCTCTGATGATGCCGTGATAATGCTGTGATGATGGTTTGATGACGCTGTGATGATGCTCTGATGATGCAGAGATGATGCAGTGATGACTATATGATGATGCAGTGATGATGCTGTGATTATGCAGTGATGATGCTATGATGATGCAGTGATGATGCTGAGAAGATGCTGTGACGATGCAGTGATGATGCTGTGATGATGGAGTAATTATGCAGAGATGATGCAGTGATGATTCAGTGATGAAACTGTGATGGCGCTGTGATGATGCAGTGAATAAGCAGTAATGATGCTGTGATGATGCTGAGAAGATGCTGTGATGATGCAGTGATGATGCTGTGATGATGCAGTGATTATGTTGTGATGATGCTTTGATGAAACTGATGATGTTGTGATGATGCAGTAATTATGCAGTGATGATGCTCAGATGATGCTGTGATGATGGTGTGATGATGCTGTGACTATGCAGTGATGATTCTCTGATGATGCAGTAATGATGCTGTGATGATGCTCAGATTATGCTGTGATCATGCAGTGATGATGCTGTGATGACACTGCGATGATGTTGTGTAGTTGATGTGATGATGCTGTGATGATGCATTGATCATGCAGAGGTGATGCAGTGATGATGCAGTGATGATGCAGTGATGATGCTGTGATGATGGTGTGATGACGCAGTGATGATGCAGTGATGATAGTGTAATGATGCTGTGATGATGCTGTGATGATGGTGTGATGATGCAGCGATGATGCTGTGATGATGCTTTGATGATGCAGTGATGATGCAGTGATGACGCAGTGAAGACGCAGTGATGATTCTGCGATTACACTGTGATGATGCAGTGATGACGCTGTGTTGATGCAGTGATGATGGTGTGAGGATGCAGTGAATATGCAGTGAATATGCAGTGATGATGCTGTGATGATGCTGTGATGACGCTGTGATGATGCAGTGTTGACGCTCTAATGATGCTGTGATGGTGCTATTATGATGCTGTGATGATGCAGTGATGATGCTATGATGATGCAGTGATGATGCAGAGATGATGCAGTGATGACCCTGTGAAGACGCAGTTATGATGCTGTGATGATGATGCCATGACTATGTGATGATGCTGTGATGATGCTCAGGTTATGCTGTGATTATGCAGTGATGATGCTGTGATGACACTGTGATGATGTTGTGTAGTTGATGCGATGATGCTGTGATGATGCACTGGTCATGCAGAGATGATGCAGTGATGATGCTATAATGACGCAGTGATGATGCAGTGATGATGGTGTGATGACGCAGTGATGATGCTGTGATGACACTGTGATGATGGTATGATGATGCAGTGATTCTGCAGTGATGATGCAGTAATGAAGGTGTGATGATGCTGTGATGATGCAGTGATGATGCTGTGATGATTGTGTGATGATGCTGTGATGATGCTGTGATGATGATGTGATGATGCAGGGATTTTGCTGTGATCATGCAGTGATGATGCTGTGATCATGCAGTGATGATGCTGAGATGATGCAGTGATGATACTGTGATGATGCAGTGATTATGTTGTGATGATGCTGTGATGACACTGTGATGGTATTGTGATGATGGTGTGATGATGCAGTGATTATGAAGTGATAACGCTGTGATGATGATGTGTTGATGCAGTGATGATGCTGCGATGATGATGTTTTGTTGCTGTGACAATACTATGTTTATGTTTTTATGATGCAGTGATGATGTGATGATGCTGTGATGATGGTGTGATGATGCTCTTGTGATGCAGTGATGGTGCTGTGATGACACTGTGATGATGCTGTGATGATGCAGTAATGATGCTGTGATGTCGCAGTGATGATTATGCTGTGATGACGCAGTGATGACGCAGTGATGATGCTGCGATTACACTGTAATGATTCAGTGATGACGCTGTGTTGATGCAGTGATGATGGTGTGATGATGCAGTCAATATGCAGTGATGATGCTGTGATGATGCTGTGAAGACGCTGTGATGATGCAGTGATGACGCTCTAATGATGCTGTGATGATGCTATGATGATGCTGTGATGATGCAGTGATGATGCTATGATGACGCTGTGATGATGCAGTGAGTAAGCAGTAATGATACTGTGATGAAGCTCAGATGATGCTGTGATGATGCAGTGATGATGGTGTGATGATGCAGTGATGATGCTGAGAAGATGCTGTGATGATGCAGTGATTATGCAGTGATGATGCTGTAATGATGCTGTGATGATGCAGTGATGATGCAGTGATGACTATATGATGATGCAGTGATGATGCTGTGATTATGCAGTGATGATGCTATGATGATGCAGTGATGATGCTGAGAAGATGCTGTGATGATGCAGTGATGATGCTGTCATGATGCAGTAATTATGCAGAGATGATGCAGTGATGATGCACTGATGAAAATGTGATGGCGCTGTGATGATGCAGTGAGTAAGCAGTAATGATGCTGTGATGATGCTGAGAAGATGCTGTGATGATGCAGTGATTATGCAGTGATTATGCAGTGATGATGCTCAGATGATGCTGTGATGATGGTGTGATGATGCTGTTATGATGGTGTGATGATGCTGTGACTATGCAGTGATGATTCTCTGATGATGCAGTAATGATGCTGTGATGATGCTCAGATTATGCTGTGATCATGCAGTGATGACGCTGTGATGACACTGCAATGATGTTGTGTAGTTGATGTGATGATGCTGTGATGATGCATTGATCATGCAGAGATGATGCAGTGATGATGCAGTGATGCTGCTGAGATGATGGTCTGATGACGCAGTGATGATGCAGTGATGATGCTGAGAAGATGCTGTGATGATGCAGTGATGATGCTGAAATGATGCGGTGGTAATGCAGTGATGATGCTTTGATGATGCAGTGATGACGCAGTGAAGACGCAGTGATGATGCTGCGATTACAATGTGATGACGCAGTGATGATGCAGTGATGACGCTGTGTTGATGCAGTGATGATGGTGTGATGATGCAGTGAATATGCAGTGAATATGCAGTGATGATGCTGTGATGATGCTGTGATGACGCTGTGATGATGCAGTGATGACGCTCTAATGATGCAGTGATGATGCAGTGATGCTGCTGAGATGATGGTCTGATGACGCAGTGATGATGCAGAGAAGATGCTGTGATGATGCAGTGATGATGCTGAAATGATGCGGTGGTAATGCAGTGATGATGCTTTGATGATGCAGTGATGACGCAGTGAAGACGCAGTGATGATGCTGCGATTACAATGTGATGACGCAGTGATGATGCAGTGATGACGCTGTGTTGATGCAGTGATGATGGTGTGATGATGCAGTGAATATGCAGTGAATATGCAGTGATGATGCTGTGATGACGCTGTGATGATGCAGTGATGACGCTCTAATGATGCTGTGATGGTGCTATTATGATGCTGTGATGATGCTATGATGATGCAGTGATGATGCAGATATGATGCTGTGATGATGCAGTGAGAAAGCAGTAACGATGCTCAGATGATGCTGTGATGATGCAGTGATGCTGCAGTGATGATGCTGTGATGATGCAGAGATGATGCAGTGATGACCCTGTGAAGACGCAGTTATGATGCTGTGATGATGATGCCATGACTATGTGATGATGCTCTGATGATGCAGTGATGATACTGTGATGACGCTGTGATGATGCAGTGATGATGCAGTAATGATGCTGTGATGATGCTCAGGTTATGCTGTGATGATGCAGTGATGATGCAGTGATGACACTGTGATGATGGTGTGATGATGCAGTGATTCTGCAGTGATGATGCAGTAATGAAGGTGTGATGATGCTGTGATGATGCAGTGATGATTGTGTGAAGATGCAGTGATGATGCTGTGATGATGATATGTGATGCAGTGATTATGTTGTGATGATGCTGTGATGACACTGTGATGATATTGTGATGATGCTGTGATGATACTGTGATGATGCAATGATGATGCTGTGATGATGCTGTGATGATGCTTTGATGATGCTGTGATGATGCAGTGATGATGCAGTGATGATGCAGTGATGATGCTATGATGATGCTGTGATGATGCTTTGATGATGCTGTGATGATGCAGTGATGATGCAGTGATGATGCTATGATGATGCAGTGATGATGCAGTGATGAT
This sequence comes from Somateria mollissima, assembly GCA_951411735.1. Lineage (NCBI taxonomy): Eukaryota > Metazoa > Chordata > Aves > Anseriformes > Anatidae > Somateria > Somateria mollissima. The sequence goes on from CATOCB010000055.1 coordinate 128,515, forward strand.
GCTGTGATGATGCAGTAATTATGCAGAGATGATGCAGTGATGATGCACTGATGAAAATGTGATGGCGCTGTGATGATGCAGTGAGTAAGCAATAATGATGCTGTGATGATGCTGAAAAGATTCTGTGATGATGCAGTGATTATGCAGTGATGATGCTCAGATGATGCTGTGATGGTGTGATGATGCTGTTATGATGGTGTGATGATGCTGTGGCTATGCAGTGATGATTCTCTGATGATGCAGTAATGATGCTGTGATGATGCTCAGATTATGCTGTGATCATGCAGTGATGACGCTGTGATGACACTGCAATGATGTTGTGTAGTTGGAGTGATGATGCTGTGATGATGCATTGATCATGCAGAGATGATGCAGTGATGATGCTGTGATGATGCAGTGATGCTGCTGAGATGATGGTCTGATGACGCAGTGATGATGCTGTGATGATGCTGTGATGATGCTGTGATGATGCTGAAATGATGCGGTGGTAATGCAGTGATGATGCTTTGATGATGCAGTGATGACGCAGTGAAGACGCAGTGATGATGCTGCGATTACAATGTGATGATGCAGTGATGATGGTGTGATGATGCAGTGAATATGCAGTGAATATGCAGTGATGATGCTGTGATGATGCTGTGATGACGCTGTGATGATGCAGTGATGACGCTCTAATGATGCTGTGATGGTGCTATTATGATGCTGTGATGATGCAGTGATGATGCAGAGATGATGCTGTGATGATGCAGTGAGAAAGCAGTAACGATGCTCAGATGATGCTGTGATGATGCAGTGATGCTGCAGTGATGATGCTGTGATGATGCAGAGATGATGCAGTGATGACGCTGTGAAGACGCAGTTATGATGCTGTGATGATAATGCGATGACTATGTGATGATGCTATGATGATGCTGTGACGATGCAGTGAGTATGCTCTGATGATGCAGTGATGATGCTCTGATGATGTTGTGTAGTTGATGTGATGATGCTGTGATGATGCACTGGTCATGCAGAGATGATGCAGTGATGATGCTCTGATGATACTGTGATGATGCTGTGATGATGGTGTGATGACGCAGTGATGATGCTGTGATGACGCTGCGATGATGCAGTGGTGATGCTGTGATTATGCTATGATGATGCTGTGATGATACTGTGATGATGCAGTGTTCACCATGCGATGATGCTGTGATGATGCAGTGATGATGGTGTGATGATGCTATGATGATGCTGTGATGATGCTTTGATGATGCTGTGATGATGCAGTGATGATGCTATGATGATGCAGTGATGATGCTGAGAAGATGCTGTGATGATGCAGTGATGATGCTGTGATGATGCAGTAATTATGCAGAGATGATGCAGTGATGATGCACTGATGAAAATGTGATGGCGCTGTGATGATGCAGTGAGTAAGCAGTAATGATGCTGTGATGATGCTGAGAAGATGCTGTGATGATGCAGTGATGATGCAGTGATTATGCAGTGATGATGCTCAGATGATGCTGTGATGATGGTGTGATGATGCTGTTATGATGGTGTGATGATGCTGTGACTATGCAGTGATGATTCTCTGATGATGCAGTAATGATGCTGTGATGATGCTCAGATTATGCTGTGATCATGCAGTGATGACGCTGTGATGACACTGCAATGATGTTGTGTAGTTGATGTGATGATGCTGTGATGATGCATTGATCATGCAGAGATGATGCAGTGATGATGCAGTGATGCTGCTGAGATGATGGTCTGATGACGCAGTGATGATGCAGAGAAGATGCTGTGATGATGCAGTGATGATGCTGAAATGATGCGGTGGTAATGCAGTGATGATGCTTTGATGATGCAGTGATGACGCACTGAAGACGCAGTGATGATGCTGCGATTACAATGTGATGACGCAGTGATGATGCAGTGATGACGCTGTGTTGATGCAGTGATGATGGTGTGATGATGCAGTGAATATGCAGTGAATATGCAGTGATGATGCTGTGATGACGCTGTGATGATGCAGTGATGACGCTCTAATGATGCTGTGATGGTGCTATTATGATGCTGTGATGATGCTATGATGATGCAGTGATGATGCAGAGATGATGCTGTGATGATGCAGTGAGAAAGCAGTAACGATGCTCAGATGATGCTGTGATGATGCAGTGATGCTGCAGTGATGATGCTGTGATGATGCAGAGATGATGCAGTGATGACCCTGTGAAGACGCAGTTATGATGCTGTGATGATGATGCCATGACTATGTGATGATGCTCTGATGATGCAGTGATGATACTGTGATGACGCTGTGATGATGCAGTAATGATGCTGTGATGATGCTCAGGTTATGCTGTGATGATGCAGTGATGATGCAGTGATGACACTGTGATGATGCTGTGATGATGCAGTGATTCTGCAGTGATGATGCAGTAATGAAGGTGTGATGATGCTGTGATGATGCAGTGATGATTGTGTGAAGATGCAGTGATGATGCTGTGATGATGATATGATGATGCAGTGATTATGTTGTGATGATGCTGTGATGACACTGTGATGATATTGTGATGATGCTGTGATGATACTGTGATGATGCAATGATGATGCTGTGATGATGCAGCGATGATGGTGTGATGATGCTGTGATGACACTGTGATGATATTGTGATGATGCTGTGAAGATACTGTGATGATGCTCTGATGATGGTGTAATGATGCTGTGATGATGCAGTGATGATGCTGTGATGATGCTGAGAAGATGCTCTGATGATGCCGTGATAATGCTGTGATGATGGTGTGATGATGCTTTGATGATGCTGTGATGATGCAGAGATGATGCAGTGATGATGCTGTGAAGACGCAGTTATGATGCTGTGATGATGATGCCATGACTATGTGATGATGCAGTGATGATGCTGTGATGACACTGTGATGATGTTATGTAGTTGATGTGATGATGCTGTGATGATGCACTGGTCATGCAGAGATGATGCAGTGACGATGCTCTGATGATGCGGTGATGATGGTGTGATGACGCAGTGATGATGCTGTGATGACGCTGCGATGATGCAGTGGTGATGCTGTGATTATGCTATGATGATGCTGTGATGATACTGTGATGATGCAGTGTTCACCATGCGATGATGCAGTGATGATGCTGTGATGATGCAGTGATGATGGTGTGATGATGCTATGATGATGCAGTGATGATGCAGTGATGATGTAGTGATGATGGTTTGATGATGCTGAGAAGATGCAGTGATGATGCTGTGATTATGCTGTGATTATGCTGTGATGATGCTGTGATGATGCTGCGGTGATGTAGTGATGATGCTGTGATGATGCAGTGGTGATGGTGTGATGATGCAGTGATGATGCTGTGATGATGGTGCAGTGATGATGCTGTGATGATGCTGAGATGATGCTATGATGATGCAGTGATGATGCAGAGATGATGCTGTGATGATGCAGTGAGAAAGCAGTAACGATGCTCAGATGATGCAGTGATGCTGCAGTGATGATGCTGTGATGATGCAGAGATGATGCAGTGATGACCCTGTGAAGACGCAGTTATGATGCTGTGATGATGATGCGATGACTATGTGATGATGCTATGATGATGCTGTGACGATGCAGTGAGTATGCTCTGATGATGCAGTGATGATGCAGTGATGATGCTCTGATGATGCAGTGATGATGCTATGATGATGCTGTGACGATGCAGTGAGTATGCTCAGGTTATGCTGTGATGATGCTGTGATGACACTGTGATGATGTTGTGTAGTTGATGTGATGATGCTGTGATGATGCACTGGTCATGCAGGGATGATGCAGTGATGATGCTCTGATGATACTGTGATGATGCTGTGATGATGGTGTGATGACGCAGTGATGATGCTGTGATGACGCTGCGATGATGCAGTGGTGATGCTGTGATTATGCTATGATGATGCTGTGATGATACTGTGATGATGCAGTGTTCACCATGCGATGATGCTGTGATGATGCTGTGATGATGGTGTGATGATGCTATGATGATGCAGTGATGATGCAGTGATGATGCTATGATGATGCTGTGATGATGCTTTGATGATGCTGTGATGATGCTGTGATGATGCAGTAATTAAGCAGAGATGATGCAGTGATGATGCACTGATGAAAATGTGATGGCGCTGTGATGATGCAGTGAGTAAGCAATAATGATGCTGTGATGATGCTGAGAAGATGCTGTGATGATGCAGTGATTATGCAGTGATGATGCTCAGATGATGCTGTGATGATGGTGTGATGATGCTGTTATGATGGTGTGATGATGCTGTGACTATGCAGTGATGATTCTCTGATGATGCAGTAATGATGCTGTGATGATGCTCAGATTATGCTGTGATCATGCAGTGATGATGCTGTGATGACACTGCGATGATGTTGTGTAGTTGATGTGATGATGCTGTGATGATGCATTGATCATGCAGATGTGATGCAGTGATGATGCTGTGATGATGCAGTGATGATGCAGTGATGCTGCTGAGATGATGGTCTGATGACGCAGTGATGATGCTGTGATGATGCTGTGATGATGCTGTGATGATGCTGAAATGATGCGGTGGTAATGCAGTGATGATGCTTTGATGATGCAGTGATGACGCAGTGAAGACGCAGTGATGATGCTGCGATTACAATGTGATGATGCAGTGATGATGGTGTGATGATGCAGTGAATATGCAGTGAATATGCAGTGATGATGCTGTGATGATGCAGTGATGACGCTCTAATGATGCTGTGATGGTGCTATTATGATGCTGTGATGATGCAGTGATGATGCAGAGATGATGCTGTGATGATGCAGTGAGAAAGCAGTAACGATGCTCAGATGATGCTGTGATGATGCAGTGATGCTGCAGTGATGATGCTGTGATGATGCAGAGATGATGCAGTGATGACGCTGTGAAGACGCAGTTATGATGCTGTGATGATGATGCGATGACTATGTGATGATGCTATGATGATGCAGTGATGATACTGTGATGACGCTGTGATGATTCTCTGATGATGCAGTAATGATGCTGTGATGATGCTCAGATTATGCTGTGATCATGCAGTGATGACGCTGTGATGACACTGCAATGATGTTGTGTAGTTGATGTGATGATGCTGTGATGATGCATTGATCATGCAGAGATGATGCAGTGATGATGCAGTGATGCTGCTGAGATGACGGTCTGATGACGCAGTGATGATGCAGTGATGATGCTGAGAAGATGCTGTGATGATGCAGTGATGATGCTGAAATGATGCGGTGGTAATGCAGTGATGATGCTTTGATGATGCAGTGATGACGCAGTGAAGACGCAGTGATGATGCTGCGATTACAATGTGATGACGCAGTGATGATGCAGTGATGACGCTGTGTTGATGCAGTGATGATGGTGTGATGATGCAGTGAATATGCAGTGAATATGCAGTGATGATGCTGTGATGATGCTGTGATGACGCTGTGATGATGCAGTGATGACGCTCTAATGATGCTGTGATGGTGCTATTATGATGCTGTGATGATGCTATGATGATGCAGTGATGATGCAGAGATGATGCTGTGATGATGCAGTGAGAAAGCAGTAACGATGCTCAGATGATGCTGTGATGATGCAGTGATGCTGCAGTGATGATGCTGTGATGATGCAGAGATGATGCAGTGATGACCCTGTGAAGACGCAGTTATGATGCTGTGATGATGATGCCATGACTATGTGATGATGCTCTGATGATGCAGTGATGATACTGTGATGACGCTGTGATGATGCAGTGATGATGCAGTAATGATGCTGTGATGATGCTCAGGTTATGCTGTGATGATGCAGTGATGATGCAGTGATGACACTGTGATGATGGTGTGATGATGCAGTGATTCTGCAGTGATGATGCAGTAATGAAGGTGTGATGATGCTGTGATGATGCAGTGATGATTGTGTGAAGATGCAGTGATGATGCTGTGATGATGATATGATGATGCAGTGATTATGTTGTGATGATGCTGTGATGACACTGTGATGATATTGTGATGATGCTGTGATGATACTGTGATGATGCAATGATGATGCTGTGATGATGCAGCGATGATGGTGTGATGATGCTGTGATGACACTGTGATGATATTGTGATGATGCTGTGAAGATACTGTGATGATGCTCTGATGATGGTGTAATGATGCTGTGATGATGCAGTGATGATGCTGTGATGATGCTGAGAAGATGCTCTGATGATGCCGTGATAATGCTGTGATGATGGTGTGATGACGCTGTGATGATGCTTTGATGATGCTGTGATGATGCAGAGATGATGCAGTGATGATGCTGTGAAGACGCAGTTATGATGCTGTGATGATGATGCCATGACTATGTGATGATGCAGTGATGATGCTGTGATGACACTGTGATGATGTTATGTAGTTGATGTGATGATGCTGTGATGATGCACTGGTCATGCAGAGATGATGCAGTGACGATGCTCTGATGATGCGGTGATGATGGTGTGATGACGCAGTGATGATGCTGTGATGACGCTGCGATGATGCAGTGGTGATGCTGTGATTATGCTATGATTATGTTGTGATGATACTGTGATGATGCAGTGTTCACCATGCGATGATGCTGTGATGACGCTGTGATGATGCAGTGATGATGGTGTGATGATGCTATGATGATGCAGTGATGATGCTTTGATGATGCTGTGATAACACTGTGATGATATTGTGATGATGCTGTGAAGATACTGTGATGATGCAGTGATGATGCAGTGATGATGGTGTAATGATGCTGTGATGATGGTGTGATGATGCAGTGATGATGCTGTGATGATGCTGAGAAGATGCTCTGATGATGCCGTGATAATGCTGTGATGATGGTTTGATGACGCTGTGATGATGCTCTGATGATGCAGAGATGATGCAGTGATGACTATATGATGATGCAGTGATGATGCTGTGATTATGCAGTGATGATGCTATGATGATGCAGTGATGATGCTGAGAAGATGCTGTGACGATGCAGTGATGATGCTGTGATGATGGAGTAATTATGCAGAGATGATGCAGTGATGATTCAGTGATGAAACTGTGATGGCGCTGTGATGATGCAGTGAATAAGCAGTAATGATGCTGTGATGATGCTGAGAAGATGCTGTGATGATGCAGTGATGATGCTGTGATGATGCAGTGATTATGTTGTGATGATGCTTTGATGAAACTGATGATGTTGTGATGATGCAGTAATTATGCAGTGATGATGCTCAGATGATGCTGTGATGATGGTGTGATGATGCTGTGACTATGCAGTGATGATTCTCTGATGATGCAGTAATGATGCTGTGATGATGCTCAGATTATGCTGTGATCATGCAGTGATGATGCTGTGATGACACTGCGATGATGTTGTGTAGTTGATGTGATGATGCTGTGATGATGCATTGATCATGCAGAGGTGATGCAGTGATGATGCAGTGATGATGCAGTGATGATGCTGTGATGATGGTGTGATGACGCAGTGATGATGCAGTGATGATAGTGTAATGATGCTGTGATGATGCTGTGATGATGGTGTGATGATGCAGCGATGATGCTGTGATGATGCTTTGATGATGCAGTGATGATGCAGTGATGACGCAGTGAAGACGCAGTGATGATTCTGCGATTACACTGTGATGATGCAGTGATGACGCTGTGTTGATGCAGTGATGATGGTGTGAGGATGCAGTGAATATGCAGTGAATATGCAGTGATGATGCTGTGATGATGCTGTGATGACGCTGTGATGATGCAGTGTTGACGCTCTAATGATGCTGTGATGGTGCTATTATGATGCTGTGATGATGCAGTGATGATGCTATGATGATGCAGTGATGATGCAGAGATGATGCAGTGATGACCCTGTGAAGACGCAGTTATGATGCTGTGATGATGATGCCATGACTATGTGATGATGCTGTGATGATGCTCAGGTTATGCTGTGATTATGCAGTGATGATGCTGTGATGACACTGTGATGATGTTGTGTAGTTGATGCGATGATGCTGTGATGATGCACTGGTCATGCAGAGATGATGCAGTGATGATGCTATAATGACGCAGTGATGATGCAGTGATGATGGTGTGATGACGCAGTGATGATGCTGTGATGACACTGTGATGATGGTATGATGATGCAGTGATTCTGCAGTGATGATGCAGTAATGAAGGTGTGATGATGCTGTGATGATGCAGTGATGATGCTGTGATGATTGTGTGATGATGCTGTGATGATGCTGTGATGATGATGTGATGATGCAGGGATTTTGCTGTGATCATGCAGTGATGATGCTGTGATCATGCAGTGATGATGCTGAGATGATGCAGTGATGATACTGTGATGATGCAGTGATTATGTTGTGATGATGCTGTGATGACACTGTGATGGTATTGTGATGATGGTGTGATGATGCAGTGATTATGAAGTGATAACGCTGTGATGATGATGTGTTGATGCAGTGATGATGCTGCGATGATGATGTTTTGTTGCTGTGACAATACTATGTTTATGTTTTTATGATGCAGTGATGATGTGATGATGCTGTGATGATGGTGTGATGATGCTCTTGTGATGCAGTGATGGTGCTGTGATGACACTGTGATGATGCTGTGATGATGCAGTAATGATGCTGTGATGTCGCAGTGATGATTATGCTGTGATGACGCAGTGATGACGCAGTGATGATGCTGCGATTACACTGTAATGATTCAGTGATGACGCTGTGTTGATGCAGTAATGATGGTGTGATGATGCAGTCAATATGCAGTGATGATGCTGTGATGATGCTGTGAAGACGCTGTGATGATGCAGTGATGACGCTCTAATGATGCTGTGATGATGCTATGATGATGCTGTGATGATGCAGTGATGATGCTATGATGACGCTGTGATGATGCAGTGAGTAAGCAGTAATGATACTGTGATGAAGCTCAGATGATGCTGTGATGATGCAGTGATGATGGTGTGATGATGCAGTGATGATGCTGAGAAGATGCTGTGATGATGCAGTGATTATGCAGTGATGATGCTGTAATGATGCTGTGATGATGCAGTGATGATGCAGTGATGACTATATGATGATGCAGTGATGATGCTGTGATTATGCAGTGATGATGCTATGATGATGCAGTGATGATGCTGAGAAGATGCTGTGATGATGCAGTGATGATGCTGTCATGATGCAGTAATTATGCAGAGATGATGCAGTGATGATGCACTGATGAAAATGTGATGGCGCTGTGATGATGCAGTGAGTAAGCAGTAATGATGCTGTGATGATGCTGAGAAGATGCTGTGATGATGCAGTGATGATGCAGTGATTATGCAGTGATGATGCTCAGATGATGCTGTGATGATGGTGTGATGATGCTGTTATGATGGTGTGATGATGCTGTGACTATGCAGTGATGATTCTCTGATGATGCAGTAATGATGCTGTGATGATGCTCAGATTATGCTGTGATCATGCAGTGATGACGCTGTGATGACACTGCAATGATGTTGTGTAGTTGATGTGATGATGCTGTGATGATGCATTGATCATGCAGAGATGATGCAGTGATGATGCAGTGATGCTGCTGAGATGATGGTCTGATGACGCAGTGATGATGCAGTGATGATGCTGAGAAGATGCTGTGATGATGCAGTGATGATGCTGAAATGATGCGGTGGTAATGCAGTGATGATGCTTTGATGATGCAGTGATGACGCAGTGAAGACGCAGTGATGATGCTGCGATTACAATGTGATGACGCAGTGATGATGCAGTGATGACGCTGTGTTGATGCAGTGATGATGGTGTGATGATGCAGTGAATATGCAGTGAATATGCAGTGATGATGCTGTGATGATGCTGTGATGACGCTGTGATGATGCAGTGATGACGCTCTAATGATGCTGTGATGGTGCTATTATGATGCTGTGATGATGCTATGATGATGCAGTGATGATGCAGAGATGATGCTGTGATGATGCAGTGAGAAAGCAGTAACGATGCTCAGATGATGCTGTGATGATGCAGTGATGCTGCAGTGATGATGCTGTGATGATGCAGAGATGATGCAGTGATGACCCTGTGAAGACGCAGTTATGATGCTGTGATGATGATGCCATGACTATGTGATGATGCTCTGATGATGCAGTGATGATAGTGTGATGACGCTGTGATGATGCAGTGATGATGCAGTAATGATGCTGTGATGATGCAGTGATGATGCAGTGATGACACTGTGATGATGGTGTGATGATGCAGTGATTCTGCAGTGATGATGCAGTAATGAAGGTGTGATGATGCTGTGATGATGCAGTGATGATTGTGTGAAGATGCAGTGATGATGCTGTGATGATGATATGATGATGCAGTGATTATGTTGTGATGATGCTGTGATGACACTGTGATGATGCAGTGATGATTGTGTGAAGATGCAGTGATGATGCTGTGATGATGATATGATGATGCAGTGATTATGTTGTGATGATGCTGTGATGACACTGTGATGATATTGTGATGATGCTGTGATGATACTGTGATGATGCAATGATGATGCTGTGATGATGCAGCGATGATGGTGTGATGATGCTGTGATGACACTGTGATGATATTGTGATGATGCTGTGAAGATACTGTGATGATGCTCTGATGATGGTGTAATGATGCTGTGATGATGCAGTGATGATGCTGTGATGATGCTGAGAAGATGCTCTGATGATGCCGTGATAATGCTGTGATGATGGTGTGATGACGCTGTGATGATGCTTTGATGATGCTGTGATGATGCAGAGATGATGCAGTGATGATGCTGTGAAGACGCAGTTATGATGCTGTGATGATGATGCCATGACTATGTGATGATGCAGTGATGATGCTGTGATGACACTGTGATGATGTTATGTAGTTGATGTGATGATGCTGTGATGATGCACTGGTCATGCAGAGATGATGCAGTGACGATGCTCTGATGATGCGGTGATGATGGTGTGATGACGCAGTGATGATGCTGTGATGACGCTGCGATGATGCAGTGGTGATGCTGTGATTATGCTATGATTATGTTGTGATGATACTGTGATGATGCAGTGTTCACCATGCGATGATGCTGTGATGACGCTGTGATGATGCAGTGATGATGGTGTGATGATGCTATGATGATGCAGTGATGATGCTTTGATGATGCTGTGATAACACTGTGATGATATTGTGATGATGCTGTGAAGATACTGTGATGATGCAGTGATGATGCAGTGATGATGGTGTAATGATGCTGTGATGATGGTGTGATGATGCAGTGATGATGCTGTGATGATGCTGAGAAGATGCTCTGATGATGCCGTGATAATGCTGTGATGATGGTTTGATGACGCTGTGATGATGCTCTGATGATGCAGAGATGATGCAGTGATGACTATATGATGATGCAGTGATGATGCTGTGATTATGCAGTGATGATGCTATGATGATGCAGTGATGATGCTGAGAAGATGCTGTGACGATGCAGTGATGATGCTGTGATGATGGAGTAATTATGCAGAGATGATGCAGTGATGATTCAGTGATGAAACTGTGATGGCGCTGTGATGATGCAGTGAATAAGCAGTAATGATGCTGTGATGATGCTGAGAAGATGCTGTGATGATGCAGTGATGATGCTGTGATGATGCAGTGATTATGTTGTGATGATGCTTTGATGAAACTGATGATGTTGTGATGATGCAGTAATTATGCAGTGATGATGCTCAGATGATGCTGTGATGATGGTGTGATGATGCTGTGACTATGCAGTGATGATTCTCTGATGATGCAGTAATGATGCTGTGATGATGCTCAGATTATGCTGTGATCATGCAGTGATGATGCTGTGATGACACTGCGATGATGTTGTGTAGTTGATGTGATGATGCTGTGATGATGCATTGATCATGCAGAGGTGATGCAGTGATGATGCAGTGATGATGCAGTGATGATGCTGTGATGATGGTGTGATGACGCAGTGATGATGCAGTGATGATAGTGTAATGATGCTGTGATGATGCTGTGATGATGGTGTGATGATGCAGCGATGATGCTGTGATGATGCTTTGATGATGCAGTGATGATGCAGTGATGACGCAGTGAAGACGCAGTGATGATTCTGCGATTACACTGTGATGATGCAGTGATGACGCTGTGTTGATGCAGTGATGATGGTGTGAGGATGCAGTGAATATGCAGTGAATATGCAGTGATGATGCTGTGATGATGCTGTGATGACGCTGTGATGATGCAGTGTTGACGCTCTAATGATGCTGTGATGGTGCTATTATGATGCTGTGATGATGCAGTGATGATGCTATGATGATGCAGTGATGATGCAGAGATGATGCAGTGATGACCCTGTGAAGACGCAGTTATGATGCTGTGATGATGATGCCATGACTATGTGATGATGCTGTGATGATGCTCAGGTTATGCTGTGATTATGCAGTGATGATGCTGTGATGACACTGTGATGATGTTGTGTAGTTGATGCGATGATGCTGTGATGATGCACTGGTCATGCAGAGATGATGCAGTGATGATGCTATAATGACGCAGTGATGATGCAGTGATGATGGTGTGATGACGCAGTGATGATGCTGTGATGACACTGTGATGATGGTATGATGATGCAGTGATTCTGCAGTGATGATGCAGTAATGAAGGTGTGATGATGCTGTGATGATGCAGTGATGATGCTGTGATGATTGTGTGATGATGCTGTGATGATGCTGTGATGATGATGTGATGATGCAGGGATTTTGCTGTGATCATGCAGTGATGATGCTGTGATCATGCAGTGATGATGCTGAGATGATGCAGTGATGATACTGTGATGATGCAGTGATTATGTTGTGATGATGCTGTGATGACACTGTGATGGTATTGTGATGATGGTGTGATGATGCAGTGATTATGAAGTGATAACGCTGTGATGATGATGTGTTGATGCAGTGATGATGCTGCGATGATGATGTTTTGTTGCTGTGACAATACTATGTTTATGTTTTTATGATGCAGTGATGATGTGATGATGCTGTGATGATGGTGTGATGATGCTCTTGTGATGCAGTGATGGTGCTGTGATGACACTGTGATGATGCTGTGATGATGCAGTAATGATGCTGTGATGTCGCAGTGATGATTATGCTGTGATGACGCAGTGATGACGCAGTGATGATGCTGCGATTACACTGTAATGATTCAGTGATGACGCTGTGTTGATGCAGTGATGATGGTGTGATGATGCAGTCAATATGCTGTGATGATGCAGTGATGACGCTCTAATGATGCTGTGATGATGCTATGATGATGCTGTGATGATGCAGTGATGATGCTATGATGACGCTGTGATGATGCAGTGAGTAAGCAGTAATGATACTGTGATGAAGCTCAGATGATGCTGTGATGATGCAGTGATGATGGTGTGATGATGCAGTGATGATGCTGAGAAGATGCTGTGATGATGCAGTGATTATGCAGTGATGATGCTGAGAAGATGCTGTGATGATGCAGTGATGATGCTGTCATGATGCAGTAATTATGCAGAGATGATGCAGTGATGATGCACTGATGAAAATGTGATGGCGCTGTGATGATGCAGTGAGTAAGCAGTAATGATGCTGTGATGATGCTGAGAAGATGCTGTGATGATGCAGTGATGATGCAGTGATTATGCAGTGATGATGCTCAGATGATGCTGTGATGATGGTGTGATGATGCTGTTATGATGGTGTGATGATGCTGTGACTATGCAGTGATGATTCTCTGATGATGCAGTAATGATGCTGTGATGATGCTCAGATTATGCTGTGATCATGCAGTGATGACGCTGTGATGACACTGCAATGATGTTGTGTAGTTGATGTGATGATGCTGTGATGATGCATTGATCATGCAGAGATGATGCAGTGATGATGCAGTGATGCTGCTGAGATGATGGTCTGATGACGCAGTGATGATGCAGTGATGATGCTGAGAAGATGCTGTGATGATGCAGTGATGATGCTGAAATGATGCGGTGGTAATGCAGTGATGATGCTTTGATGATGCAGTGATGACGCAGTGAAGACGCAGTGATGATGCTGCGATTACAATGTGATGACGCAGTGATGATGCAGTGATGACGCTGTGTTGATGCAGTGATGATGGTGTGATGATGCAGTGAATATGCAGTGAATATGCAGTGATGATGCTGTGATGATGCTGTGATGACGCTGTGATGATGCAGTGATGACGCTCTAATGATGCAGTGATGATGCAGTGATGCTGCTGAGATGATGGTCTGATGACGCAGTGATGATGCAGAGAAGATGCTGTGATGATGCAGTGATGATGCTGAAATGATGCGGTGGTAATGCAGTGATGATGCTTTGATGATGCAGTGATGACGCAGTGAAGACGCAGTGATGATGCTGCGATTACAATGTGATGACGCAGTGATGATGCAGTGATGACGCTGTGTTGATGCAGTGATGATGGTGTGATGATGCAGTGAATATGCAGTGAATATGCAGTGATGATGCTGTGATGACGCTGTGATGATGCAGTGATGACGCTCTAATGATGCTGTGATGGTGCTATTATGATGCTGTGATGATGCTATGATGATGCAGTGATGATGCAGAGATGATGCTGTGATGATGCAGTGAGAAAGCAGTAACGATGCTCAGATGATGCTGTGATGATGCAGTGATGCTGCAGTGATGATGCTGTGATGATGCAGAGATGATGCAGTGATGACCCTGTGAAGACGCAGTTATGATGCTGTGATGATGATGCCATGACTATGTGATGATGCTCTGATGATGCAGTGATGATACTGTGATGACGCTGTGATGATGCAGTGATGATGCAGTAATGATGCTGTGATGATGCTCAGGTTATGCTGTGATGATGCAGTGATGATGCAGTGATGACACTGTGATGATGGTGTGATGATGCAGTGATTCTGCAGTGATGATGCAGTAATGAAGGTGTGATGATGCTGTGATGATGCAGTGATGATTGTGTGAAGATGCAGTGATGATGCTGTGATGATGATATGATGATGCAGTGATTATGTTGTGATGATGCTGTGATGACACTGTGATGATATTGTGATGATGCTGTGATGATACTGTGATGATGCAATGATGATGCTGTGATGATGCAGCGATGATGGTGTGATGATGCTGTGATGACACTGTGATGATATTGTGATGATGCTGTGAAGATACTGTGATGATGCTCTGATGATGGTGTAATGATGCTGTGATGATGCAGTGATGATGCTGTGATGATGCTGAGAAGATGCTCTGATGATGCCGTGATAATGCTGTGATGATGGTGTGATGACGCTGTGATGATGCTTTGATGATGCTGTGATGATGCAGAGATGATGCAGTGATGATGCTGTGAAGACGCAGTTATGATGCTGTGATGATGATGCCATGACTATGTGATGATGCAGTGATGATGCTGTGATGACACTGTGATGATGTTATGTAGTTGATGTGATGATGCTGTGATGATGCACTGGTCATGCAGAGATGATGCAGTGACGATGCTCTGATGATGCGGTGATGATGGTGTGATGACGCAGTGATGATGCTGTGATGACGCTGCGATGATGCAGTGGTGATGCTGTGATTATGCTATGATGATGCTGTGATGATACTGTGATGATGCAGTGTTCACCATGCGATGATGCTGTGATGATGCTGTGATGATGCAGTGATGATGGTGTGATGATGCTATGATGATGCAGTGATGATGCAGTGATGATGTAGTGATGATGGTTTGATGATGCTGAGAAGATGCAGTGATGATGCTGTGATTATGCTGTGATTATGCTGTGATGATGCTGTGATGATGCTGCGGTGATGTAGTGATGATGCTGTGATGATGCAGTGGTGATGGTGTGATGATGCAGTGATGATGCTGTGATGATGGTGCAGTGATGATGCTGTGATGATGCTGAGATGATGCTATGATGATGCAGTGATGATGCAGAGATGATGCTGTGATGATGCAGTGAGAAAGCAGTAACGATGCTCAGATGATGCAGTGATGCTGCAGTGATGATGCTGTGATGATGCAGAGATGATTCAGTGATGACCCTGTGAAGACGCAGTTATGATGCTGTGATGATGATGCGATGACTATGTGATGATGCTATGATGATGCTGTGACGATGCAGTGAGTATGCTCTGATGATGCAGTGATGATGCTCTGATGATGCAGTGATGATGCTATGATGATGCTGTGACGATGCAGTGAGTATGCTCTGATGATGCAGTGATGATGCAGTGATGATACTGTGATGACGCTGTGATGATGCAGTGATGATGCAGTGATGATGCTCAGGTTATGCTGTGATGATGCTGTGATGACACTGTGATGATGTTGTGTAGTTGATGTGATGATGCTGTGATGATGCACTGGTCATGCAGAGATGATGCAGTGATGATGCTCTGATGATACTGTGATGATGCTGTGATGATGGTGTGATGACGCAGTGATGATGCTGTGATGACGCTGCGATGATGCAGTGGTGATGCTGTGATTATGCTATGATGATGCTGTGATGATACTGTGATGATGCAGTGTTCACCATGCGATGATGCTGTGATGATGCTGTGATGATGGTGTGATGATGCTATGATGATGCAGTGATGATGCAGTGATGATGCTATGATGATGCTGTGATGATGCTTTGATGATGCTGTGATGATGCTGTGATGATGCAGTAATTAAGCAGAGATGATGCAGTGATGATGCACTGATGAAAATGTGATGGCGCTGTGATGATGCAGTGAGTAAGCAATAATGATGCTGTGATGATGCTGAGAAGATGCTGTGATGATGCAGTGATTATGCAGTGATGATGCTCAGATGATGCTGTGATGATGGTGTGATGATGCTGTTATGATGGTGTGATGATGCTGTGACTATGCAGTGATGATTCTCTGATGATGCAGTAATGATGCTGTGATGATGCTCAGATTATGCTGTGATCATGCAGTGATGATGCTGTGATGACACTGCGATGATGTTGTGTAGTTGATGTGATGATGCTGTGATGATGCATTGATCATGCAGATGTGATGCAGTGATGATGCTGTGATGATGCAGTGATGATGCAGTGATGCTGCTGAGATGATGGTCTGATGACGCAGTGATGATGCTGTGATGATGCTGTGATGATGCTGTGATGATGCTGAAATGATGCGGTGGTAATGCAGTGATGATGCTTTGATGATGCAGTGATGACGCAGTGAAGACGCAGTGATGATGCTGCGATTACAATGTGATGATGCAGTGATGATGGTGTGATGATGCAGTGAATATGCAGTGAATATGCAGTGATGATGCTGTGATGATGCAGTGATGACGCTCTAATGATGCTGTGATGGTGCTATTATGATGCTGTGATGATGCAGTGATGATGCAGAGATGATGCTGTGATGATGCAGTGAGAAAGCAGTAACGATGCTCAGATGATGCTGTGATGATGCAGTGATGCTGCAGTGATGATGCTGTGATGATGCAGAGATGATGCAGTGATGACGCTGTGAAGACGCAGTTATGATGCTGTGATGATGATGCGATGACTATGTGATGATGCTATGATGATGCAGTGATGATACTGTGATGACGCTGTGATGATTCTCTGATGATGCAGTAATGATGCTGTGATGATGCTCAGATTATGCTGTGATCATGCAGTGATGACGCTGTGATGACACTGCAATGATGTTGTGTAGTTGATGTGATGATGCTGTGATGATGCATTGATCATGCAGAGATGATGCAGTGATGATGCAGTGATGCTGCTGAGATGATGGTCTGATGACGCAGTGATGATGCAGTGATGATGCTGAGAAGATGCTGTGATGATGCAGTGATGATGCTGAAATGATGCGGTGGTAATGCAGTGATGATGCTTTGATGATGCAGTGATGACGCACTGAAGACGCAGTGATGATGCTGCGATTACAATGTGATGACGCAGTGATGATGCAGTGATGACGCTGTGTTGATGCAGTGATGATGGTGTGATGATGCAGTGAATATGCAGTGAATATGCAGTGATGATGCTGTGATGATGCTGTGATGACGCTGTGATGATGCAGTGTTGACGCTCTAATGATGCTGTGATGGTGCTATTATGATGCTGTGATGATGCTATGATGATGCAGTGATGATGCAGAGATGATGCTGTGATGATGCAGTGAGAAAGCAGTAACGATGCTCAGATGATGCTGTGATGATGCAGTGATGCTGCAGTGATGATGCTGTGATGATGCAGAGATGATGCAGTGATGACCCTGTGAAGACGCAGTTATGATGCTGTGATGATGATGCCATGACTATGTGATGATGCTCTGATGATGCAGTGATGATACTGTGATGACGCTGTGATGATGCAGTGATGATGCAGTAATGATGCTGTGATGATGCTCAGGTTATGCTGTGATGATGCAGTGATGATGCAGTGATGACACTGTGATGATGGTGTGATGATGCAGTGATTCTGCAGTGATGATGCAGTAATGAAGGTGTGATGATGCTGTGATGATGCAGTGATGATTGTGTGAAGATGCAGTGATGATGCTGTGATGATGATATGATGATGCAGTGATTATGTTGTGATGATGCTGTGATGACACTGTGATGATATTGTGATGATGCTGTGATGATACTGTGATGATGCAATGATGATGCTGTGATGATGCTATGATGATGCTGTGATGATGCAGCGATGATGGTGTGATGATGCTGTGATGACACTGTGATGATATTGTGATGATGCTGTGAAGATACTGTGATGATGCTCTGATGATGGTGTAATGATGCTGTGATGATGCAGTGATGATGCTGTGATGATGCTGAGAAGATGCTCTGATGATGCCGTGATAATGCTGTGATGATGGTGTGATGACGCTGTGATGATGCTTTGATGATGCTGTGATGATGCAGAGATGATGCAGTGATGATGCTGTGAAGACGCAGTTATGATGCTGTGATGATGATGCCATGACTATGTGATGATGCAGTGATGATGCTGTGATGACACTGTGATGATGTTATGTAGTTGATGTGATGATGCTGTGATGATGCACTGGTCATGCAGAGATGATGCAGTGACGATGCTCTGATGATGCGGTGATGATGGTGTGATGACGCAGTGATGATGCTGTGATGACGCTGCGATGATGCAGTGGTGATGCTGTGATTATGCTATGATTATGTTGTGATGATACTGTGATGATGCAGTGTTCACCATGCGATGATGCTGTGATGACGCTGTGATGATGCAGTGATGATGGTGTGATGATGCTATGATGATGCAGTGATGATGCTTTGATGATGCTGTGATAACACTGTGATGATATTGTGATGATGCTGTGAAGATACTGTGATGATGCAGTGATGATGCAGTGATGATGGTGTAATGATGCTGTGATGATGGTGTGATGATGCAGTGATGATGCTGTGATGATGCTGAGAAGATGCTCTGATGATGCCGTGATAATGCTGTGATGATGGTTTGATGACGCTGTGATGATGCTCTGATGATGCAGAGATGATGCAGTGATGACTATATGATGATGCAGTGATGATGCTGTGATTATGCAGTGATGATGCTATGATGATGCAGTGATGATGCTGAGAAGATGCTGTGACGATGCAGTGATGATGCTGTGATGATGGAGTAATTATGCAGAGATGATGCAGTGATGATTCAGTGATGAAACTGTGATGGCGCTGTGATGATGCAGTGAATAAGCAGTAATGATGCTGTGATGATGCTGAGAAGATGCTGTGATGATGCAGTGATGATGCTGTGATGATGCAGTGATTATGTTGTGATGATGCTTTGATGAAACTGATGATGTTGTGATGATGCAGTAATTATGCAGTGATGATGCTCAGATGATGCTGTGATGATGGTGTGATGATGCTGTGACTATGCAGTGATGATTCTCTGATGATGCAGTAATGATGCTGTGATGATGCTCAGATTATGCTGTGATCATGCAGTGATGATGCTGTGATGACACTGCGATGATGTTGTGTAGTTGATGTGATGATGCTGTGATGATGCATTGATCATGCAGAGGTGATGCAGTGATGATGCAGTGATGATGCAGTGATGATGCTGTGATGATGGTGTGATGACGCAGTGATGATGCAGTGATGATAGTGTAATGATGCTGTGATGATGCTGTGATGATGGTGTGATGATGCAGCGATGATGCTGTGATGATGCTTTGATGATGCAGTGATGATGCAGTGATGACGCAGTGAAGACGCAGTGATGATTCTGCGATTACACTGTGATGATGCAGTGATGACGCTGTGTTGATGCAGTGATGATGGTGTGAGGATGCAGTGAATATGCAGTGAATATGCAGTGATGATGCTGTGATGATGCTGTGATGACGCTGTGATGATGCAGTGTTGACGCTCTAATGATGCTGTGATGGTGCTATTATGATGCTGTGATGATGCAGTGATGATGCTATGATGATGCAGTGATGATGCAGAGATGATGCAGTGATGACCCTGTGAAGACGCAGTTATGATGCTGTGATGATGATGCCATGACTATGTGATGATGCTGTGATGATGCTCAGGTTATGCTGTGATTATGCAGTGATGATGCTGTGATGACACTGTGATGATGTTGTGTAGTTGATGCGATGATGCTGTGATGATGCACTGGTCATGCAGAGATGATGCAGTGATGATGCTATAATGACGCAGTGATGATGCAGTGATGATGGTGTGATGACGCAGTGATGATGCTGTGATGACACTGTGATGATGGTATGATGATGCAGTGATTCTGCAGTGATGATGCAGTAATGAAGGTGTGATGATGCTGTGATGATGCAGTGATGATGCTGTGATGATTGTGTGATGATGCTGTGATGATGCTGTGATGATGATGTGATGATGCAGGGATTTTGCTGTGATCATGCAGTGATGATGCTGTGATCATGCAGTGATGATGCTGAGATGATGCAGTGATGATACTGTGATGATGCAGTGATTATGTTGTGATGATGCTGTGATGACACTGTGATGGTATTGTGATGATGGTGTGATGATGCAGTGATTATGAAGTGATAACGCTGTGATGATGATGTGTTGATGCAGTGATGATGCTGCGATGATGATGTTTTGTTGCTGTGACAATACTATGTTTATGTTTTTATGATGCAGTGATGATGTGATGATGCTGTGATGATGGTGTGATGATGCTCTTGTGATGCAGTGATGGTGCTGTGATGACACTGTGATGATGCTGTGATGATGCAGTAATGATGCTGTGATGTCGCAGTGATGATTATGCTGTGATGACGCAGTGATGACGCAGTGATGATGCTGCGATTACACTGTAATGATTCAGTGATGACGCTGTGTTGATGCAGTGATGATGGTGTGATGATGCAGTCAATATGCAGTGATGATGCTGTGATGATGCTGTGAAGACGCTGTGATGATGCAGTGATGACGCTCTAATGATGCTGTGATGATGCTATGATGATGCTGTGATGATGCAGTGATGATGCTATGATGACGCTGTGATGATGCAGTGAGTAAGCAGTAATGATACTGTGATGAAGCTCAGATGATGCTGTGATGATGCAGTGATGATGGTGTGATGATGCAGTGATGATGCTGAGAAGATGCTGTGATGATGCAGTGATTATGCAGTGATGATGCTGTAATGATGCTGTGATGATGCAGTGATGATGCAGTGATGACTATATGATGATGCAGTGATGATGCTGTGATTATGCAGTGATGATGCTATGATGATGCAGTGATGATGCTGAGAAGATGCTGTGATGATGCAGTGATGATGCTGTCATGATGCAGTAATTATGCAGAGATGATGCAGTGATGATGCACTGATGAAAATGTGATGGCGCTGTGATGATGCAGTGAGTAAGCAGTAATGATGCTGTGATGATGCTGAGAAGATGCTGTGATGATGCAGTGATGATGCAGTGATTATGCAGTGATGATGCTCAGATGATGCTGTGATGATGGTGTGATGATGCTGTTATGATGGTGTGATGATGCTGTGACTATGCAGTGATGATTCTCTGATGATGCAGTAATGATGCTGTGATGATGCTCAGATTATGCTGTGATCATGCAGTGATGACGCTGTGATGACACTGCAATGATGTTGTGTAGTTGATGTGATGATGCTGTGATGATGCATTGATCATGCAGAGATGATGCAGTGATGATGCAGTGATGCTGCTGAGATGATGGTCTGATGACGCAGTGATGATGCAGTGATGATGCTGAGAAGATGCTGTGATGATGCAGTGATGATGCTGAAATGATGCGGTGGTAATGCAGTGATGATGCTTTGATGATGCAGTGATGACGCAGTGAAGACGCAGTGATGATGCTGCGATTACAATGTGATGACGCAGTGATGATGCAGTGATGACGCTGTGTTGATGCAGTGATGATGGTGTGATGATGCAGTGAATATGCAGTGAATATGCAGTGATGATGCTGTGATGATGCTGTGATGACGCTGTGATGATGCAGTGATGACGCTCTAATGATGCTGTGATGGTGCTATTATGATGCTGTGATGATGCTATGATGATGCAGTGATGATGCAGAGATGATGCTGTGATGATGCAGTGAGAAAGCAGTAACGATGCTCAGATGATGCTGTGATGATGCAGTGATGCTGCAGTGATGATGCTGTGATGATGCAGAGATGATGCAGTGATGACCCTGTGAAGACGCAGTTATGATGCTGTGATGATGATGCCATGACTATGTGATGATGCTCTGATGATGCAGTGATGATACTGTGATGACGCTGTGATGATGCAGTGATGATGCAGTAATGATGCTGTGATGATGCTCAGGTTATGCTGTGATGATGCAGTGATGATGCAGTGATGACACTGTGATGATGGTGTGATGATGCAGTGATTCTGCAGTGATGATGCAGTAATGAAGGTGTGATGATGCTGTGATGATGCAGTGATGATTGTGTGAAGATGCAGTGATGATGCTGTGATGATGATATGATGATGCAGTGATTATGTTGTGATGATGCTGTGATGACACTGTGATGATGCAGTGATGATTGTGTGAAGATGCAGTGATGATGCTGTGATGATGATATGATGATGCAGTGATTATGTTGTGATGATGCTGTGATGACACTGTGATGATATTGTGATGATGCTGTGATGATACTGTGATGATGCAATGATGATGCTGTGATGATGCAGCGATGATGGTGTGATGATGCTGTGATGACACTGTGATGATATTGTGATGATGCTGTGAAGATACTGTGATGATGCTCTGATGATGGTGTAATGATGCTGTGATGATGCAGTGATGATGCTGTGATGATGCTGAGAAGATGCTCTGATGATGCCGTGATAATGCTGTGATGATGGTGTGATGACGCTGTGATGATGCTTTGATGATGCTGTGATGATGCAGAGATGATGCAGTGATGATGCTGTGAAGACGCAGTTATGATGCTGTGATGATGATGCCATGACTATGTGATGATGCAGTGATGATGCTGTGATGACACTGTGATGATGTTATGTAGTTGATGTGATGATGCTGTGATGATGCACTGGTCATGCAGAGATGATGCAGTGACGATGCTCTGATGATGCGGTGATGATGGTGTGATGACGCAGTGATGATGCTGTGATGACGCTGCGATGATGCAGTGGTGATGCTGTGATTATGCTATGATTATGTTGTGATGATACTGTGATGATGCAGTGTTCACCATGCGATGATGCTGTGATGACGCTGTGATGATGCAGTGATGATGGTGTGATGATGCTATGATGATGCAGTGATGATGCTTTGATGATGCTGTGATAACACTGTGATGATATTGTGATGATGCTGTGAAGATACTGTGATGATGCAGTGATGATGCAGTGATGATGGTGTAATGATGCTGTGATGATGGTGTGATGATGCAGTGATGATGCTGTGATGATGCTGAGAAGATGCTCTGATGATGCCGTGATAATGCTGTGATGATGGTTTGATGACGCTGTGATGATGCTCTGATGATGCAGAGATGATGCAGTGATGACTATATGATGATGCAGTGATGATGCTGTGATTATGCAGTGATGATGCTATGATGATGCAGTGATGATGCTGAGAAGATGCTGTGACGATGCAGTGATGATGCTGTGATGATGGAGTAATTATGCAGAGATGATGCAGTGATGATTCAGTGATGAAACTGTGATGGCGCTGTGATGATGCAGTGAATAAGCAGTAATGATGCTGTGATGATGCTGAGAAGATGCTGTGATGATGCAGTGATGATGCTGTGATGATGCAGTGATTATGTTGTGATGATGCTTTGATGAAACTGATGATGTTGTGATGATGCAGTAATTATGCAGTGATGATGCTCAGATGATGCTGTGATGATGGTGTGATGATGCTGTGACTATGCAGTGATGATTCTCTGATGATGCAGTAATGATGCTGTGATGATGCTCAGATTATGCTGTGATCATGCAGTGATGATGTTGTGATGACACTGCGATGATGTTGTGTAGTTGATGTGATGATGCTGTGATGATGCATTGATCATGCAGAGGTGATGCAGTGATGATGCAGTGATGATGCAGTGATGCTGCTGAGATGATGGTGTGATGACGCAGTGATGATGCAGTGATGATAGTGTAATGATGCTGTGATGATGCTGTGATGATGGTGTGATGATGCAGCGATGATGCTGTGATGATGCTTTGATGATGCAGTGATGATGAAGTGGTGATGCTGTGATGATGCAGTGATTATGCAGTGATGCTGCTGAGATGATGGTGTGATGACGCAGTGATGATGCAGTGATGATAGTGTAATGATGCTGTGATGATGCTGTGATGATGGTGTGATGATGCAGCGATGATGCTGTGATGATGCTTTGATGATGCAGTGATGATGCAGTGATGACGCAGTGAAGACGCAGTGATGATTCTGCGATTACACTGTGATGATGCAGTGATGACGCTGTGTTGATGCAGTGATGATGGTGTGAGGATGCAGTGAATATGCAGTGAATATGTAGTGATGATGCTGTGATGATGCTGTGATGACGCTGTGATGATGCAGTGTTGACGCTCTAATGATGCTGTGATGGTGCTATTATGATGCTGTGATGATGCAGTGATGATGCTATGATGATGCAGTGATGATGCAGTGATGATGCTATGATGATGCAGTGATGATGCAGAGATGATGCAGTGATGACCCTGTGAAGACACAGTTATGATGCTGTGATGATGATGCCATGACTATGTGATGATGCTGTGATGATGCTCAGGTTATGCTGTGATTATGCAGTGATGATGCTGTGATGACACTGTGATGATGTTGTGTAGTTGATGCGATGATGCTGTGATGATGCACTGGTCATGCAGAGATGATGCAGTGATGATGCTATAATGACGCAGTGATGATGCAGTGATGATGGTGTGATGACGCAGTGATGATGCTGTGATGACACTGTGATGATGGTATGATGATGCAGTGATTCTGCAGTGATGATGCAGTAATGAAGGTGTGATGATGCAGTGATGATGCTGTGATGATTGTGTGATGATGCTGTGATGATGCTGTGATGATGATGTGATGATGCAGGGATTTTGCTGTGATCATGCAGTGATGATGCTGTGATCATGCAGTGATGATGCTGAGATGATGCAGTGATGATACTGTGATGATGCAGTGATTATGTTGTGATGATGCTGTGATGACACTGTGATGGTATTGTGATGATGGTGTGATGATGCAGTGATTATGAAGTGATAACGCTGTGATGATGATGTGTTGATGCAGTGATGATGCTGCGATGATGATGTTTTGTTGCTGTGACAATACTATGTTTATGTTTTTATGATGCAGTGATGATGTGATGATGCTGTGATGATGGTGTGATGATGCTCTTGTGATGCAGTGATGGTGCTGTGATGACACTGTGATGATGCTGTGATGATGCAGTAATGATGCTGTGATGTCGCAGTGATGATTATGCTGTGATGACGCAGTGATGATGCTGCGATTACACTGTAATGATTCAGTGATGACGCTGTGTTGATGCAGTGATGATGGTGTGATGATGCAGTCAATATGCAGTGATGATGCTGTGATGATGCTGTGAAGACGCTGTGATGATGCAGTGATGACGCTCTAATGATGCTGTGATGATGCTATGATGATGCTGTGATGATGCAGTGATGATGCTATGATGACGCTGTGATGATGCAGTGAGTAAGCAGTAATGATACTGTGATGAAGCTCAGATGATGCTGTGATGATGCAGTGATGATGGTGTGATGATGCAGTGATGATGCTGAGAAGATGCTGTGATGATGCAGTGATTATGCAGTGATGATGCTGTAATGATGCTGTGATGATGCAGTGATGATGCAGTGATGACTATATGATGATGCAGTGATGATGCTGTGATTATGCAGTGATGATGCTATGATGATGCAGTGATGATGCTGAGAAGATGCTGTGATGATGCAGTGATGATGCTGTCATGATGCAGTAATTATGCAGAGATGATGCAGTGATGATGCAGTGATGAAACTGTGATGGCGCTGTGATGATGCAGAGTAAGCAGTAATGATGCTGTGATGATGCTGAGAAGATGCTGTGATGATTCTGTGATGATATTGTGATGATGCTGTGATGATTCTTTGATGACTCTGTGATGATGTTGTGATGATGCTGTGATGCAGTGATGATGGTGCCTTGATGCTGTGATGATGCAGTGATGATGCTGCGATGATGCAGAGATGATGCAGTGATGACGCAGTTACGATGCTGTGATGATGATGCGATGACTATGTGATGATGCAGTGATGATGCTATGATGATGCTGTGACGATGCAGTGAGTATGCTCTGATGATGCAGTGATGATGCTCTGATGATGCAGTGATGATGCTATGATGATGCTGTGACGATGCAGTGAGTATGCTCTGATGATGCATTGATGATGCTCTGATGATGCAGTGATGATGCTGTGATGATGCAGTGATGATGCAGTAATGATGCTGTGATGATGCTCAGGTTATGCTGTGATTATGCAGTGATGATGCTGTGATGACACTGTGATGATGTTGTGTAGTTGATGTGATGATGCTGTGATGATGGTGTGATGACGCAGTGACGATGTTGTGATGACGCTGCGATGATGCAGTGGTGATGCTGTGATTATGCTATGATTATGTTGTGATGATACTGTGATGATGCAGTGTTCACCATGCGATGATGCTGTGATGATGCAGTGATGATGGTGTGATGACGCTATCATGATGCAGTGATGATGCAATGATGATGCTATGATGATGCTGTGATGATGCTTTGATGATGCTGTGATGATGCAGTGATGATGCAGTGATGATGCTATGATGATGCACTGATGATGCTGAGAAGATGCTGTGATGATGCAGTGATGATGCTGTGATGATGCAGTAATTATGCAGAGATGATGAAGTGATGATGCAGTGATGAAACTGTGATGGCGCTGTGATGATGCAGTGAGTAAGCAGTAATGATGCTGTGATGATGCTGAGAAGATGCTGTGATGATGCAGTGATGATGCTGTGATGATGCAGTGATTATGTTGTGATGATGCTTTGATGAAACTGATGATGTTGTGATGATGCAGTGATTATGCAGTGATGATGCTCAGATGATGCTGTGATGATGGTGTGATGATGCTGTAATGATGGTGTGATGATGCTCAGATTATGCTGTGATCATGCAGTGATGACGCTGTGATGACACTGCGATGATGTTGTGTAGTTGATGTGATGATGCTGTGATGATGCACTGGTCATGCACAGATGACGCAGTGATGATGCAGTGATGCTGCTGAGACGATGGTGTGATGACGCAGTGATGATGCTGTGATGATGCAGTGATGATGCTGAAATGATGCAGTGATAATGCAGTGATGATGCTTTGATGATGCAGTGATGATGCAGTGGTGATGCTGTGATGATGCAGTGATGATGCTGTGATGATGCAGTGATTATGCAGTGGTGATACTGTGATGATGCAGTGATGACGCAGTGAAGACGCAGTGATGATGCTGAGATGGTGCAGTGGTGATGCAGTGATGATGCAGTGATGATGCAGTGATGATGCAGTGGTGATGCTGTGATGATGCAGTGATGATGCAGTGGTGATGCTGTGATGATGCAGTGATGACGCAGTGAAGACGCAGTGATGATGCTGAAATGATGCAGTGATAATGCAGTGATGATGCAGTGATGATGGTGTGATGACGCAGTGATGATGCTGTGATGATGCAGAGATGATGCAGTGATGATGCAGTGATGACGGAGTGAAGACGCAGTTATGATGCTTTGATGATGCAGTGATTACGCAGTAATGATGCTTTGATGATGCAGTGATTACGCAGTAATGATGTTGTGATGATGCAGTGTTTATGCAGTGACGAGGCTGTGATGTTGCAGTGATGATACTGTGATGATGCAGTGATGTTGCAGTTATGACACTGTGTTGATGCAGTGATGATGATGTGATGATGCTGTGATGATGCAGAGATGATGCAGTGATGACGCTGTGAAGACGCAGTTATGATGTTTTGATGATTCAGTGATTATGCAGTGATGATGCTGTGATGACACTGTGATGATGTTGAAATGATACTGTGATGATGCAGTGACGATGCTGTGCGGGGCGTCAGCCGGACGTACTGAGCCCCAGGACTCCGGTCCCAGCCGAAGTGTTTGCTAGCCGCAACGGGTTTAGGATCGCACCTCGGGTGGATCTGGTATGGCGATCGCAGGACACGGGTGTCCGTCCACGTGTAGCGTGTGGCCGGGTGTCCCGAGCCCCTTGTTTCCGGTCCTGGGCTACGTGTGTGCTAGCCGGACCGTGTCCGGGTCCCGTTTCTGGTGGCTTGTGGAAGGCGATGCCACGACACCGTTGTCTGGCCACCAGTGGCATGGGTGCCAACTGTGCCTGGAAGCGGGAGGCTTTCGTCCGCCGGCTCAGGGACTGACCGTCCCGGAGGACAGAGGTTCGTTCCCGTGCGGGGCGGCGGCTCTCCGTCCCGAACCCCTAAGATCTGTTGCACGGCGACCTGTGTGGCAGCCGCATCGTGGTTCGGGTCCCACCTCGAGCGGCACGGGGAAAGCGATCGCAGGATACGTGTTTCCGTCCACGGGCAGCGTGGGGCCGGGTGTCCCGAGCCCCTTGTTTCCGGTCCTGGGCGACGTGTGTGCTAGCCGGACCGTGTCTGGGTCCCACCTCGAGCGGCTCGGGTAAGGCGTTGCCACGACATGTTTGTCCGGCCACGAGTGGAATGGGTGCCAACTGTGCCGGAAGAGGGAGGCTGTCGTCCGCCGGCTCAGGGACTGACCGTCCCGGAGGACAGAGGTTCGTTCCCGTGCGGGGCGGCGGCTGTCCGTCCAGAACCCCTAAGCTCTGTTGCACGGCGACCTGTGTGGCAGCCGCATCGTGGTTCGGGTCCCACCTCGAGCGGCACGGGGAAAGCGATCGCAGGACGCGTGTTTCCGTCCACGGGCAGCGTGGGGCCGGGTGTCCCGAGCCCCTTGTTTCCGGTCCTGGGCGACGTGTGCGACCCAGACCGTGTCCGGGTCCCGTTTCAAGCGGCTCGGGTAAGGCGATGCCACGACACGGTTGTCCGGTCACGAGTGGAATGGGTGCCAACTGTGCCGGAAGAGCGAGGCTGTCGTCCGCCGGCTCGCGGGCTGACCGTCCCGGAGAACGGAGGTTCGTTCCCGTGTGGGGTGTCGGCCGTCCGTCCCGAAGCCCTAAGCTCTGTTGCACGGCGACCTGTGTGGCAGCCACATCGCGGTCCGGGTCCCACCTCGAACGGCTCGGGGACGGCGATGCCACGACACGGGTGTCCAGCCACAAGCTGCTTGGGTGCCAGCCGTGCCGGGAAGTGGGAGGCTGTGGTTTGCCGGCTCGGGGACTGGCCGTCCCGGAGAACGGAGGTTCGTTCCCGTGCGGGGCGGCAGCCGGACGTACTGAGCCCCAGGACTCCGGTCCCGGACGAAGTGTTTGCTAGCCGCAACGGGGTCAGGATCGCACGTCGGGAGGCTCTGGTATGGCGATCGCAGGACACGGGTGTCCGTCCACGGGCAGCGTGGGCCGGCTGTCCCTAGCCCCTTGTTTCTGGTCCTGGGCTACGTGTGTGCTAGCCGAACCGTGTCCGGGTCCCGTTTCTGGTGGCTTTTGGAAGGCGATGCCACGACACCGTTGTCCGGCCACCAGTGGCATGGGTGCCAGCTGTGCCTGGAAGCGGGAGGCTTTCGTCCGCCGGCTCGGGGACTGAACGTCCCGGAGGACAGAGGTTCGTTCCTGTGCGGGGCGGCGGCCGTCCGTCCCGAACCCTTAAGCTCTGTTGCACGGCGACCTGTGTGGTAGCAGCACCGCGGTCCGGGTCCTACCTCGAGCGGCACGGGGAAAGCGATCGCAGGACACGTGTTTCCGTCCACGGGCAGCGTGGGGCCGGGTGTCCCGAGCCCCTTGTTTCCGGTCCTGGGCGACGTGTGTGCTAGCCGGACCGTGTCTGGGTCCCACCTCGAGCGGCTCGGGTAAGGCGTTGCCACGACATGTTTGTCCGGCCACGAGTGGAATGGGTGCCAACTGTGCCGGAAGAGGGAGGCTGTCGTCCGCCGGCTCAGGGACTGACCGTCCCGGAGGACAGAGGTTCGTTCCCGTGCGGGGCGGCGGCTGTCCGTCCCGAAGCCCTAAGCTCTGTTGCACGGCGACCTGTGTGGCAGCCGCATCGTGGTTCGGGTCCCACCTCGAGCGGCACGGGGAAAGCGATCGCAGGACACGTGTTTCCGTCCACGGGCAGCGTGGGTCCGGGTGTCCCGAGCCCCTTGTTTCCGGTCCTGGGCGACGTGTGCGACCCAGACCGTGTCCGGGTCCCGTTTCAAGCGGCTCGGGTAAGGCGATGCCACAACACGGTTGTCCGGTCACGAGTGGAATGGGTGCCAACTGTTCCGGAAGAGCGAGGCTTTCGTCCGCCGGCTAAGGGACTGACCGTCCCGGAGAACGGAGGTTCGTTCCCGTGTGGGGTGTCGGCCGTCCGTCCCGAACCCCTAAGCTCTGTTGCACGGCGACCTGTGTGGCAGCCACATCGCGGTCCGGGTCCCACCTCGAACGGCTGGGGGACGGCGATGCCACGACACGGGTGTCCAGCCACAAACTGCTTGGGTGCCAGCCGTGCCGGGAAGTGGGAGGCTGTCGTTTGCCGGCTCGGGGACTGGCCGTCCCGGAGAACGGAGGTTCGTTCCCGTGCGGGGCGGCAGCCGGACGTACTGAGCCCCAGGACTCCGGTCCCGGACGAAGTGTTTGCTAGCCGCAACGGGGTCAGGATCGCACGTCGGGAGGCTCTGGTATGGCGATCGCAGGACACGGGTGTCCGTCCACGGGCAGCGTGGGCCGGCTGTCCCTAGCCCCTTGTTTCTGGTCCTGGGCTACGTGTGTGCTAGCCGAACCGTGTCCGGGTCCCGTTTCTGGTGGCTTTTGGAAGGCGATGCCACGACACCGTTGTCCGGCCATCAGTGGCATGGATGCCAGCTGTGCCTGGAAGCGGGAGGCTTTCGTCCGCCGGCTCGGGGACTGAACGTCCCGGAGGACAGAGGTTCGTTCCTGTGCGGGGCGGCGGCCGTCCGTCCCGAACCCTTAAGCTCTGTTGCACGGCGACCTGTGTGGTAGCAGCACCGCGGTCCGGGTCCTACCTCGAGCGGCACGGGGAAAGCGATCGCAGGACACGTGTTTCCGTCCACGGGCAGCGTGGGGCCGGGTGTCCCGAGCCCCTTGTTTCCGGTCCTGGGCGACGTGTGTGCTAGCCGGACCGTGTCTGGGTCCCACCTCGAGCGGCTCGAGTAAGGCGTTGCCACGACATGTTTGTCCGGCCACGAGTGGAATGGGTGCCAACTGTGCCGGAAGAGGGAGGCTGTCGTCCGCCGGCTCAGGGACTGACCGTCCCGGAGGACAGAGGTTCGTTCCCGTGCGGGGCGGCGGCTCTCCGTCCCGAAGCCCTAAGCTCTGTTGCACGGCGACCTGTGTGGCAGCCGCATCGTGGTTCGGGTCCCACCTCGAGCGGCACGGGGAAAGCGATCGCAGGACGCGTGTTTCCGTCCACGGGCAGCGTGGGGCCGGGTGTCCCGAGCCCCTTGTTTCCGGTCCTGGGCGACGTGTGCGACCCAGACCGTGTCCGGGTCCCGTTTCAAGCGGCTCGGGTAAGGCGATGCCACGACACGGTTGTCCGGTCACGAGTGGAATGGGTGCCAACTGTGCCGGAAGAGCGAGGCTGTCGTCCGCCGGCTCGCGGGCTGACCGTCCCGGAGAACGGAGGTTCGTTCCCGTGTGGGGTGTCGGCCGTCCGTCCCGAAGCCCTAAGCTCTGTTGCACGGCGACCTGTGTGGCAGCCACATCGCGGTCCGGGTCCCACCTCGAACGGCTCGGGGACGGCGATGCCACGACACGGGTGTCCAGCCACAAGCTGCTTGGGTGCCAGCCGTGCCGGGAAGTGGGAGGCTGTGGTTTGCCGGCTCGGGGACTGGCCGTCCCGGAGAACGGAGGTTCGTTCCCGTGCGGGGCGGCAGCCGGACGTACTGAGCCCCAGGACTCCGGTCCCGGACGAAGTGTTTGCTAGCCGCAACGGGGTCAGGATCGCACGTCGGGAGGCTCTGGTATGGCGATCGCAGGACACGGGTGTCCGTCCACGGGCAGCGTGGGCCGGCTGTCCCTAGCCCCTTGTTTCTGGTCCTGGGCTACGTGTGTGCTAGCCGAACCGTGTCCGGGTCCCGTTTCTGGTGGCTTTTGGAAGGCGATGCCACGACACCGTTGTCCGGCCACCAGTGGCATGGGTGCCAGCTGTGCCTGGAAGCGGGAGGCTTTCGTCCGCCGGCTCGGGGACTGAACGTCCCGGAGGACAGAGGTTCGTTCCTGTGCGGGGCGGCGGCCGTCCGTCCCGAACCCTTAAGCTCTGTTGCACGGCGACCTGTGTGGTAGCAGCACCGCGGTCCGGGTCCTACCTCGAGCGGCACGGGGAAAGCGATCGCAGGACACGTGTTTCCGTCCACGGGCAGCGTGGGGCCGGGTGTCCCGAGCCCCTTGTTTCCGGTCCTGGGCGACGTGTGTGCTAGCCGGACCGTGTCTGGGTCCCACCTCGAGCGGCTCGGGTAAGGCGTTGCCACGACATGTTTGTCCGGCCACGAGTGGAATGGGTGCCAACTGTGCCGGAAGAGGGAGGCTGTCGTCCGCCGGCTCAGGGACTGACCGTCCCGGAGGACAGAGGTTCGTTCCCGTGCGGGGCGGCGGCTGTCCGTCCCGAAGCCCTAAGCTCTGTTGCACGGCGACCTGTGTGGCAGCCGCATCGTGGTTCGGGTCCCACCTCGAGCGGCACGGGGAAAGCGATCGCAGGACACGTGTTTCCGTCCACGGGCAGCGTGGGTCCGGGTGTCCCGAGCCCCTTGTTTCCGGTCCTGGGCGACGTGTGCGACCCAGACCGTGTCCGGGTCCCGTTTCAAGCGGCTCGGGTAAGGCGATGCCACGACACGGTTGTCCGGTCACGAGTGGAATGGGTGCCAACTGTTCCGGAAGAGCGAGGCTTTCGTCCGCCGGCTAAGGGACTGACCGTCCCGGAGAACGGAGGTTCGTTCCCGTGTGGGGTGTCGGCCGTCCGTCCCGAACCCCTAAGCTCTGTTGCACGGCGACCTGTGTGGCAGCCACATCGCGGTCCGGGTCCCACCTCGAACGGCTGGGGGACGGCGATGCCACGACACGGGTGTCCAGCCACAAACTGCTTGGGTGCCAGCCGTGCCGGGAAGTGGGAGGCTGTCGTTTGCCGGCTCGGGGACTGGCCGTCCCGGAGAACGGAGGTTCGTTCCCGTGCGGGGCGGCAGCCGGACGTACTGAGCCCCAGGACTCCGGTCCCGGACGAAGTGTTTGCTAGCCGCAACGGGGTCAGGATCGCACGTCGGGAGGCTCTGGTATGGCGATCGCAGGACACGGGTGTCCGTCCACGGGCAGCGTGGGCCGGCTGTCCCTAGCCCCTTGTTTCTGGTCCTGGGCTACGTGTGTGCTAGCCGAACCGTGTCCGGGTCCCGTTTCTGGTGGCTTTTGGAAGGCGATGCCACGACACCGTTGTCCGGCCATCAGTGGCATGGATGCCAGCTGTGCCTGGAAGCGGGAGGCTTTCGTCCGCCGGCTCGGGGACTGAACGTCCCGGAGGACAGAGGTTCGTTCCTGTGCGGGGCGGCGGCCGTCCGTCCCGAACCCTTAAGCTCTGTTGCACGGCGACCTGTGTGGTAGCAGCACCGCGGTCCGGGTCCTACCTCGAGCGGCACGGGGAAAGCGATCGCAGGACACGTGTTTCCGTCCACGGGCAGCGTGGGGCCGGGTGTCCCGAGCCCCTTGTTTCCGGTCCTGGGCGACGTGTGTGCTAGCCGGACCGTGTCTGGGTCCCACCTCGAGCGGCTCGAGTAAGGCGTTGCCACGACATGTTTGTCCGGCCACGAGTGGAATGGGTGCCAACTGTGCCGGAAGAGGGAGGCTGTCGTCCGCCGGCTCAGGGACTGACCGTCCCGGAGGACAGAGGTTCGTTCCCGTGCGGGGCGGCGGCTCTCCGTCCCGAAGCCCTAAGCTCTGTTGCACGGCGACCTGTGTGGCAGCCGCATCGTGGTTCGGGTCCCACCTCGAGCGGCACGGGGAAAGCGATCGCAGGACGCGTGTTTCCGTCCACGGGCAGCGTGGGGCCGGGTGTCCCGAGCCCCTTGTTTCCGGTCCTGGGCGACGTGTGCGACCCAGACCGTGTCCGGGTCCCGTTTCAAGCGGCTCGGGTAAGGCGATGCCACGACACGGTTGTCCGGTCACGAGTGGAATGGGTGCCAACTGTGCCGGAAGAGCGAGGCTGTCGTCCGCCGGCTCGCGGGCTGACCGTCCCGGAGAACGGAGGTTCGTTCCCGTGTGGGGTGTCGGCCGTCCGTCCCGAAGCCCTAAGCTCTGTTGCACGGCGACCTGTGTGGCAGCCACATCGCGGTCCGGGTCCCACCTCGAACGGCTCGGGGACGGCGATGCCACGACACGGGTGTCCAGCCACAAGCTGCTTGGGTGCCAGCCGTGCCGGGAAGTGGGAGGCTGTGGTTTGCCGGCTCGGGGACTGGCCGTCCCGGAGAACGGAGGTTCGTTCCCGTGCGGGGCGGCAGCCGGACGTACTGAGCCCCAGGACTCCGGTCCCGGACGAAGTGTTTGCTAGCCGCAACGGGGTCAGGATCGCACGTCGGGAGGCTCTGGTATGGCGATCGCAGGACACGGGTGTCCGTCCACGGGCAGCGTGGGCCGGCTGTCCCTAGCCCCTTGTTTCTGGTCCTGGGCTACGTGTGTGCTAGCCGAACCGTGTCCGGGTCCCGTTTCTGGTGGCTTTTGGAAGGCGATGCCACGACACCGTTGTCCGGCCACCAGTGGCATGGGTGCCAGCTGTGCCTGGAAGCGGGAGGCTTTCGTCCGCCGGCTCGGGGACTGAACGTCCCGGAGGACAGAGGTTCGTTCCTGTGCGGGGCGGCGGCCGTCCGTCCCGAACCCTTAAGCTCTGTTGCACGGCGACCTGTGTGGTAGCAGCACCGCGGTCCGGGTCCTACCTCGAGCGGCACGGGGAAAGCGATCGCAGGACACGTGTTTCCGTCCACGGGCAGCGTGGGGCCGGGTGTCCCGAGCCCCTTGTTTCCGGTCCTGGGCGACGTGTGTGCTAGCCGGACCGTGTCTGGGTCCCACCTCGAGCGGCTCGGGTAAGGCGTTGCCACGACATGTTTGTCCGGCCACCAGTGGCATGGGTGCCAACTGTGCCTGGAAGCGGGAGGCTTTCGTCCGCCGGCTCAGGGACTGACCGTCCCGGAGGACAGAGGTTCGTTCCCGTGCGGGGCGGCGGCTCTCCGTCCCGAACCCCTAAGCTCTGTTGCACGGCGACCTGTGTGGCAGCCGCATCGTGGTTCGGGTCCCACCTCGAGCGGCACGGGGAAAGCGACCGCTCGACAAGTGTTTCCGTCCACGGGCAGCGTGGGGCCGGGTGTCCCGAGCCCCTTGTTTCCGGTCGTGGGCAACGTGTGCGCTAGCCGGACCGTGTCCGGGTCCCACCTCGAGCGGCACGGCGAATGCGATGTCACGACACGGGTGACCGGCCAGAAGCTGCTTGGGTGCCAGCCGTGCCGGGAAGTGGGAGGCTGTCGTTTGCCGGCTCGGGGACTGGCCGTCCCGGAGAACGGAGGTTCGTTCTCGTGCGGGGCGGCAGCCGGACGTACTGAGCCCCAGGACTCCGGTCCCGGACGAAGTGTTTGCTAGCCGCAACGGGGTCAGGATCGCACCTCGGGTGGCTCTGGTATGGCGATCGCAGGACACGGGTGTCCGTCCACGGGCAGCGTGGGGCCGGGTGTCCCGAACCCCTTGTTTCTGGTCCTGGGCTACGTGTGTGCTAGCCGAACCGTGTCCGGGTCCCGTTTCTGGTGGCTTGTGGAAGGCGATGCCACGACACCGTTGTCCGGCCACCAGTGGCATGGGTGCCAGCTGTGCCTGGAAGCGGGAGGCTTTCGTCCGCCGGCTCACGGACTGACCGTCCCGGAGGACAGAGGTTCGTTCCCGTGCGGGGCGGCGGCTCTCCGTCCCGAACCCCTAAGCTCTGTTGCACGGCGACCTGTGTGGTAGTAGCACCGCGGTCCGGGTCCCACCTCGAGCGGCACGGGGAAAGTGATCGCAGGACACAGGTGTCCGTCCACGGGCAGCGTGGGGCCGGGTGTCCCGAGCCCCTTGTTTCCGGTCCTGGGCGACGTGTGCGACCCAGACCGTGTCCGGGTCCCGTTTCAAGCGGCTCGGGTAAGGCGATGCCACGACACGGTTGTCCGGTCACGAGTGGAATGGGTGCCAACTGTGCCGGAAGAGCGAGGCTGTCGTCCGCCGGCTCGCGGGCTGACCGTCCCGGAGAACGGAGGTTCGTTCCCGTGCGGGGCGGCAGCCGGACGTACTGAGCCCCAGGACTCCGGTCCCGGACGAAGTGTTTGCTAGCCGCAACGGGGTCAGGATCGCACGTCGGGAGGCTCTGGTATGGCGATCGCAGGACACGGGTGTCCGTCCACGGGCAGCGTGGGGCCGGGTGTCCC
This sequence comes from Somateria mollissima, assembly GCA_951411735.1. Classification (NCBI taxonomy): domain Eukaryota; kingdom Metazoa; phylum Chordata; class Aves; order Anseriformes; family Anatidae; genus Somateria; species Somateria mollissima. The sequence continues at coordinate 165,792 of CATOCB010000055.1, forward strand.
GAGCCCCTTGTTTCTGGTCCTGGGCTACGTGTGTGCTAGCCGAACTGTGTCCGGGTCCCGTTTCTGGTGGCTTGTGGAAGGCGATGCCACGACACCGTTGTCCGGCCACCAGTGGCATGGGTGCCAGCTGTGCCTGGAAGCGGGAGGCTTTCGTCCGCCGGCTCGGGGACTGAACGTCCCGGAGGACAGAGGTTCGTTCCTGTGCGGGGCGGCGGCCGTCCGTCCCGAACCCTTAAGCTCTGTTGCACGGCGACCTGTGTGGTAGCAGCACCGCGGTCCGGGTCCTACCTCGAGCGGCACGGGGAAAGCGATCGCAGGACACGTGTTTCCGTCCACGGGCAGCGTGGGTCCGGGTGTCCCGAGCCCCTTGTTTCCGGTCCTGGGCGACGTGTGTGCTAGCCGGACCGTGTCTGGGTCCCACCTCGAGCGGCTCGGGTAAGGCGTTGCCACGACATGTTTGTCCGGCCACCAGTGGAATGGGTGCCAACTGTGCCGGAAGAGGGAGGCTGTCGTCCGCCGGCTCGCGGGCTGACCGTCCCGGAGGACAGAGGTTCGTTCCCGTGCGGGGCGGCGGCCGTCCGTCCCGAACCCCTAAGCTCTGTTGCACGGCGACCTGTGTGGCAGCCACATCGCGGTCCGGGTCCCACCTCGAGCGGCACGGGGAAAGCGACCGCTCGACAAGTGTTTCTGTCCACGGGCAGCGTAGGGCCGGGTGTCCCGAGCCCCTTGTTTCCGGTCGTGGGCAACGTGGGCGCTAGCCGGACCGTGTCCGGGTCCCACCTCGAGCGGCACGGCGAATGCGATGTCACGACACGGGTGACCGGCCAGAAGCTGCTTGGGTGCCAGCCGTGCCGGGAAGTGGGAGGCTGTCGTTTGCCGGCTCGGGGACTGGCCGTCCCGGAGAACGGAGGTTCGTTCCCGTGCGGGGCGGCAGCCGGACGTACTGAGCCCCAGGACTCCGGTCCCGGCCGAAGTGTTTGCTAGCCGCAACGGGGTCAGGATCGCACCTCGGGTGGCTCTGGTATGGCGATCGCAGGACACGGGTGTCCGTCCACGGGCAGCGTGGGGCCGGCTGTGCCGAGCCCCTTGTTTCCGGTCCTGGGCGACGTGTGTGCTAGCCGGACCGTGTCTGGGTCCCACCTCGAGCGGCTCGGGTAAGGCTTTGCCACGACACCGTTGTCCGGCCACCAGTGGCATGGGTGCCAGCTGTGCCTGGAAGCGGGAGGCTGTCGTCCGCCGGCTCGGGGACTGACCGTCCCGGAGGACAGAGGTTCGTTCCCGTGCGGGGCGGCGGCCGTCCGTCCCGAACCCCTAAGCTCTGTTGCACGGCGACCTGTGTGGTAGCAGCACCGCGGTCCGGGTCCCACCTCGAGCGGCACGGGGAAAGCGATCGCAGGACACGTGTTTCCGTCCACGGGCAGCGTGGGGCCGGGTGTCCCGAGCCCCTTGTTTCCGGTCCTGGGCGACGTGTGTGCTAGCCGGACCGTGTCTGGGTCCCACCTCGAGCGGCTCGGGTAAGGCGTTGCCACGACATGTTTGTCCGGCTACGAGTGGAATGGGTGCCAACTGTGCCGGAAAAGGGAGGCTGTCGTCCGCCGGCTCGCGGGCTGATCGTCCCGGAGAACGGAGGTTCGTTCCCGTGCGGGGCGGCGGCTGTCCGTCCCGAACCCCTAAGCTCTGTTGCACGGCGACCTGTGTGGCAGCCGCACGTCGGTTCGGGTCCCATCTCGAGCGGCACGGGGAAAGCGATCGCAGGACACGTGTTTCCGTCCACGGGCAGCGTGGGGCCGGGTGTCCCGAGCCCCTTGTTTCCGGTCCTGGGCTACGTGTGTGCTAGCCGAACCGTGTCCGGGTCCCGTTTCTGGTGGCTTGTGGAAGGCGATGCCACGACACCGTTGTCCGGCCACCAGTGGCATGGGTGCCAGCTGTGCCTGGAAGCGGGAGGCTTTCGTCCGCCGGCTCAGAGACTGACCGTCCCGGAGGACAGAGGTTCGTTCCCGTGCGGGGCGGCGGCTGTCCGTCCCGAAGCCCTAAGCTCTGTTGCACGGCGACCTGTGTGGCAGCCGCATCGTGGTTCGGGTCCCACCTCGAGCGGCACGGGGAAAGCGACCGCTCGACAAGTGTTTCCGTCCACGGGCAGCGTAGGGCCGGGTGTCCCGAGCCCCTTGTTTCCGGTCGTGGGCAACGTGTGTGTTAGCCGGACCGTGTCCGGGTCCCACCTCGAGCGGCACGGCGAATGCGATGTCACGACATGGGTGACTGGCCAGAAGCTGCTTGGGTGCCAGCCGTGCCGGGAAGTGGAGGCTGTCGTTTGCCGGCTCGGGGACTGGCCGTCCTGGAGAACGGAGGTTCGTTCCCGTGCGGGGCGGCAGCCGGACGTACTGAGCCCCAGGACTCCGGTCCCGGCCGAAGTGTTTGCTAGCCGCAACGGGGTCAGGATCGCACCTCGGGTGGCTCTGGTATGGCGATCGCAGGACACGGGTGTCCGTCCATGGGCAGCGTGGGGCCGGCTGTCCCGAGCCCCTTGTTTCCGGTCCTGGGCGACGTGTGTGCTAGCCGGACCGTGTCTGGGTCCCACCTCGAGCGGCTCGGGTAAGGCGTTGCCACGACATGTTTGTCCGGCCACGAGTGGAATGGGTGCCAACTGTGCCGGAAGAGGGAGGCTGTCGTCCGCCGGCTCGCGGGCTGACCGTCCCGGAGGACAGAGGTTCGTTCCCGTGCGGGGCGGCGGCCGTCCGTCCCGAACCCCTAAGCTCTGTTGCACGGCGACCTGTGTAGCAGCCGCATCGTGGTTCGGGTCCCACCTCGAGCGGCACGGGGAAAGCGATCGCAGGACACGTGTTTCCGTCCAGGGGCAGCGTGGGGCCGGGTGTCCCGAGCCCCTTGTTTCCGGTCCTGGGCGACGTGTGCGACCCAGACCGTGTCCGGGTCCCGTTTCAAGCGGCTCGGGTAAGGCGATGCCACGACACGGTTGTCCGGTCACGAGTGGAATGGGTGCCAACTGTTCCGGAAGAGCGAGGCTTTCGTCCGCCGGCTAAGGGACTGACCGTCCCGGAGAACGGAGGTTCGTTCCCGTGTGGGGTGTCGGCCGTCCGTCCCGAACCCCTAAGCTCTGTTGCACGGCGACCTGTGTGGCAGCCACATCGCGGTCCGGGTCCCACCTCGAACGGCTGGGGGACGGCGATGCCACGACACGGGTGTCCAGCCACAAACTGCTTGGGTGCCAGCCGTGCCGGGAAGTGGGAGGCTGTCGTTTGCCGGCTCGGGGACTGGCCGTCCCGGAGAACGGAGGTTCGTTCCCGTGCGGGGCGGCAGCCGGACGTACTGAGCCCCAGGACTCCGGTCCCGGACGAAGTGTTTGCTAGCCGCAACGGGGTCAGGATCGCACGTCGGGAGGCTCTGGTATGGCGATCGCAGGACACGGGTGTCCGTCCACGGGCAGCGTGGGCCGGCTGTCCCTAGCCCCTTGTTTCTGGTCCTGGGCTACGTGTGTGCTAGCCGAACCGTGTCCGGGTCCCGTTTCTGGTGGCTTTTGGAAGGCGATGCCACGACACCGTTGTCCGGCCATCAGTGGCATGGATGCCAGCTGTGCCTGGAAGCGGGAGGCTTTCGTCCGCCGGCTCGGGGACTGAACGTCCCGGAGGACAGAGGTTCGTTCCTGTGCGGGGCGGCGGCCGTCCGTCCCGAACCCTTAAGCTCTGTTGCACGGCGACCTGTGTGGTAGCAGCACCGCGGTCCGGGTCCTACCTCGAGCGGCACGGGGAAAGCGATCGCAGGACACGTGTTTCCGTCCACGGGCAGCGTGGGGCCGGGTGTCCCGAGCCCCTTGTTTCCGGTCCTGGGCGACGTGTGTGCTAGCCGGACCGTGTCTGGGTCCCACCTCGAGCGGCTCGAGTAAGGCGTTGCCACGACATGTTTGTCCGGCCACGAGTGGAATGGGTGCCAACTGTGCCGGAAGAGGGAGGCTGTCGTCCGCCGGCTCAGGGACTGACCGTCCCGGAGGACAGAGGTTCGTTCCCGTGCGGGGCGGCGGCTCTCCGTCCCGAAGCCCTAAGCTCTGTTGCACGGCGACCTGTGTGGCAGCCGCATCGTGGTTCGGGTCCCACCTCGAGCGGCACGGGGAAAGCGATCGCAGGACGCGTGTTTCCGTCCACGGGCAGCGTGGGGCCGGGTGTCCCGAGCCCCTTGTTTCCGGTCCTGGGCGACGTGTGCGACCCAGACCGTGTCCGGGTCCCGTTTCAAGCGGCTCGGGTAAGGCGATGCCACGACACGGTTGTCCGGTCACGAGTGGAATGGGTGCCAACTGTGCCGGAAGAGCGAGGCTGTCGTCCGCCGGCTCGCGGGCTGACCGTCCCGGAGAACGGAGGTTCGTTCCCGTGTGGGGTGTCGGCCGTCCGTCCCGAAGCCCTAAGCTCTGTTGCACGGCGACCTGTGTGGCAGCCACATCGCGGTCCGGGTCCCACCTCGAACGGCTCGGGGACGGCGATGCCACGACACGGGTGTCCAGCCACAAGCTGCTTGGGTGCCAGCCGTGCCGGGAAGTGGGAGGCTGTGGTTTGCCGGCTCGGGGACTGGCCGTCCCGGAGAACGGAGGTTCGTTCCCGTGCGGGGCGGCAGCCGGACGTACTGAGCCCCAGGACTCCGGTCCCGGACGAAGTGTTTGCTAGCCGCAACGGGGTCAGGATCGCACCTCGGGAGGCTCTGGTATGGCGATCGCAGGACACGGGTGTCCGTCCACGGGCAGCGTGGGCCGGCTGTCCCTAGCCCCTTGTTTCTGGTCCTGGGCTACGTGTGTGCTAGCCGAACCGTGTCCGGGTCCCGTTTCTGGTGGCTTTTGGAAGGCGATGCCACGACACCGTTGTCCGGCCACCAGTGGCATGGGTGCCAGCTGTGCCTGGAAGCGGGAGGCTTTCGTCCGCCGGCTCGGGGACTGAACGTCCCGGAGGACAGAGGTTCGTTCCTGTGCGGGGCGGCGGCCGTCCGTCCCGAACCCTTAAGCTCTGTTGCACGGCGACCTGTGTGGTAGCAGCACCGCGGTCCGGGTCCTACCTCGAGCGGCACGGGGAAAGCGATCGCAGGACACGTGTTTCCGTCCACGGGCAGCGTGGGGCCGGGTGTCCCGAGCCCCTTGTTTCCGGTCCTGGGCGACGTGTGTGCTAGCCGGACCGTGTCTGGGTCCCACCTCGAGCGGCTCGGGTAAGGCGTTGCCACGACATGTTTGTCCGGCCACCAGTGGCATGGGTGCCAGCTGTGCCTGGAAGCGGGAGGCTTTCGTCCGCCGGCTCAGGGACTGACCGTCCCGGAGGACAGAGGTTCGTTCCCGTGCGGGGCGGCGGCTCTCCGTCCCGAACCCCTAAGCTCTGTTGCACGGCGACCTGTGTGGCAGCCGCATCGTGGTTCGGGTCCCACCTCGAGCGGCACGGGGAAAGCGACCGCTCGACAAGTGTTTCCGTCCACGGGCAGCGTGGGGCCGGGTGTCCCGAGCCCCTTGTTTCCGGTCGTGGGCAACGTGTGCGCTAGCCGGACCGTGTCCGGGTCCCACCTCGAGCGGCACGGCGAATGCGATGTCACGACACGGGTGACCGGCCAGAAGCTGCTTGGGTGCCAGCCGTGCCGGGAAGTGGGAGGCTGTCGTTTGCCGGCTCGGGGACTGGCCGTCCCGGAGAACGGAGGTTCGTTCTCGTGCGGGGCGGCAGCCGGACGTACTGAGCCCCAGGACTCCGGTCCCGGACGAAGTGTTTGCTAGCCGCAACGGGGTCAGGATCGCACCTCGGGTGGCTCTGGTATGGCGATCGCAGGACACGGGTGTCCGTCCACGGGCAGCGTGGGGCCGGGTGTCCCGAACCCCTTGTTTCTGGTCCTGGGCTACGTGTGTGCTAGCCGAACCGTGTCCGGGTCCCGTTTCTGGTGGCTTGTGGAAGGCGATGCCACGACACCGTTGTCCGGCCACCAGTGGCATGGGTGCCAGCTGTGCCTGGAAGCGGGAGGCTTTCGTCCGCCGGCTCACGGACTGACCGTCCCGGAGGACAGAGGTTCGTTCCCGTGCGGGGCGGCGGCTCTCCGTCCCGAACCCCTAAGCTCTGTTGCACGGCGACCTGTGTGGTAGTAGCACCGCGGTCCGGGTCCCACCTCGAGCGGCACGGGGAAAGTGATCGCAGGACACAGGTGTCCGTCCACGGGCAGCGTGGGGCCGGGTGTCCCGAGCCCCTTGTTTCCGGTCCTGGGCGACGTGTGCGACCCAGACCGTGTCCGGGTCCCGTTTCAAGCGGCTCGGGTAAGGCGATGCCACGACACGGTTGTCCGGTCACGAGTGGAATGGGTGCCAACTGTGCCGGAAGAGCGAGGCTGTCGTCCGCCGGCTCGCGGGCTGACCGTCCCGGAGAACGGAGGTTCGTTCCCGTGCGGGGCGGCAGCCGGACGTACTGAGCCCCAGGACTCCGGTCCCGGACGAAGTGTTTGCTAGCCGCAACGGGGTCAGGATCGCACGTCGGGAGGCTCTGGTATGGCGATCGCAGGACACGGGTGTCCGTCCACGGGCAGCGTGGGGCCGGGTGTCCCGAGCCCCTTGTTTCTGGTCCTGGGCTACGTGTGTGCTAGCCGAACCGTGTCCGGGTCCCGTTTCTGGTGGCTTGTGGAAGGCGATGCCACGACACCGTTGTCCGGCCACCAGTGGCATGGGTGCCAGCTGTGCCTGGAAGCGGGAGGCTTTCGTCCGCCGGCTCGGGGACTGAACGTCCCGGAGGACAGAGGTTCGTTCCTGTGCGGGGCGGCGGCCGTCCGTCCCGAACCCTTAAGCTCTGTTGCACGGCGACCTGTGTGGTAGCAGCACCGCGGTCCGGGTCCTACCTCGAGCGGCACGGGGAAAGCGATCGCAGGACACGTGTTTCCGTCCACGGGCAGCGTGGGGCCGGGTGTCCCGAGCCCCTTGTTTCCGGTCCTGGGCGACGTGTGTGCTAGCCGGACCGTGTCTGGGTCCCACCTCGAGCGGCTCGGGTAAGGCGTTGCCACGACATGTTTGTCCGGCCACCAGTGGAATGGGTGCCAACTGTGCCGGAAGAGGGAGGCTGTCGTCCGCCGGCTCGCGGGCTGACCGTCCCGGAGGACAGAGGTTCGTTCCCGTGCGGGGCGGCGGCCGTCCGTCCCGAACCCCTAAGCTCTGTTGCACGGCGACCTGTGTGGCAGCCACATCGCGGTCCGGGTCCCACCTCGAGCGGCACGGGGAAAGCGACCGCTCGACAAGTGTTTCTGTCCACGGGCAGCGTAGGGCCGGGTGTCCCGAGCCCCTTGTTTCCGGTCGTGGGCAACGTGGGCGCTAGCCGGACCGTGTCCGGGTCCCACCTCGAGCGGCACGGCGAATGCGATGTCACGACACGGGTGACCGGCCAGAAGCTGCTTGGGTGCCAGCCGTGCCGGGAAGTGGGAGGCTGTCGTTTGCCGGCTCGGGGACTGGCCGTCCCGGAGAACGGAGGTTCGTTCCCGTGCGGGGCGGCAGCCGGACGTACTGAGCCCCAGGACTCCGGTCCCGGCCGAAGTGTTTGCTAGCCGCAACGGGGTCAGGATCGCACCTCGGGTGGCTCTGGTATGGCGATCGCAGGACACGGGTGTCCGTCCACGGGCAGCGTGGGGCCGGCTGTGCCGAGCCCCTTGTTTCCGGTCCTGGGCGACGTGTGTGCTAGCCGGACCGTGTCTGGGTCCCACCTCGAGCGGCTCGGGTAAGGCTTTGCCACGACACCGTTGTCCGGCCACCAGTGGCATGGGTGCCAGCTGTGCCTGGAAGCGGGAGGCTGTCGTCCGCCGGCTCGGGGACTGACCGTCCCGGAGGACAGAGGTTCGTTCCCGTGCGGGGCGGCGGCCGTCCGTCCCGAACCCCTAAGCTCTGTTGCACGGCGACCTGTGTGGTAGCAGCACCGCGGTCCGGGTCCCACCTCGAGCGGCACGGGGAAAGCGATCGCAGGACACGTGTTTCCGTCCACGGGCAGCGTGGGGCCGGGTGTCCCGAGCCCCTTGTTTCCGGTCCTGGGCGACGTGTGTGCTAGCCGGACCGTGTCTGGGTCCCACCTCGAGCGGCTCGGGTAAGGCGTTGCCACGACATGTTTGTCCGGCTACGAGTGGAATGGGTGCCAACTGTGCCGGAAAAGGGAGGCTGTCGTCCGCCGGCTCGCGGGCTGATCGTCCCGGAGAACGGAGGTTCGTTCCCGTGCGGGGCGGCGGCTGTCCGTCCCGAAGCCCTAAGCTCTGTTGCACGGCGACCTGTGTGGCAGCCGCACGTCGGTTCGGGTCCCATCTCGAGCGGCACGGGGAAAGCGATCGCAGGACACGTGTTTCCGTCCACGGGCAGCGTGGGGCCGGGTGTCCCGAGCCCCTTGTTTCCGGTCCTGGGCTACGTGTGTGCTAGCCGAACCGTGTCCGGGTCCCGTTTCTGGTGGCTTGTGGAAGGCGATGCCACGACACCGTTGTCCGGCCACCAGTGGCATGGGTGCCAGCTGTGCCTGGAAGCGGGAGGCTTTCGTCCGCCGGCTCAGAGACTGACCGTCCCGGAGGACAGAGGTTCGTTCCCGTGCGGGGCGGCGGCTGTCCGTCCCGAAGCCCTAAGCTCTGTTGCACGGCGACCTGTGTGGCAGCCGCATCGTGGTTCGGGTCCCACCTCGAGCGGCACGGGGAAAGCGACCGCTCGACAAGTGTTTCCGTCCACGGGCAGCGTAGGGCCGGGTGTCCCGAGCCCCTTGTTTCCGGTCGTGGGCAACGTGTGTGTTAGCCGGACCGTGTCCGGGTCCCACCTCGAGCGGCACGGCGAATGCGATGTCACGACATGGGTGACTGGCCAGAAGCTGCTTGGGTGCCAGCCGTGCCGGGAAGTGGAGGCTGTCGTTTGCCGGCTCGGGGACTGGCCGTCCTGGAGAACGGAGGTTCGTTCCCGTGCGGGGCGGCAGCCGGACGTACTGAGCCCCAGGACTCCGGTCCCGGCCGAAGTGTTTGCTAGCCGCAACGGGGTCAGGATCGCACCTCGGGTGGCTCTGGTATGGCGATCGCAGGACACGGGTGTCCGTCCATGGGCAGCGTGGGGCCGGCTGTCCCGAGCCCCTTGTTTCCGGTCCTGGGCGACGTGTGTGCTAGCCGGACCGTGTCTGGGTCCCACCTCGAGCGGCTCGGGTAAGGCGTTGCCACGACATGTTTGTCCGGCCACGAGTGGAATGGGTGCCAACTGTGCCGGAAGAGGGAGGCTGTCGTCCGCCGGCTCGCGGGCTGACCGTCCCGGAGGACAGAGGTTCGTTCCCGTGCGGGGCGGCGGCCGTCCGTCCCGAACCCCTAAGCTCTGTTGCACGGCGACCTGTGTAGCAGCCGCATCGTGGTTCGGGTCCCACCTCGAGCGGCACGGGGAAAGCGATCGCAGGACACGTGTTTCCGTCCAGGGGCAGCGTGGGGCCGGGTGTCCCGAGCCCCTTGTTTCCGGTCCTGGGCGACGTGTGCGACACAGACCGTGTCCGGGTCCCATTTGAAGCGGCTCGGGTAAGGCGATGCCACGAGACGGTTGTCCGGTCACGAGTGGAATGGGTGCCAACTGTGCCGGAAGAGCGAGGCTGTCGTCCGCCGGCTCGCGGGCTGACCGTCCCGGAGAACGGACGTTCGTTCCCGTGCGGGGCGGCGGCCGTCCGTCCCGAAGCCCTAAGCTCTGTTGCACGGCGACCTGTGTGGCAGCCACATCGCGGTCCGGGTCCCACCTCGAACGGCTCGGGGACGGCGATGCCACGACACGGGTGTCCAGCCACAAGCTGCTTGGGTGCCAGCCGTGCCGGGAAGTGGGAGGCTGTCGTTTGCCGGCTCGGGGACTGGCCGTCCCGGAGAACGGAGGTTCGTTCCCGTGCGGGGCGGCAGCCGGACGTACTGAGCCCCAGGACTCCGGTCCCGGCCGAAGTGTTTGCTAGCCGCAACGGGGTCAGGATCGCACCTCGGGTGGCTCTGGTATGGCGATCGCAGGACACGGGTGTCCGTCCACGGGCAGCGTGGGCCGGCTGTCCCTAGCCCCTTGTTTCTGGTCCTGGGCTACGTGTGTGCTAGCCGAACCGTGTCCGGGTCCCGTTTCTGGTGGCTTGTGGAAGGCGATGCCACGACACCGTTGTCCGGCCACCAGTGGCATGGGTGCCAACTGTGCCTGGAAGCGGGAGGCTTTCGTCCGCCGGCTCAGGGACTGACCGTCCCGGAGACCGGAGGTTCGTTCTCGTGCTGGGCGGCGGCCGTCCGTCCAGAACCCCTAAGCTCTGTTGCACGGCGACCTGTGTGGTAGCAGCACCGCGGTCCGGGTCCTACCTCGAGCGGCACGGGGAAGCGATCGCAGGACACGTGTTTCCGTCCACGGGCAGCGTGGGTCCGGGTGTCCCGAGCCCCTTGTTTCCGGTCCTGGGCGACGTGTGTGCTAGCCGGACCGTGTCTGGGTCCCACCTCGAGCGGCTCGGGTAAGGCGTTGCCACGACATGTTTTCCGGCCACCAGTGGCATGGGTGCCAACTGTGCCTGGAAGAGGGAAGCTTTCGTCCGCCGCCTCAGGGACTGACCGTCCCGGAGGACAGAGGTTCGTTCCCGTGCGGGGCGGCGGCTCTCCGTCCCGAAGCCCTAAGCTCTGTTGCACGGCGACCTGTGTGGCAGCCGCATCGTGGTTCGGGTCCCACCTCGAGCGGCACGGGGAAAGCGACCGCTCGACAAGTGTTTCCGTCCACGGGCAGCGTGGGGCCGGGTGTCCCGAGCCCCTTGTTTCCGGTCCTGGGCGACGTGTGCGCTAGCCGGACCGTGTCTGGGTCCCACCTCGAGCGGCACGGCGAATGCGATGTCACGACACGGGTGACCGGCCAGAAGCTGCTTGGGTGCCAGCCGTGCCGGGAAGTGGGAGGCTGTCGTTAGCCGGCTCGGGGACTGACCGTCCCGGAGGACAGAGGTTCGTTCCCGTGCGGGGCGGCGGCCGTCCGTCCCGAACCCTTAAGCTCTGTTGCACGGCGACCTGTGTGGCAGCCGCATCGTGGTTCGGGTCCCACATCGAGCGGCACGGGGAAAGCGATCGCAGGACACAGGTGTCCGTCCACGGGCAGCGTGGGGCCGGGTGTCCCGAGCCCCTTGTTTCCGGTCCTGGGCGACGTGTGCGCTAGCCGGACCGTGTCCGGGTCCCACCTCGAGCGGCACGGCGAATGCGATGTCACGACACGGGTGACCGGCCAGAAGCTGCTTGGGTGCCAGCCGTGCCGGGAAGTGGGAGGCTGTCGTTTGCCGGCTCGGGGACTGACCGTCCCGGAGACCGGAGGTTCGTTCTCGTGCGGGGCGGCGGCCGTCCGTCCAGAACCCCTAAGCTCTGTTGCACGGCGACCTGTGTGGTAGCAGCACCGCGGTCCGGGTCCTACCTCGAGCGGCACGGGGAAAGCGATCGCAGGACACGTGTTTCCGTCCACGGGCAGCGTGGGGCCGGGTGTCCCGAGCCCCTTGTTTCCGGTCCTGGGCGACGTGTGTGCTAGCCGGACCGTGTCTGGGTCCCACCTCGAGCGGCACGGCGAATGCGATGTCACGACACGGGTGACCGGCCACAAGCTGCTTGGGTGCCAGCCTTGCCCGGAAGTGGGAGGCTGTCGTTTGCCGGCTCGGGGACTGGCCGTCCCGGAGAACGAAGGTTCGTTCCCGTGCGGGGCGGCAGCCGGACGTACTGAGCCCCAGGACTCCGGTCCCGGACGAAGTGTTTGCTAGCCGCAACGGGGTCAGGATCGCACCTCGGGTGGCTCTGGTATGGCGATCGCAGGACACGGGTGTCCGTCCACGGGCAGCGTGGGGCCGGGTGTCCCGAGCCCCTTGTTTCCGGTCCTGGGCTACGTGTGTGCTAGCCGAACCGTGTCCGGGTCCCGTTTCTGGTGGCTTGTGGAAGGCGATGCCACGACACCGTTGTCCGGCCACCAGTGGCATGGGTGCCAGCTGTGCCTGGAAGCGGGAGGCTTTCGTCCGCCGGCTCAGGGACTGACCGTCCCGGAGACCGCAGGTTCGTTCCCGTGCGGGGCGGCGGCCGTCCGTCCCGAACCCCTAAGCTCTGTTGCACGGCGACCTGTGTGGCAGCCGCATCGTAGTTCGGGTCCCACCTCGAGCGGCACGGGGAAAGCGACCGCTCGACAAGTGTTACCGTCCACGGGCAGCGTAGGGCCGGGTGTCCCGAGCCCCTTGTTTCCGGTCGTGGGCAACGTGTGCGCTAGCCGGACCGTGTCCGGGTCCCACCTCGAGCGGCACGGCGAATGCGATGTCACGACACGGGTGACCGGCCAGAAGCTGCTTGGGTGCCAGCCGTGCCGGGAAGTGGGAGGCTGTCGTTTGCCGGCTCGGGGACTGGCCGTCCCGGAGAACGGAGGTTCGTTCCCGTGCGGGGCGGCAGCCGGACGTACTGAGCCCCAGGACTCCGGTCCCGGACGAAGTGTTTGCTAGCCGCAACGGGGTCAGGATCGCACCTCGGGAGGCTCTGGTATGGCGATCGCAGGACACGGGTGTCCGTCCACGGGCAGCGTGGGGCCGGGTGTCCCGAGCCCCTTGTTTCTGGTCCTGGGCTACGTGTGTGCTAGCCGAACCGTGTCCGGGTCCCGTTTCTGGTGGCTTGTGGAAGGCGATGCCACGACACCGTTGTCCGGCCACCAGTGGCATGGGTGCCAGCTGTGCCTGGAAGCGGGAGGCTTTCGTCCGCCGGCTCAGGGACTGACCGTCCCGGAGACCGGAGGTTCGTTCTCGTGCGGGGCGGCGGCCGTCCGTCCCGAACCCCTAAGCTCTGTTGCACGGCGACCTGTGTGGTAGCAGCACCGCGGTCCGGGTCCTACCTCGAGCGGCTCGGGGACGGCGATGCCACGACACGGGTGTCCAGCCACAAGCTGCTTGGGTGCCAGCCGTGCCGGGAAGTGGGAGGCTGTCGTTTGCCGGCTCGGGGACTGGCCGTCCCGGAGAACGGAGGTTCGTTCCCGTGCGGGGCGGCAGCCGGACGTACTGAGCCCCAGGACTCCGGTCCCGGACGAAGTGTTTGCTAGCCGCAACGGGGTCAGGATCGCACGTCGGGAGGCTCTGGTATGGCGATCGCAGGACACGGGTGTCCGTCCACGGGCAGCGTGGGGCCGGGTGTCCCGAGCCCCTTGTTTCTGGTCCTGGGCTACGTGTGTGCTAGCCGAACCGTGTCCGGGTCCCGTTTCTGGTGGCTTGTGGAAGGCGATGCCACGACACCGTTGTCCGGCCACCAGTGGCATGGGTGCCAGCTGTGCCTGGAAGCGGGAGGCTTTCGTCCGCCGGCTCAGGGACTGACCGTCCCGGAGACCGGAGGTTCGTTCTCGTGCGGGGCGGCGGCCGTCCGTCCAGAACCCCTAAGCTCTGTTGCACGGCGACCTGTGTGGTAGCAGCACCGCGGTCCGGGTCCTACCTCGAGCGGCACGGGGAAAGCGATCGCAGGACACGTGTTTCCGTCCACGGGCAGCGTGGGTCCGGGTGTCCCGAGCCCCTTGTTTCCGGTCCTGGGCGACGTGTGTGCTAGCCGAACCGTGTCCGGGTCCCGTTTCTGGTGGCTTGTGGAAGGCGATGCCACGACACCGTTGTCCGGCCACCAGTGGCATGGGTGCCAGCTGTGCCTGGAAGCGGGAGGCTTTCGTCCACCGGCTCAGGGACTGACCGTCCCGGAGACCGCAGGTTCGTTCCCGTGCGGGGCGGCGGCCGTCCGTCCCGAACCCCTAAGCTCTGTTGCACGGCGACCTGTGTGGCAGCCGCATCGTAGTTCGGGTCCCACCTCGAGCGGCACGGGGAAAGCGACCGCTCGACAAGTGTTTCCGTCCACGGGCAGCGTAGGGCCGGGTGTCCCGAGCCCCTTGTTTCCGGTCGTGGGCAACGTGTGCGCTAGCCGGACCGTGTCCGGGTCCCACCTCGAGCGGCACGGCGAATGCGATGTCACGACACGGGTGACCGGCCAGAAGCTGCTTGGGTGCCAGCCGTGCCGGGAAGTGGGAGGCTGTCGTTTGCCGGCTCGGGGACTGGCCGTCCCGGAGAACGGAGGTTCGTTCCCGTGCGGGGCGGCAGCCGGACGTACTGAGCCCCAGGACTCCGGTCCCGGACGAAGTGTTTGCTAGCCGCAACGGGGTCAGGATCGCACCTCGGGAGGCTCTGGTATGGCGATCGCAGGACACGGGTGTCCGTCCACGGGCAGCGTGGGGCCGGGTGTCCCGAGCCCCTTGTTTCTGGTCCTGGGCTACGTGTGTGCTAGCCGAACCGTGTCCGGGTCCCGTTTCTGGTGGCTTGTGGAAGGCGATGCCACGACACCGTTGTCCGGCCACCAGTGGCATGGGTGCCAGCTGTGCCTGGAAGCGGGAGGCTTTCGTCCGCCGGCTCAGGGACTGACCGTCCCGGAGACCGGAGGTTCGTTCTCGTGCGGGGCGGCGGCCGTCCGTCCAGAACCCCTAAGCTCTGTTGCACGGCGACCTGTGTGGTAGCAGCAACGCGGTCCGGGTCCTACCTCGAGCGGCACGGGGAAAGCGATCGCAGGACACGTGTTTCCGTCCACGGGCAGCGTGGGTCCGGGTGTCCCGAGCCCCTTGTTTCCGGTCCTGGGCGACGTGTGTGCTAGCCGGACCGTGTCTGGGTCCCACCTCGAGCGGCACGGCGAATGCGATGTCACGACACGGGTGACCGGCCACAAGCTGCTTGGGTGCCAGCCTTGCCCGGAAGTGGGAGGCTGTCGTTTGCCGGCTCGGGGACTGGCCGTCCCGGAGAACGAAGGTTCGTTCCCGTGCGGGGCGGCAGCCGGACGTACTGAGCCCCAGGACTCCGGTCCCGGACGAAGTGTTTGCTAGCCGCAACGGGGTCAGGATCGCACCTCGGGTGGCTCTGGTATGGCGATCGCAGGACACGGGTGTCCGTCCACGGGCAGCGTGGGGCCGGGTGTCCCGAGCCCCTTGTTTCCGGTCCTGGGCTACGTGTGTGCTAGCCGAACCGTGTCCGGGTCCCGTTTCTGGTGGCTTGTGGAAGGCGATGCCACGACACCGTTGTCCGGCCACCAGTGGCATGGGTGCCAGCTGTGCCTGGAAGCGGGAGGCTTTCGTCCACCGGCTCAGGGACTGACCGTCCCGGAGACCGCAGGTTCGTTCCCGTGCGGGGCGGCGGCTCTCCGTCCCGAAGCCCTAAGCTCTGTTGCACGGCGACCTGTGTGGCAGCCGCATCGTAGTTCGGGTCCCACCTCGAGCGGCACGGGGAAAGCGACCGCTCGACAAGTGTTACCGTCCACGGGCAGCGTAGGGCCGGGTGTCCCGAGCCCCTTGTTTCCGGTCGTGGGCAACGTGTGCGCTAGCCGGACCGTGTCCGGGTCCCACCTCGAGCGGCACGGCGAATGCGATGTCACGACACGGGTGACCGGCCAGAAGCTGCTTGGGTGCCAGCCGTGCCGGGAAGTGGGAGGCTGTCGTTTGCCGGCTCGGGGACTGGCCGTCCCGGAGAACGGAGGTTCGTTCCCGTGCGGGGCGGCAGCCGGACGTACTGAGCCCCAGGACTCCGGTCCCGGACGAAGTGTTTGCTAGCCGCAACGGGGTCAGGATCGCACGTCGGGAGGCTCTGGTATGGCGATCGCAGGACACGGGTGTCCGTCCACGGGCAGCGTGGGGCCGGGTGTCCCGAGCCCCTTGTTTCTGGTCCTGGGCTACGTGTGTGCTAGCCGAACCGTGTCCGGGTCCCGTTTCTGGTGGCTTGTGGAAGGCGATGCCACGACACCGTTGTCCGGCCACCAGTGGCATGGGTGCCAGCTGTGCCTGGAAGCGGGAGGCTTTCGTCCGCCGGCTCAGGGACTGACCGTCCCGGAGACCGGAGGTTCGTTCTCGTGCGGGGCGGCGGCCGTCCGTCCAGAACCCCTAAGCTCTGTTGCACGGCGACCTGTGTGGTAGCAGCACCGCGGTCCGGGTCCTACCTCGAGCGGCACGGGGAAAGCGATCGCAGGACACGTGTTTCCGTCCACGGGCAGCGTGGGTCCGGGTGTCCCGAGCCCCTTGTTTCCGGTCCTGGGCGACGTGTGTGCTAGCCGGACCGTGTCTGGGTCCCACCTCGAGCGGCACGGCGAATGCGATGTCACGACACGGGTGACCGGCCACAAGCTGCTTGGGTGCCAGCCTTGCCCGGAAGTGGGAGGCTGTCGTTTGCCGGCTCAGGGACTGGCCGTCCCGGAGAACGAAGGTTCGTTCCCGTGCGGGGCGGCAGCCGGACGTACTGAGCCCCAGGACTCCGGTCCCGGCCGAAGTGTTTGCTAGCCGCAACGGGGTCAGGATCGCACCTCGGGTGGCTCTGGTATGGCGATCGCAGGACACGGGTGTCCGTCCACTGGCAGCGTGGGGCCGGCTGTGCCGAGCCCCTTGTTTCCGGTCCTGGGCGACGTGTGTGCTAGCCGGACCGTGTCTGGGTCCCACCTCGAGCGGCTCGGGTAAGGCTTTGCCACGACACCGTTGTCCGGCCACCAGTGGCATGGGTGCCAGCTGTGCCTGGAAGTGGGAGGCTGTCGTCCGCCGGCTCGGGGACTGACCGTCCCGGAGGACAGAGGTTCGTTCCCGTGCGGGGCGGCGGCCGTCCGTCCCGAACCCCTAAGCTCTGTTGCACGGCGACCTGTGTGGTAGCAGCACCGCGGTCCGGGTCCCACCTCGAGCGGCACGGGGAAAGCGATCGCAGGACACGTGTTTCCGTCCACGGGCAGCGTGGGTCCGGGTGTCCCGAGCCCCTTGTTTCCGGTCGTGGGCAACGTGTGTGTTAGCCGGACCGTGTCCGGGTCCCACCTCGAGCGGCACGGCGAATGCGATGTCACGACACGGGTGACTGGCCAGAAGCTGCTTGGGTGCCAGCCGTGCCGGGAAGTGGGAGGCTGTCGTTTGCCGGCTCGGGGACTGGCCGTCCCGGAGAACGGAGGTTCGTTCCCGTGCGGGGCGGCAGCCGGACGTACTGAGCCCCAGGACTCCGGTCCCGGCCGAAGTGTTTGCTAGCCGCAACGGGGTCAGGATCGCACCTCGAGTGGCTCTGGTATGGCGATCGCAGGACACGGGTGTCCGTCCACGGGCAGCGTGGGGCCGGCTGTGCCGAGCCCCTTGTTTCCGGTCCTGGGCGACGTGTGTGCTAGCCGGACCGTGTCTGGGTCCCACCTCGAGCGGCTCGGGTAAGGCGTTGCCACGACATGTTTGTCCGGCCACGAGTGGAATGGGTGCCAACTGTGCCGGAAGAGGGAGGCTGTCGTCCGCCGGCTCGCGGGCTGACCGTCCCGGAGGACAGAGGTTCGTTCCCGTGCGGGGCGGCTGCTGTCCGTCCCGAAGCCCTAAGCTCTGTTGCACGGCAACCTGTGTGGCAGCCGCACCTCGGTTCGGGTACCATCTCGAGCTGCACGGGGAAAGCGATCGCAGGACACGTGTTTCCGTCCACGGGCAGCGTGGGGCCGGGTGTCCCGAGCCCCTTGTTTCCGGTCCTGGGCTACGTGTGTGCTAGCCGAACCGTGTCCGGGTCCCGTTTCTGGTGGCTTGTGGAAGGCGATGCCACGACACCGTTGTCCGGCCACCAGTGGCATGGGTGCCAGCTGTGCCTGGAAGCGGGAGGCTTTCGTCCGCCGGCTCAGAGACTGACCGTCCCGGAGGACAGAGGTTCGTTCCCGTGCGGGGCGGCGGCCGTCCGTCCCGAACCCTTAAGCTCTGTTGCACGGCGACCTGTGTGGTAGCAGCAACGCGGTCCGGGTCCTACCTCGAGCGGCACGGGGAAGCGATCGCAGGACACGTGTTTCCGTCCACGGGCAGCGTGGGTCCGGGTGTCCCGAGCCCCTTGTTTCCGGTCCTGGGCGACGTGTGTGCTAGCCGGACCGTGTCTGGGTCCCACCTCGAGCGGCTCGGGTAAGGCGTTGCCACGACATGTTTTCCGGCCACCAGTGGCATGGGTGCCAACTGTGCCGGAAGAGGGAAGCTTTCGTCCGCCGGCTCAGGGACTGACCGTCCCGGAGGACAGAGGTTCGTTCCCGTGCGGGGCGGCGGCTCTCCGTCCCGAAGCCCTAAGCTCTGTTGCACGGCGACCTGTGTGGCAGCCGCATCGTGGTTCGGGTCCCACCTCGAGCGGCACGGGGAAAGCGACCGCTCGACAAGTGTTTCCGTCCACGGGCAGCGTAGGGCCGGGTGTCCCGAGCCCCTTGTTTCCGGTCGTGGGCAACGTGTGTGTTAGCCGGACCGTGTCCGGGTCCCACCTCGAGCGGCACGGCGAATGCGATGTCACGACACGGGTGACTGGCCAGAAGCTGCTTGGGTGCCAGCCGTGCCGGGAAGTGGGAGGCTGTCGTTTGCCGGCTCGGGGACTGGCCGTCCTGGAGAACGGAGGTTCGTTCCCGTGCGGGGCGGCAGCCGGACGTACTGAGCCCCAGGACTCCGGTCCCGGCCGAAGTGTTTGCTAGCCGCAACGGGGTCAGGATCGCACCTCGGGTGGCTCTGGTATGGCGATCGCAGGACACGGGTGTCCGTCCACGGGCAGCGTGGGGCCGGCTGTGCCGAGCCCCTTGTTTCCGGTCCTGGGCGACGTGTGTGCTAGCCGGACCGTGTCTGGGTCCCACCTCTAGCGGCTCGGGTAAGGCTTTGCCACGACACCGTTGTCCGGCCACCAGTGGCATGGGTGCCAGCTGTGCCTGGAAGCGGGAGGCTGTCGTCCGCCGGCTCGGGGACTGACCGTCCCAGAGGACAGAGGTTCGTTCCCGTGCGGGGCGGCGGCCGTCCGTCCCGAACCCCTAAGCTCTGTTGCACGGCGACCTGTGTGGTAGCAGCACCGCGGTCCGGGTCCCACCTCGAGCGGCACGGGGAAAGCGATCGCAGGACACGTGTTTCCGTCCACGGGCAGCGTGGGGCCGGGTGTCCCGAGCCCCTTGTTTCCGGTCGTGGGCGACGTGTGTGCTAGCCGGACCGTGTCTGGGTCCCACCTCGAGCGGCTCGGGTAAGGCGTTGCCACGACATGTTTTCCGGCCACCAGTGGCATGGGTGCCAACTGTGCCGGAAGAGGGAAGCTTTCGTCCGCCGGCTCAGGGACTGACCGTCCCGGAGGACAGAGGTTCGTTCCCGTGCGGGGCGGCGGCTCTCCGTCCCGAAGCCCTAAGCTCTGTTACACGGCGACCTGTGTGGCAGCCGCATCGTGGTTCGGGTCCCACCTCGAGCGGCACGGGGAAAGCGATCGCAGGACACGTGTTTCCGTCCACGGGCAGCGTGGGTCCGGGTGTCCCGAGCCCCTTGTTTCCGGTCCTGGGCGACGTGTGTGCTAGCCGGACCGTGTCTGGGTCCCACCTCGAGCGGCACGGCGAATGCGATGTCACGACACGGGTGACCGGCCACAAGCTGCTTGGGTGCCAGCCTTGCCCGGAAGTGGGAGGCTGTCGTTTGCCGGCTCGGGGACTGGCCGTCCCGGAGAACGAAGGTTCATTCCCGTGCGGGGCGGCAGCCGGACGTACTGAGCCCCAGGACTCCGGTCCCGGACGAAGTGTTTGCTAGCCGCAACGGGGTCAGGATCGCACCTCGGGTGGCTCTGGTATGGCGATCGCAGGACACGGGTGTCCGTCCACGGGCAGCGTGGGGCCGGGTGTCCCGAGCCCCTTGTTTCCGGTCCTGGGCTACGTGTGTGCTAGCCGAACCGTGTCCGGGTCCCGTTTCTGGTGGCTTGTGGAAGGCGATGCCACGACACCGTTGTCCGGCCACCAGTGGCATGGGTGCCAGCTGTGCCTGGAAGCGGGAGGCTTTCGTCCACCGGCTCAGGGACTGACCGTCCCGGAGACCGCAGGTTCGTTCCCGTGCGGGGCGGCGGCCGTCCGTCCCGAACCCCTAAGCTCTGTTGCACGGCGACCTGTGTGGCAGCCGCATCGTAGTTCGGGTCCCACCTCGAGCGGCACGGGGAAAGCGACCGCTCGACAAGTGTTACCGTCCACGGGCAGCGTAGGGCCGGGTGTCCCGAGCCCCTTGTTTCCGGTCGTGGGCAACGTGTGCGC
Organism: Somateria mollissima; assembly: GCA_951411735.1. Classification (NCBI taxonomy): domain Eukaryota; kingdom Metazoa; phylum Chordata; class Aves; order Anseriformes; family Anatidae; genus Somateria; species Somateria mollissima. Next base: position 185,784 of record CATOCB010000055.1, read on the forward strand.
TAGCCGGACCGTGTCCGGGTCCCACCTCGAGCGGCACGGCGAATGCGATGTCACGACACGGGTGACCGGCCAGAAGCTGCTTGGGTGCCAGCCGTGCCGGGAAGTGGGAGGCTGTCGTTTGCCGGCTCGGGGACTGGCCGTCCCGGAGAACGGAGGTTCGTTCCCGTGCGGGGCGGCAGCCGGACGTACTGAGCCCCAGGACTCCGGTCCCGGACGAAGTGTTTGCTAGCCGCAACGGGGTCAGGATCGCACCTCGGGAGGCTCTGGTATGGCGATCGCAGGACACGGGTGTCCGTCCACGGGCAGCGTGGGGCCGGGTGTCCCGAGCCCCTTGTTTCTGGTCCTGGGCTACGTGTGTGCTAGCCGAACCGTGTCCGGGTCCCGTTTCTGGTGGCTTGTGGAAGGCGATGCCACGACACCGTTGTCCGGCCACCAGTGGCATGGGTGCCAGCTGTGCCTGGAAGCGGGAGGCTTTCGTCCGCCGGCTCAGGGACTGACCGTCCCGGAGACCGGAGGTTCGTTCTCGTGCGGGGCGGCGGCCGTCCGTCCAGAACCCCTAAGCTCTGTTGCACGGCGACCTGTGTGGTAGCAGCACCGCGGTCCGGGTCCTACCTCGAGCGGCACGGGGAAAGCGATCGCAGGACACGTGTTTCCGTCCACGGGCAGCGTGGGTCCGGGTGTCCCGAGCCCCTTGTTTCCGGTCCTGGGCGACGTGTGTGCTAGCCGGACCGTGTCTGGGTCCCACCTCGAGCGGCACGGCGAATGCGATGTCACGACACGGGTGACCGGCCACAAGCTGCTTGGGTGCCAGCCTTGCCCGGAAGTGGGAGGCTGTCGTTTGCCGGCTCGGGGACTGGCCGTCCCGGAGAACGAAGGTTCGTTCCCGTGCGGGGCGGCAGCCGGACGTACTGAGCCCCAGGACTCCGGTCCCGGCCGAAGTGTTTGCTAGCCGCAACGGGGTCAGGATCGCACCTCGGGTGGCTCTGGTATGGCGATCGCAGGACACGGGTGTCCGTCCACGGGCAGCGTGGGGCCGGGTGTCCCGAGCCCCTTGTTTCCGGTCCTGGGCTACGTGTGTGCTAGCCGAACCGTGTCCGGGTCCCGTTTCTGGTGGCTTGTGGAAGGCGATGCCACGACACCGTTGTCCGGCCACCAGTGGCATGGGTGCCAGCTGTGCCTGGAAGCGGGAGGCTTTCGTCCACCGGCTCAGGGACTGACCGTCCCGGAGACCGCAGGTTCGTTCCCGTGCGGGGCGGCGGCCGTCCGTCCCGAACCCCTAAGCTCTGTTGCACGGCGACCTGTGTGGCAGCCGCATCGTAGTTCGGGTCCCACCTCGAGCGGCACGGGGAAAGCGACCGCTCGACAAGTGTTACCGTCCACGGGCAGCGTAGGGCCGGGTGTCCCGAGCCCCTTGTTTCCGGTCGTGGGCAACGTGTGCGCTAGCCGGACCGTGTCCGGGTCCCACCTCGAGCGGCACGGCGAATGCGATGTCACGACACGGGTGACCGGCCAGAAGCTGCTTGGGTGCCAGCCGTGCCGGGAAGTGGGAGGCTGTCGTTTGCCGGCTCGGGGACTGGCCGTCCCGGAGAACGGAGGTTCGTTCCCGTGCGGGGCGGCAGCCGGACGTACTGAGCCCCAGGACTCCGGTCCCGGACGAAGTGTTTGCTAGCCGCAACGGGGTCAGGATCGCACGTCGGGAGGCTCTGGTATGGCGATCGCAGGACACGGGTGTCCGTCCACGGGCAGCGTGGGGCCGGGTGTCCCGAGCCCCTTGTTTCTGGTCCTGGGCTACGTGTGTGCTAGCCGAACCGTGTCCGGGTCCCGTTTCTGGTGGCTTGTGGAAGGCGATGCCACGACACCGTTGTCCGGCCACCAGTGGCATGGGTGCCAGCTGTGCCTGGAAGCGGGAGGCTGTCGTCCGCCGGCTCAGGGACTGACCGTCCCGGAGACCGGAGGTTCGTTCTCGTGCGGGGCGGCGGCCGTCCGTCCAGAACCCCTAAGCTCTGTTGCACGGCGACCTGTGTGGTAGCAGCACCGCGGTCCGGGTCCTACCTCGAGCGGCACGGGGAAAGCGATCGCAGGACACGTGTTTCCGTCCACGGGCAGCGTGGGTCCGGGTGTCCCGAGCCCCTTGTTTCCGGTCCTGGGCGACGTGTGTGCTAGCCGGACCGTGTCTGGGTCCCACCTCGAGCGGCACGGCGAATGCGATGTCACGACACGGGTGACCGGCCACAAGCTGCTTGGGTGCCAGCCTTGCCCGGAAGTGGGAGGCTGTCGTTTGCCGGCTCAGGGACTGGCCGTCCCGGAGAACGAAGGTTCGTTCCCGTGCGGGGCGGCAGCCGGACGTACTGAGCCCCAGGACTCCGGTCCCGGCCGAAGTGTTTGCTAGCCGCAACGGGGTCAGGATCGCACCTCGGGTGGCTCTGGTATGGCGATCGCAGGACACGGGTGTCCGTCCACGGGCAGCGTGGGGCCGGCTGTGCCGAGCCCCTTGTTTCCGGTCCTGGGCAACGTGTGTGCTAGCCGGACCGTGTCTGGGTCCCACCTCGAGCGGCTCGGGTAAGGCTTTGCCACGACACCGTTGTCCGGCCACCAGTGGCATGGGTGCCAGCTGTGCCTGGAAGCGGGAGGCTGTCGTCCGCCGGCTCGGGGACTGACCGTCCCGGAGGACAGAGGTTCGTTCCCGTGCGGGGCGGCGGCCGTCCGTCCCGAACCCCTAAGCTCTGTTGCACGGCGACCTGTGTGGTAGCAGCACCGCGGTCCGGGTCCCACCTCGAGCGGCACGGGGAAAGCGATCGCAGGACACGTGTTTCCGTCCACGGGCAGCGTGGGGCCGGGTGTCCCGAGCCCCTTGTTTCCGGTCCTGGGCGACGTGTGTGCTAGCCGGACCGTGTCTGGGTCCCACCTCGAGCGGCTCGGGTAAGGCGTTGCCACGACATGTTTGTCCGGCCACGAGTGGAATGGGTGCCAACTGTGCCGGAAGAGGGAGGCTGTCGTCCGCCGGCTCGCGGGCTGACCGTCCCGGAGGACAGAGGTTCGTTCCCGTGCGGGGCGGCTGCTGTCCGTCCCGAAGCCCTAAGCTCTGTTGCACGGCGACCTGTGTGGCAGCCGCACCTCGGTTCGGGTCCCATCTCGAGCGGCACGGGGAAAGCGATCGCAGGACACGTGTTTCCGTCCACGGGCAGCGTGGGGCCGGGTGTCCCGAGCCCCTTGTTTCCGGTCCTGGGCTACGTGTGTGCTAGCCGAACCGTGTCCGGGTCCCGTTTCTGGTGGCTTGTGGAAGGCGATGCCACGACACCGTTGTCCGGCCACCAGTGGCATGGGTGCCAGCTGTGCCTGGAAGCGGGAGGCTTTCGTCCGCCGGCTCAGAGACTGACCGTCCCGGAGGACAGAGGTTCGTTCCCGTGCGGGGCGGCGGCCGTCCGTCCCGAACCCTTAAGCTCTGTTGCACGGCGACCTGTGTGGTAGCAGCAACGCGGTCCGGGTCCTACCTCGAGCGGCACGGGGAAGCGATCGCAGGACACGTGTTTCCGTCCACGGGCAGCGTGGGTCCGGGTGTCCCGAGCCCCTTGTTTCCGGTCGTGGGCGACGTGTGTGCTAGCCGGACCGTGTCTGGGTCCCACCTCGAGCGGCTCGGGTAAGGCGTTGCCACGACATGTTTTCCGGCCACCAGTGGCATGGGTGCCAACTGTGCCGGAAGAGGGAAGCTTTCGTCCGCCGGCTCAGGGACTGACCGTCCCGGAGGACAGAGGTTCGTTCCCGTGCGGGGCGGCGGCTCTCCGTCCCGAAGCCCTAAGCTCTGTTGCACGGCGACCTGTGTGGCAGCCGCATCGTGGTTCGGGTCCCACCTCGAGCGGCACGGGGAAAGCGACCGCTCGACAAGTGTTTCCGTCCACGGGCAGCGTAGGGCCGGGTGTCCCGAGCCCCTTGTTTCCGGTCGTGGGCAACGTGTGTGTTAGCCGGACCGTGTCCGGGTCCCACCTCGAGCGGCACGGCGAATGCGATGTCACGACACGGGTGACTGGCCAGAAGCTGCTTGGGTGCCAGCCGTGCCGGGAAGTGGGAGGCTGTCGTTTGCCGGCTCGGGGACTGGCCGTCCTGGAGAACGGAGGTTCGTTCCCGTGCGGGGCGGCAGCCGGACGTACTGAGCCCCAGGACTCCGGTCCCGGCCGAAGTGTTTGCTAGCCGCAACGGGGTCAGGATCGCACCTCGGGTGGCTCTGGTATGGCGATCGCAGGACACGGGTGTCCGTCCACGGGCAGCGTGGGGCCGGCTGTGCCGAGCCCCTTGTTTCCGGTCCTGGGCGACGTGTGTGCTAGCCGGACCGTGTCTGGGTCCCACCTCTAGCGGCTCGGGTAAGGCTTTGCCACGACACCGTTGTCCGGCCACCAGTGGCATGGGTGCCAGCTGTGCCTGGAAGCGGGAGGCTGTCGTCCGCCGGCTCGGGGACTGACCGTCCCGGAGGACAGAGGTTCGTTCCCGTGCGGGGCGGCGGCCGTCCGTCCCGAACCCCTAAGCTCTGTTGCACGGCGACCTGTGTGGTAGCAGCACCGCGGTCCGGGTCCCACCTCGAGCGGCACGGGGAAAGCGATCGCAGGACACGTGTTTCCGTCCACGGGCAGCGTGGGGCCGGGTGTCCCGAGCCCCTTGTTTCCGGTCCTGGGCGACGTGTGTGCTAGCCGGACCGTGTCTGGGTCCCACCTCGAGCGGCTCGGGTAAGGCGTTGCCACGACATGTTTTCCGGCCACCAATGGCATGGGTGCCAACTGTGCCGGAAGAGGGAAGCTTTCGTCCGCCGGCTCAGGGACTGACCGTCCCGGAGGACAGAGGTTCGTTCCCGTGCGGGGCGGCGGCTCTCCGTCCCGAAGCCCTAAGCTCTGTTGCACGGCGACCTGTGTGGCAGCCGCATCGTGGTTCGGGTCCCACCTCGAGCGGCACGGGGAAAGCGATCGCAGGACACGTGTTTCCGTCCACGGGCAGCGTGGGGCCGGGTGTCCCGAGCCCCTTGTTTCCGGTCCTGAGCGACGTGTGCGACACAGACCGTGTCCGGGTCCCATTTCAAGCGGCTCGGGTAAGGCGATGCCACGAGACGGTTGTCCGGTCACGAGTGGAATGGGTGCCAACTGTGCCGGAAGAGCGAGGCTGTCGTCCGCCGGCTCGCGGGCTGACCGTCCCGGAGAACGGAGGTTCGTTCCCGTGCGGGGCGGCGGCCGTCCGTCCCGAAGCCCTAAGCTCTGTTGCACGGCGACCTGTGTGGCAGCCACATCGCGGTCCGGGTCCCACCTCGAACGGCTCGGGGACGGCGATGCCACGACACGGGTGTCCAGCCACAAGCTGCTTGGGTGCCAGCCGTGCCGGGAAGTGGGAGGCTGTCGTTTGCCGGCTCGGGGACTGGCCGTCCCGGAGAACGGAGGTTCGTTCCCGTGCGGGGCGGCAGCCGGACGTACTGAGCCCCAGGACTCCGGTCCCGGACGAAGTGTTTGCTAGCCGCAACGGAGTCAGGATCGCACGTCGGGAGGCTCTGGTATGGCGATCGCAGGACACGGGTGTCCGTCCACGGGCAGCGTGGGCCGGCTGTCCCTAGCCCCTTGTTTCTGGTCCTGGGCTACGTGTGTGCTAGCCGAACCGTGTCCGGGTCCCGTTTCTGGTGGCTTGTGGAAGGCTTTGCCACGACACCGTTGTCCGGCCACCAGTGGCATGGGTGCCAACTGTGCCTGGAAGCGGGAGGCTTTCGTCCGCCGGCTCAGGGACGGACCGTCCCGGAGACCGGAGGTTCGTTCTCGTGCGGGGCGGCGGCCGTCCGTCCAGAACCCCTAAGCTCTGTTGCACGGCGACCTGTGTGGTAGCAGCACCGCGGTCCGGGTCCTACCTCGAGCGGCACGGGGAAGCGATCGCAGAACACGTGTTTCCGTCCACGGGCAGCGTGGGTCCGGGTGTCCCGAGCCCCTTGTTTCCGGTCCTGGGCGACGTGTGTGCTAGCCGGACCGTGTCTGGGTCCCACCTCGAGCGGCACGGCGAATGCGATGTCACGACACGGGTGACCGGCCAGAAGCTGCTTGGGTGCCAGCCGTGCCCGGAAGTGGGAGGCTGTCGTTTGCCGGCTCGGGGACTGGCCGTCCTGGAGAACGGAGGTTCGTTCCCGTGCGGGGCGGCAGCCGGACGTACTGAGCCCCAGGACTCCGGTCCCGGACGAAGTGTTTGCTAGCCGCAACGGGGTCAGGATCGCACCTCGGGTGGCTCTGGTATGGCGATCGCAGGACACGGGTGTCCGTCCACGGGCAGCGTGGGGCCGGGTGTCCCGAGCCCCTTGTTTCCGGTCCTGGGCGACGTGTGTGCTAGCCGGACCGTGTCTGGGTCCCACGTCGAGCGGCTCGGGTAAGGCGTTGCCACGACATGTTTGTCCGGCCACGAGTGGAATGGGTGCCAACTGTGCCGGAAGAGGGAGGCTGTCGTCCGCCGGCTCGCGGGCTGACCGTCCCGGAGGACAGAGGTTCGTTCCCGTGCGGGGCGGCTGCTGTCCGTCCCGAAGCCCTAAGCTCTGTTGCACGGCGACCTGTGTGGCAGCCGCATCGTGGTTCGGGTCCCACCTCGAGCGGCACGGGGAAAGCGATCGCAGGACACGTGTTTCCGTCCACGGGCAGCGTGGGGCCGGGTGTCCCGAGCCCCTTGTTTCCGGTCCTGGGCGACGTGTGCGACCCAGACCGTATGCGGGTCCCGTTTCAAGCGGCTCGGGTAAGGCGATGCCACGAGACGGTTGTCCGGTCACGAGTGGAATGGGTGCCAACTGTGCCGGAAGAGCGAGGCTGTCGTCCGCCGGCTCGCGGGCTGACCGTCCCGGAGAACGGAGGTTCGTTCCCGTGCGGGGCGGCGGCCGTCCGTCCCGAAGCCCTAAGCTCTGTTGCACGGCGACCTGTGTGGCAGCCACATCGCGGTCCGGGTCCCACCTCGAACGGCTCGGGGACGGCGATGCCACGACACGGGTGTCCAGCCACAAGCTGCTTGGGTGCCAGCCGTGCCGGGAAGTGGGAGGCTGTCGTTTGCCGGCTCGGGGACTGGCCGTCCCGGAGAACGGAGGTTCGTTCCCGTGCGGGGCGGCGCCAGTCCATCCCGAACCCCTAAGGTGTGTTGCACGGCGACCTGTGTGGCAGCCGCATCGCGATTCGGGACCCAGCTCGAGCGGCACGGGGAAAGCGACCGTTCGACAAGTGTTTCCGTCCACGGGCAGCGTGGGGCCGGGTGTCCCGAGCCCCTTGTTTCCGGTCCTGGGCGACGTGTGCGCTAGCCGGACCGTGTCTGGGTCCCACCTCGAGCAGCACGGCGAATGCGATGTCACGACACGGGTGACCGGCCACAAGCTGCTTGGGTGCCAGCCGTGCCGGGAAGTGGGAGGCTGTCGTTTGCCGGCTCGGGGACTGGCCGTCCCGGAGAACGGAGGTTCGTTCCCGTGCGGGGCGGCAGCCGGACGTACTGAGCCCCAGGACTCCGGTCCCGGACGAAGTGTTTGCTAGCCGCAACGGGGTCAGGATCGCACCTCGGGTGGCTCTGGTATGGCGATCGCAGGACACGGGTGTCCGTCCACGGGCAGCGTGGGGCCGGGTGTCCCGAGCCCCTTGTTTCCGGTCCTGGGCTACGTGTGTGCTAGCCGAACCGTGTCCGGGTCCCGTTTCTGGTGGCTTGTGGAAGGCGATGCCACGACACCGTTGTCCGGCCACCAGTGGCATGGGTGCCAGCTGTGCCTGGAAGCGGGAGGCTTTCGTCCGCCGGCTCAGAGACTGACCGTCCCGGAGGACAGAGGTTCGTTCCCGTGCGGGGCGGCGGCCGTCCGTCCCGAACCCTTAAGCTCTGTTGCACGGCAACCTGTGTGGCAGCCGCATCGTGGTTCGGGTCCCACCTCGAGCGGCACGGGGAAAGCGACCGCTCGACAAGTGTTTCCGTCCACGGGCAGCGTAGGGCCGGGTGTCCCGAGCCCCTTGTTTCCGGTCGTGGGCAACGTGTGTGTTAGCCGGACCGTGTCCGGGTCCCACCTCGAGCGGCACGGCGAATGCGATGTCACGACACGGGTGACCGGCCAGAAGCTGCTTGGGTGCCAGCCGTGCCGGGAAGTGGGAGGCTGTCGTTTGCCGGCTCGGGGACTGACCGTCCCGGAGGACAGAGGTTCGTTCCCGTGCGGGGCGGCGGCCGTCCGTCCCGAACCCTTAAGCTCTGTTGCACGGCGACCTGTGTGGCAGCCGCATCGTGGTTCGGGTCCCACATCGAGCGGCACGGGGAAAGCGATCGCAGGACACAGGTGTCCGTCCACGGGCAGCGTGGGGCCGGGTGTCCCGAGCCCCTTGTTTCCGGTCCTGGGCTACGTGTGTGCTAGCCGAACCGTGTCCGGGTCCCGTTTCTGGTGGCTTGTGGAAGGCGATGCCACGACACCGTTGTCCGGCCACCAGTGGCATGGGTGCCAGCTGTGCCTGGAAGCGGGAGGCTTTCGTCCGCCGGCTCAGGGACTGACCGTCCCGGAGACCGGAGGTTCGTTCCCGTGCGGGGCGGCGGCCGTCCGTCCCGAACCCCTAAGCTCTGTTGCACGGCGACCTGTGTGGTAGCAGCACCGCGGTCCGGGTCCTACCTCGAGCGGCACGGGGAAAGCGATCGCAGGACACGTGTTTCCGTCCACGGGCAGCGTGGGTCCGGGTGTCCCGAGCCCCTTGTTTCCGGTCCTGGGCGACGTGTGTGCTAGCCGGACCGTGTCTGGGTCCCACCTCGAGCGGCTCGGGTAAGGCGTTGCCACGACATGTTTTCCGGCCACCAGTGGCATGGGTGCCAGCTGTGCCTGGAAGAGGGAAGCTTTCGTCCGCCGGCTCAGGGACTGACCGTCCCGGAGGACAGAGGTTCGTTCCCGTGCGGGGCGGCGGCTCTCCGTCCCGAAGCCCTAAGATCTGTTGCACGGCGACCTGTGTGGCAGCCGCATCGTGGTTCGGGTCCCACCTCGAGCGGCACGGGGAAAGCGACCGCTCGACAAGTGTTTCCGTCCACGGGCAGCGTAGGGCCGGGTGTCCCGAGCCCCTTGTTTCCGGTCGTGGGCAACGTGTGTGTTAGCCGGACCGTGTCCGGGTCCCACCTCGAGCGGCACGGCGAATGCGATGTCACGACACGGGTGACCGGCCAGAAGCTGCTTGGGTGCCAGCCGTGCCGGGAAGTGGGAGGCTGTCGTTTACCGGCTCGGGGACTGGCCGTCCTGGAGAACGGAGGTTCGTTCCCGTGCGGGGCGGCAGCCGGACGTACTGAGCCCCAGGACTCCGGTCCCGGACGAAGTGTTTGCTAGCCGCAACGGGGTCAGGATCGCACCTCGGGTGGCTCTGGTATGGCGATCGCAGGACACGGGTGTCCGTCCACGGGCAGCGTGGGGCCGGGTGTCCCGAGCCCCTTGTTTCCGGTCCTGGGCGACGTGTGTGCTAGCCGGACCGTGTCTGGGTCCCACCTCGAGCGGCTCGGGTAAGGCGTTGCCACGACATGTTTGTCCGGCCAAGAGTGGAATGGGTGCCAACTGTGCCGGAAGAGGGAGGCTGTCGTCCGCCGGCTCGCGGGCTGACCGTCCCGGAGGACAGAGGTTCGTTCCCGTGCGGGGCGGCTGCTGTCCGTCCCGAAGCCCTAAGCTCTGTTGCACGGCGACCTGTGTGGCAGCCGCATCGTGGTTCGGGTTCCACCTCGAGCGGCACGGGGAAAGCGATCGCAGGACACGTGTTTCCGTCCACGGGCAGCGTGGGGCCGGGTGTCCCGAGCCCCTTGTTTCCGGTCCTGGGCGACGTGTGCGACCCAGACCGTATCCGGGTCCCGTTTCAAGCGGCTCGGGTAAGGCGATGCCACGAGACGGTTGTCCGGTCACGAGTGGAATGGGTGCCAACCGTGCCGGAAGAGCGAGGCTGTCGTCCGCCGGCTCGCGGGCTGACCGTCCCGGAGAACGGACGTTCGTTCCCGTGCGGGGCGGCGGCCGTCCATCCCGAAGCCCTAAGCTCTGTTGCACGGCGACCTGTGTGGCAGCCACATCGCGGTCCGGGTCCCACCTCGAACGGCTCGGGGACGGCGATGCCACGACACGGGTGTCCAGCCACAAGCTGCTTGGGTGCCAGCCGTGCCGGGAAGTGGGAGGCTGTGGTTTGCCGGCTCGGGGACTGGCCGTCCCGGAGAACGGAGGTTCGTTCCCGTGCGGGGCGGCAGCCGGACGTACTGAGCCCCAGGACTCCGGTCCCGGACGAAGTGTTTGCTAGCCGCAACGGGGTCAGGATCGCACCTCGGGAGGCTCTGGTATGGCGATCGCAGGACACGGGTGTCCGTCCACGGGCAGCGTGGGGCCGGGTGTCCCGAGCCCCTTGTTTCTGGTCCTGGGCTACGTGTGTGCTAGCCGAACCGTGTCCGGGTCCCGTTTCTGGTGGCTTGTGGAAGGCGATGCCACGACACCGTTGTCCGGCCACCAGTGGCATGGGTGCCAGCCGTGCCTGGAAGCGGGAGGCTTTCGTCCGCCGGCTCAGGGACTGATCGTCCCGGAGACCGGAGGTTCGTTCTCGTGCGGGGCGGCGGCCGTCCGTCCAGAACCCCTAAGCTCTGTTGCACGGCGACCTGTGTGGTAGCAGCACCGCGGTCCGGGTCCTACCTCGAGCGGCACGGGGAAGCGATCGCAGGACACGTGTTTCCGTCCACGGGCAGCGTGGGTCCGGGTGTCCCGAGCCCCTTGTTTCCGGTCCTGGGCGACGTGTGTGCTAGCCGGACCGTGTCTGGGTCCCACCTCGAGCGGCTCGGGTAAGGCGTTGCCACGACATGTTTTCCGGCCACCAGTGGCATGGGTGCCAACTGTGCCGGAAGAGGGAAGCTTTCGTCCGCCGGCTCAGGGACTGACCGTCCCGGAGGACAGAGGTTCGTTCCCGTGCGGGGCGGCGGCTCTCCGTCCCGAACCCTTAAGCTCTGTTGCACGGCGACCTGTGTGGCAGCCGCATCGTGGTTCGGGTCCCACCTCGAGCGGCACGGGGAAAGCGACCGCTCGACAAGTGTTTCCGTCCACGGGCAGCGTAGGGCCGGGTGTCCCGAGCCCCTTGTTTCCGGTCCTGGGCAACGTGTGTGTTAGCCGGACCGTGTCCGGGTCCCACCTCGAGCGGCACGGCGAATGCGATGTCACGACACGGGTGACCGGCCAGAAGCTGCTTGGGTGCCAGCCGTGCCGGGAAGTGGGAGGCTGTCGTTTGCCGGCTCGGGGACTGACCGTCCCGGAGGACAGAGGTTCGTTCCCGTGCGGGGCGGCGGCCGTCCGTCCCGAACCCTTAAGCTCTGTTGCACGGCGACCTGTGTGGCAGCCGCATCGTGGTTCGGGTCCCACATCGAGCGGCACGGGGAAAGCGATCGCAGGACACAGGTGTCCGTCCACGGGCAGCGTGGGGCCGGGTGTCCCGAGCCCCTTGTTTCCGGTCCTGGGCTACGTGTGTGCTAGCCGAACCGTGTCCGGGTCCCGTTTCTGGTGGCTTGTGGAAGGCGATGCCACGACACCGTTGTCCGGCCACCAGTGGCATGGGTGCCAGCTGTGCCTGGAAGCGGGAGGCTTTCGTCCGCCGGCTCAGGGACTGACCGTCCCGGAGACCGGAGGTTCGTTCCCGTGCGGGGCGGCGGCCGTCCGTCCCGAACCCCTAAGCTCTGTTGCACGGCGACCTGTGTGGTAGCAGCACCGCGGTCCGGGTCCTACCTCGAGCGGCACGGGGAAAGCGATCGCAGGACACGTGTTTCCGTCCACGGGCAGCGTGGGTCCGGGTGTCCCGAGCCCCTTGTTTCCGGTCCTGGGCGACGTGTGTGCTAGCCGGACCGTGTCTGGGTCCCACCTCGAGCGGCTCGGGTAAGGCGTTGCCACGACATGTTTGTCCGGCCAAGAGTGGAATGGGTGCCAACTGTGCCGGAAGAGGGAGGCTGTCGTCCGCCGGCTCGCGGGCTGACCGTCCCGGAGGACAGAGGTTCGTTCCCGTGCGGGGCGGCTGCTGTCCGTCCCGAAGCCCTAAGCTCTGTTGCACGGCGACCTGTGTGGCAGCCGCATCGTGGTTCGGGTCCCACCTCGAGCGGCACGGGGAAAGCGATCGCAGGACACGTGTTTCCGTCCACGGGCAGCGTGGAGCCGGGTGTCCCGAGCCCCTTGTTTCCGGTCCTGGGCGACGTGTGCGACCCAGACCGTATCCGGGTCCCGTTTCAAGCGGCTCGGGTAAGGCGATGCCACGAGACGGTTGTCCGGTCACGAGTGGAATGGGTGCCAACCGTGCCGGAAGAGCGAGGCTGTCGTCCGCCGGCTCGCGGGCTGACCGTCCCGGAGAACGGACGTTCGTTCCCGTGCGGGGCGGCGGCCGTCCATCCCGAAGCCCTAAGCTCTGTTGCACGGCGACCTGTGTGGCAGCCACATCGCGGTCCGGGTCCCACCTCGAACGGCTCGGGGACGGCGATGCCACGACACGGGTGTCCAGCCACAAGCTGCTTGGGTGCCAGCCGTGCCGGGAAGTGGGAGGCTGTCGTTTGCCGGCTCGGGGACTGGCCGTCCCGGAGAACGGAGGTTCGTTCCCGTGCGGGGCGGCAGCCGGACGTACTGAGCCCCAGGACTCCGGTCCCGGACGAAGTGTTTGCTAGCCGCAACGGGGTCAGGATCGCACGTCGGGAGGCTCTGGTATGGCGATCGCAGGACACGGGTGTCCGTCCACGGGCAGCGTGGGGCCGGGTGTCCCGAGCCCCTTGTTTCTGGTCCTGGGCTACGTGTGTGCTAGCCGAACCGTGTCCGGGTCCCGTTTCTGGTGGCTTGTGGAAGGCGATGCCACGACACCGTTGTCCGGCCACCAGTGGCATGGGTGCCAGCTGTGCCTGGAAGCGGGAGGCTTTCGTCCGCCGGCTCAGGGACTGATCGTCCCGGAGACCGGAGGTTCGTTCTCGTGCGGGGCGGCGGCCGTCCGTCCAGAACCCCTAAGCTCTGTTGCACGGCGACCTGTGTGGTAGCAGCACCGCGGTCCGGGTCCTACCTCGAGCGGCACGGGGAAGCGATCGCAGGACACGTGTTTCCGTCCACGGGCAGCGTGGGTCCGGGTGTCCCGAGCCCCTTGTTTCCGGTCCTGGGCGACGTGTGTGCTAGCCGGACCGTGTCTGGGTCCCACCTCGAGCGGCTCGGGTAAGGCGTTGCCACGACATGTTTTCCGGCCACCAGTGGCATGGGTGCCAACTGTGCCGGAAGAGGGAAGCTTTCGTCCGCCGGCTCAGGGACTGACCGTCCCGGAGGACAGAGGTTCGTTCCCGTGCGGGGCGGCGGCTCTCCGTCCCGAACCCTTAAGCTCTGTTGCACGGCGACCTGTGTGGCAGCCGCATCGTGGTTCGGGTCCCACCTCGAGCGGCACGGGGAAAGCGACCGCTCGACAAGTGTTTCCGTCCACGGGCAGCGTAGGGCCGGGTGTCCCGAGCCCCTTGTTTCCGGTCGTGGGCAACGTGTGTGTTAGCCGGACCGTGTCCGGGTCCCACCTCGAGCGGCACGGCGAATGCGATGTCACGACACGGGTGACCGGCCAGAAGCTGCTTGGGTGCCAGCCGTGCCGGGAAGTGGGAGGCTGTCGTTTGCCGGCTCGGGGACTGACCGTCCCGGAGGACAGAGGTTCGTTCCCGTGCGGGGCGGCGGCCGTCCGTCCCGAACCCTTAAGCTCTGTTGCACGGCGACCTGTGTGGCAGCCGCATCGTGGTTCGGGTCCCACATCGAGCGGCACGGGGAAAGCGATCGCAGGACACAGGTGTCCGTCCACGGGCAGCGTGGGGCCGGGTGTCCCGAGCCCCTTGTTTCCGGTCCTGGGCTACGTGTGTGCTAGCCGAACCGTGTCCGGGTCCCGTTTCTGGTGGCTTGTGGAAGGCGATGCCACGACACCGTTGTCCGGCCACCAGTGGCATGGGTGCCAGCTGTGCCTGGAAGCGGGAGGCTTTCGTCCGCCGGCTCAGGGACTGACCGTCCCGGAGACCGGAGGTTCGTTCCCGTGCGGGGCGGCGGCCGTCCGTCCCGAACCCCTAAGCTCTGTTGCACGGCGACCTGTGTGGTAGCAGCACCGCGGTCCGGGTCCTACCTCGAGCGGCACGGGGAAAGCGATCGCAGGACACGTGTTTCCGTCCACGGGCAGCGTGGGTCCGGGTGTCCCGAGCCCCTTGTTTCCGGTCCTGGGCGACGTGTGTGCTAGCCGGACCGTGTCTGGGTCCCACCTCGAGCGGCTCGGGTAAGGCGTTGCCACGACATGTTTTCCGGCCACCAGTGGCATGGGTGCCAGCTGTGCCTGGAAGAGGGAAGCTTTCGTCCGCCGGCTCAGGGACTGACCGTCCCGGAGGACAGAGGTTCGTTCCCGTGCGGGGCGGCGGCTCTCCGTCCCGAAGCCCTAAGATCTGTTGCACGGCGACCTGTGTGGCAGCCGCATCGTGGTTCGGGTCCCACCTCGAGCGGCACGGGGAAAGCGATCGCAGGACACGTGTTTCCGTCCACGGGCAGCGTGGGGCCGGGTGTCCCGAGCCCCTTGTTTCCGGTCCTGGGCGACGTGTGCGACCCAGACCGTATGCGGGTCCCGTTTCAAGCGGCTCGGGTAAGGCGATGCCACGAGACGGTTGTCCGGTCACGAGTGGAATGGGTGCCAACTGTGCCGGAAGAGCGAGGCTGTCGTCCGCCGGCTCGCGGGCTGACCGTCCCGGAGAACGGAGGTTCGTTCCCGTGCGGGGCGGCGGCCGTCCGTCCCGAAGCCCTAAGCTCTGTTGCACGGCGACCTGTGTGGCAGCCACATCGCGGTCCGGGTCCCACCTCGAACGGCTCGGGGACGGCGATGCCACGACACGGGTGTCCAGCCACAAGCTGCTTGGGTGCCAGCCGTGCCGGGAAGTGGGAGGCTGTCGTTTGCCGGCTCGGGGACTGGCCGTCCCGGAGAACGGAGGTTCGTTCCCGTGCGGGGCGGCAGCCGGACGTACTGAGCCCCAGGACTCCGGTCCCGGACGAAGTGTTTGCTAGCCGCAACGGGGTCAGGATCGCACGTCGGGAGGCTCTGGTATGGCGATCGCAGGACACGGGTGTCCGTCCACGGGCAGCGTGGGGCCGGGTGTCCCGAGCCCCTTGTTTCTGGTCCTGGGCTACGTGTGTGCTAGCCGAACCGTGTCCGGGTCCCGTTTCTGGTGGCTTGTGGAAGGCGATGCCACGACACCGTTGTCCGGCCACCAGTGGCATGGGTGCCAGCTGTGCCTGGAAGCGGGAGGCTTTCGTCCGCCGGCTCAGGGACTGACCGTCCCGGAGACCGGAGGTTCGTTCTCGTGCGGGGCGGCGGCCGTCCGTCCAGAACCCCTAAGCTCTGTTGCACGGCGACCTGTGTGGTAGCAGCACCGCGGTCCGGGTCCTACCTCGAGCGGCACGGGGAAGCGATCGCAGGACACGTGTTTCCGTCCACGGGCAGCGTGGGTCCGGGTGTCCCGAGCCCCTTGTTTCCGGTCCTGGGCGACGTGTGTGCTAGCCGGACCGTGTCTGGGTCCCACCTCGAGCGGCTCGGGTAAGGCGTTGCCACGACATGTTTTCCGGCCACCAGTGGCATGGGTGCCAACTGTGCCGGAAGAGGGAAGCTTTCGTCCGCCGGCTCAGGGACTGACCGTCCCGGAGGACAGAGGTTCGTTCCCGTGCGGGGCGGCGGCTCTCCGTCCCGAACCCTTAAGCTCTGTTGCACGGCGACCTGTGTGGCAGCCGCATCGTGGTTCGGGTCCCACCTCGAGCGGCACGGGGAAAGCGACCGCTCGACAAGTGTTTCCGTCCACGGGCAGCGTAGGGCCGGGTGTCCCGAGCCCCTTGTTTCCGGTCGTGGGCAACGTGTGTGTTAGCCGGACCGTGTCCGGGTCCCACCTCGAGCGGCACGGCGAATGCGATGTCACGACACGGGTGACCGGCCAGAAGCTGCTTGGGTGCCAGCCGTGCCGGGAAGTGGGAGGCTGTCGTTTGCCGGCTCGGGGACTGACCGTCCCGGAGACCGGAGGTTCGTTCTCGTGCGGGGCGGCGGCCGTCCGTCCAGAACCCCTAAGCTCTGTTGCACGGCGACCTGTGTGGTAGCAGCACCACGGTCCGGGTCCTACCTCGAGCGGCACGGGGAAGCGATCGCAGGACACGTGTTTCCGTCCACGGGCAGCGTGGGGCCGGGTGTCCCGAGCCCCTTGTTTCCGGTCCTGGGCGACGTGTGCGACCCAGACCGTATCCGGGTCCCGTTTCAAGCGGCTCGGGTAAGGCGATGCCACGAGACGGTTGTCCGGTCACGAGTGGAATGGGTGCCAACCGTGCCGGAAGAGCGAGGCTGTCGTCCGCCGGCTCGCGGGCTGACCGTCCCGGAGAACGGACGTTCGTTCCCGTGCGGGGCGGCGGCCGTCCATCCCGAAGCCCTAAGCTCTGTTGCACGGCGACCTGTGTGGCAGCCACATCGCGGTCCGGGTCCCACCTCGAACGGCTCGGGGACGGCGATGCCACGACACGGGTGTCCAGCCACAAGCTGCTTGGGTGCCAGCCGTGCCGGGAAGTGGGAGGCTGTCGTTTGCCGGCTCGGGGACTGGCCGTCCCGGAGAACGGAGGTTCGTTCCCGTGCGGGGCGGCAGCCGGACGTACTGAGCCCCAGGACTCCGGTCCCGGACGAAGTGTTTGCTAGCCGCAACGGGGTCAGGATCGCACCTCGGGAGGCTCTGGTATGGCGATCGCAGGACACGGGTGTCCGTCCACGGGCAGCGTGGGGCCGGGTGTCCCGAGCCCCTTGTTTCTGGTCCTGGGCTACGTGTGTGCTAGCCGAACCGTGTCCGGGTCCCGTTTCTGGTGGCTTGTGGAAGGCGATGCCACGACACCGTTGTCCGGCCACCAGTGGCATGGGTGCCAGCCGTGCCTGGAAGCGGGAGGCTTTCGTCCGCCGGCTCAGGGACTGATCGTCCCGGAGACCGGAGGTTCGTTCTCGTGCGGGGCGGCGGCCGTCCGTCCAGAACCCCTAAGCTCTGTTGCACGGCGACCTGTGTGGTAGCAGCACCGCGGTCCGGGTCCTACCTCGAGCGGCACGGGGAAGCGATCGCAGGACACGTGTTTCCGTCCACGGGCAGCGTGGGTCCGGGTGTCCCGAGCCCCTTGTTTCCGGTCCTGGGCGACGTGTGTGCTAGCCGGACCGTGTCTGGGTCCCACCTCGAGCGGCTCGGGTAAGGCGTTGCCACGACATGTTTTCCGGCCACCAGTGGCATGGGTGCCAACTGTGCCGGAAGAGGGAAGCTTTCGTCCGCCGGCTCAGGGACTGACCGTCCCGGAGGACAGAGGTTCGTTCCCGTGCGGGGCGGCGGCTCTCCGTCCCGAACCCTTAAGCTCTGTTGCACGGCGACCTGTGTGGCAGCCGCATCGTGGTTCGGGTCCCACCTCGAGCGGCACGGGGAAAGCGACCGCTCGACAAGTGTTTCCGTCCACGGGCAGCGTAGGGCCGGGTGTCCCGAGCCCCTTGTTTCCGGTCCTGGGCAACGTGTGTGTTAGCCGGACCGTGTCCGGGTCCCACCTCGAGCGGCACGGCGAATGCGATGTCACGACACGGGTGACCGGCCAGAAGCTGCTTGGGTGCCAGCCGTGCCGGGAAGTGGGAGGCTGTCGTTTGCCGGCTCGGGGACTGACCGTCCCGGAGGACAGAGGTTCGTTCCCGTGCGGGGCGGCGGCCGTCCGTCCCGAACCCTTAAGCTCTGTTGCACGGCGACCTGTGTGGCAGCCGCATCGTGGTTCGGGTCCCACATCGAGCGGCACGGGGAAAGCGATCGCAGGACACAGGTGTCCGTCCACGGGCAGCGTGGGGCCGGGTGTCCCGAGCCCCTTGTTTCCGGTCCTGGGCTACGTGTGTGCTAGCCGAACCGTGTCCGGGTCCCGTTTCTGGTGGCTTGTGGAAGGCGATGCCACGACACCGTTGTCCGGCCACCAGTGGCATGGGTGCCAGCTGTGCCTGGAAGCGGGAGGCTTTCGTCCGCCGGCTCAGGGACTGACCGTCCCGGAGACCGGAGGTTCGTTCCCGTGCGGGGCGGCGGCCGTCCGTCCCGAACCCCTAAGCTCTGTTGCACGGCGACCTGTGTGGTAGCAGCACCGCGGTCCGGGTCCTACCTCGAGCGGCACGGGGAAAGCGATCGCAGGACACGTGTTTCCGTCCACGGGCAGCGTGGGGCCGGGTGTCCCGAGCCCCTTGTTTCCGGTCCTGGGCGACGTGTGTGCTAGCCGGACCGTGTCTGGGTCCCACCTCGAGCGGCTCGGGTAAGGCGTTGCCACGACATGTTTGTCCGGCCAAGAGTGGAATGGGTGCCAACTGTGCCGGAAGAGGGAGGCTGTCGTCCGCCGGCTCGCGGGCTGACCGTCCCGGAGGACAGAGGTTCGTTCCCGTGCGGGGCGGCTGCTGTCCGTCCCGAAGCCCTAAGCTCTGTTGCACGGCGACCTGTGTGGCAGCCGCATCGTGGTTCGGGTCCCACCTCGAGCGGCACGGGGAAAGCGATCGCAGGACACGTGTTTCCGTCCACGGGCAGCGTGGAGCCGGGTGTCCCGAGCCCCTTGTTTCCGGTCCTGAGCGACGTGTGCGACCCAGACCGTATCCGGGTCCCGTTTCAAGCGGCTCGGGTAAGGCGATGCCACGAGACGGTTGTCCGGTCACGAGTGGAATGGGTGCCAACCGTGCCGGAAGAGCGAGGCTGTCGTCCGCCGGCTCGCGGGCTGACCGTCCCGGAGAACGGACGTTCGTTCCCGTGCGGGGCGGCGGCCGTCCATCCCGAAGCCCTAAGCTCTGTTGCACGGCGACCTGTGTGGCAGCCACATCGCGGTCCGGGTCCCACCTCGAACGGCTCGGGGACGGCGATGCCACGACACGGGTGTCCAGCCACAAGCTGCTTGGGTGCCAGCCGTGCCGGGAAGTGGGAGGCTGTCGTTTGCCGGCTCGGGGACTGGCCGTCCCGGAGAACGGAGGTTCGTTCCCGTGCGGGGCGGCAGCCGGACGTACTGAGCCCCAGGACTCCGGTCCCGGACGAAGTGTTTGCTAGCCGCAACGGGGTCAGGATCGCACCTCGGGAGGCTCTGGTATGGCGATCGCAGGACACGGGTGTCCGTCCACGGGCAGCGTGGGGCCGGGTGTCCCGAGCCCCTTGTTTCTGGTCCTGGGCTACGTGTGTGCTAGCCGAACCGTGTCCGGGTCCCGTTTCTGGTGGCTTGTGGAAGGCGATGCCACGACACCGTTGTCCGGCCACCAGTGGCATGGGTGCCAGCCGTGCCTGGAAGCGGGAGGCTTTCGTCCGCCGGCTCAGGGACTGATCGTCCCGGAGACCGGAGGTTCGTTCTCGTGCGGGGCGGCGGCCGTCCGTCCAGAACCCCTAAGCTCTGTTGCACGGCGACCTGTGTGGTAGCAGCACCGCGGTCCGGGTCCTACCTCGAGCGGCACGGGGAAGCGATCGCAGGACACGTGTTTCCGTCCACGGGCAGCGTGGGTCCGGGTGTCCCGAGCCCCTTGTTTCCGGTCCTGGGCGACGTGTGTGCTAGCCGGACCGTGTCTGGGTCCCACCTCGAGCGGCTCGGGTAAGGCGTTGCCACGACATGTTTTCCGGCCACCAGTGGCATGGGTGCCAACTGTGCCGGAAGAGGGAAGCTTTCGTCCGCCGGCTCAGGGACTGACCGTCCCGGAGGACAGAGGTTCGTTCCCGTGCGGGGCGGCGGCTCTCCGTCCCGAACCCTTAAGCTCTGTTGCACGGCGACCTGTGTGGCAGCCGCATCGTGGTTCGGGTCCCACCTCGAGCGGCACGGGGAAAGCGACCGCTCGACAAGTGTTTCCGTCCACGGGCAGCGTAGGGCCGGGTGTCCCGAGCCCCTTGTTTCCGGTCCTGGGCAACGTGTGTGTTAGCCGGACCGTGTCCGGGTCCCACCTCGAGCGGCACGGCGAATGCGATGTCACGACACGGGTGACCGGCCAGAAGCTGCTTGGGTGCCAGCCGTGCCGGGAAGTGGGAGGCTGTCGTTTGCCGGCTCGGGGACTGACCGTCCCGGAGGACAGAGGTTCGTTCCCGTGCGGGGCGGCGGCCGTCCGTCCCGAACCCTTAAGCTCTGTTGCACGGCGACCTGTGTGGCAGCCGCATCGTGGTTCGGGTCCCACATCGAGCGGCACGGGGAAAGCGATCGCAGGACACAGGTGTCCGTCCACGGGCAGCGTGGGGCCGGGTGTCCCGAGCCCCTTGTTTCCGGTCCTGGGCTACGTGTGTGCTAGCCGAACCGTGTCCGGGTCCCGTTTCTGGTGGCTTGTGGAAGGCGATGCCACGACACCGTTGTCCGGCCACCAGTGGCATGGGTGCCAGCTGTGCCTGGAAGCGGGAGGCTTTCGTCCGCCGGCTCAGGGACTGACCGTCCCGGAGACCGGAGGTTCGTTCCCGTGCGGGGCGGCGGCCGTCCGTCCCGAACCCCTAAGCTCTGTTGCACGGCGACCTGTGTGGTAGCAGCACCGCGGTCCGGGTCCTACCTCGAGCGGCACGGGGAAAGCGATCGCAGGACACGTGTTTCCGTCCACGGGCAGCGTGGGGCCGGGTGTCCCGAGCCCCTTGTTTCCGGTCCTGGGCGACGTGTGTGCTAGCCGGACCGTGTCTGGGTCCCACCTCGAGCGGCTCGGGTAAGGCGTTGCCACGACATGTTTGTCCGGCCAAGAGTGGAATGGGTGCCAACTGTGCCGGAAGAGGGAGGCTGTCGTCCGCCGGCTCGCGGGCTGACCGTCCCGGAGGACAGAGGTTCGTTCCCGTGCGGGGCGGCTGCTGTCCGTCCCGAAGCCCTAAGCTCTGTTGCACGGCGACCTGTGTGGCAGCCGCATCGTGGTTCGGGTCCCACCTCGAGCGGCACGGGGAAAGCGATCGCAGGACACGTGTTTCCGTCCACGGGCAGCGTGGAGCCGGGTGTCCCGAGCCCCTTGTTTCCGGTCCTGAGCGACGTGTGCGACCCAGACCGTATCCGGGTCCCGTTTCAAGCGGCTCGGGTAAGGCGATGCCACGAGACGGTTGTCCGGTCACGAGTGGAATGGGTGCCAACCGTGCCGGAAGAGCGAGGCTGTCGTCCGCCGGCTCGCGGGCTGACCGTCCCGGAGAACGGACGTTCGTTCCCGTGCGGGGCGGCGGCCGTCCATCCCGAAGCCCTAAGCTCTGTTGCACGGCGACCTGTGTGGCAGCCACATCGCGGTCCGGGTCCCACCTCGAACGGCTCGGGGACGGCGATGCCACGACACGGGTGTCCAGCCACAAGCTGCTTGGGTGCCAGCCGTGCCGGGAAGTGGGAGGCTGTCGTTTGCCGGCTCGGGGACTGGCCGTCCCGGAGAACGGAGGTTCGTTCCCGTGCGGGGCGGCAGCCGGACGTACTGAGCCCCAGGACTCCGGTCCCGGACGAAGTGTTTGCTAGCCGCAACGGGGTCAGGATCGCACGTCGGGAGGCTCTGGTATGGCGATCGCAGGACACGGGTGTCCGTCCACGGGCAGCGTGGGGCCGGGTGTCCCGAGCCCCTTGTTTCTGGTCCTGGGCTACGTGTGTGCTAGCCGAACCGTGTCCGGGTCCCGTTTCTGGTGGCTTGTGGAAGGCGATGCCACGACACCGTTGTCCGGCCACCAGTGGCATGGGTGCCAGCCGTGCCTGGAAGCGGGAGGCTTTCGTCCGCCGGCTCAGGGACTGATCGTCCCGGAGACCGGAGGTTCGTTCTCGTGCGGGGCGGCGGCCGTCCGTCCAGAACCCCTAAGCTCTGTTGCACGGCGACCTGTGTGGTAGCAGCACCGCGGTCCGGGTCCTACCTCGAGCGGCACGGGGAAGCGATCGCAGGACACGTGTTTCCGTCCACGGGCAGCGTGGGTCCGGGTGTCCCGAGCCCCTTGTTTCCGGTCCTGGGCGACGTGTGTGCTAGCCGGACCGTGTCTGGGTCCCACCTCGAGCGGCTCGGGTAAGGCGTTGCCACGACATGTTTTCCGGCCACCAGTGGCATGGGTGCCAACTGTGCCGGAAGAGGGAAGCTTTCGTCCGCCGGCTCAGGGACTGACCGTCCCGGAGGACAGAGGTTCGTTCCCGTGCGGGGCGGCGGCTCTCCGTCCCGAACCCTTAAGCTCTGTTGCACGGCGACCTGTGTGGCAGCCGCATCGTGGTTCGGGTCCCACCTCGAGCGGCACGGGGAAAGCGACCGCTCGACAAGTGTTTCCGTCCACGGGCAGCGTAGGGCCGGGTGTCCCGAGCCCCTTGTTTCCGGTCCTGGGCAACGTGTGTGTTAGCCGGACCGTGTCCGGGTCCCACCTCGAGCGGCACGGCGAATGCGATGTCACGACACGGGTGACCGGCCAGAAGCTGCTTGGGTGCCAGCCGTGCCGGGAAGTGGGAGGCTGTCGTTTGCCGGCTCGGGGACTGACCGTCCCGGAGGACAGAGGTTCGTTCCCGTGCGGGGCGGCGGCCGTCCGTCCCGAACCCTTAAGCTCTGTTGCACGGCGACCTGTGTGGCAGCCGCATCGTGGTTCGGGTCCCACATCGAGCGGCACGGGGAAAGCGATCGCAGGACACAGGTGTCCGTCCACGGGCAGCGTGGGGCCGGGTGTCCCGAGCCCCTTGTTTCCGGTCCTGGGCTACGTGTGTGCTAGCCGAACCGTGTCCGGGTCCCGTTTCTGGTGGCTTGTGGAAGGCGATGCCACGACACCGTTGTCCGGCCACCAGTGGCATGGGTGCCAGCTGTGCCTGGAAGCGGGAGGCTTTCGTCCGCCGGCTCAGGGACTGACCGTCCCGGAGACCGGAGGTTCGTTCCCGTGCGGGGCGGCGGCCGTCCGTCCCGAACCCCTAAGCTCTGTTGCACGGCGACCTGTGTGGTAGCAGCACCGCGGTCCGGGTCCTACCTCGAGCGGCACGGGGAAAGCGATCGCAGGACACGTGTTTCCGTCCACGGGCAGCGTGGGGCCGGGTGTCCCGAGCCCCTTGTTTCCGGTCCTGGGCGACGTGTGTGCTAGCCGGACCGTGTCTGGGTCCCACCTCGAGCGGCTCGGGTAAGGCGTTGCCACGACATGTTTGTCCGGCCAAGAGTGGAATGGGTGCCAACTGTGCCGGAAGAGGGAGGCTGTCGTCCGCCGGCTCGCGGGCTGACCGTCCCGGAGGACAGAGGTTCGTTCCCGTGCGGGGCGGCTGCTGTCCGTCCCGAAGCCCTAAGCTCTGTTGCACGGCGACCTGTGTGGCAGCCGCATCGTGGTTCGGGTCCCACCTCGAGCGGCACGGGGAAAGCGATCGCAGGACACGTGTTTCCGTCCACGGGCAGCGTGGAGCCGGGTGTCCCGAGCCCCTTGTTTCCGGTCCTGAGCGACGTGTGCGACCCAGACCGTATCCGGGTCCCGTTTCAAGCGGCTCGGGTAAGGCGATGCCACGAGACGGTTGTCCGGTCACGAGTGGAATGGGTGCCAACCGTGCCGGAAGAGCGAGGCTGTCGTCCGCCGGCTCGCGGGCTGACCGTCCCGGAGAACGGACGTTCGTTCCCGTGCGGGGCGGCGGCCGTCCATCCCGAAGCCCTAAGCTCTGTTGCACGGCGACCTGTGTGGCAGCCACATCGCGGTCCGGGTCCCACCTCGAACGGCTCGGGGACGGCGATGCCACGACACGGGTGTCCAGCCACAAGCTGCTTGGGTGCCAGCCGTGCCGGGAAGTGGGAGGCTGTCGTTTGCCGGCTCGGGGACTGGCCGTCCCGGAGAACGGAGGTTCGTTCCCGTGCGGGGCGGCAGCCGGACGTACTGAGCCCCAGGACTCCGGTCCCGGACGAAGTGTTTGCTAGCCGCAACGGGGTCAGGATCGCACGTCGGGAGGCTCTGGTATGGCGATCGCAGGACACGGGTGTCCGTCCACGGGCAGCGTGGGGCCGGGTGTCCCGAGCCCCTTGTTTCTGGTCCTGGGCTACGTGTGTGCTAGCCGAACCGTGTCCGGGTCCCGTTTCTGGTGGCTTGTGGAAGGCGATGCCACGACACCGTTGTCCGGCCACCAGTGGCATGGGTGCCAGCTGTGCCTGGAAGCGGGAGGCTTTCGTCCGCCGGCTCAGGGACTGATCGTCCCGGAGACCGGAGGTTCGTTCTCGTGCGGGGCGGCGGCCGTCCGTCCAGAACCCCTAAGCTCTGTTGCACGGCGACCTGTGTGGTAGCAGCACCGCGGTCCGGGTCCTACCTCGAGCGGCACGGGGAAGCGATCGCAGGACACGTGTTTCCGTCCACGGGCAGCGTGGGTCCGGGTGTCCCGAGCCCCTTGTTTCCGGTCCTGGGCGACGTGTGTGCTAGCCGGACCGTGTCTGGGTCCCACCTCGAGCGGCTCGGGTAAGGCGTTGCCACGACATGTTTTCCGGCCACCAGTGGCATGGGTGCCAACTGTGCCGGAAGAGGGAAGCTTTCGTCCGCCGGCTCAGGGACTGACCGTCCCGGAGGACAGAGGTTCGTTCCCGTGCGGGGCGGCGGCTCTCCGTCCCGAACCCTTAAGCTCTGTTGCACGGCGACCTGTGTGGCAGCCGCATCGTGGTTCGGGTCCCACCTCGAGCGGCACGGGGAAAGCGACCGCTCGACAAGTGTTTCCGTCCACGGGCAGCGTAGGGCCGGGTGTCCCGAGCCCCTTGTTTCCGGTCGTGGGCAACGTGTGTGTTAGCCGGACCGTGTCCGGGTCCCACCTCGAGCGGCACGGCGAATGCGATGTCACGACACGGGTGACCGGCCAGAAGCTGCTTGGGTGCCAGCCGTGCCGGGAAGTGGGAGGCTGTCGTTTGCCGGCTCGGGGACTGACCGTCCCGGAGGACAGAGGTTCGTTCCCGTGCGGGGCGGCGGCCGTCCGTCCCGAACCCTTAAGCTCTGTTGCACGGCGACCTGTGTGGCAGCCGCATCGTGGTTCGGGTCCCACATCGAGCGGCACGGGGAAAGCGATCGCAGGACACAGGTGTCCGTCCACGGGCAGCGTGGGGCCGGGTGTCCCGAGCCCCTTGTTTCCGGTCCTGGGCTACGTGTGTGCTAGCCGAACCGTGTCCGGGTCCCGTTTCTGGTGGCTTGTGGAAGGCGATGCCACGACACCGTCGTCCGGCCACCAGTGGCATGGGTGCCAGCTGTGCCTGGAAGCGGGAGGCTTTCGTCCGCCGGCTCAGGGACTGACCGTCCCGGAGACCGGAGGTTCGTTCCCGTGCGGGGCGGCGGCCGTCCGTCCCGAACCCCTAAGCTCTGTTGCACGGCGACCTGTGTGGTAGCAGCACCGCGGTCCGGGTCCTACCTCGAGCGGCACGGGGAAAGCGATCGCAGGACACGTGTTTCCGTCCACGGGCAGCGTGGGTCCGGGTGTCCCGAGCCCCTTGTTTCCGGTCCTGGGCGACGTGTGTGCTAGCCGGACCGTGTCTGGGTCCCACCTCGAGCGGCTCGGGTAAGGCGTTGCCACGACATGTTTTCCGGCCACCAGTGGCATGGGTGCCAGCCGTGCCGGGAAGTGGGAGGCTGTCGTTTGCCGGCTCAGGGACTGACCGTCCCGGAGGACAGAGGTTCGTTCCCGTGCGGGGCGGCGGCTCTCCGTCCCGAAGCCCTAAGATCTGTTGCACGGCGACCTGTGTGGCAGCCGCATCGTGGTTCGGGTCCCACCTCGAGCGGCACGGGGAAAGCGATCGCAGGACACGTGTTTCCGTCCACGGGCAGCGTGGGGCCGGGTGTCCCGAGCCCCTTGTTTCCGGTCCTGGGCGACGTGTGCGACCCAGACCGTATGCGGGTCCCGTTTCAAGCGGCTCGGGTAAGGCGATGCCACGAGACGGTTGTCCGGTCACGAGTGGAATGGGTGCCAACTGTGCCGGAAGAGCGAGGCTGTCGTCCGCCGGCTCGCGGGCTGACCGTCCCGGAGAACGGAGGTTCGTTCCCGTGCGGGGCGGCGGCCGTCCGTCCCGAAGCCCTAAGCTCTGTTGCACGGCGACCTGTGTGGCAGCCACATCGCGGTCCGGGTCCCACCTCGAACGGCTCGGGGACGGCGATGCCACGACACGGGTGTCCAGCCACAAGCTGCTTGGGTGCCAGCCGTGCCGGGAAGTGGGAGGCTGTCGTTTGCCGGCTCGGGGACTGGCCGTCCCGGAGAACGGAGGTTCGTTCCCGTGCGGGGCGGCAGCCGGACGTACTGAGCCCCAGGACTCCGGTCCCGGACGAAGTGTTTGCTAGCCGCAACGGGGTCAGGATCGCACCTCGGGAGGCTCTGGTATGGCGATCGCAGGACACGGGTGTCCGTCCACGGGCAGCGTGGGGCCGGGTGTCCCGAGCCCCTTGTTTCTGGTCCTGGGCTACGTGTGTGCTAGCCGAACCGTGTCCGGGTCCCGTTTCTGGTGGCTTGTGGAAGGCGATGCCACGACACCGTTGTCCGGCCACCAGTGGCATGGGTGCCAGCTGTGCCTGGAAGCGGGAGGCTTTCGTCCGCCGGCTCAGGGACTGACCGTCCCGGAGACCGGAGGTTCGTTCTCGTGCGGGGCGGCGGCCGTCCGTCCAGAACCCCTAAGCTCTGTTGCACGGCGACCTGTGTGGTAGCAGCACCGCGGTCCGGGTCCTACCTCGAGCGGCACGGGGAAGCGATCGCAGGACACGTGTTTCCGTCCACGGGCAGCGTGGGTCCGGGTGTCCCGAGCCCCTTGTTTCCGGTCCTGGGCGACGTGTGTGCTAGCCGGACCGTGTCTGGGTCCCACCTCGAGCGGCTCGGGTAAGGCGTTGCCACGACATGTTTTCCGGCCACCAGTGGCATGGGTGCCAACTGTGCCGGAAGAGGGAAGCTTTCGTCCGCCGGCTCAGGGACTGACCGTCCCGGAGGACAGAGGTTCGTTCCCGTGCGGGGCGGCGGCTCTCCGTCCCGAACCCCTAAGCTCTGTTGCACGGCGACCTGTGTGGTAGCAGCACCGCGGTCCGGGTCCTACCTCGAGCGGCACGGGGAAAGCGATCGCAGGACACGTGTTTCCGTCCACGGGCAGCGTGGGTCCGGGTGTCCCGAGCCCCTTGTTTCCGGTCCTGGGCGACGTGTGTGCTAGCCGGACCGTGTCTGGGTCCCACCTCGAGCGGCTCGGGTAAGGCGTTGCCACGACATGTTTTCCGGCCACCAGTGGCATGGGTGCCAGCTGTGCCTGGAAGAGGGAAGCTTTCGTCCGCCGGCTCAGGGACTGACCGTCCCGGAGGACAGAGGTTCGTTCCCGTGCGGGGCGGCGGCTCTCCGTCCCGAAGCCCTAAGATCTGTTGCACGGCGACCTGTGTGGCAGCCGCATCGTGGTTCGGGTCCCACCTCGAGCGGCACGGGGAAAGCGATCGCAGGACACGTGTTTCCGTCCACGGGCAGCGTGGGGCCGGGTGTCCCGAGCCCCTTGTTTCCGGTCCTGGGCGACGTGTGCGACCCAGACCGTATGCGGGTCCCGTTTCAAGCGGCTCGGGTAAGGCGATGCCACGAGACGGTTGTCCGGTCACGAGTGGAATGGGTGCCAACTGTGCCGGAAGAGCGAGGCTGTCGTCCGCCGGCTCGCGGGCTGACCGTCCCGGAGAACGGAGGTTCGTTCCCGTGCGGGGCGGCGGCCGTCCGTCCCGAAGCCCTAAGCTCTGTTGCACGGCGACCTGTGTGGCAGCCACATCGCGGTCCGGGTCCCACCTCGAACGGCTCGGGGACGGCGATGCCACGACACGGGTGTCCAGCCACAAGCTGCTTGGGTGCCAGCCGTGCCGGGAAGTGGGAGGCTGTCGTTTGCCGGCTCGGGGACTGGCCGTCCCGGAGAACGGAGGTTCGTTCCCGTGCGGGGCGGCAGCCGGACGTACTGAGCCCCAGGACTCCGGTCCCGGACGAAGTGTTTGCTAGCCGCAACGGGGTCAGGATCGCACCTCGGGAGGCTCTGGTATGGCGATCGCAGGACACGGGTGTCCGTCCACGGGCAGCGTGGGGCCGGGTGTCCCGAGCCCCTTGTTTCTGGTCCTGGGCTACGTGTGTGCTAGCCGAACCGTGTCCGGGTCCCGTTTCTGGTGGCTTGTGGAAGGCGATGCCACGACACCGTTGTCCGGCCACCAGTGGCATGGGTGCCAGCTGTGCCTGGAAGCGGGAGGCTTTCGTCCGCCGGCTCAGGGACTGACCGTCCCGGAGACCGGAGGTTCGTTCTCGTGCGGGGCGGCGGCCGTCCGTCCAGAACCCCTAAGCTCTGTTGCACGGCGACCTGTGTGGTAGCAGCACCGCGGTCCGGGTCCTACCTCGAGCGGCACGGGGAAGCGATCGCAGGACACGTGTTTCCGTCCACGGGCAGCGTGGGTCCGGGTGTCCCGAGCCCCTTGTTTCCGGTCCTGGGCGACGTGTGTGCTAGCCGGACCGTGTCTGGGTCCCACCTCGAGCGGCTCGGGTAAGGCGTTGCCACGACATGTTTTCCGGCCACCAGTGGCATGGGTGCCAACTGTGCCGGAAGAGGGAAGCTTTCGTCCGCCGGCTCAGGGACTGACCGTCCCGGAGGACAGAGGTTCGTTCCCGTGCGGGGCGGCGGCTCTCCGTCCCGAACCCTTAAGCTCTGTTGCACGGCGACCTGTGTGGCAGCCGCATCGTGGTTCGGGTCCCACCTCGAGCGGCACGGGGAAAGCGACCGCTCGACAAGTGTTTCCGTCCACGGGCAGCGTAGGGCCGGGTGTCCCGAGCCCCTTGTTTCCGGTCGTGGGCAACGTGTGTGTTAGCCGGACCGTGTCCGGGTCCCACCTCGAGCGGCACGGCGAATGCGATGTCACGACACGGGTGACCGGCCAGAAGCTGCTTGGGTGCCAGCCGTGCCGGGAAGTGGGAGGCTGTCGTTTGCCGGCTCGGGGACTGACCGTCCCGGAGACCGGAGGTTCGTTCTCGTGCGGGGCGGCGGCCGTCCGTCCAGAACCCCTAAGCTCTGTTGCACGGCGACCTGTGTGGTAGCAGCACCACGGTCCGGGTCCTACCTCGAGCGGCACGGGGAAGCGATCGCAGGACACGTGTTTCCGTCCACGGGCAGCGTGGGGCCGGGTGTCCCGAGCCCCTTGTTTCCGGTCCTGGGCGACGTGTGCGACCCAGACCGTATCCGGGTCCCGTTTCAAGCGGCTCGGGTAAGGCGATGCCACGAGACGGTTGTCCGGTCACGAGTGGAATGGGTGCCAACCGTGCCGGAAGAGCGAGGCTGTCGTCCGCCGGCTCGCGGGCTGACCGTCCCGGAGAACGGACGTTCGTTCCCGTGCGGGGCGGCGGCCGTCCATCCCGAAGCCCTAAGCTCTGTTGCACGGCGACCTGTGTGGCAGCCACATCGCGGTCCGGGTCCCACCTCGAACGGCTCGGGGACGGCGATGCCACGACACGGGTGTCCAGCCACAAGCTGCTTGGGTGCCAGCCGTGCCGGGAAGTGGGAGGCTGTCGTTTGCCGGCTCGGGGACTGGCCGTCCCGGAGAACGGAGGTTCGTTCCCGTGCGGGGCGGCAGCCGGACGTACTGAGCCCCAGGACTCCGGTCCCGGACGAAGTGTTTGCTAGCCGCAACGGGGTCAGGATCGCACCTCGGGAGGCTCTGGTATGGCGATCGCAGGACACGGGTGTCCGTCCACGGGCAGCGTGGGGCCGGGTGTCCCGAGCCCCTTGTTTCTGGTCCTGGGCTACGTGTGTGCTAGCCGAACCGTGTCCGGGTCCCGTTTCTGGTGGCTTGTGGAAGGCGATGCCACGACACCGTTGTCCGGCCACCAGTGGCATGGGTGCCAGCCGTGCCTGGAAGCGGGAGGCTTTCGTCCGCCGGCTCAGGGACTGATCGTCCCGGAGACCGGAGGTTCGTTCTCGTGCGGGGCGGCGGCCGTCCGTCCAGAACCCCTAAGCTCTGTTGCACGGCGACCTGTGTGGTAGCAGCACCGCGGTCCGGGTCCTACCTCGAGCGGCACGGGGAAGCGATCGCAGGACACGTGTTTCCGTCCACGGGCAGCGTGGGTCCGGGTGTCCCGAGCCCCTTGTTTCCGGTCCTGGGCGACGTGTGTGCTAGCCGGACCGTGTCTGGGTCCCACCTCGAGCGGCTCGGGTAAGGCGTTGCCACGACATGTTTTCCGGCCACCAGTGGCATGGGTGCCAACTGTGCCGGAAGAGGGAAGCTTTCGTCCGCCGGCTCAGGGACTGACCGTCCCGGAGGACAGAGGTTCGTTCCCGTGCGGGGCGGCGGCTCTCCGTCCCGAACCCTTAAGCTCTGTTGCACGGCGACCTGTGTGGCAGCCGCATCGTGGTTCGGGTCCCACCTCGAGCGGCACGGGGAAAGCGACCGCTCGACAAGTGTTTCCGTCCACGGGCAGCGTAGGGCCGGGTGTCCCGAGCCCCTTGTTTCCGGTCCTGGGCAACGTGTGTGTTAGCCGGACCGTGTCCGGGTCCCACCTCGAGCGGCACGGCGAATGCGATGTCACGACACGGGTGACCGGCCAGAAGCTGCTTGGGTGCCAGCCGTGCCGGGAAGTGGGAGGCTGTCGTTTGCCGGCTCGGGGACTGACCGTCCCGGAGGACAGAGGTTCGTTCCCGTGCGGGGCGGCGGCCGTCCGTCCCGAACCCTTAAGCTCTGTTGCACGGCGACCTGTGTGGCAGCCGCATCGTGGTTCGGGTCCCACATCGAGCGGCACGGGGAAAGCGATCGCAGGACACAGGTGTCCGTCCACGGGCAGCGTGGGGCCGGGTGTCCCGAGCCCCTTGTTTCCGGTCCTGGGCTACGTGTGTGCTAGCCGAACCGTGTCCGGGTCCCGTTTCTGGTGGCTTGTGGAAGGCGATGCCACGACACCGTTGTCCGGCCACCAGTGGCATGGGTGCCAGCTGTGCCTGGAAGCGGGAGGCTTTCGTCCGCCGGCTCAGGGACTGACCGTCCCGGAGACCGGAGGTTCGTTCCCGTGCGGGGCGGCGGCCGTCCGTCCCGAACCCCTAAGCTCTGTTGCACGGCGACCTGTGTGGTAGCAGCACCGCGGTCCGGGTCCTACCTCGAGCGGCACGGGGAAAGCGATCGCAGGACACGTGTTTCCGTCCACGGGCAGCGTGGGGCCGGGTGTCCCGAGCCCCTTGTTTCCGGTCCTGGGCGACGTGTG
The DNA here is from genome assembly GCA_951411735.1 of Somateria mollissima. Taxonomy (NCBI): domain Eukaryota; kingdom Metazoa; phylum Chordata; class Aves; order Anseriformes; family Anatidae; genus Somateria; species Somateria mollissima. The sequence continues at coordinate 216,859 of CATOCB010000055.1, forward strand.
TGCTAGCCGGACCGTGTCTGGGTCCCACCTCGAGCGGCTCGGGTAAGGCGTTGCCACGACATGTTTGTCCGGCCAAGAGTGGAATGGGTGCCAACTGTGCCGGAAGAGGGAGGCTGTCGTCCGCCGGCTCGCGGGCTGACCGTCCCGGAGGACAGAGGTTCGTTCCCGTGCGGGGCGGCTGCTGTCCGTCCCGAAGCCCTAAGCTCTGTTGCACGGCGACCTGTGTGGCAGCCGCATCGTGGTTCGGGTCCCACCTCGAGCGGCACGGGGAAAGCGATCGCAGGACACGTGTTTCCGTCCACGGGCAGCGTGGAGCCGGGTGTCCCGAGCCCCTTGTTTCCGGTCCTGAGCGACGTGTGCGACCCAGACCGTATCCGGGTCCCGTTTCAAGCGGCTCGGGTAAGGCGATGCCACGAGACGGTTGTCCGGTCACGAGTGGAATGGGTGCCAACCGTGCCGGAAGAGCGAGGCTGTCGTCCGCCGGCTCGCGGGCTGACCGTCCCGGAGAACGGACGTTCGTTCCCGTGCGGGGCGGCGGCCGTCCATCCCGAAGCCCTAAGCTCTGTTGCACGGCGACCTGTGTGGCAGCCACATCGCGGTCCGGGTCCCACCTCGAACGGCTCGGGGACGGCGATGCCACGACACGGGTGTCCAGCCACAAGCTGCTTGGGTGCCAGCCGTGCCGGGAAGTGGGAGGCTGTCGTTTGCCGGCTCGGGGACTGGCCGTCCCGGAGAACGGAGGTTCGTTCCCGTGCGGGGCGGCAGCCGGACGTACTGAGCCCCAGGACTCCGGTCCCGGACGAAGTGTTTGCTAGCCGCAACGGGGTCAGGATCGCACGTCGGGAGGCTCTGGTATGGCGATCGCAGGACACGGGTGTCCGTCCACGGGCAGCGTGGGGCCGGGTGTCCCGAGCCCCTTGTTTCTGGTCCTGGGCTACGTGTGTGCTAGCCGAACCGTGTCCGGGTCCCGTTTCTGGTGGCTTGTGGAAGGCGATGCCACGACACCGTTGTCCGGCCACCAGTGGCATGGGTGCCAGCTGTGCCTGGAAGCGGGAGGCTTTCGTCCGCCGGCTCAGGGACTGATCGTCCCGGAGACCGGAGGTTCGTTCTCGTGCGGGGCGGCGGCCGTCCGTCCAGAACCCCTAAGCTCTGTTGCACGGCGACCTGTGTGGTAGCAGCACCGCGGTCCGGGTCCTACCTCGAGCGGCACGGGGAAGCGATCGCAGGACACGTGTTTCCGTCCACGGGCAGCGTGGGTCCGGGTGTCCCGAGCCCCTTGTTTCCGGTCCTGGGCGACGTGTGTGCTAGCCGGACCGTGTCTGGGTCCCACCTCGAGCGGCTCGGGTAAGGCGTTGCCACGACATGTTTTCCGGCCACCAGTGGCATGGGTGCCAACTGTGCCGGAAGAGGGAAGCTTTCGTCCGCCGGCTCAGGGACTGACCGTCCCGGAGGACAGAGGTTCGTTCCCGTGCGGGGCGGCGGCTCTCCGTCCCGAACCCTTAAGCTCTGTTGCACGGCGACCTGTGTGGCAGCCGCATCGTGGTTCGGGTCCCACCTCGAGCGGCACGGGGAAAGCGACCGCTCGACAAGTGTTTCCGTCCACGGGCAGCGTAGGGCCGGGTGTCCCGAGCCCCTTGTTTCCGGTCCTGGGCAACGTGTGTGTTAGCCGGACCGTGTCCGGGTCCCACCTCGAGCGGCACGGCGAATGCGATGTCACGACACGGGTGACCGGCCAGAAGCTGCTTGGGTGCCAGCCGTGCCGGGAAGTGGGAGGCTGTCGTTTGCCGGCTCGGGGACTGACCGTCCCGGAGGACAGAGGTTCGTTCCCGTGCGGGGCGGCGGCCGTCCGTCCCGAACCCTTAAGCTCTGTTGCACGGCGACCTGTGTGGCAGCCGCATCGTGGTTCGGGTCCCACATCGAGCGGCACGGGGAAAGCGATCGCAGGACACAGGTGTCCGTCCACGGGCAGCGTGGGGCCGGGTGTCCCGAGCCCCTTGTTTCCGGTCCTGGGCTACGTGTGTGCTAGCCGAACCGTGTCCGGGTCCCGTTTCTGGTGGCTTGTGGAAGGCGATGCCACGACACCGTTGTCCGGCCACCAGTGGCATGGGTGCCAGCTGTGCCTGGAAGCGGGAGGCTTTCGTCCGCCGGCTCAGGGACTGACCGTCCCGGAGACCGGAGGTTCGTTCCCGTGCGGGGCGGCGGCCGTCCGTCCCGAACCCCTAAGCTCTGTTGCACGGCGACCTGTGTGGTAGCAGCACCGCGGTCCGGGTCCTACCTCGAGCGGCACGGGGAAAGCGATCGCAGGACACGTGTTTCCGTCCACGGGCAGCGTGGGTCCGGGTGTCCCGAGCCCCTTGTTTCCGGTCCTGGGCGACGTGTGTGCTAGCCGGACCGTGTCTGGGTCCCACCTCGAGCGGCTCGGGTAAGGCGTTGCCACGACATGTTTTCCGGCCACCAGTGGCATGGGTGCCAGCTGTGCCTGGAAGAGGGAAGCTTTCGTCCGCCGGCTCAGGGACTGACCGTCCCGGAGGACAGAGGTTCGTTCCCGTGCGGGGCGGCGGCTCTCCGTCCCGAAGCCCTAAGATCTGTTGCACGGCGACCTGTGTGGCAGCCGCATCGTGGTTCGGGTCCCACCTCGAGCGGCACGGGGAAAGCGATCGCAGGACACGTGTTTCCGTCCACGGGCAGCGTGGGGCCGGGTGTCCCGAGCCCCTTGTTTCCGGTCCTGGGCGACGTGTGCGACCCAGACCGTATGCGGGTCCCGTTTCAAGCGGCTCGGGTAAGGCGATGCCACGAGACGGTTGTCCGGTCACGAGTGGAATGGGTGCCAACTGTGCCGGAAGAGCGAGGCTGTCGTCCGCCGGCTCGCGGGCTGACCGTCCCGGAGAACGGAGGTTCGTTCCCGTGCGGGGCGGCGGCCGTCCGTCCCGAAGCCCTAAGCTCTGTTGCACGGCGACCTGTGTGGCAGCCACATCGCGGTCCGGGTCCCACCTCGAACGGCTCGGGGACGGCGATGCCACGACACGGGTGTCCAGCCACAAGCTGCTTGGGTGCCAGCCGTGCCGGGAAGTGGGAGGCTGTCGTTTGCCGGCTCGGGGACTGGCCGTCCCGGAGAACGGAGGTTCGTTCCCGTGCGGGGCGGCAGCCGGACGTACTGAGCCCCAGGACTCCGGTCCCGGACGAAGTGTTTGCTAGCCGCAACGGGGTCAGGATCGCACGTCGGGAGGCTCTGGTATGGCGATCGCAGGACACGGGTGTCCGTCCACGGGCAGCGTGGGGCCGGGTGTCCCGAGCCCCTTGTTTCTGGTCCTGGGCTACGTGTGTGCTAGCCGAACCGTGTCCGGGTCCCGTTTCTGGTGGCTTGTGGAAGGCGATGCCACGACACCGTTGTCCGGCCACCAGTGGCATGGGTGCCAGCTGTGCCTGGAAGCGGGAGGCTTTCGTCCGCCGGCTCAGGGACTGACCGTCCCGGAGACCGGAGGTTCGTTCTCGTGCGGGGCGGCGGCCGTCCGTCCAGAACCCCTAAGCTCTGTTGCACGGCGACCTGTGTGGTAGCAGCACCGCGGTCCGGGTCCTACCTCGAGCGGCACGGGGAAGCGATCGCAGGACACGTGTTTCCGTCCACGGGCAGCGTGGGTCCGGGTGTCCCGAGCCCCTTGTTTCCGGTCCTGGGCGACGTGTGTGCTAGCCGGACCGTGTCTGGGTCCCACCTCGAGCGGCTCGGGTAAGGCGTTGCCACGACATGTTTTCCGGCCACCAGTGGCATGGGTGCCAACTGTGCCGGAAGAGGGAAGCTTTCGTCCGCCGGCTCAGGGACTGACCGTCCCGGAGGACAGAGGTTCGTTCCCGTGCGGGGCGGCGGCTCTCCGTCCCGAACCCTTAAGCTCTGTTGCACGGCGACCTGTGTGGCAGCCGCATCGTGGTTCGGGTCCCACCTCGAGCGGCACGGGGAAAGCGACCGCTCGACAAGTGTTTCCGTCCACGGGCAGCGTAGGGCCGGGTGTCCCGAGCCCCTTGTTTCCGGTCGTGGGCAACGTGTGTGTTAGCCGGACCGTGTCCGGGTCCCACCTCGAGCGGCACGGCGAATGCGATGTCACGACACGGGTGACCGGCCAGAAGCTGCTTGGGTGCCAGCCGTGCCGGGAAGTGGGAGGCTGTCGTTTGCCGGCTCGGGGACTGACCGTCCCGGAGACCGGAGGTTCGTTCTCGTGCGGGGCGGCGGCCGTCCGTCCAGAACCCCTAAGCTCTGTTGCACGGCGACCTGTGTGGTAGCAGCACCACGGTCCGGGTCCTACCTCGAGCGGCACGGGGAAGCGATCGCAGGACACGTGTTTCCGTCCACGGGCAGCGTGGGTCCGGGTGTCCCGAGCCCCTTGTTTCCGGTCCTGGGCGACGTGTGTGCTAGCCGGACCGTGTCTGGGTCCCACCTCGAGCGGCTCGGGTAAGGCGTTGCCACGACATGTTTTCCGGCCACCAGTGGCATGGGTGCCAACTGTGCCGGAAGAGGGAAGCTTTCGTCCGCCGGCTCAGGGACTGACCGTCCCGGAGGACAGAGGTTCGTTCCCGTGCGGGGCGGCGGCTCTCCGTCCCGAACCCTTAAGCTCTGTTGCACGGCGACCTGTGTGGCAGCCGCATCGTGGTTCGGGTCCCACCTCGAGCGGCACGGGGAAAGCGACCGCTCGACAAGTGTTTCCGTCCACGGGCAGCGTAGGGCCGGGTGTCCCGAGCCCCTTGTTTCCGGTCCTGGGCAACGTGTGTGTTAGCCGGACCGTGTCCGGGTCCCACCTCGAGCGGCACGGCGAATGCGATGTCACGACACGGGTGACCGGCCAGAAGCTGCTTGGGTGCCAGCCGTGCCGGGAAGTGGGAGGCTGTCGTTTGCCGGCTCGGGGACTGACCGTCCCGGAGGACAGAGGTTCGTTCCCGTGCGGGGCGGCGGCCGTCCGTCCCGAACCCTTAAGCTCTGTTGCACGGCGACCTGTGTGGCAGCCGCATCGTGGTTCGGGTCCCACATCGAGCGGCACGGGGAAAGCGATCGCAGGACACAGGTGTCCGTCCACGGGCAGCGTGGGGCCGGGTGTCCCGAGCCCCTTGTTTCCGGTCCTGGGCTACGTGTGTGCTAGCCGAACCGTGTCCGGGTCCCGTTTCTGGTGGCTTGTGGAAGGCGATGCCACGACACCGTTGTCCGGCCACCAGTGGCATGGGTGCCAGCTGTGCCTGGAAGCGGGAGGCTTTCGTCCGCCGGCTCAGGGACTGACCGTCCCGGAGACCGGAGGTTCGTTCCCGTGCGGGGCGGCGGCCGTCCGTCCCGAACCCCTAAGCTCTGTTGCACGGCGACCTGTGTGGTAGCAGCACCGCGGTCCGGGTCCTACCTCGAGCGGCACGGGGAAAGCGATCGCAGGACACGTGTTTCCGTCCACGGGCAGCGTGGGTCCGGGTGTCCCGAGCCCCTTGTTTCCGGTCCTGGGCGACGTGTGTGCTAGCCGGACCGTGTCTGGGTCCCACCTCGAGCGGCTCGGGTAAGGCGTTGCCACGACATGTTTTCCGGCCACCAGTGGCATGGGTGCCAGCTGTGCCTGGAAGAGGGAAGCTTTCGTCCGCCGGCTCAGGGACTGACCGTCCCGGAGGACAGAGGTTCGTTCCCGTGCGGGGCGGCGGCTCTCCGTCCCGAAGCCCTAAGATCTGTTGCACGGCGACCTGTGTGGCAGCCGCATCGTGGTTCGGGTCCCACCTCGAGCGGCACGGGGAAAGCGATCGCAGGACACGTGTTTCCGTCCACGGGCAGCGTGGGGCCGGGTGTCCCGAGCCCCTTGTTTCCGGTCCTGGGCGACGTGTGCGACCCAGACCGTATGCGGGTCCCGTTTCAAGCGGCTCGGGTAAGGCGATGCCACGAGACGGTTGTCCGGTCACGAGTGGAATGGGTGCCAACTGTGCCGGAAGAGCGAGGCTGTCGTCCGCCGGCTCGCGGGCTGACCGTCCCGGAGAACGGAGGTTCGTTCCCGTGCGGGGCGGCGGCCGTCCGTCCCGAAGCCCTAAGCTCTGTTGCACGGCGACCTGTGTGGCAGCCACATCGCGGTCCGGGTCCCACCTCGAACGGCTCGGGGACGGCGATGCCACGACACGGGTGTCCAGCCACAAGCTGCTTGGGTGCCAGCCGTGCCGGGAAGTGGGAGGCTGTCGTTTGCCGGCTCGGGGACTGGCCGTCCCGGAGAACGGAGGTTCGTTCCCGTGCGGGGCGGCAGCCGGACGTACTGAGCCCCAGGACTCCGGTCCCGGACGAAGTGTTTGCTAGCCGCAACGGGGTCAGGATCGCACGTCGGGAGGCTCTGGTATGGCGATCGCAGGACACGGGTGTCCGTCCACGGGCAGCGTGGGGCCGGGTGTCCCGAGCCCCTTGTTTCTGGTCCTGGGCTACGTGTGTGCTAGCCGAACCGTGTCCGGGTCCCGTTTCTGGTGGCTTGTGGAAGGCGATGCCACGACACCGTTGTCCGGCCACCAGTGGCATGGGTGCCAGCTGTGCCTGGAAGCGGGAGGCTTTCGTCCGCCGGCTCAGGGACTGACCGTCCCGGAGACCGGAGGTTCGTTCTCGTGCGGGGCGGCGGCCGTCCGTCCAGAACCCCTAAGCTCTGTTGCACGGCGACCTGTGTGGTAGCAGCACCGCGGTCCGGGTCCTACCTCGAGCGGCACGGGGAAGCGATCACAGGACACGTGTTTCCGTCCACGGGCAGCGTGGGTCCGGGTGTCCCGAGCCCCTTGTTTCCGGTCCTGGGCGACGTGTGTGCTAGCCGGACCGTGTCTGGGTCCCACCTCGAGCGGCTCGGGTAAGGCGTTGCCACGACATGTTTTCCGGCCACCAGTGGCATGGGTGCCAACTGTGCCGGAAGAGGGAAGCTTTCGTCCGCCGGCTCAGGGACTGACCGTCCCGGAGGACAGAGGTTCGTTCCCGTGCGGGGCGGCGGCTCTCCGTCCCGAACCCTTAAGCTCTGTTGCACGGCGACCTGTGTGGCAGCCGCATCGTGGTTCGGGTCCCACCTCGAGCGGCACGGGGAAAGCGACCGCTCGACAAGTGTTTCCGTCCACGGGCAGCGTAGGGCCGGGTGTCCCGAGCCCCTTGTTTCCGGTCGTGGGCAACGTGGGCGCTAGCCGGACCGTGTCCGGGTCCCACCTCGAGCGGCACGGCGAATGCGATGTCACGACACGGGTGACCGGCCAGAAGCTGCTTGGGTGCCAGCCGTGCCGGGAAGTGGGAGGCTGTCGTTTGCCGGCTCGGGGACTGACCGTCCCGGAGACCGGAGGTTCGTTCTCGTGCGGGGCGGCGGCCGTCCGTCCCGAACCCCTAAGCTCTGTTGCACGGCGACCTGTGTGGTAGCAGCACCGCGGTCCGGGTCCTACCTCGAGCGGCACGGGGAAGCGATCGCAGGACACGTGTTTCCGTCCACGGGCAGCGTGGGTCCGGGTGTCCCGAGCCCCTTGTTTCCGGTCCTGGGCGACGTGTGTGCTAGCCGGACCGTGTCTGGGTCCCACCTCGAGCGGCTCGGGTAAGGCGTTGCCACGACATGTTTTCCGGCCACCAGTGGCATGGGTGCCAACTGTGCCTGGAAGAGGGAAGCTTTCGTCCGCCGCCTCAGGGACTGACCGTCCCGGAGGACAGAGGTTCGTTCCCGTGCGGGGCGGCGGCTCTCCGTCCCGAAGCCCTAAGATCTGTTGCACGGCGACCTGTGTGGCAGCCGCATCGTGGTTCGGGTCCCACCTCGAGCGGCACGGGGAAAGCGACCGCTCGACAAGTGTTTCCGTCCACGGGCAGCGTAGGGCCGGGTGTCCCGAGCCCCTTGTTTCCGGTCCTGGGCAACGTGTGTGTTAGCCGGACCGTGTCCGGGTCCCACCTCGAGCGGCACGGCGAATGCGATGTCACGACACGGGTGACCGGCCAGAAGCTGCTTGGGTGCCAGCCGTGCCGGGAAGTGGGAGGCTGTCGTTTGCCGGCTCGGGGACTGACCGTCCCGGAGGACAGAGGTTCGTTCCCGTGCGGGGCGGCGGCCGTCCGTCCCGAACCCTTAAGCTCTGTTGCACGGCGACCTGTGTGGCAGCCGCATCGTGGTTCGGGTCCCACATCGAGCGGCACGGGGAAAGCGATCGCAGGACACAGGTTTCCGTCCACGGGCAGCGTGGGGCCGGGTGTCCCGAGCCCCTTGTTTCCGGTCCTGGGCTACGTGTGTGCTAGCCGAACCGTGTCCGGGTCCCGTTTCTGGTGGCTTGTGGAAGGCGATGCCACGACACCGTTGTCCGGCCACCAGTGGCATGGGTGCCAGCTGTGCCTGGAAGCGGGAGGCTTTCGTCCGCCGGCTCAGGGACTGACCGTCCCGGAGACCGGAGGTTCGTTCCCGTGCGGGGCGGCGGCCGTCCGTCCCGAACCCCTAAGCTCTGTTGCACGGCGACCTGTGTGGTAGCAGCACCGCGGTCCGGGTCCTACCTCGAGCGGCACGGGGAAAGCGATCGCAGGACACGTGTTTCCGTCCACGGGCAGCGTGGGTCCGGGTGTCCCGAGCCCCTTGTTTCCGGTCCTGGGCGACGTGTGTGCTAGCCGGACCGTGTCTGGGTCCCACCTCGAGCGGCTCGGGTAAGGCGTTGCCACGACATGTTTTCCGGCCACCAGTGGCATGGGTGCCAGCTGTGCCTGGAAGAGGGAAGCTTTCGTCCGCCGGCTCAGGGACTGACCGTCCCGGAGGACAGAGGTTCGTTCCCGTGCGGGGCGGCGGCTCTCCGTCCCGAAGCCCTAAGATCTGTTGCACGGCGACCTGTGTGGCAGCCGCATCGTGGTTCGGGTCCCACCTCGAGCGGCACGGGGAAAGCGATCGCAGGACACGTGTTTCCGTCCACGGGCAGCGTGGGGCCGGGTGTCCCGAGCCCCTTGTTTCCGGTCCTGGGCGACGTGTGCGACCCAGACCGTATGCGGGTCCCGTTTCAAGCGGCTCGGGTAAGGCGATGCCACGAGACGGTTGTCCGGTCACGAGTGGAATGGGTGCCAACTGTGCCGGAAGAGCGAGGCTGTCGTCCGCCGGCTCGCGGGCTGACCGTCCCGGAGAACGGAGGTTCGTTCCCGTGCGGGGCGGCGGCCGTCCGTCCCGAAGCCCTAAGCTCTGTTGCACGGCGACCTGTGTGGCAGCCACATCGCGGTCCGGGTCCCACCTCGAACGGCTCGGGGACGGCGATGCCACGACACGGGTGTCCAGCCACAAGCTGCTTGGGTGCCAGCCGTGCCGGGAAGTGGGAGGCTGTCGTTTGCCGGCTCGGGGACTGGCCGTCCCGGAGAACGGAGGTTCGTTCCCGTGCGGGGCGGCAGCCGGACGTACTGAGCCCCAGGACTCCGGTCCCGGACGAAGTGTTTGCTAGCCGCAACGGGGTCAGGATAGCACGTCGGGAGGCTCTGGTATGGCGATCGCAGGACACGGGTGTCCGTCCACGGGCAGCGTGGGGCCGGGTGTCCCGAGCCCCTTGTTTCTGGTCCTGGGCTACGTGTGTGCTAGCCGAACCGTGTCCGGGTCCCGTTTCTGGTGGCTTGTGGAAGGCGATGCCACGACACCGTTGTCCGGCCACCAGTGGCATGGGTGCCAGCTGTGCCTGGAAGCGGGAGGCTTTCGTCCGCCGGCTCAGGGACTGACCGTCCCGGAGACCGGAGGTTCGTTCTCGTGCGGGGCGGCGGCCGTCCGTCCAGAACCCCTAAGCTCTGTTGCACGGCGACCTGTGTGGTAGCAGCACCGCGGTCCGGGTCCTACTTCGAGCGGCACGGGGAAGCGATCGCAGGACACGTGTTTCCGTCCACGGGCAGCGTGGGTCCGGGTGTCCCGAGCCCCTTGTTTCCGGTCCTGGGCGACGTGTGTGCTAGCCGGACCGTGTCTGGGTCCCACCTCGAGCGGCTCGGGTAAGGCGTTGCCACGACATGTTTTCCGGCCACCAGTGGCATGGGTGCCAACTGTGCCGGAAGAGGGAAGCTTTCGTCCGCCGGCTCAGGGACTGACCGTCCCGGAGGACAGAGGTTCGTTCCCGTGCGGGGCGGCGGCTCTCCGTCCCGAACCCTTAAGCTCTGTTGCACGGCGACCTGTGTGGCAGCCGCATCGTGGTTCGGGTCCCACCTCGAGCGGCACGGGGAAAGCGACCGCTCGACAAGTGTTTCCGTCCACGGGCAGCGTAGGGCCGGGTGTCCCGAGCCCCTTGTTTCCGGTCGTGGGCAACGTGTGTGTTAGCCGGACCGTGTCCGGGTCCCACCTCGAGCGGCACGGCGAATGCGATGTCACGACACGGGTGACCGGCCAAAAGATGCTTGGGTGCCAGCCGTGCCGGGAAGTGGGAGGCTGTCGTTTGCCGGCTCGGGGACTGACCGTCCCGGAGACCGGAGGTTCGTTCTCGTGCGGGGCGGCGGCCGTCCGTCCAGAACCCCTAAGCTCTGTTGCACGGCGACCTGTGTGGTAGCAGCACCGCGGTCCGGGTCCTACCTCGAGCGGCACGGGGAAGCGATCGCAGGACACGTGTTTCCGTCCACGGGCAGCGTGGGTCCGGGTGTCCCGAGCCCCTTGTTTCCGGTCCTGGGCGACGTGTGTGCTAGCCGGACCGTGTCTGGGTCCCACCTCGAGCGGCTCGGGTAAGGCGTTGCCACGACATGTTTTCCGGCCACCAGTGGCATGGGTGCCAACTGTGCCTGGAAGAGGGAAGCTTTCGTCCGCCGCCTCAGGGACTGACCGTCCCGGAGGACAGAGGTTCGTTCCCGTGCGGGGCGGCGGCTCTCCGTCCCGAAGCCCTAAGATCTGTTGCACGGCGACCTGTGTGGCAGCCGCATCGTGGTTCGGGTCCCACCTCGAGCGGCACGGGGAAAGCGACCGCTCGACAAGTGTTTCCGTCCACGGGCAGCGTAGGGCCGGGTGTCCCGAGCCCCTTGTTTCCGGTCGTGGGCAACGTGTGTGTTAGCCGGACCGTGTCCGGGTCCCACCTCGAGCGGCACGGCGAATGCGATGTCACGACACGGGTGACCGGCCAGAAGCTGCTTGGGTGCCAGCCGTGCCGGGAAGTGGGAGGCTGTCGTTTGCCGGCTCGGGGACTGGCCGTCCTGGAGAACGGAGGTTCGTTCCCGTGCGGGGCGGCAGCCGGACGTACTGAGCCCCAGGACTGCGGTCCCGGACGAAGTGTTTGCTAGCCGCAACGGGGTCAGGATCGCACCTCGGGTGGCTCTGGTATGGCGATCGCAGGACACGGGTGTCCGTCCACGGGCAGCGTGGGGCCGGGTGTCCCGAGCCCCTTGTTTCCGGTCCTGGGCGACGTGTGTGCTAGCCGGACCGTGTCTGGGTCCCACGTCGAGCGGCTCGGGTAAGGCGTTGCCACGACATGTTTGTCCGGCCACGAGTGGAATGGGTGCCAACTGTGCCGGAAGAGGGAGGCTGTCGTCCGCCGGCTCGCGGGCTGACCGTCCCGGAGGACAGAGGTTCGTTCCCGTGCGGGGCGGCTGCTGTCCGTCCCGAAGCCCTAAGCTCTGTTGCACGGCGACCTGTGTGGCAGCCGCATCGTGGTTCGGGTCCCACCTCGAGCGGCACGGGGAAAGCGATCGCAGGACACGTGTTTCCGTCCACGGGCAGCGTGGGGCCGGGTGTCCCGAGCCCCTTGTTTCCGGTCCTGGGCGACGTGTGCGACCCAGACCGTATGCGGGTCCCGTTTCAAGCGGCTCGGGTAAGGCGATGCCACGAGACGGTTGTCCGGTCACGAGTGGAATGGGTGCCAACTGTGCCGGAAGAGCGAGGCTGTCGTCCGCCGGCTCGCGGGCTGACCGTCCCGGAGAACGGAGGTTCGTTCCCGTGCGGGGCGGCGGCCGTCCGTCCCGAAGCCCTAAGCTCTGTTGCACGGCGACCTGTGTGGCAGCCACATCGCGGTCCGGGTCCCACCTCGAACGGCTCGGGGACGGCGATGCCACGACACGGGTGTCCAGCCACAAGCTGCTTGGGTGCCAGCCGTGCCGGGAAGTGGGAGGCTGTCGTTTGCCGGCTCGGGGACTGGCCGTCCCGGAGAACGGAGGTTCGTTCCCGTGCGGGGCGGCGCCCGTCCGTCCCGAACGCCTAAGGTGTGTTGCACGGCGACCTGTGTGGCAGCCGCATCGCGATTCGGGACCCAGCTCGAGCGGCACGGGGAAAGCGACCGCTCGACAAGTGTTTCCGTCCACGGGCAGCGTGGGGCCGGGTGTCCCGAGCCCCTTGTTTCCGGTCCTGGGCGACGTGTGTGCTAGCCGGACCGTGTCTGGGTCCCACGTCGAGCGGCTCGGGTAAGGCGTTGCCACGACATGTTTTCCTGCCACCAGTGGCATGGGTGCCAACTGTGCCTGGAAGAGGGAAGCTTTCGTCCGCCGGCTCAGGGACTGACCGTCCCGGAGGACAGAGGTTCGTTCCCGTGCGGGGCGGCGGCTCTCCGTCCCGAAGCCCTAAGATCTGTTGCACGGCGACCTGTGTGGCAGCCGCATCGTGGTTCGGGTCCCACCTCGAGCGGCACGGGGAAAGCGACCGCTCGACAAGTGTTTCCGTCCACGGGCAGCGTAGGGCCGGGTGTCCCGAGCCCCTTGTTTCCGGTCGTGGGCAACGTGTGTGTTAGCCGGACCGTGTCCGGGTCCCACCTCGAGCGGCACGGCGAATGCGATGTCACGACACGGGTGACCGGCCAGAAGCTGCTTGGGTGCCAGCCGTGCCCGGAAGTGGGAGGCTGTCGTTTGCCGGCTCGGGGACTGGCCGTCCTGGAGAACGGAGGTTCGTTCCCGTGCGGGGCGGCAGCCGGACGTACTGAGCCCCAGGACTCCGGTCCCGGACGAAGTGTTTGCTAGCCGCAACGGGGTCAGGATCGCACCTCGGGTGGCTCTGGTATGGCGATCGCAGGACACGGGTGTCCGTCCACGGGCAGCGTGGGGCCGGGTGTCCCGAGCCCCTTGTTTCCGGTCCTGGGCGACGTGTGTGCTAGCCGGACCGTGTCTGGGTCCCACGTCGAGCGGCTCGGGTAAGGCGTTGCCACGACATGTTTGTCCGGCCACGAGTGGAATGGGTGCCAACTGTGCCGGAAGAGGGAGGCTGTCGTCCGCCGGCTCGCGGGCTGACCGTCCCGGAGGACAGAGGTTCGTTCCCGTGCGGGGCGGCTGCTGTCCGTCCCGAAGCCCTAAGCTCTGTTGCACGGCGACCTGTGTGGCAGCCGCATCGTGGTTCGGGTCCCACCTCGAGCGGCACGGGGAAAGCGATCGCAGGACACGTGTTTCCGTCCACGGGCAGCGTGGGGCCGGCTGTGCCGAGCCCCTTGTTTCCGGTCCTGGGCGACGTGTGCGACCCAGACCGTATGCGGGTCCCGTTTCAAGCGGCTCGGGTAAGGCGATGCCACGAGACGGTTGTCCGGTCACGAGTGGAATGGGTGCCAACTGTGCCGGAAGAGCGAGGCTGTCGTCCGCCGGCTCGCGGGCTGACCGTCCCGGAGAACGGAGGTTCGTTCCCGTGCGGGGCGGCGGCCGTCCGTCCCGAAGCCCTAAGCTCTGTTGCACGGCGACCTGTGTGGCTACCACATCGCGGTCCGGGTCCCACCTCGAACGGCTCGGGGACGGCGATGCCACGACACGGGTGTCCAGCCACAAGCTGCTTGGGTGCCAGCCGTGCCGGGAAGTGGGAGGCTGTCGTTTGCCGGCTCGGGGACTGGCCGTCCCGGAGAACGGAGGTTCGTTCCCGTGCGGGGCGGCGCCCGTCCGTCCCGAACCCCTAAGGTGTGTTGCACGGCGACCTGTGTGGCAGCCGCATCGTAGTTGGGGTCCCACCTCGAGCGGCACTGGGAAAGCGACCGCTCGACAAGTGTTTCCGTCCACGGGCAGCGTAGGGCCGGGTGTCCCGAGCCCCTTGTTTCCGGTCGTGGGCAACGTGTGCGCTAGCCGGACCGTGTCCGGGTCCCACCTCGAGCGGCACGGCGAATGCGGTGTCACGACACGGGTGACCGGCCAGAAGCTGCTTGGGTGCCAGCCGTGCCGGGAAGTGGGAGGCTGTCGTTTGCCGGCTCGGGGACTGGCCGTCCCGGAGAACGGAGGTTCGTTCCCGTGCGGGGCGGCAGCCGGACGTACTGAGCCCCAGGACTCCGGTCCCGGCCGAAGTGTTTGCTAGCCGCAACGGGGTCAGGATCGCACCTCGGGTGGCTCTGGTATGGCGATCGCAGGACACGGGTGTCCGTCCACGGGCAGCGTGGGGCCGGGTGTCCCGAGCCCCTTGTTTCCGGTCCTGGGCTACGTGTGTGCTAGCCGAACCGTGTCCGGGTCCCGTTTCTGGTGGCTTGTGGAAGGCGATGCCACGACACCGTTGTCCGGCCACCAGTGGCATGGGTGCCAGCTGTGCCTGGAAGCGGGAGGCTTTCGTCCGCCGGCTCAGGGACTGACCGTCCCGGAGACCGGAGGTTCGTTCTCGTGCGGGGCGGCGGCCGTCCGTCCCGAAGCCCTAAGCTCTGTTGCACGGCGACCTGTGTGGTAGCAGCACCGCGGTCCGGGTCCTACCTCGAGCGGCACGGGGAAGCGATCGCAGGACACGTGTTTCCGTCCACGGGCAGCGTGGGTCCGGGTGTCCCGAGCCCCTTGTTTCCGGTCCTGGGCGACGTGTGCGCTAGCCGGACCGTGTCTGGGTCCCACCTCGAGCGGCTCGGGTAAGGCGTTGCCACGACATGTTTTCCGGCCACCAGTGGCATGGGTGCCAACTGTGCCTGGAAGAGGGAAGCTTTCGTCCGCCGCCTCAGGGACTGACCGTCCCGGAGGACAGAGGTTCGTTCCCGTGCGGGGCGGCGGCTCTCCGTCCCGAAGCCCTAAGATCTGTTGCACGGCGACCTGTGTGGCAGCCGCATCGTGGTTCGGGTCCCACCTCGAGCGGCACGGGGAAAGCGACCGCTCGACAAGTGTTTCCGTCCACGGGCAGCGTAGGGCCGGGTGTCCCGAGCCCCTTGTTTCCGGTCGTGGGCAACGTGTGTGTTAGCCGGACCGTGTCCGGGTCCCACCTCGAGCGGCACGGCGAATGCGATGTCACGACACGGGTGACCGGCCAGAAGCTGCTTGGGTGCCAGCCGTGCCCGGAAGTGGGAGGCTGTCGTTTGCCGGCTCGGGGACTGGCCGTCCTGGAGAACGGAGGTTCGTTCCCGTGCGGGGCGGCAGCCGGACGTACTGAGCCCCAGGACTCCGGTCCCGGACGAAGTGTTTGCTAGCCGCAACGGGGTCAGGATCGCACCTCGGGTGGCTCTGGTATGGCGATCGCAGGACACGGGTGTCCGTCCACGGGCAGCGTGGGGCCGGGTGTCCCGAGCCCCTTGTTTCCGGTCCTGGGCGACGTGTGTGCTAGCCGGACCGTGTCTGGGTCCCACGTCGAGCGGCTCGGGTAAGGCGTTGCCACGACATGTTTGTCCGGCCACGAGTGGAATGGGTGCCAACTGTGCCGGAAGAGGGAGGCTGTCGTCCGCCGGCTCGCGGGCTGACCGTCCCGGAGGACAGAGGTTCGTTCCCGTGCGGGGCGGCTGCTGTCCGTCCCGAAGCCCTAAGCTCTGTTGCACGGCGACCTGTGTGGCAGCCGCATCGTGGTTCGGGTCCCACATCGAGCGGCACGGGGAAAGCGATCGCAGGACACAGGTGTCCGTCCACGGGCAGCGTGGGGCCGGGTGTCCCGAGCCCCTTGTTTCCGGTCCTGGGCTACGTGTGTGCTAGCCGAACCGTGTCCGGGTCCCGTTTCTGGTGGCTTGTGGAAGGCGATGCCACGACACCGTCGTCCGGCCACCAGTGGCATGGGTGCCAGCTGTGCCTGGAAGCGGGAGGCTTTCGTCCGCCGGCTCAGGGACTGACCGTCCCGGAGACCGGAGGTTCGTTCCCGTGCGGGGCGGCGCCCGTCCGTCCCGAACCCCTAAGATCTGTTGCACGGCGACCTGTGTGGCAGCCGCATCGTGGTTCGGGTCCCACCTCGAGCGGCACGGGGAAAGCGACCGCTCGACAAGTGTTTCCGTCCACGGGCAGCGTAGGGCCGGGTGTCCCGAGCCCCTTGTTTCCGGTCGTGGGCAACGTGTGTGTTAGCCGGACCGTGTCCGGGTCCCACCTCGAGCGGCACGGCGAATGCGATGTCACGACACGGGTGACCGGCCAGAAGCTGCTTGGTTGCCAGCCTTGCCGGGAAGTGGGAGGCTGTCGTTTGCCGGCTCGGGGACTGGCCGTCCTGGAGAACGGAGGTTCGTTCCCGTGCGGGGCGGCAGCCGGACGTACTGAGCCCCAGGACTCCGGTCCCGGACGAAGTGTTTGCTAGCCGCAATGGGGTCAGGATCGCACCTCGGGTGGCTCTGGTATGGCGATCGCAGGACACGGGTGTCCGTCCACGGGCAGCGTGGGGCCGGGTGTCCCGAGCCCCTTGTTTCCGGTCCTGGGCGACGTGTGTGCTAGCCGGACCGTGTCTGGGTCCCACCTCGAGCGGCACGGCGAATGCGATGTCACGACACGGGTGACCGGCCACAAGCTGCTTGGGTGCCAGCCGTGCCCGGAAGTGGGAGGCTGTCGTTTGCCGGCTCGGGGACTGGCCGTCCCGGAGAACGGAGGTTCGTTCCCGTGCGGGGCGGCGCCCGTCCGTCCCGAACCCCTAAGGTGTGTTGCACGGCGACCTGTGTGGCAGCCGCATCGTAGTTGGGGTCCCACCTCGAGCGGCACTGGGAAAGCGACCGCTCGACAAGTGTTTCCGTCCACGGGCAGCGTAGGGCCGGGTGTCCCGAGCCCCTTGTTTCCGGTCGTGGGCAACGTGTGCGCTAGCCGGACCGTGTCCGGGTCCCACCTCGAGCGGCACGGCGAATGCGGTGTCACGACACGGGTGACCGGCCAGAAGCTGCTTGGGTGCCAGCCGTGCCGGGAAGTGGGAGGCTGTCGTTTGCCGGCTCGGGGACTGGCCGTCCCGGAGAACGGAGGTTCGTTCCCGTGCGGGGCGGCAGCCGGACGTACTGAGCCCCAGGACTCCGGTCCCGGCCGAAGTGTTTGCTAGCCGCAACGGGGTCAGGATCGCACCTCGGGTGGCTCTGGTATGGCGATCGCAGGACACGGGTGTCCGTCCACGGGCAGCGTGGGGCCGGGTGTCCCGAGCCCCTTGTTTCCGGTCCTGGGCTACGTGTGTGCTAGCCGAACCGTGTCCGGGTCCCGTTTCTGGTGGCTTGTGGAAGGCGATGCCACGACACCGTTGTCCGGCCACCGGTGGCATGGGTGCCAGCTGTGCCTGGAAGCGGGAGGCTTTCGTCCGCCGGCTCAGGGACTGACCGTCCCGGAGACCGGAGGTTCGTTCTCGTGCGGGGCGGCGGCCGTCCGTCCAGAACCCCTAAGCTCTGTTGCACGGCGACCTGTGTGGTAGCAGCACCGCGGTCCGGGTCCTACCTCGAGCGGCACGGGGAAGCGATCGCAGGACACGTGTTTCCGTCCACGGGCAGCGTGGGTCCGGGTGTCCCGAGCCCCTTGTTTCCGGTCCTGGGCGACGTGTGCGCTAGCCGGACCGTGTCTGGGTCCCACCTCGAGCGGCTCGGGTAAGGCGTTGCCACGACATGTTTTCCGGCCACCAGTGGCATGGGTGCCAACTGTGCCTGGAAGAGGGAAGCTTTCGTCCGCCGCCTCAGGGACTGACCGTCCCGGAGGACAGAGGTTCGTTCCCGTGCGGGGCGGCGGCTCTCCGTCCCGAAGCCCTAAGATCTGTTGCACGGCGACCTGTGTGGCAGCCGCATCGTGGTTCGGGTCCCACCTCGAGCGGCACGGGGAAAGCGACCGCTCGACAAGTGTTTCCGTCCACGGGCAGCGTAGGGCCGGGTGTCCCGAGCCCCTTGTTTCCGGTCGTGGGCAACGTGTGTGTTAGCCGGACCGTGTCCGGGTCCCACCTCGAGCGGCACGGCGAATGCGATGTCACGACACGGGTGACCGGCCAGAAGCTGCTTGGGTGCCAGCCGTGCCCGGAAGTGGGAGGCTGTCGTTTGCCGGCTCGGGGACTGGCCGTCCTGGAGAACGGAGGTTCGTTCCCGTGCGGGGCGGCAGCCGGACGTACTGAGCCCCAGGACTCCGGTCCCGGACGAAGTGTTTGCTAGCCGCAACGGGGTCAGGATCGCACCTCGGGTGGCTCTGGTATGGCGATCGCAGGACACGGGTGTCCGTCCACGGGCAGCGTGGGGCCGGGTGTCCCGAGCCCCTTGTTTCCGGTCCTGGGCGACGTGTGTGCTAGCCGGACCGTGTCTGGGTCCCACGTCGAGCGGCTCGGGTAAGGCGTTGCCACGACATGTTTGTCCGGCCACGAGTGGAATGGGTGCCAACTGTGCCGGAAGAGGGAGGCTGTCGTCCGCCGGCTCGCGGGCTGACCGTCCCGGAGGACAGAGGTTCGTTCCCGTGCGGGGCGGCTGCTGTCCGTCCCGAAGCCCTAAGCTCTGTTGCACGGCGACCTGTGTGGCAGCCGCATCGTGGTTCGGGTCCCACATCGAGCGGCACGGGGAAAGCGATCGCAGGACACAGGTGTCCGTCCACGGGCAGCGTGGGGCCGGGTGTCCCGAGCCCCTTGTTTCCGGTCCTGGGCTACGTGTGTGCTAGCCGAACCGTGTCCGGGTCCCGTTTCTGGTGGCTTGTGGAAGGCGATGCCACGACACCGTCGTCCGGCCACCAGTGGCATGGGTGCCAGCTGTGCCTGGAAGCGGGAGGCTTTCGTCCGCCGGCTCAGGGACTGACCGTCCCGGAGACCGGAGGTTCGTTCCCGTGCGGGGCGGCGCCCGTCCGTCCCGAACCCCTAAGATCTGTTGCACGGCGACCTGTGTGGCAGCCGCATCGTGGTTCGGGTCCCACCTCGAGCGGCACGGGGAAAGCGACCGCTCGACAAGTGTTTCCGTCCACGGGCAGCGTAGGGCCGGGTGTCCCGAGCCCCTTGTTTCCGGTCGTGGGCAACGTGTGTGTTAGCCGGACCGTGTCCGGGTCCCACCTCGAGCGGCACGGCGAATGCGATGTCACGACACGGGTGACCGGCCAGAAGCTGCTTGGTTGCCAGCCTTGCCGGGAAGTGGGAGGCTTTCGTTTGCCGGCTCGGGGACTGGCCGTCCTGGAGAACGGAGGTTCGTTCCCGTGCGGGGCGGCAGCCGGACGTACTGAGCCCCAGGACTGCGGTCCCGGACGAAGTGTTTGCTAGCCGCAACGGGGTCAGGATCGCACCTCGGGTGGCTGTGGTATGGCGATCGCAGGACACGGGTGTCCGTCCACGGGCAGCGTGGGGCCGGGTGTCCCGAGCCCCTTGTTTCCGGTCCTGGGCTACGTGTGTGCTAGCCGAACCGTGTCCGGGTCCCGTTTCTGGTGGCTTGTGGAAGGCGATGCCACGACACCGTTGTCCGGCCACCAGTGGCATGGGTGCCAGCTGTGCCTGGAAGCGGGAGGCTTTCGTCCGCCGGCTCAGGGACTGACCGTCCCGGAGACCGGAGGTTCGTTCCCGTGCGGGGCGGCGGCCGTCCGTCCCGAAGCCCTAAGCTCTGTTGCACGGCGACCTGTGTGGCAGCCGCATCGCGATTCGGGACCCAGCTCGAGCGGCACGGGGAAAGCGACCGCTCGACAAGTGTTTCCGTCCACGGGCAGCGTGGGGCCGGGTGTCCCGAGCCCCTTGTTTCCGGTCCTGGGCGACGTGTGCGCTAGCCGGACCGTGTCTGGTTCCCACCTCGAGCGGCACGGCGAATGCGATGTCACGACACGGGTGACCGGCCACAAGCTGCTTGGGTGCCAGCCGTGCCGGGAAGTGGGAGGCTGTCGTTTGCCGGCTCGGGGACTGGCCGTCCCGGAGAACGGAGGTTCGTTCCCGTGCGGGGCGGCAGCCGGACGTACTGAGCCCCAGGACTCCGGTCCCGGCCGAAGTGTTTGCTAGCCGCAACGGGGTCAGGATCGCACCTCGGGTGGCTCTGGTATGGCGATCGCAGGACACGGGTGTCCGTCCACGGGCAGCGTGGGGCCGGGTGTCCCGAGCCCCTTGTTTCCGGTCCTGGGCTACGTGTGTGCTAGCCGAACCGTGTCCGGGTCCCGTTTCTGGTGGCTTGTGGAAGGCGATGCCACGACACCGTTGTCCGGCCACCAGTGGCATGGGTGCCAGCTGTGCCTGGAAGCGGGAGGCTTTCGTCCGCCGGCTCAGAGACTGACCGTCCCGGAGGACAGAGGTTCGTTCCCGTGCGGGGCGGCGGCCGTCCGTCCCGAACCCTTAAGCTCTGTTGCACGGCGACCTGTGTGGCAGCCGCATCGTGGTTCGGGTCCCACCTCGAGCGGCACGGGGAAAGCGACCGCTCGACAAGTGTTTCCGTCCACGGGCAGCGTAGGGCCGGGTGTCCCGAGCCCCTTGTTTCCGGTCGTGGGCAACGTGTGTGTTAGCCGGACCGTGTCCGGGTCCCACCTGGAGCGGCACGGCGAATGCGATGTCACGACACGGGTGACCGGCCACAAGCTGCTTGGGTGCCAGCCGTGCCGGGAAGTGGGAGGCTGTCGTTTGCCGGCTCGGGGACTGACCGTCCCGGAGGACAGAGGTTCGTTCCCGTGCGGGGCGGCGGCCGTCCGTCCCGAACCCTTAAGCTCTGTTGCACGGCGACCTGTGTGGCAGCCGCATCGTGGTTCGGGTCCCACATCGAGCGGCACGGGGAAAGCGATCGCAGGACACGGGTGTCCGTCCACGGGCAGCGTGGGGCCGGGTGTCCCGAGCCCCTTGTTTCCGGTCCTGGGCTACGTGTGTGCTAGCCGAACCGTGTCCGGGTCCCGTTTCTGGTGGCTTGTGGAAGGCGATGCCACGACACCGTCGTCCGGCCACCAGTGGCATGGGTGCCAGCTGTGCCTGGAAGCGGGAGGCTTTCGTCCGCCGGCTCAGGGACTGACCGTCCCGGAGACCGGAGGTTCGTTCCCGTGCGGGGCGGCGGCCGTCCGTCCCGAACCCCTAAGATCTGTTGCACGGCGACCTGTGTGGCAGCCGCATCGTGGTTCGGGTCCCACCTCGAGCGGCACGGGGAAAGCGACCGCTCGACAAGTGTTTCCGTCCACGGGCAGCGTAGGGCCGGGTGTCCCGAGCCCCTTGTTTCCGGTCCTGGGCGACGTGTGTGCTAGCCGGACCGTGTCTGGGTCCCACCTCGAGCGGCACGGCGAATGCGATGTCACGACACGGATGACCGGCCACAAGCTGCTTGGGTGCCAGCCGTGCCCGGAAGTGGGAGGCTGTCGTTTGACGGCTCGGGGACTGGCCGTCCCGGAGAACGAAGGTTCGTTCCCGTGCGGGGCGGCAGCCGGACGTACTGAGCCCCAGGACTCCGGTCCCGGCCGAAGTGTTTGCTAGCCGCAACGGGGTCAGGATCGCACCTCGGGTGGCTCTGGTATGGCGATCGCAGGACACGGGTGTCCGTCCACGGGCAGCGTGGGGCCGGGTGTCCCGAGCCCCTTGTTTCCGGTCCTGGGCGACGTGTGTGCTAGCCGGACCGTGTCTGGGTCCCACCTCGAGCGGCACGGCGAATGCGATGTCACGACACGGGTGACCGGCCACAAGCTGCTTGGGTGCCAGCCGTGCCCGGAAGTGGGAGGCTGTCGTTTGACGGCTCGGGGACTGGCCGTCCCGGAGAACGAAGGTTCGTTCCCGTGCGGGGCGGCAGCCGGACGTACTGAGCCCCAGGACTCCGGTCCCGGCCGAAGTGTTTGCTAGCCGCAACGGGGTCAGGATCGCACCTCGGGTGGCTCTGGTATGGCGATCGCAGGACACGGGTGTCCGTCCACGGGCAGCGTGGGGCCGGGTGTCCCGAGCCCCTTGTTTCCGGTCCTGGGCTACGTGTGTGCTAGCCGAACCGTGTCCGGGTCCCGTTTCTGGTGGCTTGTGGAAGGCGATGCCACGACACCGTTGTCCGGCCACCAGTGGCATGGGTGCCAGCTGTGCCTGGAAGCGGGAGGCTTTCGTCCGCCGGCTCAGGGACTGACCGTCCCGGAGACCGGAGGTTCGTTCCCGTGCGGGACGGCGGCCGTCCGTCCCGAACCCCTAAGCTCTGTTGCACGGCGACCTGTGTGGTAGCATCACCGCGGTCCGGGTCCTACCTCGAGCGGCACGGGGAAGCGATCGCAGGACACGTGTTTCCGTCCACGGGCAGCGTGGGTCCGGGTGTCCCGAGCCCCTTGTTTCCGGTCCTGGGCGACGTGTGTGCTAGCCGGACCGTGTCTGGGTCCCACCTCGAGCGGCTCGGGTAAGGCGTTGCCACGACATGTTTTCCGGCCACCAGTGGCATGGGTGCCAACTGTGCCTGGAAGAGGGAAGCTTTCGTCCGCCGGCTCGCGGGCTGACCGTCCCGGAGAACGGAGGTTCGTTCCCGTGCGGGGCGGCGCCCGTCCGTCCCGAACCCCTAAGGTGTGTTGCACGGCGACCTGTGTGGCAGCCGCATCGCGATTCGGGACCCAGCTCGAGCGGCACGGGGAAAGCGATCGCAGGACACGTGTTTCCGTCCACGGGCAGCGTGGGTCCGGGTGTCCCGAGCCCCTTGTTTCCGGTCCTGGGCGACGTGTGCGACCCAGACCGTATGCGGGTCCCGTTTCAAGCGGCTCGGGTAAGGCGATGCCACGAGACGGTTGTCCGGTCACGAGTGGAATGGGTGCCAACTGTGCCGGAAGAGCGAGGCTGTCGTCCGCCGGCTCGCGGGCTGACCGTCCCGGAGAACGGAGGTTCGTTCCCGTGCGGGGCGGCGGCCGTCCGTCCCGAAGCCCTAAGCTCTGTTGCACGGCGACCTGTGTGGCAGCCACATCGCGGTCCGGGTCCCACCTCGAACGGCTCGGGGACGGCGATGCCACGACACGGGTGTCCAGCCACAAGCTGCTTGGGTGCCAGCCGTGCCGGGAAGTGGGAGGCTGTCGTTTGCCGGCTCGGGGACTGGCCGTCCCGGAGAACGGAGGTTCGTTCCCGTGCGGGGCGGCGCCCGTCCGTCCCGAACGCCTAAGGTGTGTTGCACGGCGACCTGTGTGGCAGCCGCATCGCGATTCGGGACCCAGCTCGAGCGGCACGGGGAAAGCGACCGCTCGACAAGTGTTTCCGTCCACGGGCAGCGTGGGGCCGGGTGTCCCGAGCCCCTTGTTTCCGGTCCTGGGCGACGTGTGTGCTAGCCGGACCGTGTCTGGGTCCCACGTCGAGCGGCTCGGGTAAGGCGTTGCCACGACATGTTTTCCGGCCACCAGTGGCATGGGTGCCAACTGTGCCTGGAAGAGGGAAGCTTTCGTCCGCCGGCTCAGGGACTGACCGTCCCGGAGGACAGAGGTTCGTTCCCGTGCGGGGCGGCGGCTCTCCGTCCCGAAGCCCTAAGATCTGTTGCACGGCGACCTGTGTGGCAGCCGCATCGTGGTTCGGGTCCCACCTCGAGCGGCACGGGGAAAGCGACCGCTCGACAAGTGTTTCCGTCCACGGGCAGCGTAGGGCCGGGTGTCCCGAGCCCCTTGTTTCCGGTCGTGGGCAACGTGTGTGTTAGCCGGACCGTGTCCGGGTCCCACCTCGAGCGGCACGGCGAATGCGATGTCACGACACGGGTGACCGGCCAGAAGCTGCTTGGGTGCCAGCCGTGCCCGGAAGTGGGAGGCTGTCGTTTGCCGGCTCGGGGACTGGCCGTCCTGGAGAACGGAGGTTCGTTCCCGTGCGGGGCGGCAGCCGGACGTACTGAGCCCCAGGACTCCGGTCCCGGACGAAGTGTTTGCTAGCCGCAACGGGGTCAGGATCGCACCTCGGGTGGCTCTGGTATGGCGATCGCAGGACACGGGTGTCCGTCCACGGGCAGCGTGGGGCCGGGTGTCCCGAGCCCCTTGTTTCCGGTCGTGGGCGACGTGTGTGCTAGCCGGACCGTGTCTGGGTCCCACGTCGAGCGGCTCGGGTAAGGCGTTGCCACGACATGTTTGTCCGGCCACGAGTGGAATGGGTGCCAACTGTGCCGGAAGAGGGAGGCTGTCGTCCGCCGG
Organism: Somateria mollissima; assembly: GCA_951411735.1. NCBI lineage: Eukaryota > Metazoa > Chordata > Aves > Anseriformes > Anatidae > Somateria > Somateria mollissima. Next base: position 240,839 of record CATOCB010000055.1, read on the forward strand.
CTCGCGGGCTGACCGTCCCGGAGGACAGAGGTTCGTTCCCGTGCGGGGCGGCTGCTGTCCGTCCCGAAGCCCTAAGCTCTGTTGCACGGCGACCTGTGTGGCAGCCGCATCGTGGTTCGGGTCCCACCTCGAGCGGCACGGGGAAAGCGATCGCAGGACACGTGTTTCCGTCCACGGGCAGCGTGGGGCCGGCTGTGCCGAGCCCCTTGTTTCCGGTCCTGGGCGACGTGTGCGACCCAGACCGTATGCGGGTCCCGTTTCAAGCGGCTCGGGTAAGGCGATGCCACGAGACGGTTGTCCGGTCACGAGTGGAATGGGTGCCAACTGTGCCGGAAGAGCGAGGCTGTCGTCCGCCGGCTCGCGGGCTGACCGTCCCGGAGAACGGAGGTTCGTTCCCGTGCGGGGCGGCGGCCGTCCGTCCCGAAGCCCTAAGCTCTGTTGCACGGCGACCTGTGTGGCTACCACATCGCGGTCCGGGTCCCACCTCGAACGGCTCGGGGACGGCGATGCCACGACACGGGTGTCCAGCCACAAGCTGCTTGGGTGCCAGCCGTGCCGGGAAGTGGGAGGCTGTCGTTTGCCGGCTCGGGGACTGGCCGTCCCGGAGAACGGAGGTTCGTTCCCGTGCGGGGCGGCAGCCGGACGTACTGAGCCCCAGGACTCCGGTCCCGGCCGAAGTGTTTGCTAGCCGCAACGGGGTCAGGATCGCACCTCGGGTGGCTCTGGTATGGCGATCGCAGGACACGGGTGTCCGTCCACGGGCAGCGTGGGGCCGGGTGTCCCGAGCCCCTTGTTTCCGGTCCTGGGCTACGTGTGTGCTAGCCGAACCGTGTCCGGGTCCCGTTTCTGGTGGCTTGTGGAAGGCGATGCCACGACACCGTTGTCCGGCCACCAGTGGCATGGGTGCCAGCTGTGCCTGGAAGCGGGAGGCTTTCGTCCGCCGGCTCAGAGACTGACCGTCCCGGAGGACAGAGGTTCGTTCCCGTGCGGGGCGGCGGCCGTCCGTCCCGAACCCTTAAGCTCTGTTGCACGGCGACCTGTGTGGCAGCCGCATCGTGGTTCGGGTCCCACATCGAGCGGCACGGGGAAAGCGACCGCTCGACAAGTGTTTCCGTCCACGGGCAGCGTAGGGCCGGGTGTCCCGAGCCCCTTGTTTCCGGTCGTGGGCAACGTGTGTGTTAGCCGGACCGTGTCCGGGTCCCACCTGGAGCGGCACGGCGAATGCGATGTCACGACACGGGTGACCGGCCACAAGCTGCTTGGGTGCCAGCCGTGCCGGGAAGTGGGAGGCTGTCGTTTGCCGGCTCGGGGACTGACCGTCCCGGAGGACAGAGGTTCGTTCCCGTGCGGGGCAGCGGCCGTCCGTCCCGAACCCTTAAGCTCTGTTGCACGGCGACCTGTGTGGCAGCCGCATCGTGGTTCGGGTCCCACATCGAGCGGCACGGGGAAAGCGATCGCAGGACACAGGTGTCCGTCCACGGGCAGCGTGGGGCCGGGTGTCCCGAGCCCCTTGTTTCCGGTCCTGGGCTACGTGTGTGCTAGCCGAACCGTGTCCGGGTCCCGTTTCTGGTGGCTTGTGGAAGGCGATGCCACGACACCGTCGTCCGGCCACCATTGGCATGGGTGCCAGCTGTGCCTGGAAGCGGGAGGCTTTCGTCCGCCGGCTCAGGGACTGACCGTCCCGGAGACCGGAGGTTCGTTCCCGTGCGGGGCGGCGCCCGTCCGTCCCGAACCCCTAAGATCTGTTGCACGGCGACCTGTGTGGCAGCCGCATCGTGGTTCGGGTCCCACCTCGAGCGGCACGGGGAAAGCGACCGCTCGACAAGTGTTTCCGTCCACGGGCAGCGTAGGGCCGGGTGTCCCGAGCCCCTTGTTTCCGGTCGTGGGCAACGTGTGTGTTAGCCGGACCGTGTCCGGGTCCCACCTGGAGCGGCACGGCGAATGCGATGTCACGACACGGGTGACCGGCCAGAAGCTGCTTGGTTGCCAGCCTTGCCGGGAAGTGGGAGGCTGTCGTTTGCCGGCTCGGGGACTGGCCGTCCTGGAGAACGGAGGTTCGTTCCCGTGCGGGGCGGCAGCCGGACGTACTGAGCCCCAGGACACCGGTCCCGGACGAAGTGTTTGCTAGCCGCAATGGGGTCAGGATCGCACCTCGGGTGGCTCTGGTATGGCGATCGCAGGACACGGGTGTCCGTCCACGGGCAGCGTGGGGCCGGGTGTCCCGAGCCCCTTGTTTCCGGTCCTGGGCGACGTGTGTGCTAGCCGGACCGTGTCTGGGTCCCACCTCGAGCGGCACGGCGAATGCGATGTCACGACACGGGTGACCGGCCACAAGCTGCTTGGGTGCCAGCCGTGCCCGGAAGTGGGAGGCTGTCGTTTGCCGGCTCGGGGACTGGCCGTCCCGGAGAACGAAGGTTCGTTCCCGTGCGGGGCGGCAGCCGGACGTACTGAGCCCCAGGACTGCGGTCCCGGACGAAGTGTTTGCTAGCCGCAACGGGGTCAGGATCGCACCTCGGGTGGCTGTGGTATGGCGATCGCAGGACACGGGTGTCCGTCCACGGGCAGCGTGGGGCCGGGTGTCCCGAGCCCCTTGTTTCCGGTCCTGGGCGACGTGTGTGCTAGCCGAACCGTGTCCGGGTCCCGTTTCTGGTGGCTTGTGGAAGGCGATGCCACGACACCGTTGTCCGGCCACCAGTGGCATGGGTGCCAGCTGTGCCTGGAAGCGGGAGGCTTTCGTCCGCCGGCTCAGGGACTGACCGTCCCGGAGACCGGAGGTTCGTTCCCGTGCGGGGCGGCGGCCGTCCGTCCCGAAGCCCTAAGCTCTGTTGCACGGCGACCTGTGTGGCAGCCACATCGCGGTCCGGGTCCCACCTCGAACGGCTCGGGGACGGCGATGCCACGACACGGGTGTCCAGCCACAAGCTGCTTGGGTGCCAGCCGTCCCGGGAAGTGGGAGGCTGTCGTTTGCCGGCTCGGGGACTGGCCGTCCCGGAGAACGGAGGTTCGTTCCCGTGCGGGGCGGCGCCCGTCCGTCCCGAACCCCTAAGGTGTGTTGCACGGCGACCTGTGTGGCAGCCGCATCGCGATTCGGGACCCAGCTCGAGCGGCACGGGGAAAGCGACCGCTCGACAAGTGTTTCCGTCCACGGGCAGCGTGGGGCCGGGTGTCCCGAGCCCCTTGTTTCCGGTCCTGGGCGACGTGTGCGCTAGCCGGACCGTGTCTGGTTCCCACCTCGAGCGGCACGGCGAATGCGATGTCACGACACGGGTGACCGGCCACAAGCTGCTTGGGTGCCAGCCGTGCCGGGAAGTGGGAGGCTGTCGTTTGCCGGCTCGGGGACTGGCCGTCCTGGAGAACGGAGGTTCGTTCCCGTGCGGGGCGGCAGCCGGACGTACTGAGCCCCAGGACTCCGGTCCCGGACGAAGTGTTTGCTAGCCGCAACGGGGTCAGGATCGCACCTCGGGTGGCTCTGGTATGGCGATCGCAGGACACGGGTGTCCGTCCACGGGCAGCGTGGGGCCGGGTGTCCCGAGCCCCTTGTTTCCGGTCGTGGGCGACGTGTGTGCTAGCCGGACCGTGTCTGGGTCCCACGTCGAGCGGCTCGGGTAAGGCGTTGCCACGACATGTTTGTCCGGCCACGAGTGGAATGGGTGCCAACTGTGCCGGAAGAGGGAGGCTGTCGTCCGCCGGCTCGCGGGCTGACCGTCCCGGAGGACAGAGGTTCGTTCCCGTGCGGGGCGGCTGCTGTCCGTCCCGAAGCCCTAAGCTCTGTTGCACGGCGACCTGTGTGGCAGCCGCATCGTGGTTCGGGTCCCACCTCGAGCGGCACGGGGAAAGCGATCGCAGGACACGTGTTTCCGTCCACGGGCAGCGTGGGGCCGGCTGTGTCGAGCCCCTTGTTTCCGGTCCTGGGCGACGTGTGCGACCCAGACCGTATGCGGGTCCCGTTTCAAGCGGCTCGGGTAAGGCGATGCCACGAGACGGTTGTCCGGTCACGAGTGGAATGGGTGCCAACTGTGCCGGAAGAGCGAGGCTGTCGTCCGCCGGCTCGCGGGCTGACCGTCCCGGAGAACGGAGGTTCGTTCCCGTGCGGGGCGGCGGCCGTCCGTCCCGAAGCCCTAAGCTCTGTTGCACGGCGACCTGTGTGGCTACCACATCGCGGTCCGGGTCCCACCTCGAACGGCTCGGGGACGGCGATGCCACGACACGGGTGTCCAGCCACAAGCTGCTTGGGTGCCAGCCGTGCCGGGAAGTGGGAGGCTGTCGTTTGCCGGCTCGGGGACTGGCCGTCCCGGAGAACGGAGGTTCGTTCCCGTGCGGGGCGGCAGCCGGACGTACTGAGCCCCAGGACTCCGGTCCCGGCCGAAGTGTTTGCTAGCCGCAACGGGGTCAGGATCGCACCTCGGGTGGCTCTGGTATGGCGATCGCAGGACACGGGTGTCCGTCCACGGGCAGCGTGGGGCCGGGTGTCCCGAGCCCCTTGTTTCCGGTCCTGGGCTACGTGTGTGCTAGCCGAACCGTGTCCGGGTCCCGTTTCTGGTGGCTTGTGGAAGGCGATGCCACGACACCGTTGTCCGGCCACCAGTGGCATGGGTGCCAGCTGTGCCTGGAAGCGGGAGGCTTTCGTCCGCCGGCTCAGAGACTGACCGTCCCGGAGGACAGAGGTTCGTTCCCGTGCGGGGCGGCGGCCGTCCGTCCCGAACCCTTAAGCTCTGTTGCACGGCGACCTGTGTGGCAGCCGCATCGTGGTTCGGGTCCCACATCGAGCGGCACGGGGAAAGCGACCGCTCGACAAGTGTTTCCGTCCACGGGCAGCGTAGGGCCGGGTGTCCCGAGCCCCTTGTTTCCGGTCGTGGGCAACGTGTGTGTTAGCCGGACCGTGTCCGGGTCCCACCTGGAGCGGCACGGCGAATGCGATGTCACGACACGGGTGACCGGCCACAAGCTGCTTGGGTGCCAGCCGTGCCGGGAAGTGGGAGGCTGTCGTTTGCCGGCTCGGGGACTGACCGTCCCGGAGGACAGAGGTTCGTTCCCGTGCGGGGCAGCGGCCGTCCGTCCCGAACCCTTAAGCTCTGTTGCACGGCGACCTGTGTGGCAGCCGCATCGTGGTTCGGGTCCCACATCGAGCGGCACGGGGAAAGCGATCGCAGGACACAGGTGTCCGTCCACGGGCAGCGTGGGGCCGGGTGTCCCGAGCCCCTTGTTTCCGGTCCTGGGCTACGTGTGTGCTAGCCGAACCGTGTCCGGGTCCCGTTTCTGGTGGCTTGTGGAAGGCGATGCCACGACACCGTCGTCCGGCCACCATTGGCATGGGTGCCAGCTGTGCCTGGAAGCGGGAGGCTTTCGTCCGCCGGCTCAGGGACTGACCGTCCCGGAGACCGGAGGTTCGTTCCCGTGCGGGGCGGCGCCCGTCCGTCCCGAACCCCTAAGATCTGTTGCACGGCGACCTGTGTGGCAGCCGCATCGTGGTTCGGGTCCCACCTCGAGCGGCACGGGGAAAGCGACCGCTCGACAAGTGTTTCCGTCCACGGGCAGCGTAGGGCCGGGTGTCCCGAGCCCCTTGTTTCCGGTCGTGGGCGACGTGTGTGCTAGCCGGACCGTGTCTGGGTCCCACCTCGAGCGGCACGGCGAATGCGATGTCACGACACGGGTGACCGGCCACAAGCTGCTTGGTTGCCAGCCTTGCCGGGAAGTGGGAGGCTGTCGTTTGCCGGCTCGGGGACTGGCCGTCCTGGAGAACGGAGGTTCGTTCCCGTGCGGGGCGGCAGCCGGACGTACTGAGCCCCAGGACACCGGTCCCGGACGAAGTGTTTGCTAGCCGCAATGGGGTCAGGATCGCACCTCGGGTGGCTCTGGTATGGCGATCGCAGGACACGGGTGTCCGTCCACGGGCAGCGTGGGGCCGGGTGTCCCGAGCCCCTTGTTTCCGGTCCTGGGCGACGTGTGTGCTAGCCGGACCGTGTCTGGGTCCCACCTCGAGCGGCACGGCGAATGCGATGTCACGACACGGGTGACCGGCCACAAGCTGCTTGGGTGCCAGCCGTGCCCGGAAGTGGGAGGCTGTCGTTTGCCGGCTCGGGGACTGGCCGTCCCGGAGAACGAAGGTTCGTTCCCGTGCGGGGCGGCAGCCGGACGTACTGAGCCCCAGGACTGCGGTCCCGGACGAAGTGTTTGCTAGCCGCAACGGGGTCAGGATCGCACCTCGGGTGGCTGTGGTATGGCGATCGCAGGACACGGGTGTCCGTCCACGGGCAGCGTGGGGCCGGGTGTCCCGAGCCCCTTGTTTCCGGTCCTGGGCGACGTGTGTGCTAGCCGAACCGTGTCCGGGTCCCGTTTCTGGTGGCTTGTGGAAGGCGATGCCACGACACCGTTGTCCGGCCACCAGTGGCATGGGTGCCAGCTGTGCCTGGAAGCGGGAGGCTTTCGTCCGCCGGCTCAGGGACTGACCGTCCCGGAGACCGGAGGTTCGTTCCCGTGCGGGGCGGCGGCCGTCCGTCCCGAAGCCCTAAGCTCTGTTGCACGGCGACCTGTGTGGCAGCCACATCGCGGTCCGGGTCCCACCTCGAACGGCTCGGGGACGGCGATGCCACGACACGGGTGTCCAGCCACAAGCTGCTTGGGTGCCAGCCGTGCCGGGAAGTGGGAGGCTGTCGTTTGCCGGCTCGGGGACTGGCCGTCCCGGAGAACGGAGGTTCGTTCCCGTGCGGGGCGGCGCCCGTCCGTCCCGAACCCCTAAGGTGTGTTGCACGGCGACCTGTGTGGCAGCCGCATCGCGATTCGGGACCCAGCTCGAGCGGCACGGGGAAAGCGACCGCTCGACAAGTGTTTCCGTCCACGGGCAGCGTGGGGCCGGGTGTCCCGAGCCCCTTGTTTCCGGTCCTGGGCGACGTGTGCGCTAGCCGGACCGTGTCTGGTTCCCACCTCGAGCGGCACGGCGAATGCGATGTCACGACACGGGTGACCGGCCACAAGCTGCTTGGGTGCCAGCCGTGCCGGGAAGTGGGAGGCTGTCGTTTGCCGGCTCGGGGACTGGCCGTCCCGGAGAACGGAGGTTCGTTCCCGTGCGGGGCGACAGCCGGACGTACTGAGCCCCAGGACTCCGGTCCCGGCCGAAGTGTTTGCTAGCCGCAACGGGGTCAGGATCGCACCTCGGGTGGCTCTGGTATGGCGATCGCAGGACACGGGTGTCCGTCCACGGGCAGCGTGGGGCCGGGTGTCCCGAGCCCCTTGTTTCCGGTCCTGGGCTACGTGTGTGCTAGCCGAACCGTGTCCGGGTCCCGTTTCTGGTGGCTTGTGGAAGGCGATGCCACGACACCGTTGTCCGGCCACCAGTGGCATGGGTGCCAGCTGTGCCTGGAAGCGGGAGGCTTTCGTCCGCCGGCTCAGAGACTGACCGTCCCGGAGGACAGAGGTTCGTTCCCGTGCGGGGCGGCGGCCGTCCGTCCCGAACCCTTAAGCTCTGTTGCACGGCGACCTGTGTGGCAGCCGCATCGTGGTTCGGGTCCCACCTCGAGCGGCACGGGGAAAGCGACCGCTCGACAAGTGTTTCCGTCCACGGGCAGCGTAGGGCCGGGTGTCCCGAGCCCCTTGTTTCCGGTCGTGGGCAACGTGTGTGTTAGCCGGACCGTGTCCGGGTCCCACCTGGAGCGGCACGGCGAATGCGATGTCACGACACGGGTGACCGGCCACAAGCTGCTTGGGTGCCAGCCGTGCCGGGAAGTGGGAGGCTGTCGTTTGCCGGCTCGGGGACTGACCGTCCCGGAGGACAGAGGTTCGTTCCCGTGCGGGGCGGCGGCCGTCCGTCCCGAACCCTTAAGCTCTGTTGCACGGCGACCTGTGTGGCAGCCGCATCGTGGTTCGGGTCCCACATCGAGCGGCACGGGGAAAGCGATCGCAGGACACAGGTGTCCGTCCACGGGCAGCGTGGGGCCGGGTGTCCCGAGCCCCTTGTTTCCGGTCCTGGGCTACGTGTGTGCTAGCCGAACCGTGTCCGGGTCCCGTTTCTGGTGGCTTGTGGAAGGCGATGCCACGACACCGTCGTCCGGCCACCAGTGGCATGGGTGCCAGCTGTGCCTGGAAGCGGGAGGCTTTCGTCCGCCGGCTCAGGGACTGACCGTCCCGGAGACCGGAGGTTCGTTCCCGTGCGGGACGGCGGCCGTCCGTCCCGAACCCCTAAGCTCTGTTGCACGGCGACCTGTGTGGTAGCATCACCGCGGTCCGGGTCCTACCTCGAGCGGCACGGGGAAGCGATCGCAGGACACGTGTTTCCGTCCACGGGCAGCGTGGGTCCGGGTGTCCCGAGCCCCTTGTTTCCGGTCCTGGGCGACGTGTGTGCTAGCCGGACCGTGTCTGGGTCCCACCTCGAGCGGCTCGGGTAAGGCGTTGCCACGACATGTTTTCCGGCCACCAGTGGCATGGGTGCCAACTGTGCCTGGAAGAGGGAAGCTTTCGTCCGCCGGCTCGCGGGCTGACCGTCCCGGAGAACGGAGGTTCGTTCCCGTGCGGGGCGGCGCCCGTCCGTCCCGAACCCCTAAGGTGTGTTGCACGGCGACCTGTGTGGCAGCCGCATCGCGATTCGGGACCCAGCTCGAGCGGCACGGGGAAAGCGATCGCAGGACACGTGTTTCCGTCCACGGGCAGCGTGGGGCCGGGTGTCCCGAGCCCCTTGTTTCCGGTCCTGGGCGACGTGTGCGACCCAGACCGTATGCGGGTCCCGTTTCAAGCGGCTCGGGTAAGGCGATGCCACGAGACGGTTGTCCGGTCACGAGTGGAATGGGTGCCAACTGTGCCGGAAGAGCGAGGCTGTCGTCCGCCGGCTCGCGGGCTGACCGTCCCGGAGAACGGAGGTTCGTTCCCGTGCGGGGCGGCGGCCGTCCGTCCCGAAGCCCTAAGCTCTGTTGCACGGCGACCTGTGTGGCAGCCACATCGCGGTCCGGGTCCCACCTCGAACGGCTCGGGGACGGCGATGCCACGACACGGGTGTCCAGCCACAAGCTGCTTGGGTGCCAGCCGTGCCGGGAAGTGGGAGGCTGTCGTTTGCCGGCTCGGGGACTGGCCGTCCCGGAGAACGGAGGTTCGTTCCCGTGCGGGGCGGCGCCCGTCCGTCCCGAACGCCTAAGGTGTGTTGCACGGCGACCTGTGTGGCAGCCGCATCGCGATTCGGGACCCAGCTCGAGCGGCACGGGGAAAGCGACCGCTCGACAAGTGTTTCCGTCCACGGGCAGCGTGGGGCCGGGTGTCCCGAGCCCCTTGTTTCCGGTCCTGGGCGACGTGTGCGCTAGCCGGACCGTGTCTGGGTCCCACCTCGAGCGGCACGGCGAATGCGATGTCACGACACGGGTGACCGGCCACAAGCTGCTTGGGTGCCAGCCGTGCCGGGAAGTGGGAGGCTGTCGTTTGCCGGCTCGGGGACTGGCCGTCCCGGAGAACGGAGGTTCGTTCCCGTGCGGGGCGGCAGCCGGACGTACTGAGCCCCAGGACTCCGGTCCCGGCCGAAGTGTTTGCTAGCCGCAACGGGGTCAGGATCGCACCTCGGGTGGCTCTGGTATGGCGATCGCAGGACACGGGTGTCCGTCCACGGGCAGCGTGGGGCCGGGTGTCCCGAGCCCCTTGTTTCCGGTCCTGGGCTACGTGTGTGCTAGCCGAACCGTGTCCGGGTCCCGTTTCTGGTGGCTTGTGGAAGGCGATGCCACGACACCGTTGTCCGGCCACCAGTGGCATGGGTGCCAGCTGTGCCTGGAAGCGGGAGGCTTTCGTCCGCCGGCTCAGAGACTGACCGTCCCGGAGACCGGAGGTTCGTTCCCGTGCGGGGCGGCGGCCGTCCGTCCCGAACCCTTAAGCTCTGTTGCACGGCGACCTGTGTGGCAGCCGCATCGTGGTTCGGGTCCCACCTCGAGCGGCACGGGGAAAGCGACCGCTCGACAAGTGTTTCCGTCCACGGGCAGCGTAGGGCCGGGTGTCCCGAGCCCCTTGTTTCCGGTCGTGGGCAACGTGTGTGTTAGCCGGACCGTGTCCGGGTCCCACCTCGAGCGGCACGGCGAATGCGATGTCACGACACGGGTGACCGGCCACAAGCTGCTTGGGTGCCAGCCGTGCCGGGAAGTGGGAGGCTGTCGTTTGCCGGCTCGGGGACTGACCGTCCCGGAGGACAGAGGTTCGTTCCCGTGCGGGGCGGCGGCCGTCCGTCCCGAACCCTTAAGCTCTGTTGCACGGCGACCTGTGTGGCAGCCGCATCGTGGTTCGGGTCCCACCTCGAGCGGCACGGGGAAAGCGATCGCAGGACACAGGTGTCCGTCCACGGGCAGCGTGGGGCCGGGTGTCCCGAGCCCCTTGTTTCCGGTCCTGGGCTACGTGTGTGCTAGCCGAACCGTGTCCGGGTCCCGTTTCTGGTGGCTTGTGGAAGGCGATGCCACGACACCGTCGTCCGGCCACCAGTGGCATGGGTGCCAGCTGTGCCTGGAAGCGGGAGGCTTTCGTCCGCCGGCTCAGGGACTGACCGTCCCGGAGACCGGAGGTTCGTTCCCGTGCGGGGCGGCGCCCGTCCGTCCCGAACCCCTAAGATCTGTTGCACGGCGACCTGTGTGGCAGCCGCATCGTGGTTCGGGTCCCACCTCGAGCGGCACGGGGAAAGCGACCGCTCGACAAGTGTTTCCGTCCACGGGCAGCGTAGGGCCGGGTGTCCCGAGCCCCTTGTTTCCGGTCCTGGGCGACGTGTGTGCTAGCCGGACCGTGTCTGGGTCCCACCTCGAGCGGCACGGCGAATGCGATGTCACGACACGGGTGACCGGCCACAAGCTGCTTGGGTGCCAGCCGTGCCCGGAAGTGGGAGGCTGTCGTTTGACGGCTCGGGGACTGGCCGTCCCGGAGAACGAAGGTTCGTTCCCGTGCGGGGCGGCAGCCGGACGTACTGAGCCCCAGGACTCCGGTCCCGGCCGAAGTGTTTGCTAGCCGCAACGGGGTCAGGATCGCACCTCGGGTGGCTCTGGTATGGCGATCGCAGGACACGGGTGTCCGTCCACGGGCAGCGTGGGGCCGGGTGTCCCGAGCCCCTTGTTTCCGGTCCTGGGCGACGTGTGTGCTAGCCGGACCGTGTCTGGGTCCCACCTCGAGCGGCACGGCGAATGCGATGTCACGACACGGGTGACCGGCCACAAGCTGCTTGGGTGCCAGCCGTGCCCGGAAGTGGGAGGCTGTCGTTTGACGGCTCGGGGACTGGCCGTCCCGGAGAACGAAGGTTCGTTCCCGTGCGGGGCGGCAGCCGGACGTACTGAGCCCCAGGACTCCGGTCCCGGCCGAAGTGTTTGCTAGCCGCAACGGGGTCAGGATCGCACCTCGGGTGGCTCTGGTATGGCGATCGCAGGACACGGGTGTCCGTCCACGGGCAGCGTGGGGCCGGGTGTCCCGAGCCCCTTGTTTCCGGTCCTGGGCGACGTGTGTGCTAGCCGGACCGTGTCTGGGTCCCACCTCGAGCGGCACGGCGAATGCGATGTCACGACACGGGTGACCGGCCACAAGCTGCTTGGGTGCCAGCCGTGCCCGGAAGTGGGAGGCTGTCGTTTGACGGCTCGGGGACTGGCCGTCCCGGAGAACGAAGGTTCGTTCCCGTGCGGGGCGGCAGCCGGACGTACTGAGCCCCAGGACTCCGGTCCCGGCCGAAGTGTTTGCTAGCCGCAACGGGGTCAGGATCGCACCTCGGGTGGCTCTGGTATGGCGATCGCAGGACACGGGTGTCCGTCCACGGGCAGCGTGGGGCCGGGTGTCCCGAGCCCCTTGTTTCCGGTCCTGGGCTACGTGTGTGCTAGCCGAACCGTGTCCGGGTCCCGTTTCTGGTGGCTTGTGGAAGGCGATGCCACGACACCGTTGTCCGGCCACCAGTGGCATGGGTGCCAGCTGTGCCTGGAAGCGGGAGGCTTTCGTCCGCCGGCTCAGGGACTGACCGTCCCGGAGACCGGAGGTTCGTTCCCGTGCGGGACGGCGGCCGTCCGTCCCGAACCCCTAAGCTCTGTTGCACGGCGACCTGTGTGGTAGCATCACCGCGGTCCGGGTCCTACCTCGAGCGGCACGGGGAAGCGATCGCAGGACACGTGTTTCCGTCCACGGGCAGCGTGGGTCCGGGTGTCCCGAGCCCCTTGTTTCCGGTCCTGGGCGACGTGTGTGCTAGCCGGACCGTGTCTGGGTCCCACCTCGAGCGGCTCGGGTAAGGCGTTGCCACGACATGTTTTCCGGCCACCAGTGGCATGGGTGCCAACTGTGCCTGGAAGAGGGAAGCTTTCGTCCGCCGGCTCGCGGGCTGACCGTCCCGGAGAACGGAGGTTCGTTCCCGTGCGGGGCGGCGCCCGTCCGTCCCGAACCCCTAAGGTGTGTTGCACGGCGACCTGTGTGGCAGCCGCATCGCGATTCGGGACCCAGCTCGAGCGGCACGGGGAAAGCGATCGCAGGACACGTGTTTCCGTCCACGGGCAGCGTGGGGCCGGGTGTCCCGAGCCCCTTGTTTCCGGTCCTGGGCGACGTGTGCGACCCAGACCGTATGCGGGTCCCGTTTCAAGCGGCTCGGGTAAGGCGATGCCACGAGACGGTTGTCCGGTCACGAGTGGAATGGGTGCCAACTGTGCCGGAAGAGCGAGGCTGTCGTCCGCCGGCTCGCGGGCTGACCGTCCCGGAGAACGGAGGTTCGTTCCCGTGCGGGGCGGCGGCCGTCCGTCCCGAAGCCCTAAGCTCTGTTGCACGGCGACCTGTGTGGCAGCCACATCGCGGTCCGGGTCCCACCTCGAACGGCTCGGGGACGGCGATGCCACGACACGGGTGTCCAGCCACAAGCTGCTTGGGTGCCAGCCGTGCCGGGAAGTGGGAGGCTGTCGTTTGCCGGCTCGGGGACTGGCCGTCCCGGAGAACGGAGGTTCGTTCCCGTGCGGGGCGGCGCCCGTCCGTCCCGAACGCCTAAGGTGTGTTGCACGGCGACCTGTGTGGCAGCCGCATCGCGATTCGGGACCCAGCTCGAGCGGCACGGGGAAAGCGACCGCTCGACAAGTGTTTCCGTCCACGGGCAGCGTGGGGCCGGGTGTCCCGAGCCCCTTGTTTCCGGTCCTGGGCGACGTGTGTGCTAGCCGGACCGTGTCTGGGTCCCACGTCGAGCGGCTCGGGTAAGGCGTTGCCACGACATGTTTTCCGGCCACCAGTGGCATGGGTGCCAACTGTGCCTGGAAGAGGGAAGCTTTCGTCCGCCGGCTCAGGGACTGACCGTCCCGGAGGACAGAGGTTCGTTCCCGTGCGGGGCGGCGGCTCTCCGTCCCGAAGCCCTAAGATCTGTTGCACGGCGACCTGTGTGGCAGCCGCATCGTGGTTCGGGTCCCACCTCGAGCGGCACGGGGAAAGCGACCGCTCGACAAGTGTTTCCGTCCACGGGCAGCGTAGGGCCGGGTGTCCCGAGCCCCTTGTTTCCGGTCGTGGGCAACGTGTGTGTTAGCCGGACCGTGTCCGGGTCCCACCTCGAGCGGCACGGCGAATGCGATGTCACGACACGGGTGACCGGCCAGAAGCTGCTTGGGTGCCAGCCGTGCCCGGAAGTGGGAGGCTGTCGTTTGCCGGCTCGGGGACTGGCCGTCCTGGAGAACGGAGGTTCGTTCCCGTGCGGGGCGGCAGCCGGACGTACTGAGCCCCAGGACTCCGGTCCCGGCCGAAGTGTTTGCTAGCCGCAACGGGGTCAGGATCGCACCTCGGGTGGCTCTGGTATGGCGATCGCAGGACACGTGTTTCCGTCCACGGGCAGCGTGGGGCCGGCTGTGCCGAGCCCCTTGTTTCCGGTCCTGGGCGACGTGTGCGACCCAGACCGTATGCGGGTCCCGTTTCAAGCGGCTCGGGTAAGGCGATGCCACGAGACGGTTGTCCGGTCACGAGTGGAATGGGTGCCAACTGTGCCGGAAGAGCGAGGCTGTCGTCCGCCGGCTCGCGGGCTGACCGTCCCGGAGAACGGAGGTTCGTTCCCGTGCGGGGCGGCGGCCGTCCGTCCCGAAGCCCTAAGCTCTGTTGCACGGCGACCTGTGTGGCAGCCACATCGCGGTCCGGGTCCCACCTCGAACGGCTCGGGGACGGCGATGCCACGACACGGGTGTCCAGCCACAAGCTGCTTGGGTGCCAGCCGTGCCGGGAAGTGGGAGGCTGTCGTTTGCCGGCTCGGGGACTGGCCGTCCCGGAGAACGGAGGTTCGTTCCCGTGCGGGGCGGCGCCCGTCCGTCCCGAACCCCTAAGGTGTGTTGCACGGCGACCTGTGTGGCAGCCGCATCGCGATTCGGGACCCAGCTCGAGCGGCACGGGGAAAGCGACCGCTCGACAAGTGTTTCCGTCCACGGGCAGCGTGGGGCCGGGTGTCCCGAGCCCCTTGTTTCCGGTCCTGGGCGACGTGTGCGCTAGCCGGACCGTGTCTGGGTCCCACCTCGAGCGGCACGGCGAATGCGATGTCACGACACGGGTGACCGGCCACAAGCTGCTTGGGTGCCAGCCGTGCCGGGAAGTGGGAGGCTGTCGTTTGCCGGCTCGGGGACTGGCCGTCCCGGAGAACGGAGGTTCGTTCCCGTGCGGGGCGGCAGCCGGACGTACTGAGCCCCAGGACTCCGGTCCCGGCCGAAGTGTTTGCTAGCCGCAACGGGGTCAGGATCGCACCTCGGGTGGCTCTGGTATGGCGATCGCAGGACACGGGTGTCCGTCCACGGGCAGCGTGGGGCCGGGTGTCCCGAGCCCCTTGTTTCCGGTCCTGGGCTACGTGTGTGCTAGCCGAACCGTGTCCGGGTCCCGTTTCTGGTGGCTTGTGGAAGGCGATGCCACGACACCGTTGTCCGGCCACCAGTGGCATGGGTGCCAGCTGTGCCTGGAAGCGGGAGGCTTTCGTCCGCCGGCTCAGAGACTGACCGTCCCGGAGGACAGAGGTTCGTTCCCGTGCGGGGCGGCGGCCGTCCGTCCCGAACCCTTAAGCTCTGTTGCACGGCGACCTGTGTGGCAGCCGCATCGTGGTTCGGGTCCCACCTCGAGCGGCACGGGGAAAGCGACCGCTCGACAAGTGTTTCCGTCCACGGGCAGCGTAGGGCCGGGTGTCCCGAGCCCCTTGTTTCCGGTCGTGGGCAACGTGTGTGTTAGCCGGACCGTGTCCGGGTCCCACCTGGAGCGGCACGGCGAATGCGATGTCACGACACGGGTGACCGGCCACAAGCTGCTTGGGTGCCAGCCGTGCCGGGAAGTGGGAGGCTGTCGTTTGCCGGCTCGGGGACTGACCGTCCCGGAGGACAGAGGTTCGTTCCCGTGCGGGGCGGCGGCCGTCCGTCCCGAACCCTTAAGCTCTGTTGCACGGCGACCTGTGTGGCAGCCGCATCGTGGTTCGGGTCCCACATCGAGCGGCACGGGGAAAGCGATCGCAGGACACAGGTGTCCGTCCACGGGCAGCGTGGGGCCGGGTGTCCCGAGCCCCTTGTTTCCGGTCCTGGGCTACGTGTGTGCTAGCCGAACCGTGTCCGGGTCCCGTTTCTGGTGGCTTGTGGAAGGCGATGCCACGACACCGTCGTCCGGCCACCAGTGGCATGGGTGCCAGCTGTGCCTGGAAGCGGGAGGCTTTCGTCCGCCGGCTCAGGGACTGACCGTCCCGGAGACCGGAGGTTCGTTCCCGTGCGGGACGGCGGCCGTCCGTCCCGAACCCCTAAGCTCTGTTGCACGGCGACCTGTGTGGTAGCATCACCGCGGTCCGGGTCCTACCTCGAGCGGCACGGGGAAGCGATCGCAGGACACGTGTTTCCGTCCACGGGCAGCGTGGGTCCGGGTGTCCCGAGCCCCTTGTTTCCGGTCCTGGGCGACGTGTGTGCTAGCCGGACCGTGTCTGGGTCCCACCTCGAGCGGCTCGGGTAAGGCGTTGCCACGACATGTTTTCCGGCCACCAGTGGCATGGGTGCCAACTGTGCCTGGAAGAGGGAAGCTTTCGTCCGCCGGCTCGCGGGCTGACCGTCCCGGAGAACGGAGGTTCGTTCCCGTGCGGGGCGGCGCCCGTCCGTCCCGAACCCCTAAGGTGTGTTGCACGGCGACCTGTGTGGCAGCCGCATCGCGATTCGGGACCCAGCTCGAGCGGCACGGGGAAAGCGATCGCAGGACACGTGTTTCCGTCCACGGGCAGCGTGGGGCCGGGTGTCCCGAGCCCCTTGTTTCCGGTCCTGGGCGACGTGTGCGACCCAGACCGTATGCGGGTCCCGTTTCAAGCGGCTCGGGTAAGGCGATGCCACGAGACGGTTGTCCGGTCACGAGTGGAATGGGTGCCAACTGTGCCGGAAGAGCGAGGCTGTCGTCCGCCGGCTCGCGGGCTGACCGTCCCGGAGAACGGAGGTTCGTTCCCGTGCGGGGCGGCGGCCGTCCGTCCCGAAGCCCTAAGCTCTGTTGCACGGCGACCTGTGTGGCAGCCACATCGCGGTCCGGGTCCCACCTCGAACGGCTCGGGGACGGCGATGCCACGACACGGGTGTCCAGCCACAAGCTGCTTGGGTGCCAGCCGTGCCGGGAAGTGGGAGGCTGTCGTTTGCCGGCTCGGGGACTGGCCGTCCCGGAGAACGGAGGTTCGTTCCCGTGCGGGGCGGCGCCCGTCCGTCCCGAACGCCTAAGGTGTGTTGCACGGCGACCTGTGTGGCAGCCGCATCGCGATTCGGGACCCAGCTCGAGCGGCACGGGGAAAGCGACCGCTCGACAAGTGTTTCCGTCCACGGGCAGCGTGGGGCCGGGTGTCCCGAGCCCCTTGTTTCCGGTCCTGGGCGACGTGTGCGCTAGCCGGACCGTGTCTGGGTCCCACCTCGAGCGGCACGGCGAATGCGATGTCACGACACGGGTGACCGGCCACAAGCTGCTTGGGTGCCAGCCGTGCCGGGAAGTGGGAGGCTGTCGTTTGCCGGCTCGGGGACTGGCCGTCCCGGAGAACGGAGGTTCGTTCCCGTGCGGGGCGGCAGCCGGACGTACTGAGCCCCAGGACTCCGGTCCCGGCCGAAGTGTTTGCTAGCCGCAACGGGGTCAGGATCGCACCTCGGGTGGCTCTGGTATGGCGATCGCAGGACACGGGTGTCCGTCCACGGGCAGCGTGGGGCCGGGTGTCCCGAGCCCCTTGTTTCCGGTCCTGGGCTACGTGTGTGCTAGCCGAACCGTGTCCGGGTCCCGTTTCTGGTGGCTTGTGGAAGGCGATGCCACGACACCGTTGTCCGGCCACCAGTGGCATGGGTGCCAGCTGTGCCTGGAAGCGGGAGGCTTTCGTCCGCCGGCTCAGAGACTGACCGTCCCGGAGACCGGAGGTTCGTTCCCGTGCGGGGCGGCGGCCGTCCGTCCCGAACCCTTAAGCTCTGTTGCACGGCGACCTGTGTGGCAGCCGCATCGTGGTTCGGGTCCCACCTCGAGCGGCACGGGGAAAGCGACCGCTCGACAAGTGTTTCCGTCCACGGGCAGCGTAGGGCCGGGTGTCCCGAGCCCCTTGTTTCCGGTCGTGGGCAACGTGTGTGTTAGCCGGACCGTGTCCGGGTCCCACCTCGAGCGGCACGGCGAATGCGATGTCACGACACGGGTGACCGGCCACAAGCTGCTTGGGTGCCAGCCGTGCCGGGAAGTGGGAGGCTGTCGTTTGCCGGCTCGGGGACTGACCGTCCCGGAGGACAGAGGTTCGTTCCCGTGCGGGGCGGCGGCCGTCCGTCCCGAACCCTTAAGCTCTGTTGCACGGCGACCTGTGTGGCAGCCGCATCGTGGTTCGGGTCCCACCTCGAGCGGCACGGGGAAAGCGATCGCAGGACACAGGTGTCCGTCCACGGGCAGCGTGGGGCCGGGTGTCCCGAGCCCCTTGTTTCCGGTCCTGGGCTACGTGTGTGCTAGCCGAACCGTGTCCGGGTCCCGTTTCTGGTGGCTTGTGGAAGGCGATGCCACGACACCGTCGTCCGGCCACCAGTGGCATGGGTGCCAGCTGTGCCTGGAAGCGGGAGGCTTTCGTCCGCCGGCTCAGGGACTGACCGTCCCGGAGACCGGAGGTTCGTTCCCGTGCGGGGCGGCGCCCGTCCGTCCCGAACCCCTAAGATCTGTTGCACGGCGACCTGTGTGGCAGCCGCATCGCGATTCGGGACCCAGCTCGAGCGGCACGGGGAAAGCGACCGCTCGACAAGTGTTTCCGTCCACGGGCAGCGTGGGGCCGGGTGTCCCGAGCCCCTTGTTTCCGGTCCTGGGCGACGTGTGCGCTAGCCGGACCGTGTCTGGTTCCCACCTCGAGCGGCACGGCGAATGCGATGTCACGACACGGGTGACCGGCCACAAGCTGCTTGGGTGCCAGCCGTGCCGGGAAGTGGGAGGCTGTCGTTTGCCGGCTCGGGGACTGGCCGTCCTGGAGAACGGAGGTTCGTTCCCGTGCGGGGCGGCAGCCGGACGTACTGAGCCCCAGGACTCCGGTCCCGGACGAAGTGTTTGCTAGCCGCAACGGGGTCAGGATCGCACCTCGGGTGGCTCTGGTATGGCGATCGCAGGACACGGGTGTCCGTCCACGGGCAGCGTGGGGCCGGGTGTCCCGAGCCCCTTGTTTCCGGTCGTGGGCGACGTGTGTGCTAGCCGGACCGTGTCTGGGTCCCACGTCGAGCGGCTCGGGTAAGGCGTTGCCACGACATGTTTGTCCGGCCACGAGTGGAATGGGTGCCAACTGTGCCGGAAGAGGGAGGCTGTCGTCCGCCGGCTCGCGGGCTGACCGTCCCGGAGGACAGAGGTTCGTTCCCGTGCGGGGCGGCTGCTGTCCGTCCCGAAGCCCTAAGCTCTGTTGCACGGCGACCTGTGTGGCAGCCGCATCGTGGTTCGGGTCCCACCTCGAGCGGCACGGGGAAAGCGATCGCAGGACACGTGTTTCCGTCCACGGGCAGCGTGGGGCCGGCTGTGTCGAGCCCCTTGTTTCCGGTCCTGGGCGACGTGTGCGACCCAGACCGTATGCGGGTCCCGTTTCAAGCGGCTCGGGTAAGGCGATGCCACGAGACGGTTGTCCGGTCACGAGTGGAATGGGTGCCAACTGTGCCGGAAGAGCGAGGCTGTCGTCCGCCGGCTCGCGGGCTGACCGTCCCGGAGAACGGAGGTTCGTTCCCGTGCGGGGCGGCGGCCGTCCGTCCCGAAGCCCTAAGCTCTGTTGCACGGCGACCTGTGTGGCTACCACATCGCGGTCCGGGTCCCACCTCGAACGGCTCGGGGACGGCGATGCCACGACACGGGTGTCCAGCCACAAGCTGCTTGGGTGCCAGCCGTGCCGGGAAGTGGGAGGCTGTCGTTTGCCGGCTCGGGGACTGGCCGTCCCGGAGAACGGAGGTTCGTTCCCGTGCGGGGCGGCAGCCGGACGTACTGAGCCCCAGGACTCCGGTCCCGGCCGAAGTGTTTGCTAGCCGCAACGGGGTCAGGATCGCACCTCGGGTGGCTCTGGTATGGCGATCGCAGGACACGGGTGTCCGTCCACGGGCAGCGTGGGGCCGGGTGTCCCGAGCCCCTTGTTTCCGGTCCTGGGCTACGTGTGTGCTAGCCGAACCGTGTCCGGGTCCCGTTTCTGGTGGCTTGTGGAAGGCGATGCCACGACACCGTTGTCCGGCCACCAGTGGCATGGGTGCCAGCTGTGCCTGGAAGCGGGAGGCTTTCGTCCGCCGGCTCAGAGACTGACCGTCCCGGAGGACAGAGGTTCGTTCCCGTGCGGGGCGGCGGCCGTCCGTCCCGAACCCTTAAGCTCTGTTGCACGGCGACCTGTGTGGCAGCCGCATCGTGGTTCGGGTCCCACATCGAGCGGCACGGGGAAAGCGACCGCTCGACAAGTGTTTCCGTCCACGGGCAGCGTAGGGCCGGGTGTCCCGAGCCCCTTGTTTCCGGTCGTGGGCAACGTGTGTGTTAGCCGGACCGTGTCCGGGTCCCACCTGGAGCGGCACGGCGAATGCGATGTCACGACACGGGTGACCGGCCACAAGCTGCTTGGGTGCCAGCCGTGCCGGGAAGTGGGAGGCTGTCGTTTGCCGGCTCGGGGACTGACCGTCCCGGAGGACAGAGGTTCGTTCCCGTGCGGGGCAGCGGCCGTCCGTCCCGAACCCTTAAGCTCTGTTGCACGGCGACCTGTGTGGCAGCCGCATCGTGGTTCGGGTCCCACATCGAGCGGCACGGGGAAAGCGATCGCAGGACACAGGTGTCCGTCCACGGGCAGCGTGGGGCCGGGTGTCCCGAGCCCCTTGTTTCCGGTCCTGGGCTACGTGTGTGCTAGCCGAACCGTGTCCGGGTCCCGTTTCTGGTGGCTTGTGGAAGGCGATGCCACGACACCGTCGTCCGGCCACCATTGGCATGGGTGCCAGCTGTGCCTGGAAGCGGGAGGCTTTCGTCCGCCGGCTCAGGGACTGACCGTCCCGGAGACCGGAGGTTCGTTCCCGTGCGGGGCGGCGCCCGTCCGTCCCGAACCCCTAAGATCTGTTGCACGGCGACCTGTGTGGCAGCCGCATCGTGGTTCGGGTCCCACCTCGAGCGGCACGGGGAAAGCGACCGCTCGACAAGTGTTTCCGTCCACGGGCAGCGTAGGGCCGGGTGTCCCGAGCCCCTTGTTTCCGGTCGTGGGCGACGTGTGTGCTAGCCGGACCGTGTCTGGGTCCCACCTCGAGCGGCACGGCGAATGCGATGTCACGACACGGGTGACCGGCCACAAGCTGCTTGGTTGCCAGCCTTGCCGGGAAGTGGGAGGCTGTCGTTTGCCGGCTCGGGGACTGGCCGTCCTGGAGAACGGAGGTTCGTTCCCGTGCGGGGCGGCAGCCGGACGTACTGAGCCCCAGGACACCGGTCCCGGACGAAGTGTTTGCTAGCCGCAATGGGGTCAGGATCGCACCTCGGGTGGCTCTGGTATGGCGATCGCAGGACACGGGTGTCCGTCCACGGGCAGCGTGGGGCCGGGTGTCCCGAGCCCCTTGTTTCCGGTCCTGGGCGACGTGTGTGCTAGCCGGACCGTGTCTGGGTCCCACCTCGAGCGGCACGGCGAATGCGATGTCACGACACGGGTGACCGGCCACAAGCTGCTTGGGTGCCAGCCGTGCCCGGAAGTGGGAGGCTGTCGTTTGCCGGCTCGGGGACTGGCCGTCCCGGAGAACGAAGGTTCGTTCCCGTGCGGGGCGGCAGCCGGACGTACTGAGCCCCAGGACTGCGGTCCCGGACGAAGTGTTTGCTAGCCGCAACGGGGTCAGGATCGCACCTCGGGTGGCTGTGGTATGGCGATCGCAGGACACGGGTGTCCGTCCACGGGCAGCGTGGGGCCGGGTGTCCCGAGCCCCTTGTTTCCGGTCCTGGGCGACGTGTGTGCTAGCCGAACCGTGTCCGGGTCCCGTTTCTGGTGGCTTGTGGAAGGCGATGCCACGACACCGTTGTCCGGCCACCAGTGGCATGGGTGCCAGCTGTGCCTGGAAGCGGGAGGCTTTCGTCCGCCGGCTCAGGGACTGACCGTCCCGGAGACCGGAGGTTCGTTCCCGTGCGGGGCGGCGGCCGTCCGTCCCGAAGCCCTAAGCTCTGTTGCACGGCGACCTGTGTGGCAGCCACATCGCGGTCCGGGTCCCACCTCGAACGGCTCGGGGACGGCGATGCCACGACACGGGTGTCCAGCCACAAGCTGCTTGGGTGCCAGCCGTGCCGGGAAGTGGGAGGCTGTCGTTTGCCGGCTCGGGGACTGGCCGTCCCGGAGAACGGAGGTTCGTTCCCGTGCGGGGCGGCGCCCGTCCGTCCCGAACCCCTAAGGTGTGTTGCACGGCGACCTGTGTGGCAGCCGCATCGCGATTCGGGACCCAGCTCGAGCGGCACGGGGAAAGCGACCGCTCGACAAGTGTTTCCGTCCACGGGCAGCGTGGGGCCGGGTGTCCCGAGCCCCTTGTTTCCGGTCCTGGGCGACGTGTGCGCTAGCCGGACCGTGTCTGGTTCCCACCTCGAGCGGCACGGCGAATGCGATGTCACGACACGGGTGACCGGCCACAAGCTGCTTGGGTGCCAGCCGTGCCGGGAAGTGGGAGGCTGTCGTTTGCCGGCTCGGGGACTGGCCGTCCCGGAGAACGGAGGTTCGTTCCCGTGCGGGGCGACAGCCGGACGTACTGAGCCCCAGGACTCCGGTCCCGGCCGAAGTGTTTGCTAGCCGCAACGGGGTCAGGATCGCACCTCGGGTGGCTCTGGTATGGCGATCGCAGGACACGGGTGTCCGTCCACGGGCAGCGTGGGGCCGGGTGTCCCGAGCCCCTTGTTTCCGGTCCTGGGCTACGTGTGTGCTAGCCGAACCGTGTCCGGGTCCCGTTTCTGGTGGCTTGTGGAAGGCGATGCCACGACACCGTTGTCCGGCCACCAGTGGCATGGGTGCCAGCTGTGCCTGGAAGCGGGAGGCTTTCGTCCGCCGGCTCAGAGACTGACCGTCCCGGAGGACAGAGGTTCGTTCCCGTGCGGGGCGGCGGCCGTCCGTCCCGAACCCTTAAGCTCTGTTGCACGGCGACCTGTGTGGCAGCCGCATCGTGGTTCGGGTCCCACCTCGAGCGGCACGGGGAAAGCGACCGCTCGACAAGTGTTTCCGTCCACGGGCAGCGTAGGGCCGGGTGTCCCGAGCCCCTTGTTTCCGGTCGTGGGCAACGTGTGTGTTAGCCGGACCGTGTCCGGGTCCCACCTGGAGCGGCACGGCGAATGCGATGTCACGACACGGGTGACCGGCCACAAGCTGCTTGGGTGCCAGCCGTGCCGGGAAGTGGGAGGCTGTCGTTTGCCGGCTCGGGGACTGACCGTCCCGGAGGACAGAGGTTCGTTCCCGTGCGGGGCGGCGGCCGTCCGTCCCGAACCCTTAAGCTCTGTTGCACGGCGACCTGTGTGGCAGCCGCATCGTGGTTCGGGTCCCACATCGAGCGGCACGGGGAAAGCGATCGCAGGACACAGGTGTCCGTCCACGGGCAGCGTGGGGCCGGGTGTCCCGAGCCCCTTGTTTCCGGTCCTGGGCTACGTGTGTGCTAGCCGAACCGTGTCCGGGTCCCGTTTCTGGTGGCTTGTGGAAGGCGATGCCACGACACCGTCGTCCGGCCACCAGTGGCATGGGTGCCAGCTGTGCCTGGAAGCGGGAGGCTTTCGTCCGCCGGCTCAGGGACTGACCGTCCCGGAGACCGGAGGTTCGTTCCCGTGCGGGACGGCGGCCGTCCGTCCCGAACCCCTAAGCTCTGTTGCACGGCGACCTGTGTGGTAGCATCACCGCGGTCCGGGTCCTACCTCGAGCGGCACGGGGAAGCGATCGCAGGACACGTGTTTCCGTCCACGGGCAGCGTGGGTCCGGGTGTCCCGAGCCCCTTGTTTCCGGTCCTGGGCGACGTGTGTGCTAGCCGGACCGTGTCTGGGTCCCACCTCGAGCGGCTCGGGTAAGGCGTTGCCACGACATGTTTTCCGGCCACCAGTGGCATGGGTGCCAACTGTGCCTGGAAGAGGGAAGCTTTCGTCCGCCGGCTCGCGGGCTGACCGTCCCGGAGAACGGAGGTTCGTTCCCGTGCGGGGCGGCGCCCGTCCGTCCCGAACCCCTAAGGTGTGTTGCACGGCGACCTGTGTGGCAGCCGCATCGCGATTCGGGACCCAGCTCGAGCGGCACGGGGAAAGCGATCGCAGGACACGTGTTTCCGTCCACGGGCAGCGTGGGGCCGGGTGTCCCGAGCCCCTTGTTTCCGGTCCTGGGCGACGTGTGCGACCCAGACCGTATGCGGGTCCCGTTTCAAGCGGCTCGGGTAAGGCGATGCCACGAGACGGTTGTCCGGTCACGAGTGGAATGGGTGCCAACTGTGCCGGAAGAGCGAGGCTGTCGTCCGCCGGCTCGCGGGCTGACCGTCCCGGAGAACGGAGGTTCGTTCCCGTGCGGGGCGGCGGCCGTCCGTCCCGAAGCCCTAAGCTCTGTTGCACGGCGACCTGTGTGGCAGCCACATCGCGGTCCGGGTCCCACCTCGAACGGCTCGGGGACGGCGATGCCACGACACGGGTGTCCAGCCACAAGCTGCTTGGGTGCCAGCCGTGCCGGGAAGTGGGAGGCTGTCGTTTGCCGGCTCGGGGACTGGCCGTCCCGGAGAACGGAGGTTCGTTCCCGTGCGGGGCGGCGCCCGTCCGTCCCGAACGCCTAAGGTGTGTTGCACGGCGACCTGTGTGGCAGCCGCATCGCGATTCGGGACCCAGCTCGAGCGGCACGGGGAAAGCGACCGCTCGACAAGTGTTTCCGTCCACGGGCAGCGTGGGGCCGGGTGTCCCGAGCCCCTTGTTTCCGGTCCTGGGCGACGTGTGCGCTAGCCGGACCGTGTCTGGGTCCCACCTCGAGCGGCACGGCGAATGCGATGTCACGACACGGGTGACCGGCCACAAGCTGCTTGGGTGCCAGCCGTGCCGGGAAGTGGGAGGCTGTCGTTTGCCGGCTCGGGGACTGGCCGTCCCGGAGAACGGAGGTTCGTTCCCGTGCGGGGCGGCAGCCGGACGTACTGAGCCCCAGGACTCCGGTCCCGGCCGAAGTGTTTGCTAGCCGCAACGGGGTCAGGATCGCACCTCGGGTGGCTCTGGTATGGCGATCGCAGGACACGGGTGTCCGTCCACGGGCAGCGTGGGGCCGGGTGTCCCGAGCCCCTTGTTTCCGGTCCTGGGCTACGTGTGTGCTAGCCGAACCGTGTCCGGGTCCCGTTTCTGGTGGCTTGTGGAAGGCGATGCCACGACACCGTTGTCCGGCCACCAGTGGCATGGGTGCCAGCTGTGCCTGGAAGCGGGAGGCTTTCGTCCGCCGGCTCAGAGACTGACCGTCCCGGAGACCGGAGGTTCGTTCCCGTGCGGGGCGGCGGCCGTCCGTCCCGAACCCTTAAGCTCTGTTGCACGGCGACCTGTGTGGCAGCCGCATCGTGGTTCGGGTCCCACCTCGAGCGGCACGGGGAAAGCGACCGCTCGACAAGTGTTTCCGTCCACGGGCAGCGTAGGGCCGGGTGTCCCGAGCCCCTTGTTTCCGGTCGTGGGCAACGTGTGTGTTAGCCGGACCGTGTCCGGGTCCCACCTCGAGCGGCACGGCGAATGCGATGTCACGACACGGGTGACCGGCCACAAGCTGCTTGGGTGCCAGCCGTGCCGGGAAGTGGGAGGCTGTCGTTTGCCGGCTCGGGGACTGACCGTCCCGGAGGACAGAGGTTCGTTCCCGTGCGGGGCGGCGGCCGTCCGTCCCGAACCCTTAAGCTCTGTTGCACGGCGACCTGTGTGGCAGCCGCATCGTGGTTCGGGTCCCACCTCGAGCGGCACGGGGAAAGCGATCGCAGGACACAGGTGTCCGTCCACGGGCAGCGTGGGGCCGGGTGTCCCGAGCCCCTTGTTTCCGGTCCTGGGCTACGTGTGTGCTAGCCGAACCGTGTCCGGGTCCCGTTTCTGGTGGCTTGTGGAAGGCGATGCCACGACACCGTCGTCCGGCCACCAGTGGCATGGGTGCCAGCTGTGCCTGGAAGCGGGAGGCTTTCGTCCGCCGGCTCAGGGACTGACCGTCCCGGAGACCGGAGGTTCGTTCCCGTGCGGGGCGGCGCCCGTCCGTCCCGAACCCCTAAGATCTGTTGCACGGCGACCTGTGTGGCAGCCGCATCGTGGTTCGGGTCCCACCTCGAGCGGCACGGGGAAAGCGACCGCTCGACAAGTGTTTCCGTCCACGGGCAGCGTAGGGCCGGGTGTCCCGAGCCCCTTGTTTCCGGTCCTGGGCGACGTGTGTGCTAGCCGGACCGTGTCTGGGTCCCACCTCGAGCGGCACGGCGAATGCGATGTCACGACACGGGTGACCGGCCACAAGCTGCTTGGGTGCCAGCCGTGCCCGGAAGTGGGAGGCTGTCGTTTGACGGCTCGGGGACTGGCCGTCCCGGAGAACGAAGGTTCGTTCCCGTGCGGGGCGGCAGCCGGACGTACTGAGCCCCAGGACTCCGGTCCCGGCCGAAGTGTTTGCTAGCCGCAACGGGGTCAGGATCGCACCTCGGGTGGCTCTGGTATGGCGATCGCAGGACACGGGTGTCCGTCCACGGGCAGCGTGGGGCCGGGTGTCCCGAGCCCCTTGTTTCCGGTCCTGGGCGACGTGTGTGCTAGCCGGACCGTGTCTGGGTCCCACCTCGAGCGGCACGGCGAATGCGATGTCACGACACGGGTGACCGGCCACAAGCTGCTTGGGTGCCAGCCGTGCCCGGAAGTGGGAGGCTGTCGTTTGACGGCTCGGGGACTGGCCGTCCCGGAGAACGAAGGTTCGTTCCCGTGCGGGGCGGCAGCCGGACGTACTGAGCCCCAGGACTCCGGTCCCGGCCGAAGTGTTTGCTAGCCGCAACGGGGTCAGGATCGCACCTCGGGTGGCTCTGGTATGGCGATCGCAGGACACGGGTGTCCGTCCACGGGCAGCGTGGGGCCGGGTGTCCCGAGCCCCTTGTTTCCGGTCCTGGGCGACGTGTGTGCTAGCCGGACCGTGTCTGGGTCCCACCTCGAGCGGCACGGCGAATGCGATGTCACGACACGGGTGACCGGCCACAAGCTGCTTGGGTGCCAGCCGTGCCCGGAAGTGGGAGGCTGTCGTTTGACGGCTCGGGGACTGGCCGTCCCGGAGAACGAAGGTTCGTTCCCGTGCGGGGCGGCAGCCGGACGTACTGAGCCCCAGGACTCCGGTCCCGGCCGAAGTGTTTGCTAGCCGCAACGGGGTCAGGATCGCACCTCGGGTGGCTCTGGTATGGCGATCGCAGGACACGGGTGTCCGTCCACGGGCAGCGTGGGGCCGGGTGTCCCGAGCCCCTTGTTTCCGGTCCTGGGCTACGTGTGTGCTAGCCGAACCGTGTCCGGGTCCCGTTTCTGGTGGCTTGTGGAAGGCGATGCCACGACACCGTTGTCCGGCCACCAGTGGCATGGGTGCCAGCTGTGCCTGGAAGCGGGAGGCTTTCGTCCGCCGGCTCAGGGACTGACCGTCCCGGAGACCGGAGGTTCGTTCCCGTGCGGGACGGCGGCCGTCCGTCCCGAACCCCTAAGCTCTGTTGCACGGCGACCTGTGTGGTAGCATCACCGCGGTCCGGGTCCTACCTCGAGCGGCACGGGGAAGCGATCGCAGGACACGTGTTTCCGTCCACGGGCAGCGTGGGTCCGGGTGTCCCGAGCCCCTTGTTTCCGGTCCTGGGCGACGTGTGTGCTAGCCGGACCGTGTCTGGGTCCCACCTCGAGCGGCTCGGGTAAGGCGTTGCCACGACATGTTTTCCGGCCACCAGTGGCATGGGTGCCAACTGTGCCTGGAAGAGGGAAGCTTTCGTCCGCCGGCTCGCGGGCTGACCGTCCCGGAGAACGGAGGTTCGTTCCCGTGCGGGGCGGCGCCCGTCCGTCCCGAACCCCTAAGGTGTGTTGCACGGCGACCTGTGTGGCAGCCGCATCGCGATTCGGGACCCAGCTCGAGCGGCACGGGGAAAGCGATCGCAGGACACGTGTTTCCGTCCACGGGCAGCGTGGGGCCGGGTGTCCCGAGCCCCTTGTTTCCGGTCCTGGGCGACGTGTGCGACCCAGACCGTATGCGGGTCCCGTTTCAAGCGGCTCGGGTAAGGCGATGCCACGAGACGGTTGTCCGGTCACGAGTGGAATGGGTGCCAACTGTGCCGGAAGAGCGAGGCTGTCGTCCGCCGGCTCGCGGGCTGACCGTCCCGGAGAACGGAGGTTCGTTCCCGTGCGGGGCGGCGGCCGTCCGTCCCGAAGCCCTAAGCTCTGTTGCACGGCGACCTGTGTGGCAGCCACATCGCGGTCCGGGTCCCACCTCGAACGGCTCGGGGACGGCGATGCCACGACACGGGTGTCCAGCCACAAGCTGCTTGGGTGCCAGCCGTGCCGGGAAGTGGGAGGCTGTCGTTTGCCGGCTCGGGGACTGGCCGTCCCGGAGAACGGAGGTTCGTTCCCGTGCGGGGCGGCGCCCGTCCGTCCCGAACGCCTAAGGTGTGTTGCACGGCGACCTGTGTGGCAGCCGCATCGCGATTCGGGACCCAGCTCGAGCGGCACGGGGAAAGCGACCGCTCGACAAGTGTTTCCGTCCACGGGCAGCGTGGGGCCGGGTGTCCCGAGCCCCTTGTTTCCGGTCCTGGGCGACGTGTGTGCTAGCCGGACCGTGTCTGGGTCCCACGTCGAGCGGCTCGGGTAAGGCGTTGCCACGACATGTTTTCCGGCCACCAGTGGCATGGGTGCCAACTGTGCCTGGAAGAGGGAAGCTTTCGTCCGCCGGCTCAGGGACTGACCGTCCCGGAGGACAGAGGTTCGTTCCCGTGCGGGGCGGCGGCTCTCCGTCCCGAAGCCCTAAGATCTGTTGCACGGCGACCTGTGTGGCAGCCGCATCGTGGTTCGGGTCCCACCTCGAGCGGCA
The DNA here is from genome assembly GCA_951411735.1 of Somateria mollissima. Lineage (NCBI taxonomy): Eukaryota > Metazoa > Chordata > Aves > Anseriformes > Anatidae > Somateria > Somateria mollissima. The sequence goes on from CATOCB010000055.1 coordinate 269,220, forward strand.
CGGGGAAAGCGACCGCTCGACAAGTGTTTCCGTCCACGGGCAGCGTAGGGCCGGGTGTCCCGAGCCCCTTGTTTCCGGTCGTGGGCAACGTGTGTGTTAGCCGGACCGTGTCCGGGTCCCACCTCGAGCGGCACGGCGAATGCGATGTCACGACACGGGTGACCGGCCAGAAGCTGCTTGGGTGCCAGCCGTGCCCGGAAGTGGGAGGCTGTCGTTTGCCGGCTCGGGGACTGGCCGTCCTGGAGAACGGAGGTTCGTTCCCGTGCGGGGCGGCAGCCGGACGTACTGAGCCCCAGGACTCCGGTCCCGGCCGAAGTGTTTGCTAGCCGCAACGGGGTCAGGATCGCACCTCGGGTGGCTCTGGTATGGCGATCGCAGGACACGTGTTTCCGTCCACGGGCAGCGTGGGGCCGGCTGTGCCGAGCCCCTTGTTTCCGGTCCTGGGCGACGTGTGCGACCCAGACCGTATGCGGGTCCCGTTTCAAGCGGCTCGGGTAAGGCGATGCCACGAGACGGTTGTCCGGTCACGAGTGGAATGGGTGCCAACTGTGCCGGAAGAGCGAGGCTGTCGTCCGCCGGCTCGCGGGCTGACCGTCCCGGAGAACGGAGGTTCGTTCCCGTGCGGGGCGGCGGCCGTCCGTCCCGAAGCCCTAAGCTCTGTTGCACGGCGACCTGTGTGGCAGCCACATCGCGGTCCGGGTCCCACCTCGAACGGCTCGGGGACGGCGATGCCACGACACGGGTGTCCAGCCACAAGCTGCTTGGGTGCCAGCCGTGCCGGGAAGTGGGAGGCTGTCGTTTGCCGGCTCGGGGACTGGCCGTCCCGGAGAACGGAGGTTCGTTCCCGTGCGGGGCGGCGCCCGTCCGTCCCGAACCCCTAAGGTGTGTTGCACGGCGACCTGTGTGGCAGCCGCATCGCGATTCGGGACCCAGCTCGAGCGGCACGGGGAAAGCGACCGCTCGACAAGTGTTTCCGTCCACGGGCAGCGTGGGGCCGGGTGTCCCGAGCCCCTTGTTTCCGGTCCTGGGCGACGTGTGCGCTAGCCGGACCGTGTCTGGGTCCCACCTCGAGCGGCACGGCGAATGCGATGTCACGACACGGGTGACCGGCCACAAGCTGCTTGGGTGCCAGCCGTGCCGGGAAGTGGGAGGCTGTCGTTTGCCGGCTCGGGGACTGGCCGTCCCGGAGAACGGAGGTTCGTTCCCGTGCGGGGCGGCAGCCGGACGTACTGAGCCCCAGGACTCCGGTCCCGGCCGAAGTGTTTGCTAGCCGCAACGGGGTCAGGATCGCACCTCGGGTGGCTCTGGTATGGCGATCGCAGGACACGGGTGTCCGTCCACGGGCAGCGTGGGGCCGGGTGTCCCGAGCCCCTTGTTTCCGGTCCTGGGCTACGTGTGTGCTAGCCGAACCGTGTCCGGGTCCCGTTTCTGGTGGCTTGTGGAAGGCGATGCCACGACACCGTTGTCCGGCCACCAGTGGCATGGGTGCCAGCTGTGCCTGGAAGCGGGAGGCTTTCGTCCGCCGGCTCAGAGACTGACCGTCCCGGAGGACAGAGGTTCGTTCCCGTGCGGGGCGGCGGCCGTCCGTCCCGAACCCTTAAGCTCTGTTGCACGGCGACCTGTGTGGCAGCCGCATCGTGGTTCGGGTCCCACCTCGAGCGGCACGGGGAAAGCGACCGCTCGACAAGTGTTTCCGTCCACGGGCAGCGTAGGGCCGGGTGTCCCGAGCCCCTTGTTTCCGGTCGTGGGCAACGTGTGTGTTAGCCGGACCGTGTCCGGGTCCCACCTGGAGCGGCACGGCGAATGCGATGTCACGACACGGGTGACCGGCCACAAGCTGCTTGGGTGCCAGCCGTGCCGGGAAGTGGGAGGCTGTCGTTTGCCGGCTCGGGGACTGACCGTCCCGGAGGACAGAGGTTCGTTCCCGTGCGGGGCGGCGGCCGTCCGTCCCGAACCCTTAAGCTCTGTTGCACGGCGACCTGTGTGGCAGCCGCATCGTGGTTCGGGTCCCACATCGAGCGGCACGGGGAAAGCGATCGCAGGACACAGGTGTCCGTCCACGGGCAGCGTGGGGCCGGGTGTCCCGAGCCCCTTGTTTCCGGTCCTGGGCTACGTGTGTGCTAGCCGAACCGTGTCCGGGTCCCGTTTCTGGTGGCTTGTGGAAGGCGATGCCACGACACCGTCGTCCGGCCACCAGTGGCATGGGTGCCAGCTGTGCCTGGAAGCGGGAGGCTTTCGTCCGCCGGCTCAGGGACTGACCGTCCCGGAGACCGGAGGTTCGTTCCCGTGCGGGACGGCGGCCGTCCGTCCCGAACCCCTAAGCTCTGTTGCACGGCGACCTGTGTGGTAGCATCACCGCGGTCCGGGTCCTACCTCGAGCGGCACGGGGAAGCGATCGCAGGACACGTGTTTCCGTCCACGGGCAGCGTGGGTCCGGGTGTCCCGAGCCCCTTGTTTCCGGTCCTGGGCGACGTGTGTGCTAGCCGGACCGTGTCTGGGTCCCACCTCGAGCGGCTCGGGTAAGGCGTTGCCACGACATGTTTTCCGGCCACCAGTGGCATGGGTGCCAACTGTGCCTGGAAGAGGGAAGCTTTCGTCCGCCGGCTCGCGGGCTGACCGTCCCGGAGAACGGAGGTTCGTTCCCGTGCGGGGCGGCGCCCGTCCGTCCCGAACCCCTAAGGTGTGTTGCACGGCGACCTGTGTGGCAGCCGCATCGCGATTCGGGACCCAGCTCGAGCGGCACGGGGAAAGCGATCGCAGGACACGTGTTTCCGTCCACGGGCAGCGTGGGGCCGGGTGTCCCGAGCCCCTTGTTTCCGGTCCTGGGCGACGTGTGCGACCCAGACCGTATGCGGGTCCCGTTTCAAGCGGCTCGGGTAAGGCGATGCCACGAGACGGTTGTCCGGTCACGAGTGGAATGGGTGCCAACTGTGCCGGAAGAGCGAGGCTGTCGTCCGCCGGCTCGCGGGCTGACCGTCCCGGAGAACGGAGGTTCGTTCCCGTGCGGGGCGGCGGCCGTCCGTCCCGAAGCCCTAAGCTCTGTTGCACGGCGACCTGTGTGGCAGCCACATCGCGGTCCGGGTCCCACCTCGAACGGCTCGGGGACGGCGATGCCACGACACGGGTGTCCAGCCACAAGCTGCTTGGGTGCCAGCCGTGCCGGGAAGTGGGAGGCTGTCGTTTGCCGGCTCGGGGACTGGCCGTCCCGGAGAACGGAGGTTCGTTCCCGTGCGGGGCGGCGCCCGTCCGTCCCGAACGCCTAAGGTGTGTTGCACGGCGACCTGTGTGGCAGCCGCATCGCGATTCGGGACCCAGCTCGAGCGGCACGGGGAAAGCGACCGCTCGACAAGTGTTTCCGTCCACGGGCAGCGTGGGGCCGGGTGTCCCGAGCCCCTTGTTTCCGGTCCTGGGCGACGTGTGCGCTAGCCGGACCGTGTCTGGGTCCCACCTCGAGCGGCACGGCGAATGCGATGTCACGACACGGGTGACCGGCCACAAGCTGCTTGGGTGCCAGCCGTGCCGGGAAGTGGGAGGCTGTCGTTTGCCGGCTCGGGGACTGGCCGTCCCGGAGAACGGAGGTTCGTTCCCGTGCGGGGCGGCAGCCGGACGTACTGAGCCCCAGGACTCCGGTCCCGGCCGAAGTGTTTGCTAGCCGCAACGGGGTCAGGATCGCACCTCGGGTGGCTCTGGTATGGCGATCGCAGGACACGGGTGTCCGTCCACGGGCAGCGTGGGGCCGGGTGTCCCGAGCCCCTTGTTTCCGGTCCTGGGCTACGTGTGTGCTAGCCGAACCGTGTCCGGGTCCCGTTTCTGGTGGCTTGTGGAAGGCGATGCCACGACACCGTTGTCCGGCCACCAGTGGCATGGGTGCCAGCTGTGCCTGGAAGCGGGAGGCTTTCGTCCGCCGGCTCAGAGACTGACCGTCCCGGAGACCGGAGGTTCGTTCCCGTGCGGGGCGGCGGCCGTCCGTCCCGAACCCTTAAGCTCTGTTGCACGGCGACCTGTGTGGCAGCCGCATCGTGGTTCGGGTCCCACCTCGAGCGGCACGGGGAAAGCGACCGCTCGACAAGTGTTTCCGTCCACGGGCAGCGTAGGGCCGGGTGTCCCGAGCCCCTTGTTTCCGGTCGTGGGCAACGTGTGTGTTAGCCGGACCGTGTCCGGGTCCCACCTCGAGCGGCACGGCGAATGCGATGTCACGACACGGGTGACCGGCCACAAGCTGCTTGGGTGCCAGCCGTGCCGGGAAGTGGGAGGCTGTCGTTTGCCGGCTCGGGGACTGACCGTCCCGGAGGACAGAGGTTCGTTCCCGTGCGGGGCGGCGGCCGTCCGTCCCGAACCCTTAAGCTCTGTTGCACGGCGACCTGTGTGGCAGCCGCATCGTGGTTCGGGTCCCACCTCGAGCGGCACGGGGAAAGCGATCGCAGGACACAGGTGTCCGTCCACGGGCAGCGTGGGGCCGGGTGTCCCGAGCCCCTTGTTTCCGGTCCTGGGCTACGTGTGTGCTAGCCGAACCGTGTCCGGGTCCCGTTTCTGGTGGCTTGTGGAAGGCGATGCCACGACACCGTCGTCCGGCCACCAGTGGCATGGGTGCCAGCTGTGCCTGGAAGCGGGAGGCTTTCGTCCGCCGGCTCAGGGACTGACCGTCCCGGAGACCGGAGGTTCGTTCCCGTGCGGGGCGGCGCCCGTCCGTCCCGAACCCCTAAGATCTGTTGCACGGCGACCTGTGTGGCAGCCGCATCGTGGTTCGGGTCCCACCTCGAGCGGCACGGGGAAAGCGACCGCTCGACAAGTGTTTCCGTCCACGGGCAGCGTAGGGCCGGGTGTCCCGAGCCCCTTGTTTCCGGTCCTGGGCGACGTGTGTGCTAGCCGGACCGTGTCTGGGTCCCACCTCGAGCGGCACGGCGAATGCGATGTCACGACACGGGTGACCGGCCACAAGCTGCTTGGGTGCCAGCCGTGCCCGGAAGTGGGAGGCTGTCGTTTGACGGCTCGGGGACTGGCCGTCCCGGAGAACGAAGGTTCGTTCCCGTGCGGGGCGGCAGCCGGACGTACTGAGCCCCAGGACTCCGGTCCCGGCCGAAGTGTTTGCTAGCCGCAACGGGGTCAGGATCGCACCTCGGGTGGCTCTGGTATGGCGATCGCAGGACACGGGTGTCCGTCCACGGGCAGCGTGGGGCCGGGTGTCCCGAGCCCCTTGTTTCCGGTCCTGGGCGACGTGTGTGCTAGCCGGACCGTGTCTGGGTCCCACCTCGAGCGGCACGGCGAATGCGATGTCACGACACGGGTGACCGGCCACAAGCTGCTTGGGTGCCAGCCGTGCCCGGAAGTGGGAGGCTGTCGTTTGACGGCTCGGGGACTGGCCGTCCCGGAGAACGAAGGTTCGTTCCCGTGCGGGGCGGCAGCCGGACGTACTGAGCCCCAGGACTCCGGTCCCGGCCGAAGTGTTTGCTAGCCGCAACGGGGTCAGGATCGCACCTCGGGTGGCTCTGGTATGGCGATCGCAGGACACGGGTGTCCGTCCACGGGCAGCGTGGGGCCGGGTGTCCCGAGCCCCTTGTTTCCGGTCCTGGGCGACGTGTGTGCTAGCCGGACCGTGTCTGGGTCCCACCTCGAGCGGCACGGCGAATGCGATGTCACGACACGGGTGACCGGCCACAAGCTGCTTGGGTGCCAGCCGTGCCCGGAAGTGGGAGGCTGTCGTTTGACGGCTCGGGGACTGGCCGTCCCGGAGAACGAAGGTTCGTTCCCGTGCGGGGCGGCAGCCGGACGTACTGAGCCCCAGGACTCCGGTCCCGGCCGAAGTGTTTGCTAGCCGCAACGGGGTCAGGATCGCACCTCGGGTGGCTCTGGTATGGCGATCGCAGGACACGGGTGTCCGTCCACGGGCAGCGTGGGGCCGGGTGTCCCGAGCCCCTTGTTTCCGGTCCTGGGCTACGTGTGTGCTAGCCGAACCGTGTCCGGGTCCCGTTTCTGGTGGCTTGTGGAAGGCGATGCCACGACACCGTTGTCCGGCCACCAGTGGCATGGGTGCCAGCTGTGCCTGGAAGCGGGAGGCTTTCGTCCGCCGGCTCAGGGACTGACCGTCCCGGAGACCGGAGGTTCGTTCCCGTGCGGGACGGCGGCCGTCCGTCCCGAACCCCTAAGCTCTGTTGCACGGCGACCTGTGTGGTAGCATCACCGCGGTCCGGGTCCTACCTCGAGCGGCACGGGGAAGCGATCGCAGGACACGTGTTTCCGTCCACGGGCAGCGTGGGTCCGGGTGTCCCGAGCCCCTTGTTTCCGGTCCTGGGCGACGTGTGTGCTAGCCGGACCGTGTCTGGGTCCCACCTCGAGCGGCTCGGGTAAGGCGTTGCCACGACATGTTTTCCGGCCACCAGTGGCATGGGTGCCAACTGTGCCTGGAAGAGGGAAGCTTTCGTCCGCCGGCTCGCGGGCTGACCGTCCCGGAGAACGGAGGTTCGTTCCCGTGCGGGGCGGCGCCCGTCCGTCCCGAACCCCTAAGGTGTGTTGCACGGCGACCTGTGTGGCAGCCGCATCGCGATTCGGGACCCAGCTCGAGCGGCACGGGGAAAGCGATCGCAGGACACGTGTTTCCGTCCACGGGCAGCGTGGGGCCGGGTGTCCCGAGCCCCTTGTTTCCGGTCCTGGGCGACGTGTGCGACCCAGACCGTATGCGGGTCCCGTTTCAAGCGGCTCGGGTAAGGCGATGCCACGAGACGGTTGTCCGGTCACGAGTGGAATGGGTGCCAACTGTGCCGGAAGAGCGAGGCTGTCGTCCGCCGGCTCGCGGGCTGACCGTCCCGGAGAACGGAGGTTCGTTCCCGTGCGGGGCGGCGGCCGTCCGTCCCGAAGCCCTAAGCTCTGTTGCACGGCGACCTGTGTGGCAGCCACATCGCGGTCCGGGTCCCACCTCGAACGGCTCGGGGACGGCGATGCCACGACACGGGTGTCCAGCCACAAGCTGCTTGGGTGCCAGCCGTGCCGGGAAGTGGGAGGCTGTCGTTTGCCGGCTCGGGGACTGGCCGTCCCGGAGAACGGAGGTTCGTTCCCGTGCGGGGCGGCGCCCGTCCGTCCCGAACGCCTAAGGTGTGTTGCACGGCGACCTGTGTGGCAGCCGCATCGCGATTCGGGACCCAGCTCGAGCGGCACGGGGAAAGCGACCGCTCGACAAGTGTTTCCGTCCACGGGCAGCGTGGGGCCGGGTGTCCCGAGCCCCTTGTTTCCGGTCCTGGGCGACGTGTGTGCTAGCCGGACCGTGTCTGGGTCCCACGTCGAGCGGCTCGGGTAAGGCGTTGCCACGACATGTTTTCCGGCCACCAGTGGCATGGGTGCCAACTGTGCCTGGAAGAGGGAAGCTTTCGTCCGCCGGCTCAGGGACTGACCGTCCCGGAGGACAGAGGTTCGTTCCCGTGCGGGGCGGCGGCTCTCCGTCCCGAAGCCCTAAGATCTGTTGCACGGCGACCTGTGTGGCAGCCGCATCGTGGTTCGGGTCCCACCTCGAGCGGCACGGGGAAAGCGACCGCTCGACAAGTGTTTCCGTCCACGGGCAGCGTAGGGCCGGGTGTCCCGAGCCCCTTGTTTCCGGTCGTGGGCAACGTGTGTGTTAGCCGGACCGTGTCCGGGTCCCACCTCGAGCGGCACGGCGAATGCGATGTCACGACACGGGTGACCGGCCAGAAGCTGCTTGGGTGCCAGCCGTGCCCGGAAGTGGGAGGCTGTCGTTTGCCGGCTCGGGGACTGGCCGTCCTGGAGAACGGAGGTTCGTTCCCGTGCGGGGCGGCAGCCGGACGTACTGAGCCCCAGGACTCCGGTCCCGGCCGAAGTGTTTGCTAGCCGCAACGGGGTCAGGATCGCACCTCGGGTGGCTCTGGTATGGCGATCGCAGGACACGTGTTTCCGTCCACGGGCAGCGTGGGGCCGGCTGTGCCGAGCCCCTTGTTTCCGGTCCTGGGCGACGTGTGCGACCCAGACCGTATGCGGGTCCCGTTTCAAGCGGCTCGGGTAAGGCGATGCCACGAGACGGTTGTCCGGTCACGAGTGGAATGGGTGCCAACTGTGCCGGAAGAGCGAGGCTGTCGTCCGCCGGCTCGCGGGCTGACCGTCCCGGAGAACGGAGGTTCGTTCCCGTGCGGGGCGGCGGCCGTCCGTCCCGAAGCCCTAAGCTCTGTTGCACGGCGACCTGTGTGGCAGCCACATCGCGGTCCGGGTCCCACCTCGAACGGCTCGGGGACGGCGATGCCACGACACGGGTGTCCAGCCACAAGCTGCTTGGGTGCCAGCCGTGCCGGGAAGTGGGAGGCTGTCGTTTGCCGGCTCGGGGACTGGCCGTCCCGGAGAACGGAGGTTCGTTCCCGTGCGGGGCGGCGCCCGTCCGTCCCGAACCCCTAAGGTGTGTTGCACGGCGACCTGTGTGGCAGCCGCATCGCGATTCGGGACCCAGCTCGAGCGGCACGGGGAAAGCGACCGCTCGACAAGTGTTTCCGTCCACGGGCAGCGTGGGGCCGGGTGTCCCGAGCCCCTTGTTTCCGGTCCTGGGCGACGTGTGCGCTAGCCGGACCGTGTCTGGGTCCCACCTCGAGCGGCACGGCGAATGCGATGTCACGACACGGGTGACCGGCCACAAGCTGCTTGGGTGCCAGCCGTGCCGGGAAGTGGGAGGCTGTCGTTTGCCGGCTCGGGGACTGGCCGTCCCGGAGAACGGAGGTTCGTTCCCGTGCGGGGCGGCAGCCGGACGTACTGAGCCCCAGGACTCCGGTCCCGGCCGAAGTGTTTGCTAGCCGCAACGGGGTCAGGATCGCACCTCGGGTGGCTCTGGTATGGCGATCGCAGGACACGGGTGTCCGTCCACGGGCAGCGTGGGGCCGGGTGTCCCGAGCCCCTTGTTTCCGGTCCTGGGCTACGTGTGTGCTAGCCGAACCGTGTCCGGGTCCCGTTTCTGGTGGCTTGTGGAAGGCGATGCCACGACACCGTTGTCCGGCCACCAGTGGCATGGGTGCCAGCTGTGCCTGGAAGCGGGAGGCTTTCGTCCGCCGGCTCAGAGACTGACCGTCCCGGAGGACAGAGGTTCGTTCCCGTGCGGGGCGGCGGCCGTCCGTCCCGAACCCTTAAGCTCTGTTGCACGGCGACCTGTGTGGCAGCCGCATCGTGGTTCGGGTCCCACCTCGAGCGGCACGGGGAAAGCGACCGCTCGACAAGTGTTTCCGTCCACGGGCAGCGTAGGGCCGGGTGTCCCGAGCCCCTTGTTTCCGGTCGTGGGCAACGTGTGTGTTAGCCGGACCGTGTCCGGGTCCCACCTGGAGCGGCACGGCGAATGCGATGTCACGACACGGGTGACCGGCCACAAGCTGCTTGGGTGCCAGCCGTGCCGGGAAGTGGGAGGCTGTCGTTTGCCGGCTCGGGGACTGACCGTCCCGGAGGACAGAGGTTCGTTCCCGTGCGGGGCGGCGGCCGTCCGTCCCGAACCCTTAAGCTCTGTTGCACGGCGACCTGTGTGGCAGCCGCATCGTGGTTCGGGTCCCACATCGAGCGGCACGGGGAAAGCGATCGCAGGACACAGGTGTCCGTCCACGGGCAGCGTGGGGCCGGGTGTCCCGAGCCCCTTGTTTCCGGTCCTGGGCTACGTGTGTGCTAGCCGAACCGTGTCCGGGTCCCGTTTCTGGTGGCTTGTGGAAGGCGATGCCACGACACCGTCGTCCGGCCACCAGTGGCATGGGTGCCAGCTGTGCCTGGAAGCGGGAGGCTTTCGTCCGCCGGCTCAGGGACTGACCGTCCCGGAGACCGGAGGTTCGTTCCCGTGCGGGGCGGCGCCCGTCCGTCCCGAACCCCTAAGATCTGTTGCACGGCGACCTGTGTGGCAGCCGCATCGTGGTTCGGGTCCCACCTCGAGCGGCACGGGGAAAGCGACCGCTCGACAAGTGTTTCCGTCCACGGGCAGCGTAGGGCCGGGTGTCCCGAGCCCCTTGTTTCCGGTCCTGGGCGACGTGTGTGCTAGCCGGACCGTGTCTGGGTCCCACCTCGAGCGGCACGGCGAATGCGATGTCACGACATGGGTGACCGGCCACAAGCTGCTTGGGTGCCAGCCGTGCCCGGAAGTGGGAGGCTGTCGTTTGACGGCTCGGGGACTGGCCGTCCCGGAGAACGAAGGTTCGTTCCCGTGCGGGGCGGCAGCCGGACGTACTGAGCCCCAGGACTCCGGTCCCGGCCGAAGTGTTTGCTAGCCGCAACGGGGTCAGGATCGCACCTCGGGTGGCTCTGGTATGGCGATCGCAGGACACGGGTGTCCGTCCACGGGCAGCGTGGGGCCGGGTGTCCCGAGCCCCTTGTTTCCGGTCCTGGGCGACGTGTGTGCTAGCCGGACCGTGTCTGGGTCCCACCTCGAGCGGCACGGCGAATGCGATGTCACGACACGGGTGACCGGCCACAAGCTGCTTGGGTGCCAGCCGTGCCCGGAAGTGGGAGGCTGTCGTTTGACGGCTCGGGGACTGGCCGTCCCGGAGAACGAAGGTTCGTTCCCGTGCGGGGCGGCAGCCGGACGTACTGAGCCCCAGGACTCCGGTCCCGGCCGAAGTGTTTGCTAGCCGCAACGGGGTCAGGATCGCACCTCGGGTGGCTCTGGTATGGCGATCGCAGGACACGGGTGTCCGTCCACGGGCAGCGTGGGGCCGGCTGTGCCGAGCCCCTTGTTTCCGGTCCTGGGCTACGTGTGTGCTAGCCGAACCGTGTCCGGGTCCCGTTTCTGGTGGCTTGTGGAAGGCGATGCCACGACACCGTTGTCCGGCCACCAGTGGCATGGGTGCCAGCTGTGCCTGGAAGCGGGAGGCTTTCGTCCGCCGGCTCAGGGACTGACCGTCCCGGAGGACAGAGGTTCGTTCCCGTGCGGGACGGCGGCCGTCCGTCCCGAACCCCTAAGCTCTGTTGCACGGCGACCTGTGTGGTAGCATCACCGCGGTCCGGGTCCTACCTCGAGCGGCACGGGGAAGCGATCGCAGGACACGTGTTTCCGTCCACGGGCAGCGTGGGTCCGGGTGTCCCGAGCCCTTGTTTCCGGTCCTGGGCGACGTGTGTGCTAGCCGGACCGTGTCTGGGTCCCACCTCGAGCGGCTCGGGTAAGGCGTTGCCACGACATGTTTTCCGGCCACCAGTGGCATGGGTGCCAACTGTGCCTGGAAGAGGGAAGCTTTCGTCCGCCGGCTCAGGGACTGACCGTCCCGGAGGACAGAGGTTCGTTCCCGTGCGGGGCGGCGGCTCTCCGTCCCGAAGCCCTAAGATCTGTTGCACGGCGACCTGTGTGACAGCCGCATCGTGGTTCGGGTCCCACCTCGAGCGGCACGGGGAAAGCGACCGCTCGACAAGTGTTTCCGTCCACGGGCAGCGTAGGGCCGGGTGTCCCGAGCCCCTTGTTTCCGGTCGTGGGCAACGTGTGTGTTAGCCGGACCGTGTCCGGGTCCCACCTGGAGCGGCACGGCGAATGCGATGTCACGACACGGGTGACCGGCCACAAGCTGCTTGGGTGCCAGCCGTGCCGGGAAGTGGGAGGCTGTCGTTTGCCGGCTCGGGGACTGACCGTCCCGGAGGACAGAGGTTCGTTCCCGTGCGGGGCGGCGGCCGGACGTACTGAGCCCCAGGACTCCGGTCCCGGCCGAAGTGTTTGCTAGCCGCAACGGGGTCAGGATCGCACCTCGGGTGGCTCTGGTATGGCGATCGCAGGACACGGGTGTCCGTCCACGGGCAGCGTGGGGCCGGGTGTCCCGAGCCCCTTGTTTCCGGTCCTGGGCGACGTGTGTGCTAGCCGGACCGTGTCTGGGTCCCACCTCGAGCGGCACGGCGAATGCGATGTCACGACACGGGTGACCGGCCACAAGCTGCTTGGGTGCCAGCCGTGCCCGGAAGTGGGAGGCTGTCGTTTGACGGCTCGGGGACTGGCCGTCCCGGAGAACGAAGGTTCGTTCCCGTGCGGGGCGGCAGCCGGACGTACTGAGCCCCAGGACTCCGGTCCCGGCCGAAGTGTTTGCTAGCCGCAACGGGGTCAGGATCGCACCTCGGGTGGCTCTGGTATGGCGATCGCAGGACACGGGTGTCCGTCCACGGGCAGCGTGGGGCCGGGTGTCCCGAGCCCCTTGTTTCCGGTCCTGGGCGACGTGTGTGCTAGCCGGACCGTGTCTGGGTCCCACCTCGAGCGGCACGGCGAATGCGATGTCACGACACGGGTGACCGGCCACAAGCTGCTTGGGTGCCAGCCGTGCCCGGAAGTGGGAGGCTGTCGTTTGACGGCTCGGGGACTGGCCGTCCCGGAGAACGAAGGTTCGTTCCCGTGCGGGGCGGCAGCCGGACGTACTGAGCCCCAGGACTCCGGTCCCGGCCGAAGTGTTTGCTAGCCGCAACGGGGTCAGGATCGCACCTCGGGTGGCTCTGGTATGGCGATCGCAGGACACGGGTGTCCGTCCACGGGCAGCGTGGGGCCGGGTGTCCCGAGCCCCTTGTTTCCGGTCCTGGGCTACGTGTGTGCTAGCCGAACCGTGTCCGGGTCCCGTTTCTGGTGGCTTGTGGAAGGCGATGCCACGACACCGTTGTCCGGCCACCAGTGGCATGGGTGCCAGCTGTGCCTGGAAGCGGGAGGCTTTCGTCCGCCGGCTCAGGGACTGACCGTCCCGGAGACCGGAGGTTCGTTCCCGTGCGGGACGGCGGCCGTCCGTCCCGAACCCCTAAGCTCTGTTGCACGGCGACCTGTGTGGTAGCATCACCGCGGTCCGGGTCCTACCTCGAGCGGCACGGGGAAGCGATCGCAGGACACGTGTTTCCGTCCACGGGCAGCGTGGGTCCGGGTGTCCCGAGCCCCTTGTTTCCGGTCCTGGGCGACGTGTGTGCTAGCCGGACCGTGTCTGGGTCCCACCTCGAGCGGCTCGGGTAAGGCGTTGCCACGACATGTTTTCCGGCCACCAGTGGCATGGGTGCCAACTGTGCCTGGAAGAGGGAAGCTTTCGTCCGCCGGCTCGCGGGCTGACCGTCCCGGAGAACGGAGGTTCGTTCCCGTGCGGGGCGGCGCCCGTCCGTCCCGAACCCCTAAGGTGTGTTGCACGGCGACCTGTGTGGCAGCCGCATCGCGATTCGGGACCCAGCTCGAGCGGCACGGGGAAAGCGATCGCAGGACACGTGTTTCCGTCCACGGGCAGCGTGGGGCCGGGTGTCCCGAGCCCCTTGTTTCCGGTCCTGGGCGACGTGTGCGACCCAGACCGTATGCGGGTCCCGTTTCAAGCGGCTCGGGTAAGGCGATGCCACGAGACGGTTGTCCGGTCACGAGTGGAATGGGTGCCAACTGTGCAGGAAGAGCGAGGCTGTCGTCCGCCGGCTCGCGGGCTGACCGTCCCGGAGAACGGAGGTTCGTTCCCGTGCGGGGCGGCGGCCGTCCGTCCCGAAGCCCTAAGCTCTGTTGCACGGCGACCTGTGTGGCAGCCACATCGCGGTCCGGGTCCCACCTCGAACGGCTCGGGGACGGCGATGCCACGACACGGGTGTCCAGCCACAAGCTGCTTGGGTGCCAGCCGTGCCGGGAAGTGGGAGGCTGTCGTTTGCCGGCTCGGGGACTGGCCGTCCCGGAGAACGGAGGTTCGTTCCCGTGCGGGGCGGCGCCCGTCCGTCCCGAACGCCTAAGGTGTGTTGCACGGCGACCTGTGTGGCAGCCGCATCGCGATTCGGGACCCAGCTCGAGCGGCACGGGGAAAGCGACCGCTCGACAAGTGTTTCCGTCCACGGGCAGCGTGGGGCCGGGTGTCCCGAGCCCCTTGTTTCCGGTCCTGGGCGACGTGTGTGCTAGCCGGACCGTGTCTGGGTCCCACGTCGAGCGGCTCGGGTAAGGCGTTGCCACGACATGTTTTCCGGCCACCAGTGGCATGGGTGCCAACTGTGCCTGGAAGAGGGAAGCTTTCGTCCGCCGGCTCAGGGACTGACCGTCCCGGAGGACAGAGGTTCGTTCCCGTGCGGGGCGGCGGCTCTCCGTCCCGAAGCCCTAAGATCTGTTGCACGGCGACCTGTGTGGCAGCCGCATCGTGGTTCGGGTCCCACCTCGAGCGGCACGGGGAAAGCGACCGCTCGACAAGTGTTTCCGTCCACGGGCAGCGTAGGGCCGGGTGTCCCGAGCCCCTTGTTTCCGGTCGTGGGCAACGTGTGTGTTAGCCGGACCGTGTCCGGGTCCCACCTCGAGCGGCACGGCGAATGCGATGTCACGACACGGGTGACCGGCCAGAAGCTGCTTGGGTGCCAGCCGTGCCCGGAAGTGGGAGGCTGTCGTTTGCCGGCTCGGGGACTGGCCGTCCTGGAGAACGGAGGTTCGTTCCCGTGCGGGGCGGCAGCCGGACGTACTGAGCCCCAGGACTCCGGTCCCGGCCGAAGTGTTTGCTAGCCGCAACGGGGTCAGGATCGCACCTCGGGTGGCTCTGGTATGGCGATCGCAGGACACGTGTTTCCGTCCACGGGCAGCGTGGGGCCGGGTGTCCCGAGCCCCTTGTTTCCGGTCCTGGGCGACGTGTGCGACCCAGACCGTATGCGGGTCCCGTTTCAAGCGGCTCGGGTAAGGCGATGCCACGAGACGGTTGTCCGGTCACGAGTGGAATGGGTGCCAACTGTGCCGGAAGAGCGAGGCTGTCGTCCGCCGGCTCGCGGGCTGACCGTCCCGGAGAACGGAGGTTCGTTCCCGTGCGGGGCGGCGGCCGTCCGTCCCGAAGCCCTAAGCTCTGTTGCACGGCGACCTGTGTGGCAGCCACATCGCGGTCCGGGTCCCACCTCGAACGGCTCGGGGACGGCGATGCCACGACACGGGTGTCCAGCCACAAGCTGCTTGGGTGCCAGCCGTGCCGGGAAGTGGGAGGCTGTCGTTTGCCGGCTCGGGGACTGGCCGTCCCGGAGAACGGAGGTTCGTTCCCGTGCGGGGCGGCGCCCGTCCGTCCCGAACCCCTAAGGTGTGTTGCACGGCGACCTGTGTGGCAGCCGCATCGCGATTCGGGACCCAGCTCGAGCGGCACGGGGAAAGCGACCGCTCGACAAGTGTTTCCGTCCACGGGCAGCGTGGGGCCGGGTGTCCCGAGCCCCTTGTTTCCGGTCCTGGGCGACGTGTGCGCTAGCCGGACCGTGTCTGGGTCCCACCTCGAGCGGCACGGCGAATGCGATGTCACGACACGGGTGACCGGCCAGAAGCTGCTTGGGTGCCAGCCGTGCCGGGAAGTGGGAGGCTGTCGTTTGCCGGCTCGGGGACTGGCCGTCCCGGAGAACGGAGGTTCGTTCCCGTGCGGGGCGGCAGCCGGACGTACTGAGCCCCAGGACTCCGGTCCCGGCCGAAGTGTTTGCTAGCCGCAACGGGGTCAGGATCGCACCTCGGGTGGCTCTGGTATGGCGATCGCAGGACACGGGTGTCCGTCCACGGGCAGCGTGGGGCCGGCTGTGCCGAGCCCCTTGTTTCCGGTCCTGGGCTACGTGTGTGCTAGCCGAACCGTGTCCGGGTCCCGTTTCTGGTGGCTTGTGGAAGGCGATGCCACGACACCGTTGTCCGGCCACCAGTGGCATGGGTGCCAGCTGTGCCTGGAAGCGGGAGGCTTTCGTCCGCCGGCTCAGGGACTGACCGTCCCGGAGACCGGAGGTTCGTTCCCGTGCGGGACGGCGGCCGTCCGTCCCGAACCCCTAAGCTCTGTTGCACGGCGACCTGTGTGGTAGCATCACCGCGGTCCGGGTCCTACCTCGAGCGGCACGGGGAAGCGATCGCAGGACACGTGTTTCCGTCCACGGGCAGCGTGGGTCCGGGTGTCCCGAGCCCTTGTTTCCGGTCCTGGGCGACGTGTGTGCTAGCCGGACCGTGTCTGGGTCCCACCTCGAGCGGCTCGGGTAAGGCGTTGCCACGACATGTTTTCCGGCCACCAGTGGCATGGGTGCCAACTGTGCCTGGAAGAGGGAAGCTTTCGTCCGCCGGCTCAGGGACTGACCGTCCCGGAGGACAGAGGTTCGTTCCCGTGCGGGGCGGCAGCCGGACGTACTGAGCCCCAGGACTCCGGTCCCGGCCGAAGTGTTTGCTAGCCGCAACGGGGTCAGGATCGCACCTCGGGTGGCTCTGGTATGGCGATCGCAGGACACGGGTGTCCGTCCACGGGCAGCGTGGGGCCGGGTGTCCCGAGCCCCTTGTTTCCGGTCCTGGGCTACGTGTGTGCTAGCCGAACCGTGTCCGGGTCCCGTTTCTGGTGGCTTGTGGAAGGCGATGCCACGACACCGTTGTCCGGCCACCAGTGGCATGGGTGCCAGCTGTGCCTGGAAGCGGGAGGCTTTCGTCCGCCGGCTCAGAGACTGACCGTCCCGGAGGACAGAGGTTCGTTCCCGTGCGGGGCGGCGGCCGTCCGTCCCGAACCCTTAAGCTCTGTTGCACGGCGACCTGTGTGGCAGCCGCATCGTGGTTCGGGTCCCACCTCGAGCGGCACGGGGAAAGCGACCGCTCGACAAGTGTTTCCGTCCACGGGCAGCGTAGGGCCGGGTGTCCCGAGCCCCTTGTTTCCGGTCGTGGGCAACGTGTGTGTTAGCCGGACCGTGTCCGGGTCCCACCTGGAGCGGCACGGCGAATGCGATGTCACGACACGGGTGACCGGCCACAAGCTGCTTGGGTGCCAGCCGTGCCGGGAAGTGGGAGGCTGTCGTTTGCCGGCTCGGGGACTGACCGTCCCGGAGGACAGAGGTTCGTTCCCGTGCGGGGCGGCGGCCGTCCGTCCCGAACCCTTAAGCTCTGTTGCACGGCGACCTGTGTGGCAGCCGCATCGTGGTTCGGGTCCCACATCGAGCGGCACGGGGAAAGCGATCGCAGGACACAGGTGTCCGTCCACGGGCAGCGTGGGGCCGGGTGTCCCGAGCCCCTTGTTTCCGGTCCTGGGCTACGTGTGTGCTAGCCGAACCGTGTCCGGGTCCCGTTTCTGGTGGCTTGTGGAAGGCGATGCCACGACACCGTCGTCCGGCCACCAGTGGCATGGGTGCCAGCTGTGCCTGGAAGCGGGAGGCTTTCGTCCGCCGGCTCAGGGACTGACCGTCCCGGAGACCGGAGGTTCGTTCCCGTGCGGGGCGGCGCCCGTCCGTCCCGAACCCCTAAGATCTGTTGCACGGCGACCTGTGTGGCAGCCGCATCGTGGTTCGGGTCCCACCTCGAGCGGCACGGGGAAAGCGACCGCTCGACAAGTGTTTCCGTCCACGGGCAGCGTAGGGCCGGGTGTCCCGAGCCCCTTGTTTCCGGTCCTGGGCGACGTGTGTGCTAGCCGGACCGTGTCTGGGTCCCACCTCGAGCGGCACGGCGAATGCGATGTCACGACACGGGTGACCGGCCACAAGCTGCTTGGGTGCCAGCCGTGCCCGGAAGTGGGAGGCTGTCGTTTGACGGCTCGGGGACTGGCCGTCCCGGAGAACGAAGGTTCGTTCCCGTGCGGGGCGGCAGCCGGACGTACTGAGCCCCAGGACTCCGGTCCCGGCCGAAGTGTTTGCTAGCCGCAACGGGGTCAGGATCGCACCTCGGGTGGCTCTGGTATGGCGATCGCAGGACACGGGTGTCCGTCCACGGGCAGCGTGGGGCCGGCTGTGCCGAGCCCCTTGTTTCCGGTCCTGGGCTACGTGTGTGCTAGCCGAACCGTGTCCGGGTCCCGTTTCTGGTGGCTTGTGGAAGGCGATGCCACGACACCGTTGTCCGGCCACCAGTGGCATGGGTGCCAGCTGTGCCTGGAAGCGGGAGGCTTTCGTCCGCCGGCTCAGGGACTGACCGTCCCGGAGACCGGAGGTTCGTTCCCGTGCGGGACGGCGGCCGTCCGTCCCGAACCCCTAAGCTCTGTTGCACGGCGACCTGTGTGGTAGCATCACCGCGGTCCGGGTCCTACCTCGAGCGGCACGGGGAAGCGATCGCAGGACACGTGTTTCCGTCCACGGGCAGCGTGGGTCCGGGTGTCCCGAGCCCTTGTTTCCGGTCCTGGGCGACGTGTGTGCTAGCCGGACCGTGTCTGGGTCCCACCTCGAGCGGCTCGGGTAAGGCGTTGCCACGACATGTTTTCCGGCCACCAGTGGCATGGGTGCCAACTGTGCCTGGAAGAGGGAAGCTTTCGTCCGCCGGCTCAGGGACTGACCGTCCCGGAGGACAGAGGTTCGTTCCCGTGCGGGGCGGCGGCTCTCCGTCCCGAAGCCCTAAGATCTGTTGCACGGCGACCTGTGTGGCAGCCGCATCGTGGTTCGGGTCCCACCTCGAGCGGCACGGGGAAAGCGACCGCTCGACAAGTGTTTCCGTCCACGGGCAGCGTAGGGCCGGGTGTCCCGAGCCCCTTGTTTCCGGTCGTGGGCAACGTGTGTGTTAGCCGG
Source organism: Somateria mollissima (assembly GCA_951411735.1). NCBI lineage: Eukaryota > Metazoa > Chordata > Aves > Anseriformes > Anatidae > Somateria > Somateria mollissima. The sequence continues at coordinate 287,571 of CATOCB010000055.1, forward strand.
ACCGTGTCCGGGTCCCACCTGGAGCGGCACGGCGAATGCGATGTCACGACACGGGTGACCGGCCACAAGCTGCTTGGGTGCCAGCCGTGCCGGGAAGTGGGAGGCTGTCGTTTGCCGGCTCGGGGACTGACCGTCCCGGAGGACAGAGGTTCGTTCCCGTGCGGGGCGGCGGCCGTCCGTCCCGAACCCTTAAGCTCTGTTGCACGGCGACCTGTGTGGCAGCCGCATCGTGGTTCGGGTCCCATATCGAGCGGCACGGGGAAAGCGATCGCAGGACACAGGTGTCCGTCCACGGGCAGCGTGGGGCCGGGTGTCCCGAGCCCCTTGTTTCCGGTCCTGGGCTACGTGTGTGCTAGCCGAACCGTGTCCGGGTCCCGTTTCTGGTGGCTTGTGGAAGGCGATGCCACGACACCGTTGTCCGGCCACCAGTGGCATGGGTGCCAGCTGTGCCTGGAAGCGGGAGGCTTTCGTCCGCCGGCTCAGGGACTGACCGTCCCGGAGACCGGAGGTTCGTTCCCGTGCGGGACGGCGGCCGTCCGTCCCGAACCCCTAAGCTCTGTTGCACGGCGACCTGTGTGGCAGCAGCAACGCGGTCCGGGTCCTACCTCGAGCGGCACGGGGAAGCGATCGCAGGACACGTGTTTCTGTCCACGGGCAGCGTGGGTCCGGGTGTCCCGAGCCCCTTGTTTCCGGTCGTGGGCGACGTGTGTGCTAGCCGGACCGTGTCTGGGTCCCACCTCGAGCGGCTCGGGTAAGGCGTTGCCACGACATGTTTTCCGGCCACCAGTGGCATGGGTGCCAACTGTGCCGGAAGAGGGAAGCTTTCGTCCGCCGGCTCAGGGACTGACCGTCCCGGAGGACAGAGGTTCGTTCCCGTGCGGGGCGGCGGCTCTCCGTCCCGAAGCCCTAAGCTCTGTTGCACGGCGACCTGTGTGGCAGCCGCATCGTGGTTCGGGTCCCACCTCGAGCGGCACGGGGAAAGCGACCGCTCGACAAGTGTTTCCGTCCACGGGCAGCGTAGGGCCGGGTGTCCCGAGCCCCTTGTTTCCGGTCGTGGGCAACGTGTGTGTTAGCCGGACCGTGTCCGGGTCCCACCTCGAGCGGCACGGCGAATGCGATGTCACGACACGGGTGACTGGCCAGAAGCTGCTTGGGTGCCAGCCGTGCCGGGAAGTGGGAGGCTGTCGTTTGCCGGCTCGGGGACTGGCCGTCCTGGAGAACGGAGGTTCGTTCCCGTGCGGGGCGGCAGCCGGACGTACTGAGCCCCAGGACTCCGGTCCCGGCCGAAGTGTTTGCTAGCCGCAACGGGGTCAGGATCGCACCTCGGGTGGCTCTGGTATGGCGATCGCAGGACACGGGTGTCTGTCCACGGGCAGCGTGGGGCCGGGTGTCCCGAGCCCCTTGTTTCCGGTCCTGGGCGACGTGTGTGCTAGCCGGACCGTGTCTGGGTCCCACCTCGAGCGGCACGGCGAATGCGATGTCACGACACGGGTGACCGGCCACAAGCTGCTTGGGTGCCAGCCGTGCCCGGAAGTGGGAGGCTGTCGTTTGACGGCTCGGGGACTGGCCGTCCCGGAGAACGAAGGTTCGTTCCCGTGCGGGGCGGCAGCCGGACGTACTGAGCCCCAGGACTCCGGTCCCGGCCGAAGTGTTTGCTAGCCGCAACGGGGTCAGGATCGCACCTCGGGTGGCTCTGGTATGGCGATCGCAGGACACAGGTGTCCGTCCACGGGCAGCGTGGGGCCGGGTGTCCCGAGCCCCTTGTTTCCGGTCCTGGGCTACGTGTGTGCTAGCCGAACCGTGTCCGGGTCCCGTTTCTGGTGGCTTGTGGAAGGCGATGCCACGACACCGTTGTCCGGGCACCAGTGGCATGGGTGCCAGCTGTGCCTGGAAGCGGGAGGCTTTCGTCCGCCGGCTCAGGGACTGACCGTCCCGGAGACCGGAGGTTCGTTCCCGTGCGGGGCGGCGGCCGTCCGTCCAGAACCCCTAAGCTCTGTTGCACGGCGACCTGTGTGGTAGCAGCACCGCGGTCCGGGTCCTACCTCGAGCGGCACGGGGAAAGCGATCGCAGGACACGTGTTTCCGTCCACGGGCAGCGTGGGTCCGGGTGTCCCGAGCCCCTTGTTTCCGGTCCTGGGCGACGTGTGTGCTAGCCGGACCGTGTCTGGGTCCCACCTCGAGCGGCTCGGGTAAGGCGTTGCCACGACATGTTTTCCGGCCACCAGTGGCATGGGTGCCAGCTGTGCCTGGAAGAGGGAAGCTTTCGTCCGCCGGCTCAGGGACTGACCGTCCCGGAGGACAGAGGTTCGTTCCCGTGCGGGGCGGCGGCTCTCCGTCCCGAAGCCCTAAGATCTGTTGCACGGCGACCTGTGTGGCAGCCGCATCGTGGTTCGGGTCCCACCTCGAGCGGCACGGGGAAAGCGACCGCTCGACAAGTGTTTCCGTCCACGGGCAGCGTAGGGCCGGGTGTCCCGAGCCCCTTGTTTCCGGTCGTGGGCAACGTGTGTGTTAGCCGGACCGTGTCCGGGTCCCACCTCGAGCGGCACGGCGAATGCGATGTCACGACACGGGTGACCGGCCAGAAGCTGCTTGGGTGCCAGCCGTGCCGGGAAGTGGGAGGCTGTCGTTTGCCGGCTCGGGGACTGGCCGTCCCGGAGAACGGAGGTTCGTTCCCGTGCGGGGCGGCAGCCGGACGTACTGAGCCCCAGGACTCCGGTCCCGGCCGAAGTGTTTGCTAGCCGCAACGGGGTCAGGATCGCACCTCGGGTGGCTCTGGTATGGCGATCGCAGGACACGGGTGTCCGTCCACGGGCAGCGTGGGGCCGGCTGTGCCGAGCCCCTTGTTTCCGGTCCTGGGCGACGTGTGTGCTAGCCGGACCGTGTCTGGGTCCCACCTCGAGCGGCTCGGGTAAGGCGTTGCCACGACATGTTTGTCCGGCCACGAGTGGAATGGGTGCCAACTGTGCCGGAAGAGGGAGGCTGTCGTCCGCCGGCTCGCGGGCTGACCGTCCCGGAGGACAGAGGTTCGTTCCCGTGCGGGGCGGCTGCTGTCCGTCCCGAAGCCCTAAGCTCTGTTGCACGGCGACCTGTGTGGCAGCCGCATCGTGGTTCGGGTCCCACCTCGAGCGGCACGGGGAAAGCGATCGCAGGACACGTGTTTCCGTCCACGGGCAGCGTGGGGCCGGGTGTCCCGAGCCCCTTGTTTCCGGTCCTGGGCGACGTGTGCGACCCAGACCGTATCCGGGTCCCGTTTCAAGCGGCTCGGGTAAGGCGATGCCACGAGACGGTTGTCCGGTCACGAGTGGAATGGGTGCCAACTGTGCCGGAAGAGCGAGGCTGTCGTCCGCCGGCTCGGGGACTGACCGTCCCGGAGAACGGAGGTTCGTTCCCGTGCGGGGCGGCGGCCGTCCGTCCCGAAGCCCTAAGCTCTGTTGCACGGCGACCTGTGTGGCAGCCACATCGCGGTCCGGGTCCCACCTCGAACGGCTCGGGGACGGCGATGCCACGACACGGGTGTCCAGCCACAAGCTGCTTGGGTGCCAGCCGTGCCGGGAAGTGGGAGGCTGTCGTTTGCCGGCTCGGGGACTGGCCGTCCTGGAGAACGGAGGTTCGTTCCCGTGCGGGGCGGCAGCCGGACGTACTGAGCCCCAGGACTCCGGTCCCGGACGAAGTGTTTGCTAGCCGCAACGGGGTCAGGATCGCACGTCGGGAGGCTCTGGTATGGCGATCGCAGGACACGGGTGTCCGTCCACGGGCAGCGTGGGGCCGGGTGTCCCGAGCCCCTTGTTTCTGGTCCTGGGCTACGTGTGTGCTAGCCGAACCGTGTCCGGGTCCCGTTTCTGGTGGCTTGTGGAAGGCGATGCCACGACACCGTTGTCCGGCCACCAGTGGCATGGGTGCCAGCTGTGCCTGGAAGCGGGAGGCTTTCGTCCGCCGGCTCAGGGACTGACCGTCCCGGAGACCGGAGGTTCGTTCTCGTGCGGGGCGGCGGCCGTCCGTCCAGAACCCCTAAGCTCTGTTGCACGGCGACCTGTGTGGTAGCAGCACCGCGGTCCGGGTCCTACCTCGAGCGGCACGGGGAAGCGATCGCAGGACACGTGTTTCCGTCCACGGGCAGCGTGGGTCCGGGTGTCCCGAGCCCCTTGTTTCCGGTCCTGGGCGACGTGTGTGCTAGCCGGACCGTGTCTGGGTCCCACCTCGAGCGGCTCGGGTAAGGCGTTGCCACGACATGTTTTCCGGCCACCAGTGGCATGGGTGCCAACTGTGCCTGGAAGAGGGAAGCTTTCGTCCGCCGGCTCAGGGACTGACCGTCCCGGAGGACAGAGGTTCGTTCCCGTGCGGGGCGGCGGCTCTCCGTCCCGAAGCCCTAAGATCTGTTGCACGGCGACCTGTGTGGCAGCCGCATCGTGGTTCGGGTCCCACCTCGAGCGGCACGGGGAAAGCGACCGCTCGACAAGTGTTTCCGTCCACGGGCAGCGTAGGGCCGGGTGTCCCGAGCCCCTTGTTTCCGGTCGTGGGCAACGTGTGTGTTAGCCGGACCGTGTCCGGGTCCCACCTCGAGCGGCACGGCGAATGCGATGTCACGACACGGGTGACCGGCCAGAAGCTGCTTGGGTGCCAGCCGTGCCCGGAAGTGGGAGGCTGTCGTTTGCCGGCTCGGGGACTGGCCGTCCTGGAGAACGGAGGTTCGTTCCCGTGCGGGGCGGCAGCCGGACGTACTGAGCCCCAGGACTCCGGTCCCGGCCGAAGTGTTTGCTAGCCGCAACGGGGTCAGGATCGCACCTCGGGTGGCTCTGGTATGGCGATCGCAGGACACGGGTGTCCGTCCACGGGCAGCGTGGGGCCGGGTGTCCCGAGCCCCTTGTTTCCGGTCCTGGGCGACGTGTGTGCTAGCCGGACCGTGTCTGGGTCCCACCTCGAGCGGCACGGCGAATGCGATGTCACGACACGGGTGACCGGCCACAAGCTGCTTGGGTGCCAGCCGTGCCCGGAAGTGGGAGGCTGTCGTTTGACGGCTCGGGGACTGGCCGTCCCGGAGAACGAAGGTTCGTTCCCGTGCGGGGCGGCAGCCGGACGTACTGAGCCCCAGGACTCCGGTCCCGGCCGAAGTGTTTGCTAGCCGCAACGGGGTCAGGATCGCACCTCGGGTGGCTCTGGTATGGCGATCGCAGGACACGGGTGTCCGTCCACGGGCAGCGTGGGGCCGGGTGTCCCGAGCCCCTTGTTTCCGGTCCTGGGCTACGTGTGTGCTAGCCGAACCGTGTCCGGGTCCCGTTTCTGGTGGCTTGTGGAAGGCGATGCCACGACACCGTTGTCCGGCCACCAGTGGCATGGGTGCCAGCTGTGCCTGGAAGCGGGAGGCTTTCGTCCGCCGGCTCAGGGACTGACCGTCCCGGAGACCGGAGGTTCGTTCCCGTGCGGGACGGCGGCCGTCCGTCCCGAACCCCTAAGCTCTGTTGCACGGCGACCTGTGTGGTAGCAGCACCGCGGTCCGGGTCCTACCTCGAGCGGCTCGGGGACGGCGATGCCACGACACGGGTGTCCAGCCACAAGCTGCTTGGGTGCCAGCCGTGCCGGGAAGTGGGAGGCTGTCGTTTGCCGGCTCGGGGACTGGCCGTCCCGGAGAACGGAGGTTCGTTCCCGTGCGGGGCGGCAGCCGGACGTACTGAGCCCCAGGACTCCGGTCCCGGACGAAGTGTTTGCTAGCCGCAACGGGGTCAGGATCGCACCTCGGGTGGCTCTGGTATGGCGATCGCAGGACACGGGTGTCCGTCCACGGGCAGCGTGGGGCCGGGTGTCCCGAGCCCCTTGTTTCCGGTCCTGGGCTACGTGTGTGCTAGCCGAACCGTGTCCGGGTCCCGTTTTTGGTGGCTTGTGGAAGGCGATGCCACGACACCGTTGTCCGGCCACCAGTGGCATGGGTGCCAGCTGTGCCTGGAAGCGGGAGGCTTTCGTCCGCCGGCTCAGGGACTGACCGTCCCGGAGACCGCAGGTTCGTTCCCGTGCGGGGCGGCGGCCGTCCGTCCCGAACCCCTAAGCTCTGTTGCACGGCGACCTGTGTGGCAGCAGCAACGCGGTCCGGGTCCTACCTCGAGCGGCACGGGGAAGCGATCGCAGGACACGTGTTTCCGTCCACGGGCAGCGTGGGTCCGGGTGTCCCGAGCCCCTTGTTTCCGGTCCTGGGCGACGTGTGTGCTAGCCGGACCGTGTCTGGGTCCCACCTCGAGCGGCTCGGGTAAGGCGTTGCCACGACATGTTTTCCGGCCACCAGTGGCATGGGTGCCAGCTGTGCCTGGAAGAGGGAAGCTTTCGTCCGCCGGCTCAGGGACTGACCGTCCCGGAGGACAGAGGTTCGTTCCCGTGCGGGGCGGCGGCTCTCCGTCCCGAAGCCCTAAGATCTGTTGCACGGCGACCTGTGTGGCAGCCGCATCGTGGTTCGGGTCCCACCTCGAGCGGCACGGGGAAAGCGACCGCTCGACAAGTGTTTCCGTCCACGGGCAGCGTAGGGCCGGGTGTCCCGAGCCCCTTGTTTCCGGTCGTGGGCAACGTGTGTGTTAGCCGGACCGTGTCCGGGTCCCACCTCGAGCGGCACGGCGAATGCGATGTCACGACACGGGTGACCGGCCAGAAGCTGCTTGGGTGCCAGCCGTGCCGGGAAGTGGGAGGCTGTCGTTTGCCGGCTCGGGGACTGGCCGTCCTGGAGAACGGAGGTTCGTTCCCGTGCGGGGCGGCAGCCGGACGTACTGAGCCCCAGGACTCCGGTCGCGGCCGAAGTGTTTGCTAGCCGCAACGGGGTCAGGATCGCACCTCGGGTGGCTCTGGTATGGCGATCGCAGGACACGGGTGTCCGTCCACGGGCAGCGTGGGGCCGGGTGTCCCGAGCCCCTTGTTTCCGGTCCTGGGCGACGTGTGTGCTAGCCGGACCGTGTCTGGGTCCCACCTCGAGCGGCACGGCGAATGCGATGTCACGACACGGGTGACCGGCCACAAGCTGCTTGGGTGCCAGCCGTGCCCGGAAGTGGGAGGCTGTCGTTTGACGGCTCGGGGACTGGCCGTCCCGGAGAACGAAGGTTCGTTCCCGTGCGGGGCGGCAGCCGGACGTACTGAGCCCCAGGACTCCGGTCCCGGCCGAAGTGTTTGCTAGCCGCAACGGGGTCAGGATCGCACCTCGGGTGGCTCTGGTATGGCGATCGCAGGACACGGGTGTCCGTCCACGGGCAGCGTGGGGCCGGGTGTCCCGAGCCCCTTGTTTCCGGTCCTGGGCTACGTGTGTGCTAGCCGAACCGTGTCCGGGTCCCGTTTCTGGTGGCTTGTGGAAGGCGATGCCACGACACCGTTGTCCGGCCACCAGTGGCATGGGTGCCAGCTGTGCCTGGAAGCGGGAGGCTTTCGTCCGCCGGCTCAGGGACTGACCGTCCCGGAGACCGGAGGTTCGTTCCCGTGCGGGACGGCGGCCGTCCGTCCCGAACCCCTAAGCTCTGTTGCACGGCGACCTGTGTGGTAGCAGCACCGCGGTCCGGGTCCTACCTCGAGCGGCTCGGGGACGGCGATGCCACGACACGGGTGTCCAGCCAGAAGCTGCTTGGGTGCCAGCCGTGCCGGGAAGTGGGAGGCTGTCGTTTGCCGGCTCGGGGACTGGCCTTCCCGGAGAACGGAGGTTCGTTCCCGTGCGGGGCGGCAGCCGGACGTACTGAGCCCCAGGACTCCGGTCCCGGCCGAAGTGTTTGCTAGCCGCAACGGGGTCAGGATCGCACCTCGGGTGGCTCTGGTATGGCGATCGCAGGACACGGGTGTCCGTCCACGGGCAGCGTGGGGCCGGGTGTCCCGAGCCCCTTGTTTCCGGTCCTGGGCTACGTGTGTGCTAGCCGAACCGTGTCCGGGTCCCGTTTTTGGTGGCTTGTGGAAGGCGATGCCACGACACCGTTGTCCGGCCACCAGTGGCATGGGTGCCAGCTGTGCCTGGAAGCGGGAGGCTTTCGTCCGCCGGCTCAGGGACTGACCGTCCCGGAGACCGCAGGTTCGTTCCCGTGCGGGGCGGCGGCCGTCCGTCCCGAACCCCTAAGCTCTGTTGCACGGCGACCTGTGTGGCAGCAGCAACGCGGTCCGGGTCCTACCTCGAGCGGCACGGGGAAGCGATCGCAGGACACGTGTTTCCGTCCACGGGCAGCGTGGGTCCGGGTGTCCCGAGCCCCTTGTTTCCGGTCCTGGGCGACGTGTGTGCTAGCCGGACCGTGTCTGGGTCCCACCTCGAGCGGCTCGGGTAAGGCGTTGCCACGACATGTTTTCCGGCCACCAGTGGCATGGGTGCCAGCTGTGCCTGGAAGAGGGAAGCTTTCGTCCGCCGGCTCAGGGACTGACCGTCCCGGAGGACAGAGGTTCGTTCCCGTGCGGGGCGGCGGCTCTCCGTCCCGAAGCCCTAAGATCTGTTGCACGGCGACCTGTGTGGCAGCCGCATCGTGGTTCGGGTCCCACCTCGAGCGGCACGGGGAAAGCGACCGCTCGACAAGTGTTTCCGTCCACGGGCAGCGTAGGGCCGGGTGTCCCGAGCCCCTTGTTTCCGGTCGTGGGCAACGTGTGTGTTAGCCGGACCGTGTCCGGGTCCCACCTCGAGCGGCACGGCGAATGCGATGTCACGACACGGGTGACCGGCCAGAAGCTGCTTGGGTGCCAGCCGTGCCGGGAAGTGGGAGGCTGTCGTTTGCCGGCTCGGGGACTGGCCGTCCCGGAGAACGGAGGTTCGTTCCCGTGCGGGGCGGCAGCCGGACGTACTGAGCCCCAGGACTCCGGTCCCGGCCGAAGTGTTTGCTAGCCGCAACGGGGTCAGGATCGCACCTCGGGTGGCTCTGGTATGGCGATCGCAGGACACGGGTGTCCGTCCACGGGCAGCGTGGGGCCGGCTGTGCCGAGCCCCTTGTTTCCGGTCCTGGGCGACGTGTGTGCTAGCCGGACCGTGTCTGGGTCCCACCTCGAGCGGCTCGGGTAAGGCGTTGCCACGACATGTTTGTCCGGCCACGAGTGGAATGGGTGCCAACTGTGCCGGAAGAGGGAGGCTGTCGTCCGCCGGCTCGCGGGCTGACCGTCCCGGAGGACAGAGGTTCGTTCCCGTGCGGGGCGGCTGCTGTCCGTCCCGAAGCCCTAAGCTCTGTTGCACGGCGACCTGTGTGGCAGCCGCATCGTGGTTCGGGTCCCATCTCGAGCGGCACGGGGAAAGCGATCGCAGGACACGTGTTTCCGTCCACGGGCAGCGTGGGGCCGGGTGTCCCGAGCCCCTTGTTTCCGGTCCTGGGCGACGTGTGCGACCCAGACCGTATCCGGGTCCCGTTTCAAGCGGCTCGGGTAAGGCGATGCCACGAGACGGTTGTCCGGTCACGAGTGGAATGGGTGCCAACTGTGCCGGAAGAGCGAGGCTGTCGTCCGCCGGCTCGCGGGCTGACCGTCCCGGAGAACGGAGGTTCGTTCCCGTGCGGGGCGGCGGCCGTCCGTCCCGAAGCCCTAAGCTCTGTTGCACGGCGACCTGTGTGGCAGCCACATCGCGGTCCGGGTCCCACCTCGAACGGCTCGGGGACGGCGATGCCACGACACGGGTGTCCAGCCACAAGCTGCTTGGGTGCCAGCCGTGCCGGGAAGTGGGAGGCTGTCGTTTGCCGGCTCGGGGACTGGCCGTCCCGGAGAACGGAGGTTCGTTCCCGTGCGGGGCGGCAGCCGGACGTACTGAGCCCCAGGACTCCGGTCCCGGACGAAGTGTTTGCTAGCCGCAACGGGGTCAGGATCGCACGTCGGGAGGCTCTGGTATGGCGATCGCAGGACACGGGTGTCCGTCCACGGGCAGCGTGGGGCCGGGTGTCCCGAGCCCCTTGTTTCTGGTCCTGGGCTACGTGTGTGCTAGCCGAACCGTGTCCGGGTCCCGTTTCTGGTGGCTTGTGGAAGGCGATGCCACGACACCGTTGTCCGGCCACCAGTGGCATGGGTGCCAGCTGTGCCTGGAAGCGGGAGGCTTTCGTCCGCCGGCTCAGGGACTGACCGTCCCGGAGACCGGAGGTTCGTTCTCGTGCGGGGCGGCGGCCGTCCGTCCAGAACCCCTAAGCTCTGTTGCACGGCGACCTGTGTGGTAGCAGCACCGCGGTCCGGGTCCTACCTCGAGCGGCACGGGGAAGCGATCGCAGGACACGTGTTTCCGTCCACGGGCAGCGTGGGTCCGGGTGTCCCGAGCCCCTTGTTTCCGGTCCTGGGCGACGTGTGTGCTAGCCGGACCGTGTCTGGGTCCCACCTCGAGCGGCTCGGGTAAGGCGTTGCCACGACATGTTTTCCGGCCACCAGTGGCATGGGTGCCAACTGTGCCTGGAAGAGGGAAGCTTTCGTCCGCCGCCTCAGGGACTGACCGTCCCGGAGGACAGAGGTTCGTTCCCGTGCGGGGCGGCGGCTCTCCGTCCCGAAGCCCTAAGATCTGTTGCACGGCGACCTGTGTGGCAGCCGCATCGTGGTTCGGGTCCCACCTCGAGCGGCACGGGGAAAGCGACCGCTCGACAAGTGTTTCCGTCCACGGGCAGCGTAGGGCCGGGTGTCCCGAGCCCCTTGTTTCCGGTCGTGGGCAACGTGTGTGTTAGCCGGACCGTGTCCGGGTCCCACCTCGAGCGGCACGGCGAATGCGATGTCACGACACGGGTGACCGGCCAGAAGCTGCTTGGGTGCCAGCCGTGCCCGGAAGTGGGAGGCTGTCGTTTGCCGGCTCGGGGACTGGCCGTCCTGGAGAACGGAGGTTCGTTCCCGTGCGGGGCGGCAGCCGGACGTACTGAGCCCCAGGACTCCGGTCCCGGCCGAAGTGTTTGCTAGCCGCAACGGGGTCAGGATCGCACCTCGGGTGGCTCTGGTATGGCGATCGCAGGACACGGGTGTCCGTCCACGGGCAGCGTGGGGCCGGGTGTCCCGAGCCCCTTGTTTCCGGTCCTGGGCTACGTGTGTGCTAGCCGAACCGTGTCCGGGTCCCGTTTCTGGTGGCTTGTGGAAGGCGATGCCACGACACCGTTGTCCGGCCACCAGTGGCATGGGTGCCAGCTGTGCCTGGAAGCGGGAGGCTTTCGTCCGCCGGCTCAGGGACTGACCGTCCCGGAGACCGGAGGTTCGTTCCCGTGCGGGACGGCGGCCGTCCGTCCCGAACCCCTAAGCTCTGTTGCACGGCGACCTGTGTGGTAGCAGCACCGCGGTCCGGGTCCTACCTCGAGCGGCTCGGGGACGGCGATGCCACGACACGGGTGTCCAGCCAGAAGCTGCTTGGGTGCCAGCCGTGCCGGGAAGTGGGAGGCTGTCGTTTGCCGGCTCGGGGACTGGCCGTCCCGGAGAACGGAGGTTCGTTCCCGTGCGGGGCGGCAGCCGGACGTACTGAGCCCCAGGACTCCGGTCCCGGCCGAAGTGTTTGCTAGCCGCAACGGGGTCAGGATCGCACCTCGGGTGGCTCTGGTATGGCGATCGCAGGACACGGGTGTCCGTCCACGGGCAGCGTGGGGCCGGGTGTCCCGAGCCCCTTGTTTCCGGTCCTGGGCGACGTGTGTGCTAGCCGGACCGTGTCTGGGTCCCACCTCGAGCGGCACGGCGAATGCGATGTCACGACACGGGTGACCGGCCACAAGCTGCTTGGGTGCCAGCCGTGCCCGGAAGTGGGAGGCTGTCGTTTGACGGCTCGGGGACTGGCCGTCCCGGAGAACGAAGGTTCGTTCCCGTGCGGGGCGGCAGCCGGACGTACTGAGCCCCAGGACTCCGGTCCCGGCCGAAGTGTTTGCTAGCCGCAACGGGGTCAGGATCGCACCTCGGGTGGCTCTGGTATGGCGATCGCAGGACACGGGTGTCCGTCCACGGGCAGCGTGGGGCCGGGTGTCCCGAGCCCCTTGTTTCCGGTCCTGGGCTACGTGTGTGCTAGCCGAACCGTGTCCGGGTCCCGTTTCTGGTGGCTTGTGGAAGGCGATGCCACGACACCGTTGTCCGGCCACCAGTGGCATGGGTGCCAGCTGTGCCTGGAAGCGGGAGGCTTTCGTCCGCCGGCTCAGGGACTGACCGTCCCGGAGACCGGAGGTTCGTTCCCGTGCGGGACGGCGGCCGTCCATCCCGAACCCCTAAGCTCTGTTGCACGGCGACCTGTGTGGTAGCAGCACCGCGGTCCGGGTCCTACCTCGAGCGGCTCGGGGACGGCGATGCCACGACACGGGTGTCCAGCCACAAGCTGCTTGGGTGCCAGCCGTGCCGGGAAGTGGGAGGCTGTCGTTTGCCGGCTCGGGGACTGGCCGTCCCGGAGAACGGAGGTTCGTTCCCGTGCGGGGCGGCAGCCGGACGTACTGAGCCCCAGGACTCCGGTCCCGGACGAAGTGTTTGCTAGCCGCAACGGGGTCAGGATCGCACCTCGGGTGGCTCTGGTATGGCGATCGCAGGACACGGGTGTCCGTCCACGGGCAGCGTGGGGCCGGGTGTCCCGAGCCCCTTGTTTCCGGTCCTGGGCTACGTGTGTGCTAGCCGAACCGTGTCCGGGTCCCGTTTTTGGTGGCTTGTGGAAGGCGATGCCACGACACCGTTGTCCGGCCACCAGTGGCATGGGTGCCAGCTGTGCCTGGAAGCGGGAGGCTTTCGTCCGCCGGCTCAGGGACTGACCGTCCCGGAGACCGCAGGTTCGTTCCCGTGCGGGGCGGCGGCCGTCCGTCCAGAACCCCTAAGCTCTGTTGCACGGCGACCTGTGTGGCAGCAGCAACGCGGTCCGGGTCCTACCTCGAGCGGCACGGGGAAGCGATCGCAGGACACGTGTTTCCGTCCACGGGCAGCGTGGGTCCGGGTGTCCCGAGCCCCTTGTTTCCGGTCCTGGGCGACGTGTGTGCTAGCCGGACCGTGTCTGGGTCCCACCTCGAGCGGCTCGGGTAAGGCGTTGCCACGACATGTTTTCCGGCCACCAGTGGCATGGGTGCCAGCTGTGCCTGGAAGAGGGAAGCTTTCGTCCGCCGGCTCAGGGACTGACCGTCCCGGAGGACAGAGGTTCGTTCCCGTGCGGGGCGGCGGCTCTCCGTCCCGAAGCCCTAAGATCTGTTGCACGGCGACCTGTGTGGCAGCCGCATCGTGGTTCGGGTCCCACCTCGAGCGGCACGGGGAAAGCGACCGCTCGACAAGTGTTTCCGTCCACGGGCAGCGTAGGGCCGGGTGTCCCGAGCCCCTTGTTTCCGGTCGTGGGCAACGTGTGTGTTAGCCGGACCGTGTCCGGGTCCCACCTCGAGCGGCACGGCGAATGCGATGTCACGACACGGGTGACCGGCCAGAAGCTGCTTGGGTGCCAGCCGTGCCGGGAAGTGGGAGGCTGTCGTTTGCCGGCTCGGGGACTGGCCGTCCCGGAGAACGGAGGTTCGTTCCCGTGCGGGGCGGCAGCCGGACGTACTGAGCCCCAGGACTCCGGTCGCGGCCGAAGTGTTTGCTAGCCGCAACGGGGTCAGGATCGCACCTCGGGTGGCTCTGGTATGGCGATCGCAGGACACGGGTGTCCGTCCACGGGCAGCGTGGGGCCGGGTGTCCCGAGCCCCTTGTTTCCGGTCCTGGGCGACGTGTGTGCTAGCCGGACCGTGTCTGGGTCCCACCTCGAGCGGCACGGCGAATGCGATGTCACGACACGGGTGACCGGCCACAAGCTGCTTGGGTGCCAGCCGTGCCCGGAAGTGGGAGGCTGTCGTTTGACGGCTCGGGGACTGGCCGTCCCGGAGAACGAAGGTTCGTTCCCGTGCGGGGCGGCAGCCGGACGTACTGAGCCCCAGGACTCCGGTCCCGGCCGAAGTGTTTGCTAGCCGCAACGGGGTCAGGATCGCACCTCGGGTGGCTCTGGTATGGCGATCGCAGGACACGGGTGTCCGTCCACGGGCAGCGTGGGGCCGGGTGTCCCGAGCCCCTTGTTTCCGGTCCTGGGCTACGTGTGTGCTAGCCGAACCGTGTCCGGGTCCCGTTTCTGGTGGCTTGTGGAAGGCGATGCCACGACACCGTTGTCCGGCCACCAGTGGCATGGGTGCCAGCTGTGCCTGGAAGCGGGAGGCTTTCGTCCGCCGGCTCAGGGACTGACCGTCCCGGAGACCGGAGGTTCGTTCCCGTGCGGGACGGCGGCCGTCCGTCCCGAACCCCTAAGCTCTGTTGCACGGCGACCTGTGTGGTAGCAGCACCGCGGTCCGGGTCCTACCTCGAGCGGCTCGGGGACGGCGATGCCACGACACGGGTGTCCAGCCAGAAGCTGCTTGGGTGCCAGCCGTGCCGGGAAGTGGGAGGCTGTCGTTTGCCGGCTCGGGGACTGGCCTTCCCGGAGAACGGAGGTTCGTTCCCGTGCGGGGCGGCAGCCGGACGTACTGAGCCCCAGGACTCCGGTCCCGGCCGAAGTGTTTGCTAGCCGCAACGGGGTCAGGATCGCACCTCGGGTGGCTCTGGTATGGCGATCGCAGGACACGGGTGTCCGTCCACGGGCAGCGTGGGGCCGGGTGTCCCGAGCCCCTTGTTTCCGGTCCTGGGCTACGTGTGTGCTAGCCGAACCGTGTCCGGGTCCCGTTTTTGGTGGCTTGTGGAAGGCGATGCCACGACACCGTTGTCCGGCCACCAGTGGCATGGGTGCCAGCTGTGCCTGGAAGCGGGAGGCTTTCGTCCGCCGGCTCAGGGACTGACCGTCCCGGAGACCGCAGGTTCGTTCCCGTGCGGGGCGGCGGCCGTCCGTCCCGAACCCCTAAGCTCTGTTGCACGGCGACCTGTGTGGCAGCAGCAACGCGGTCCGGGTCCTACCTCGAGCGGCACGGGGAAGCGATCGCAGGACACGTGTTTCCGTCCACGGGCAGCGTGGGTCCGGGTGTCCCGAGCCCCTTGTTTCCGGTCCTGGGCGACGTGTGTGCTAGCCGGACCGTGTCTGGGTCCCACCTCGAGCGGCTCGGGTAAGGCGTTGCCACGACATGTTTTCCGGCCACCAGTGGCATGGGTGCCAGCTGTGCCTGGAAGAGGGAAGCTTTCGTCCGCCGGCTCAGGGACTGACCGTCCCGGAGGACAGAGGTTCGTTCCCGTGCGGGGCGGCGGCTCTCCGTCCCGAAGCCCTAAGATCTGTTGCACGGCGACCTGTGTGGCAGCCGCATCGTGGTTCGGGTCCCACCTCGAGCGGCACGGGGAAAGCGACCGCTCGACAAGTGTTTCCGTCCACAGGCAGCGTAGGGCCGGGTGTCCCGAGCCCCTTGTTTCCGGTCGTGGGCAACGTGTGTGTTAGCCGGACCGTGTCCGGGTCCCACCTCGAGCGGCACGGCGAATGCGATGTCACGACACGGGTGACCGGCCAGAAGCTGCTTGGGTGCCAGCCGTGCCGGGAAGTGGGAGGCTGTCGTTTGCCGGCTCGGGGACTGGCCGTCCCGGAGAACGGAGGTTCGTTCCCGTGCGGGGCGGCAGCCGGACGTACTGAGCCCCAGGACTCCGGTCCCGGCCGAAGTGTTTGCTAGCCGCAACGGGGTCAGGATCGCACCTCGGGTGGCTCTGGTATGGCGATCGCAGGACACGGGTGTCCGTCCACGGGCAGCGTGGGGCCGGCTGTGCCGAGCCCCTTGTTTCCGGTCCTGGGCGACGTGTGTGCTAGCCGGACCGTGTCTGGGTCCCACCTCGAGCGGCTCGGGTAAGGCGTTGCCACGACATGTTTGTCCGGCCACGAGTGGAATGGGTGCCAACTGTGCCGGAAGAGGGAGGCTGTCGTCCGCCGGCTCGCGGGCTGACCGTCCCGGAGGACAGAGGTTCGTTCCCGTGCGGGGCGGCTGCTGTCCGTCCCGAAGCCCTAAGCTCTGTTGCACGGCGACCTGTGTGGCAGCCGCATCGTGGTTCGGGTCCCACCTCGAGCGGCACGGGGAAAGCGATCGCAGGACACGTGTTTCCGTCCACGGGCAGCGTGGAGCCGGGTGTCCCGAGCCCCTTGTTTCCGGTCCTGGGCGACGTGTGCGACCCAGACCGTATCCGGGTCCCGTTTCAAGCGGCTCGGGTAAGGCGATGCCACGAGACGGTTGTCCGGTCACGAGTGGAATGGGTGCCAACTGTGCCGGAAGAGCGAGGCTGTCGTCCGCCGGCTCGCGGGCTGACCGTCCCGGAGAACGGAGGTTCGTTCCCGTGCGGGGCGGCGGCCGTCCGTCCCGAAGCCCTAAGCTCTGTTGCACGGCGACCTGTGTGGCAGCCACATCGCGGTCCGGGTCCCACCTCGAACGGCTCGGGGACGGCGATGCCACGACACGGGTGTCCAGCCACAAGCTGCTTGGGTGCCAGCCGTGCCGGGAAGTGGGAGGCTGTCGTTTGCCGGCTCGGGGACTGGCCGTCCCGGAGAACGGAGGTTCGTTCCCGTGCGGGGCGGCAGCCGGACGTACTGAGCCCCAGGACTCCGGTCCCGGACGAAGTGTTTGCTAGCCGCAACGGGGTCAGGATCGCACGTCGGGAGGCTCTGGTATGGCGATCGCAGGACACGGGTGTCCGTCCACGGGCAGCGTGGGGCCGGGTGTCCCGAGCCCCTTGTTTCTGGTCCTGGGCTACGTGTGTGCTAGCCGAACCGTGTCCGGGTCCCGTTTCTGGTGGCTTGTGGAAGGCGATGCCACGACACCGTTGTCCGGCCACCAGTGGCATGGGTGCCAGCTGTGCCTGGAAGCGGGAGGCTTTCGTCCGCCGGCTCAGGGACTGACCGTCCCGGAGACCGGAGGTTCGTTCTCGTGCGGGGCGGCGGCCGTCCGTCCAGAACCCCTAAGCTCTGTTGCACGGCGACCTGTGTGGTAGCAGCACCGCGGTCCGGGTCCTACCTCGAGCGGCACGGGGAAGCGATCGCAGGACACGTGTTTCCGTCCACGGGCAGCGTGGGTCCGGGTGTCCCGAGCCCCTTGTTTCCGGTCCTGGGCGACGTGTGTGCTAGCCGGACCGTGTCTGGGTCCCACCTCGAGCGGCTCGGGTAAGGCGTTGCCACGACATGTTTTCCGGCCACCAGTGGCATGGGTGCCAACTGTGCCTGGAAGAGGGAAGCTTTCGTCCGCCGCCTCAGGGACTGACCGTCCCGGAGGACAGAGGTTCGTTCCCGTGCGGGGCGGCGGCTCTCCGTCCCGAAGCCCTAAGATCTGTTGCACGGCGACCTGTGTGGCAGCCGCATCGTGGTTCGGGTCCCACCTCGAGCGGCACGGGGAAAGCGACCGCTCGACAAGTGTTTCCGTCCACGGGCAGCGTAGGGCCGGGTGTCCCGAGCCCCTTGTTTCCGGTCGTGGGCAACGTGTGTGTTAGCCGGACCGTGTCCGGGTCCCACCTCGAGCGGCACGGCGAATGCGATGTCACGACACGGGTGACCGGCCAGAAGCTGCTTGGGTGCCAGCCGTGCCCGGAAGTGGGAGGCTGTCGTTTGCCGGCTCGGGGACTGGCCGTCCTGGAGAACGGAGGTTCGTTCCCGTGCGGGGCGGCAGCCGGACGTACTGAGCCCCAGGACTCCGGTCCCGGCCGAAGTGTTTGCTAGCCGCAATGGGGTCAGGATCGCACCTCGGGTGGCTCTGGTATGGCGATCGCAGGACACGGGTGTCCGTCCACGGGCAGCGTGGGGCCGGGTGTCCCGAGCCCCTTGTTTCCGGTCCTGGGCGACGTGTGTGCTAGCCGGACCGTGTCTGGGTCCCACCTCGAGCGGCACGGCGAATGCGATGTCACGACACGGGTGACCGGCCACAAGCTGCTTGGGTGCCAGCCGTGCCCGGAAGTGGGAGGCTGTCGTTTGACGGCTCGGGGACTGGCCGTCCCGGAGAACGAAGGTTCGTTCCCGTGCGGGGCGGCAGCCGGACGTACTGAGCCCCAGGACTCCGGTCCCGGCCGAAGTGTTTGCTAGCCGCAACGGGGTCAGGATCGCACCTCGGGTGGCTCTGGTATGGCGATCGCAGGACACGGGTGTCCGTCCACGGGCAGCGTGGGGCCGGGTGTCCCGAGCCCCTTGTTTCCGGTCCTGGGCTACGTGTGTGCTAGCCGAACCGTGTCCGGGTCCCGTTTCTGGTGGCTTGTGGAAGGCGATGCCACGACACCGTTGTCCGGCCACCAGTGGCATGGGTGCCAGCTGTGCCTGGAAGCGGGAGGCTTTCGTCCGCCGGCTCAGGGACTGACCGTCCCGGAGACCGGAGGTTCGTTCCCGTGCGGGACGGCGGCCGTCCGTCCCGAACCCCTAAGCTCTGTTGCACGGCGACCTGTGTGGTAGCAGCACCGCGGTCCGGGTCCTACCTCGAGCGGCTCGGGGACGGCGATGCCACGACACGGGTGTCCAGCCAGAAGCTGCTTGGGTGCCAGCCGTGCCGGGAAGTGGGAGGCTGTCGTTTGCCGGCTCGGGGACTGGCCTTCCCGGAGAACGGAGGTTCGTTCCCGTGCGGGGCGGCAGCCGGACGTACTGAGCCCCAGGACTCCGGTCCCGGCCGAAGTGTTTGCTAGCCGCAACGGGGTCAGGATCGCACCTCGGGTGGCTCTGGTATGGCGATCGCAGGACACGGGTGTCCGTCCACGGGCAGCGTGGGGCCGGGTGTCCCGAGCCCCTTGTTTCCGGTCCTGGGCGACGTGTGTGCTAGCCGGACCGTGTCTGGGTCCCACCTCGAGCGGCACGGCGAATGCGATGTCACGACACGGGTGACCGGCCACAAGCTGCTTGGGTGCCAGCCGTGCCCGGAAGTGGGAGGCTGTCGTTTGCCGGCTCGGGGACTGGCCGTCCCGGAGAACGAAGGTTCGTTCCCGTGCGGGGCGGCAGCCGGACGTACTGAGCCCCAGGACTCCGGTCCCGGCCGAAGTGTTTGCTAGCCGCAACGGGGTCAGGATCGCACCTCGGGTGGCTCTGGTATGGCGATCGCAGGACACAGGTGTCCGTCCACGGGCAGCGTGGGGCCGGGTGTCCCGAGCCCCTTGTTTCCGGTCCTGGGCTACGTGTGTGCTAGCCGAACCGTGTCCGGGTCCCGTTTCTGGTGGCTTGTGGAAGGCGATGCCACGACACCGTTGTCCGGCCACCAGTGGCATGGGTGCCAGCTGTGCCTGGAAGCGGGAGGCTTTCGTCCGCCGGCTCAGGGACTGACCGTCCTGGAGACCGGAGGTTCGTTCCCGTGCGGGGCGGCGGCCGTCCGTCCAGAACCCCTAAGCTCTGTTGCACGGCGACCTGTGTGGTAGCAGCACCGCGGTCCGGGTCCTACCTCGAGCGGCACGGGGAAAGCGATCGCAGGACACGTGTTTCCGTCCACGGGCAGCGTGGGTCCGGGTGTCCCGAGCCCCTTGTTTCCGGTCCTGGGCGACGTGTGTGCTAGCCGGACCGTGTCTGGGTCCCACCTCGAGCGGCTCGGGTAAGGCGTTGCCACGACATGTTTTCCGGCCACCAGTGGCATGGGTGCCAGCTGTGCCTGGAAGAGGGAAGCTTTCGTCCGCCGGCTCAGGGACTGACCGTCCCGGAGGACAGAGGTTCGTTCCCGTGCGGGGCGGCGGCTCTCCGTCCCGAAGCCCTAAGATCTGTTGCACGGCGACCTGTGTGGCAGCCGCATCGTGGTTCGGGTCCCACCTCGAGCGGCACGGGGAAAGCGACCGCTCGACAAGTGTTTCCGTCCACGGGCAGCGTAGGGCCGGGTGTCCCGAGCCCCTTGTTTCCGGTCGTGGGCAACGTGTGTGTTAGCCGGACCGTGTCCGGGTCCCACCTGGAGCGGCACGGCGAATGCGATGTCACGACACGGGTGACCGGCCAGAAGCTGCTTGGGTGCCAGCCGTGCCGGGAAGTGGGAGGCTGTCGTTTGCCGGCTCGGGGACTGGCCGTCCCGGAGAACGGAGGTTCGTTCCCGTGCGGGGCGGCAGCCGGACGTACTGAGCCCCAGGACTCCGGTCCCGGCCGAAGTGTTTGCTAGCCGCAACGGGGTCAGGATCGCACCTCGGGTGGCTCTGGTATGGCGATCGCAGGACACGGGTGTCCGTCCACGGGCAGCGTGGGGCCGGCTGTGCCGAGCCCCTTGTTTCCGGTCCTGGGCGACGTGTGTGCTAGCCGGACCGTGTCTGGGTCCCACCTCGAGCGGCTCGGGTAAGGCGTTGCCACGACATGTTTGTCCGGCCACGAGTGGAATGGGTGCCAACTGTGCCGGAAGAGGGAGGCTGTCGTCCGCCGGCTCGCGGGCTGACCGTCCCGGAGGACAGAGGTTTGTTCCCGTGCGGGGCGGCTGCTGTCCGTCCCGAAGCCCTAAGCTCTGTTGCACGGCGACCTGTGTGGCAGCCGCATCGTGGTTCGGGTCCCACCTCGAGCGGCACGGGGAAAGCGATCGCAGGACACGTGTTTCCGTCCACGGGCAGCGTGGGGCCGGGTGTCCCGAGCCCCTTGTTTCCGGTCCTGGGCGACGTGTGCGACCCAGACCGTATCCGGGTCCCGTTTCAAGCGGCTCGGGTAAGGCGATGCCACGAGACGGTTGTCCGGTCACGAGTGGAATGGGTGCCAACTGTGCCGGAAGAGCGAGGCTGTCGTCCGCCGGCTCGCGGGCTGACCGTCCCGGAGAACGGAGGTTCGTTCCCGTGCGGGGCGGCGGCCGTCCGTCCCGAAGCCCTAAGCTCTGTTGCACGGCGACCTGTGTGGCAGCCACATCGCGGTCCGGGTCCCACCTCGAACGGCTCGGGGACGGCGATGCCACGACACGGGTGTCCAGCCACAAGCTGCTTGGGTGCCAGCCGTGCCGGGAAGTGGGAGGCTGTCGTTTGCCGGCTCGGGGACTGGCCGTCCCGGAGAACGGAGGTTCGTTCCCGTGCGGGGCGGCAGCCGGACGTACTGAGCCCCAGGACTCCGGTCCCGGACGAAGTGTTTGCTAGCCGCAACGGGGTCAGGATCGCACGTCGGGAGGCTCTGGTATGGCGATCGCAGGACACGGGTGTCCGTCCACGGGCAGCGTGGGGCCGGGTGTCCCGAGCCCCTTGTTTCCGGTCCTGGGCTACGTGTGTGCTAGCCAGACCGTGTCTGGGTCCCACCTCGAGCGGCACGGCGAATGCGATGTCACGACACGGGTGACCGGCCACAAGCTGCTTGGGTGCCAGCCGTGCCCGGAAGTGGGAGGCTGTCGTTTGACGGCTCGGGGACTGGCCGTCCCGGAGAACGAAGGTTCGTTCCCGTGCGGGGCGGCAGCCGGACGTACTGAGCCCCAGGACTCCGGTCCCGGACGAAGTGTTTGCTAGCCGCAACAGGGTCAGGATCGCACCTCGGGTGGCTCTGGTATGGCGATCGCAGGACACGGGTGTCCGTCCACGGGCAGCGTGGGGCCGGGTGTCCCGAGCCCCTTGTTTCCGGTCCTGGGCTACGTGTGTGCTAGCCGAACCGTGTCCGGGTCCCGTTTCTGGTGGCTTGTGGAAGGCGATGCCACGACACCGTTGTCCGGCCACCAGTGGCATGGGTGCCAGCTGTGCCTGGAAGCGGGAGGCTTTCGTCCGCCGGCTCAGGGACTGACCGTCCCGGAGACCGGAGGTTCGTTCCCGTGCGGGACGGCGGCCGTCCGTCCCGAACCCCTAAGCTCTGTTGCACGGCGACCTGTGTGGTAGCATCACCGCGGTCCGGGTCCTACCTCGAGCGGCACGGGGAAGCGATCGCAGGACACGTGTTTCCGTCCACGGGCAGCGTGGGTCCGGGTGTCCCGAGCCCCTTGTTTCCGGTCCTGGGCGACGTGTGTGCTAGCCGGACCGTGTCTGGGTCCCACCTCGAGCGGCTCGGGTAAGGCGTTGCCACGACATGTTTTCCGGCCACCAGTGGCATGGGTGCCAACTGTGCCTGGAAGAGGGAAGCTTTCGTCCGCCGGCTCAGGGACTGACCGTCCCGGAGGACAGAGGTTCGTTCCCGTGCGGGGCGGCGGCTCTCCGTCCCGAAGCCCTAAGATCTGTTGCACGGCGACCTGTGTGGCAGCCGCATCGTGGTTCGGGTCCCACCTCGAGCGGCACGGGGAAAGCGACCGCTCGACAAGTGTTTCCGTCCACGGGCAGCGTAGGGCCGGGTGTCCCGAGCCCCTTGTTTCCGGTCGTGGGCAACGTGTGTGTTAGCCGGACCGTGTCCGGGTCCCACCTGGAGCGGCACGGCGAATGCGATGTCACGACACGGGTGACCGGCCACAAGCTGCTTGGGTGCCAGCCGTGCCGGGAAGTGGGAGGCTGTCGTTTGCCGGCTCGGGGACTCTCCGTCCCGGAGGACAGAGGTTCGTTCCCGTGCGGGGCGGCGGCCGTCCGTCCCGAACCCTTAAGCTCTGTTGCACGGCGACCTGTGTGGCAGCCGCATCGTGGTTCGGGTCCCACATCGAGCGGCACGGGGAAAGCGATCGCAGGACACAGGTGTCCGTCCACGGGCAGCGTGGGGCCGGGTGTCCCGAGCCCCTTGTTTCCGGTCCTGGGCTACGTGTGTGCTAGCCGAACCGTGTCCGGGTCCCGTTTCTGGTGGCTTGTGGAAGGCGATGCCACGACACCGTCGTCCGGCCACCAGTGGCATGGGTGCCAGCTGTGCCTGGAAGCGGGAGGCTTTCGTCCGCCGGCTCAGGGACTGACCGTCCCGGAGGACAGAGGTTCGTTCCCGTGCGGGGCGGCGGCCGTCCGTCCCGAACCCCTAAGATCTGTTGCACGGCGACCTGTGTGGCAGCCGCATCGTGGTTCGGGTCCCACCTCGAGCGGCACGGGGAAAGCGACCGCTCGACAAGTGTTTCCGTCCACGGGCAGCGTAGGGCCGGGTGTCCCGAGCCCCTTGTTTCCGGTCGTGGGCAACGTGTGTGTTAGCCGGACCGTGTCCGGGTCCCACCTCGAGCGGCACGGCGAATGCGATGTCACGACACGGGTGACCGGCCACAAGCTGCTTGGGTGCCAGCCGTGCCCGGAAGTGGGAGGCTGTCGTTTGACGGCTCGGGGACTGGCCGTCCCGGAGAACGAAGGTTCGTTCCCGTGCGGGACGGCGGCCGTCCGTCCCGAACCCCTAAGCTCTGTTGCACGGCGACCTGTGTGGTAGCAGCACCGCGGTCCGGGTCCTACCTCGAGCGGCTCGGGGACGGCGATGCCACGACACGGGTGTCCAGCCAGAAGCTGCTTGGGTGCCAGCCGTGCCGGGAAGTGGGAGGCTGTCGTTTGCCGGCTCGGGGACTGGCCTTCCCGGAGAACGGAGGTTCGTTCCCGTGCGGGGCGGCAGCCGGACGTACTGAGCCCCAGGACTCCGGTCCCGGCCGAAGTGTTTGCTAGCCGCAACGGGGTCAGGATCGCACCTCGGGTGGCTCTGGTATGGCGATCGCAGGACACGGGTGTCCGTCCACGGGCAGCGTGGGGCCGGGTGTCCCGAGCCCCTTGTTTCCGGTCCTGGGCTACGTGTGTGCTAGCCGAACCGTGTCCGGGTCCCGTTTTTGGTGGCTTGTGGAAGGCGATGCCACGACACCGTTGTCCGGCCACCAGTGGCATGGGTGCCAGCTGTGCCTGGAAGCGGGAGGCTTTCGTCCGCCGGCTCAGGGACTGACCGTCCCGGAGACCGCAGGTTCGTTCCCGTGCGGGGCGGCGGCCGTCCGTCCCGAACCCCTAAGCTCTGTTGCACGGCGACCTGTGTGGCAGCAGCAACGCGGTCCGGGTCCTACCTCGAGCGGCACGGGGAAGCGATCGCAGGACACGTGTTTCCGTCCACGGGCAGCGTGGGTCCGGGTGTCCCGAGCCCCTTGTTTCCGGTCCTGGGCGACGTGTGTGCTAGCCGGACCGTGTCTGGGTCCCACCTCGAGCGGCTCGGGTAAGGCGTTGCCACGACATGTTTTCCGGCCACCAGTGGCATGGGTGCCAACTGTGCCGGAAGAGGGAAGCTTTCGTCCGCCGGCTCAGGGACTGACCGTCCCGGAGGACAGAGGTTCGTTCCCGTGCGGGGCGGCGGCTCTCCGTCCCGAAGCCCTAAGCTCTGTTGCACGGCGACCTGTGTGGCAGCCGCATCGTGGTTCGGGTCCCACCTCGAGCGGCACGGGGAAAGCGACCGCTCGACAAGTGTTTCCGTCCACGGGCAGCGTAGGGCCGGGTGTCCCGAGCCCCTTGTTTCCGGTCGTGGGCAACGTGTGTGTTAGCCGGACCGTGTCCGGGTCCCACCTCGAGCGGCACGGCGAATGCGATGTCACGACACGGGTGACTGGCCAGAAGCTGCTTGGGTGCCAGCCGTGCCGGGAAGTGGGAGGCTGTCGTTTGCCGGCTCGGGGACTGGCCGTCCTGGAGAACGGAGGTTCGTTCCCGTGCGGGGCGGCAGCCGGACGTACTGAGCCCCAGGACTCCGGTCCCGGCCGAAGTGTTTGCTAGCCGCAACGGGGTCAGGATCGCACCTCGGGTGGCTCTGGTATGGCGATCGCAGGACACGGGTGTCCGTCCACGGGCAGCGTGGGGCCGGCTGTGCCGAGCCCCTTGTTTCCGGTCCTGGGCGACGTGTGTGCTAGCCGGACCGTGTCTGGGTCCCACCTCGAGCGGCACGGCGAATGCGATGTCACGACACGGGTGACCGGCCACAAGCTGCTTGGGTGCCAGCCGTGCCCGGAAGTGGGAGGCTGTCGTTTGCCGGCTCGGGGACTGGCCGTCCCGGAGAACGAAGGTTCGTTCCCGTGCGGGGCGGCAGCCGGACGTACTGAGCCCCAGGACTCCGGTCCCGGCCGAAGTGTTTGCTAGCCGCAACGGGGTCAGGATCGCACCTCGGGTGGCTCTGGTATGGCGATCGCAGGACACAGGTGTCCGTCCACGGGCAGCGTGGGGCCGGGTGTCCCGAGCCCCTTGTTTCCGGTCCTGGGCTACGTGTGTGCTAGCCGAACCGTGTCCGGGTCCCGTTTCTGGTGGCTTGTGGAAGGCGATGCCACGACACCGTTGTCCGGCCACCAGTGGCATGGGTGCCAGCTGTGCCTGGAAGCGGGAGGCTTTCGTCCGCCGGCTCAGGGACTGACCGTCCCGGAGACCGGAGGTTCGTTCCCGTGCGGGGCGGCGGCCGTCCGTCCAGAACCCCTAAGCTCTGTTGCACGGCGACCTGTGTGGTAGCAGCACCGCGGTCCGGGTCCTACCTCGAGCGGCACGGGGAAAGCGATCGCAGGACACGTGTTTCCGTCCACGGGCAGCGTGGGTCCGGGTGTCCCGAGCCCCTTGTTTCCGGTCCTGGGCGACGTGTGTGCTAGCCGGACCGTGTCTGGGTCCCACCTCGAGCGGCTCGGGTAAGGCGTTGCCACGACATGTTTTCCGGCCACCAGTGGCATGGGTGCCAGCTGTGCCTGGAAGAGGGAAGCTTTCGTCCGCCGGCTCAGGGACTGACCGTCCCGGAGGACAGAGGTTCGTTCCCGTGCGGGGCGGCGGCTCTCCGTCCCGAAGCCCTAAGATCTGTTGCACGGCGACCTGTGTGGCAGCCGCATCGTGGTTCGGGTCCCACCTCGAGCGGCACGGGGAAAGCGACCGCTCGACAAGTGTTTCCGTCCACGGGCAGCGTAGGGCCGGGTGTCCCGAGCCCCTTGTTTCCGGTCGTGGGCAACGTGTGTGTTAGCCGGACCGTGTCCGGGTCCCACCTCGAGCGGCACGGCGAATGCGATGTCACGACACGGGTGACCGGCCAGAAGCTGCTTGGGTGCCAGCCGTGCCGGGAAGTGGGAGGCTGTCGTTTGCCGGCTCGGGGACTGGCCGTCCCGGAGAACGGAGGTTCGTTCCCGTGCGGGGCGGCAGCCGGACGTACTGAGCCCCAGGACTCCGGTCCCGGCCGAAGTGTTTGCTAGCCGCAACGGGGTCAGGATCGCACCTCGGGTGGCTCTGGTATGGCGATCGCAGGACACGGGTGTCCGTCCACGGGCAGCGTGGGGCCGGCTGTGCCGAGCCCCTTGTTTCCGGTCCTGGGCGACGTGTGTGCTAGCCGGACCGTGTCTGGGTCCCACCTCGAGCGGCTCGGGTAAGGCGTTGCCACGACATGTTTGTCCGGCCACGAGTGGAATGGGTGCCAACTGTGCCGGAAGAGGGAGGCTGTCGTCCGCCGGCTCGCGGGCTGACCGTCCCGGAGGACAGAGGTTCGTTCCCGTGCGGGGCGGCTGCTGTCCGTCCCGAAGCCCTAAGCTCTGTTGCACGGCGACCTGTGTGGCAGCCGCATCGTGGTTCGGGTCCCACCTCGAGCGGCACGGGGAAAGCGATCGCAGGACACGTGTTTCCGTCCACGGGCAGCGTGGGGCCGGGTGTCCCGAGCCCCTTGTTTCCGGTCCTGGGCGACGTGTGCGACCCAGACCGTATCCGGGTCCCGTTTCAAGCGGCTCGGGTAAGGCGATGCCACGAGACGGTTGTCCGGTCACGAGTGGAATGGGTGCCAACTGTGCCGGAAGAGCGAGGCTGTCGTCCGCCGGCTCAGGGACTGACCGTCCCGGAGAACGGAGGTTCGTTCCCGTGCGGGGCGGCGGCCGTCCGTCCCGAAGCCCTAAGCTCTGTTGCACGGCGACCTGTGTGGCAGCCACATCGCGGTCCGGGTCCCACCTCGAACGGCTTGGGGACGGCGATGCCACGACACGGGTGTCCAGCCACAAGCTGCTTGGGTGCCAGCCGTGCCGGGAAGTGGGAGGCTGTCGTTTGCCGGCTCGGGGACTGGCCGTCCCGGAGAACGGAGGTTCGTTCCCGTGCGGGGCGGCAGCCGGACGTACTGAGCCCCAGGACTCCGGTCCCGGACGAAGTGTTTGCTAGCCGCAACGGGGTCAGGATCGCACGTCGGGAGGCTCTGGTATGGCGATCGCAGGACACGGGTGTCCGTCCACGGGCAGCGTGGGGCCGGGTGTCCCGAGCCCCTTGTTTCTGGTCCTGGGCTACGTGTGTGCTAGCCGAACCGTGTCCGGGTCCCGTTTCTGGTGGCTTGTGGAAGGCGATGCCACGACACCGTTGTCCGGCCACCAGTGGCATGGGTGCCAGCTGTGCCTGGAAGCGGGAGGCTTTCGTCCGCCGGCTCAGGGACTGACCGTCCCGGAGACCGGAGGTTCGTTCTCGTGCGGGGCGGCGGCCGTCCGTCCAGAACCCCTAAGCTCTGTTGCACGGCGACCTGTGTGGTAGCAGCACCGCGGTCCGGGTCCTACCTCGAGCGGCACGGGGAAGCGATCGCAGGACACGTGTTTCCGTCCACGGGCAGCGTGGGTCCGGGTGTCCCGAGCCCCTTGTTTCCGGTCCTGGGCGACGTGTGTGCTAGCCGGACCGTGTCTGGGTCCCACCTCGAGCGGCTCGGGTAAGGCGTTGCCACGACATGTTTTCCGGCCACCAGTGGCATGGGTGCCAACTGTGCCTGGAAGAGGGAAGCTTTCGTCCGCCGCCTCAGGGACTGACCGTCCCGGAGGACAGAGGTTCGTTCCCGTGCGGGGCGGCGGCTCTCCGTCCCGAAGCCCTAAGATCTGTTGCACGGCGACCTGTGTGGCAGCCGCATCGTGGTTCGGGTCCCACCTCGAGCGGCACGGGGAAAGCGACCGCTCGACAAGTGTTTCCGTCCACGGGCAGCGTAGGGCCGGGTGTCCCGAGCCCCTTGTTTCCGGTCGTGGGCAACGTGTGTGTTAGCCGGACCGTGTCCGGGTCCCACCTCGAGCGGCACGGCGAATGCGATGTCACGACACGGGTGACCGGCCAGAAGCTGCTTGGGTGCCAGCCGTGCCCGGAAGTGGGAGGCTGTCGTTTGCCGGCTCGGGGACTGGCCGTCCTGGAGAACGGAGGTTCGTTCCCGTGCGGGGCGGCAGCCGGACGTACTGAGCCCCAGGACTCCGGTCCCGGACGAAGTGTTTGCTAGCCGCAACGGGGTCAGGATCGCACCTCGGGTGGCTCTGGTATGGCGATCGCAGGACACGGGTGTCCGTCCACGGGCAGCGTGGGGCCGGGTGTCCCGAGCCCCTTGTTTCCGGTCCTGGGCGACGTGTGTGCTAGCCGGACCGTGTCTGGGTCCCACCTCGAGCGGCTCGGGTAAGGCGTTGCCACGACATGTTTTCCGGCCACCAGTGGCATGGGTGCCAACTGTGCCGGAAGAGGGAAGCTTTCGTCCGCCGGCTCAGGGACTGACCGTCCCGGAGGACAGAGGTTCGTTCCCGTGCGGGGCGGCTGCTGTCCGTCCCGAAGCCCTAAGCTCTGTTGCACGGCGACCTGTGTGGCAGCCACATCGCGGTCCGGGTCCCACCTCGAACGGCTCGGGGACGGCGATGCCACGACACGGGTGTCCAGCCACAAGCTGCTTGGGTGCCAGCCGTGCCGGGAAGTGGGAGGCTGTCGTTTGCCGGCTCGGGGACTGGCCGTCCCGGAGAACGGAGGTTCGTTCCCGTGCGGGGCGGCAGCCGGACGTACTGAGCCCCAGGACTCCGGTCCCGGACGAAGTGTTTGCTAGCCGCAACGGGGTCAGGATCGCACGTCGGGAGGCTCTGGTATGGCGATCGCAGGACACGGGTGTCCGTCCACGGGCAGCGTGGGGCCGGGTGTCCCGAGCCCCTTGTTTCCGGTCCTGGGCTACGTGTGTGCTAGCCGGACCGTGTCTGGGTCCCACCTCGAGCGGCACGGCGAATGCGATGTCACGACACGGGTGACCGGCCACAAGCTGCTTGGGTGCCAGCCGTGCCCGGAAGTGGGAGGCTGTCGTTTGACGGCTCGGGGACTGGCCGTCCCGGAGAACGAAGGTTCGTTCCCGTGCGGGGCGGCAGCCGGACGTACTGAGCCCCAGGACTCCGGTCCCGGACGAAGTGTTTGCTAGCCGCAACGGGGTCAGGATCGCACCTCGGGTGGCTCTGGTATGGCGATCGCAGGACACGGGTGTCCGTCCACGGGCAGCGTGGGGCCGGGTGTCCCGAGCCCCTTGTTTCCGGTCCTGGGCTACGTGTGTGCTAGCCGAACCGTGTCCGGGTCCCGTTTCTGGTGGCTTGTGGAAGGCGATGCCACGACACCGTTGTCCGGCCACCAGTGGCATGGGTGCCAGCTGTGCCTGGAAGCGGGAGGCTTTCGTCCGCCGGCTCAGGGACTGACCGTCCCGGAGACCGGAGGTTCGTTCCCGTGCGGGACGGCGGCCGTCCGTCCCGAACCCCTAAGCTCTGTTGCACGGCGACCTGTGTGGTAGCATCACCGCGGTCCGGGTCCTACCTCGAGCGGCACGGGGAAGCGATCGCAGGACACGTGTTTCCGTCCACGGGCAGCGTGGGTCCGGGTGTCCCGAGCCCCTTGTTTCCGGTCCTGGGCGACGTGTGTGCTAGCCGGACCGTGTCTGGGTCCCACCTCGAGCGGCTCGGGTAAGGCGTTGCCACGACATGTTTTCCGGCCACCAGTGGCATGGGTGCCAACTGTGCCTGGAAGAGGGAAGCTTTCGTCCGCCGGCTCAGGGACTGACCGTCCCGGAGGACAGAGGTTCGTTCCCGTGCGGGGCGGCGGCTCTCCGTCCCGAAGCCCTAAGATCTGTTGCACGGCGACCTGTGTGGCAGCCGCATCGTGGTTCGGGTCCCACCTCGAGCGGCACGGGGAAAGCGACCGCTCGACAAGTGTTTCCGTCCACGGGCAGCGTAGGGCCGGGTGTCCCGAGCCCCTTGTTTCCGGTCGTGGGCAACGTGTGTGTTAGCCGGACCGTGTCCGGGTCCCACCTGGAGCGGCACGGCGAATGCGATGTCACGACACGGGTGACCGGCCACAAGCTGCTTGGGTGCCAGCCGTGCCGGGAAGTGGGAGGCTGTCGTTTGCCGGCTCGGGGACTCTCCGTCCCGGAGGACAGAGGTTCGTTCCCGTGCGGGGCGGCGGCCGTCCGTCCCGAACCCTTAAGCTCTGTTGCACGGCGACCTGTGTGGCAGCCGCATCGTGGTTCGGGTCCCACATCGAGCGGCACGGGGAAAGCGATCGCAGGACACAGGTGTCCGTCCACGGGCAGCGTGGGGCCGGGTGTCCCGAGCCCCTTGTTTCCGGTCCTGGGCTACGTGTGTGCTAGCCGAACCGTGTCCGGGTCCCGTTTCTGGTGGCTTGTGGAAGGCGATGCCACGACACCGTCGTCCGGCCACCAGTGGCATGGGTGCCAGCTGTGCCTGGAAGCGGGAGGCTTTCGTCCGCCGGCTCAGGGACTGACCGTCCCGGAGGACAGAGGTTCGTTCCCGTGCGGGGCGGCGGCCGTCCGTCCCGAACCCCTAAGATCTGTTGCACGGCGACCTGTGTGGCAGCCGCATCGTGGTTCGGGTCCCACCTCGAGCGGCACGGGGAAAGCGACCGCTCGACAAGTGTTTCCGTCCACGGGCAGCGTAGGGCCGGGTGTCCCGAGCCCCTTGTTTCCGGTCGTGGGCAACGTGTGTGTTAGCCGGACCGTGTCCGGGTCCCACCTCGAGCGGCACGGCGAATGCGATGTCACGACACGGGTGACCGGCCACAAGCTGCTTGGGTGCCAGCCGTGCCCGGAAGTGGGAGGCTGTCGTTTGACGGCTCGGGGACTGGCCGTCCCGGAGAACGAAGGTTCGTTCCCGTGCGGGACGGCGGCCGTCCGTCCCGAACCCCTAAGCTCTGTTGCACGGCGACCTGTGTGGTAGCAGCACCGCGGTCCGGGTCCTACCTCGAGCGGCTCGGGGACGGCGATGCCACGACACGGGTGTCCAGCCAGAAGCTGCTTGGGTGCCAGCCGTGCCGGGAAGTGGGAGGCTGTCGTTTGCCGGCTCGGGGACTGGCCTTCCCGGAGAACGGAGGTTCGTTCCCGTGCGGGGCGGCAGCCGGACGTACTGAGCCCCAGGACTCCGGTCCCGGCCGAAGTGTTTGCTAGCCGCAACGGGGTCAGGATCGCACCTCGGGTGGCTCTGGTATGGCGATCGCAGGACACGGGTGTCCGTCCACGGGCAGCGTGGGGCCGGGTGTCCCGAGCCCCTTGTTTCCGGTCCTGGGCTACGTGTGTGCTAGCCGAACCGTGTCCGGGTCCCGTTTTTGGTGGCTTGTGGAAGGCGATGCCACGACACCGTTGTCCGGCCACCAGTGGCATGGGTGCCAGCTGTGCCTGGAAGCGGGAGGCTTTCGTCCGCCGGCTCAGGGACTGACCGTCCCGGAGACCGCAGGTTCGTTCCCGTGCGGGGCGGCGGCCGTCCGTCCCGAACCCCTAAGCTCTGTTGCACGGCGACCTGTGTGGCAGCAGCAACGCGGTCCGGGTCCTACCTCGAGCGGCACGGGGAAGCGATCGCAGGACACGTGTTTCCGTCCACGGGCAGCGTGGGTCCGGGTGTCCCGAGCCCCTTGTTTCCGGTCCTGGGCGACGTGTGTGCTAGCCGGACCGTGTCTGGGTCCCACCTCGAGCGGCTCGGGTAAGGCGTTGCCACGACATGTTTTCCGGCCACCAGTGGCATGGGTGCCAACTGTGCCGGAAGAGGGAAGCTTTCGTCCGCCGGCTCAGGGACTGACCGTCCCGGAGGACAGAGGTTCGTTCCCGTGCGGGGCGGCGGCTCTCCGTCCCGAAGCCCTAAGCTCTGTTGCACGGCGACCTGTGTGGCAGCCGCATCGTGGTTCGGGTCCCACCTCGAGCGGCACGGGGAAAGCGACCGCTCGACAAGTGTTTCCGTCCACGGGCAGCGTAGGGCCGGGTGTCCCGAGCCCCTTGTTTCCGGTCGTGGGCAACGTGTGTGTTAGCCGGACCGTGTCCGGGTCCCACCTCGAGCGGCACGGCGAATGCGATGTCACGACACGGGTGACTGGCCAGAAGCTGCTTGGGTGCCAGCCGTGCCGGGAAGTGGGAGGCTGTCGTTTGCCGGCTCGGGGACTGGCCGTCCTGGAGAACGGAGGTTCGTTCCCGTGCGGGGCGGCAGCCGGACGTACTGAGCCCCAGGACTCCGGTCCCGGCCGAAGTGTTTGCTAGCCGCAACGGGGTCAGGATCGCACCTCGGGTGGCTCTGGTATGGCGATCGCAGGACACGGGTGTCCGTCCACGGGCAGCGTGGGGCCGGCTGTGCCGAGCCCCTTGTTTCCGGTCCTGGGCGACGTGTGTGCTAGCCGGACCGTGTCTGGGTCCCACCTCGAGCGGCACGGCGAATGCGATGTCACGACACGGGTGACCGGCCACAAGCTGCTTGGGTGCCAGCCGTGCCCGGAAGTGGGAGGCTGTCGTTTGCCGGCTCGGGGACTGGCCGTCCCGGAGAACGAAGGTTCGTTCCCGTGCGGGGCGGCAGCCGGACGTACTGAGCCCCAGGACTCCGGTCCCGGCCGAAGTGTTTGCTAGCCGCAACGGGGTCAGGATCGCACCTCGGGTGGCTCTGGTATGGCGATCGCAGGACACAGGTGTCCGTCCACGGGCAGCGTGGGGCCGGGTGTCCCGAGCCCCTTGTTTCCGGTCCTGGGCTACGTGTGTGCTAGCCGAACCGTGTCCGGGTCCCGTTTCTGGTGGCTTGTGGAAGGCGATGCCACGACACCGTTGTCCGGCCACCAGTGGCATGGGTGCCAGCTGTGCCTGGAAGCGGGAGGCTTTCGTCCGCCGGCTCAGGGACTGACCGTCCCGGAGACCGGAGGTTCGTTCCCGTGCGGGGCGGCGGCCGTCCGTCCAGAACCCCTAAGCTCTGTTGCACGGCGACCTGTGTGGTAGCAGCACCGCGGTCCGGGTCCTACCTCGAGCGGCACGGGGAAAGCGATCGCAGGACACGTGTTTCCGTCCACGGGCAGCGTGGGTCCGGGTGTCCCGAGCCCCTTGTTTCCGGTCCTGGGCGACGTGTGTGCTAGCCGGACCGTGTCTGGGTCCCACCTCGAGCGGCTCGGGTAAGGCGTTGCCACGACATGTTTTCCGGCCACCAGTGGCATGGGTGCCAGCTGTGCCTGGAAGAGGGAAGCTTTCGTCCGCCGGCTCAGGGACTGACCGTCCCGGAGGACAGAGGTTCGTTCCCGTGCGGGGCGGCGGCTCTCCGTCCCGAAGCCCTAAGATCTGTTGCACGGCGACCTGTGTGGCAGCCGCATCGTGGTTCGGGTCCCACCTCGAGCGGCACGGGGAAAGCGACCGCTCGACAAGTGTTTCCGTCCACGGGCAGCGTAGGGCCGGGTGTCCCGAGCCCCTTGTTTCCGGTCGTGGGCAACGTGTGTGTTAGCCGGACCGTGTCCGGGTCCCACCTCGAGCGGCACGGCGAATGCGATGTCACGACACGGGTGACCGGCCAGAAGCTGCTTGGGTGCCAGCCGTGCCGGGAAGTGGGAGGCTGTCGTTTGCCGGCTCGGGGACTGGCCGTCCCGGAGAACGGAGGTTCGTTCCCGTGCGGGGCGGCAGCCGGACGTACTGAGCCCCAGGACTCCGGTCCCGGCCGAAGTGTTTGCTAGCCGCAACGGGGTCAGGATCGCACCTCGGGTGGCTCTGGTATGGCGATCGCAGGACACGGGTGTCCGTCCACGGGCAGCGTGGGGCCGGCTGTGCCGAGCCCCTTGTTTCCGGTCCTGGGCGACGTGTGTGCTAGCCGGACCGTGTCTGGGTCCCACCTCGAGCGGCTCGGGTAAGGCGTTGCCACGACATGTTTGTCCGGCCACGAGTGGAATGGGTGCCAACTGTGCCGGAAGAGGGAGGCTGTCGTCCGCCGGCTCGCGGGCTGACCGTCCCGGAGGACAGAGGTTCGTTCCCGTGCGGGGCGGCTGCTGTCCGTCCCGAAGCCCTAAGCTCTGTTGCACGGCGACCTGTGTGGCAGCCGCATCGTGGTTCGGGTCCCACCTCGAGCGGCACGGGGAAAGCGATCGCAGGACACGTGTTTCCGTCCACGGGCAGCGTGGGGCCGGGTGTCCCGAGCCCCTTGTTTCCGGTCCTGGGCGACGTGTGCGACCCAGACCGTATCCGGGTCCCGTTTCAAGCGGCTCGGGTAAGGCGATGCCACGAGACGGTTGTCCGGTCACGAGTGGAATGGGTGCCAACTGTGCCGGAAGAGCGAGGCTGTCGTCCGCCGGCTCAGGGACTGACCGTCCCGGAGAACGGAGGTTCGTTCCCGTGCGGGGCGGCGGCCGTCCGTCCCGAAGCCCTAAGCTCTGTTGCACGGCGACCTGTGTGGCAGCCACATCGCGGTCCGGGTCCCACCTCGAACGGCTCGGGGACGGCGATGCCACGACACGGGTGTCCAGCCACAAGCTGCTTGGGTGCCAGCCGTGCCGGGAAGTGGGAGGCTGTCGTTTGCCGGCTCGGGGACTGGCCGTCCCGGAGAACGGAGGTTCGTTCCCGTGCGGGGCGGCAGCCGGACGTACTGAGCCCCAGGACTCCGGTCCCGGACGAAGTGTTTGCTAGCCGCAACGGGGTCAGGATCGCACGTCGGGAG
Source organism: Somateria mollissima (assembly GCA_951411735.1). Classification (NCBI taxonomy): domain Eukaryota; kingdom Metazoa; phylum Chordata; class Aves; order Anseriformes; family Anatidae; genus Somateria; species Somateria mollissima. Next base: position 321,770 of record CATOCB010000055.1, read on the forward strand.
GCTCTGGTATGGCGATCGCAGGACACGGGTGTCCGTCCACGGGCAGCGTGGGGCCGGGTGTCCCGAGCCCCTTGTTTCTGGTCCTGGGCTACGTGTGTGCTAGCCGAACCGTGTCCGGGTCCCGTTTCTGGTGGCTTGTGGAAGGCGATGCCACGACACCGTTGTCCGGCCACCAGTGGCATGGGTGCCAGCTGTGCCTGGAAGCGGGAGGCTTTCGTCCGCCGGCTCAGGGACTGACCGTCCCGGAGACCGGAGGTTCGTTCTCGTGCGGGGCGGCGGCCGTCCGTCCAGAACCCCTAAGCTCTGTTGCACGGCGACCTGTGTGGTAGCAGCACCGCGGTCCGGGTCCTACCTCGAGCGGCACGGGGAAGCGATCGCAGGACACGTGTTTCCGTCCACGGGCAGCGTGGGTCCGGGTGTCCCGAGCCCCTTGTTTCCGGTCCTGGGCGACGTGTGTGCTAGCCGGACCGTGTCTGGGTCCCACCTCGAGCGGCTCGGGTAAGGCGTTGCCACGACATGTTTTCCGGCCACCAGTGGCATGGGTGCCAACTGTGCCTGGAAGAGGGAAGCTTTCGTCCGCCGCCTCAGGGACTGACCGTCCCGGAGGACAGAGGTTCGTTCCCGTGCGGGGCGGCGGCTCTCCGTCCCGAAGCCCTAAGATCTGTTGCACGGCGACCTGTGTGGCAGCCGCATCGTGGTTCGGGTCCCACCTCGAGCGGCACGGGGAAAGCGACCGCTCGACAAGTGTTTCCGTCCACGGGCAGCGTAGGGCCGGGTGTCCCGAGCCCCTTGTTTCCGGTCGTGGGCAACGTGTGTGTTAGCCGGACCGTGTCCGGGTCCCACCTCGAGCGGCACGGCGAATGCGATGTCACGACACGGGTGACCGGCCAGAAGCTGCTTGGGTGCCAGCCGTGCCCGGAAGTGGGAGGCTGTCGTTTGCCGGCTCGGGGACTGGCCGTCCTGGAGAACGGAGGTTCGTTCCCGTGCGGGGCGGCAGCCGGACGTACTGAGCCCCAGGACTCCGGTCCCGGACGAAGTGTTTGCTAGCCGCAACGGGGTCAGGATCGCACCTCGGGTGGCTCTGGTATGGCGATCGCAGGACACGGGTGTCCGTCCACGGGCAGCGTGGGGCCGGGTGTCCCGAGCCCCTTGTTTCCGGTCCTGGGCGACGTGTGTGCTAGCCGGACCGTGTCTGGGTCCCACCTCGAGCGGCTCGGGTAAGGCGTTGCCACGACATGTTTTCCGGCCACCAGTGGCATGGGTGCCAACTGTGCCGGAAGAGGGAAGCTTTCGTCCGCCGGCTCAGGGACTGACCGTCCCGGAGGACAGAGGTTCGTTCCCGTGCGGGGCGGCTGCTGTCCGTCCCGAAGCCCTAAGCTCTGTTGCACGGCGACCTGTGTGGCAGCCGCATCGTGGTTCGGGTCCCACCTCGAGCGGCACGGGGAAAGCGATCGCAGGACACGTGTTTCCGTCCACGGGCAGCGTGGGGCCGGGTGTCCCGAGCCCCTTGTTTCCGGTCCTGGGCGACGTGTGCGACCCAGACCGTATGCGGGTCCCGTTTCAAGCGGCTCGGGTAAGGCGATGCCACGAGACGGTTGTCCGGTCACGAGTGGAATGGGTGCCAACTGTGCCGGAAGAGCGAGGCTGTCCTCCGCCGGCTCGCGGGCTGACCGTCCCGGAGAACGGAGGTTCGTTCCCGTGCGGGGCGGCGGCCGTCCGTCCCGAAGCCCTAAGCTCTGTTGCACGGCGACCTGTGTGGCAGCCACATCGCGGTCCGGGTCCCACCTCGAACGGCTCGGGGACGGCGATGCCACGACACGGGTGTCCAGCCACAAGCTGCTTGGGTGCCAGCCGTGCCGGGAAGTGGGAGGCTGTCGTTTGCCGGCTCGGGGACTGGCCGTCCCGGAGAACGGAGGTTCGTTCCCGTGCGGGGCGGCGCCCGTCCGTCCCGAACCCCTAAGGTGTGTTGCACGGCGACCTGTGTGGCAGCCGCATCGCGATTCGGGACCCAGCTCGAGCGGCACGGGGAAAGCGACCGCTCGACAAGTGTTTCCGTCCACGGGCAGCGTGGGGCCGGGTGTCCCGAGCCCCTTGTTTCCGGTCCTGGGCGACGTGTGCGCTAGCCGGACCGTGTCTGGGTCCCACCTCGAGCGGCACGGCGAATGCGATGTCACGACACGGGTGACCGGCCAGAAGCTGCTTGGGTGCCAGCCGTGCCGGGAAGTGGGAGGCTGTCGTTTGCCGGCTCGGGGACTGGCCGTCCCGGAGAACGGAGGTTCGTTCCCGTGCGGGGCGGCAGCCGGACGTACTGAGCCCCAGGACTCCGGTCCCGGCCGAAGTGTTTGCTAGCCGCAACGGGGTCAGGATCGCACCTCGGGTGGCTCTGGTATGGCGATCGCAGGACACGGGTGTCCGTCCACGGGCAGCGTGGGGCCGGCTGTGCCGAGCCCCTTGTTTCCGGTCCTGGGCGACGTGTGTGCTAGCCGGACCGTGTCTGGGTCCCACCTCGAGCGGCTCGGGTAAGGCGTTGCCACGACATGTTTGTCCGGCCACGAGTGGAATGGGTGCCAACTGTGCCGGAAGAGGGAGGCTGTCGTCCGCCGGCTCGCGGGCTGACCGTCCCGGAGGACAGAGGTTCGTTCCCGTGCGGGGCGGCTGCTGTCCGTCCCGAAGCCCTAAGCTCTGTTGCACGGCGACCTGTGTGGCAGCCGCATCGTGGTTCGGGTCCCACCTCGAGCGGCACGGGGAAAGCGATCGCAGGACACGTGTTTCCGTCCACGGGCAGCGTGGGGCCGGGTGTCCCGAGCCCCTTGTTTCCGGTCCTGGGCGACGTGTGCGACCCAGACCGTATCCGGGTCCCGTTTCAAGCGGCTCGGGTAAGGCGATGCCACGAGACGGTTGTCCGGTCACGAGTGGAATGGGTGCCAACTGTGCCGGAAGAGCGAGGCTGTCGTCCGCCGGCTCGCGGGCTGACCGTCCCGGAGAACGGAGGTTCGTTCCCGTGCGGGGCGGCGGCCGTCCGTCCCGAAGCCCTAAGCTCTGTTGCACGGCGACCTGTGTGGCAGCCACATCGCGGTCCGGGTCCCACCTCGAACGGCTCGGGGACGGCGATGCCACGACACGGGTGTCCAGCCACAAGCTGCTTGGGTGCCAGCCGTGCCGGGAAGTGGGAGGCTGTCGTTTGCCGGCTCGGGGACTGGCCGTCCCGGAGAACGGAGGTTCGTTCCCGTGCGGGGCGGCAGCCGGACGTACTGAGCCCCAGGACTCCGGTCCCGGACGAAGTGTTTGCTAGCCGCAACGGGGTCAGGATCGCACGTCGGGAGGCTCTGGTATGGCGATCGCAGGACACGGGTGTCCGTCCACGGGCAGCGTGGGGCCGGGTGTCCCGAGCCCCTTGTTTCTGGTCCTGGGCTACGTGTGTGCTAGCCGAACCGTGTCCGGGTCCCGTTTCTGGTGGCTTGTGGAAGGCGATGCCACGACACCGTTGTCCGGCCACCAGTGGCATGGGTGCCAGCTGTGCCTGGAAGCGGGAGGCTTTCGTCCGCCGGCTCAGGGACTGACCGTCCCGGAGACCGGAGGTTCGTTCTCGTGCGGGGCGGCGGCCGTCCGTCCAGAACCCCTAAGCTCTGTTGCACGGCGACCTGTGTGGTAGCAGCACCGCGGTCCGGGTCCTACCTCGAGCGGCACGGGGAAGCGATCGCAGGACACGTGTTTCCGTCCACGGGCAGCGTGGGTCCGGGTGTCCCGAGCCCCTTGTTTCCGGTCCTGGGCGACGTGTGTGCTAGCCGGACCGTGTCTGGGTCCCACCTCGAGCGGCTCGGGTAAGGCGTTGCCACGACATGTTTTCCGGCCACCAGTGGCATGGGTGCCAACTGTGCCTGGAAGAGGGAAGCTTTCGTCCGCCGCCTCAGGGACTGACCGTCCCGGAGGACAGAGGTTCGTTCCCGTGCGGGGCGGCGGCTCTCCGTCCCGAAGCCCTAAGCTCTGTTGCACGGCGACCTGTGTGGCAGCCGCATCGTGGTTCGGGTCCCACCTCGAGCGGCACGGGGAAAGCGACCGCTCGACAAGTGTTTCCGTCCACGGGCAGCGTAGGGCCGGGTGTCCCGAGCCCCTTGTTTCCGGTCGTGGGCAACGTGTGTGTTAGCCGGACCGTGTCCGGGTCCCACCTCGAGCGGCACGGCGAATGCGATGTCACGACACGGGTGACCGGCCAGAAGCTGCTTGGGTGCCAGCCGTGCCCGGAAGTGGGAGGCTGTCGTTTGCCGGCTCGGGGACTGGCCGTCCTGGAGAACGGAGGTTCGTTCCCGTGCGGGGCGGCAGCCGGACGTACTGAGCCCCAGGACTCCGGTCCCGGACGAAGTGTTTGCTAGCCGCAACGGGGTCAGGATCGCACCTCGGGTGGCTCTGGTATGGCGATCGCAGGACACGGGTGTCCGTCCACGGGCAGCGTGGGGCCGGGTGTCCCGAGCCCCTTGTTTCCGGTCCTGGGCGACGTGTGTGCTAGCCGGACCGTGTCTGGGTCCCACCTCGAGCGGCTCGGGTAAGGCGTTGCCACGACATGTTTTCCGGCCACCAGTGGCATGGGTGCCAACTGTGCCGGAAGAGGGAAGCTTTCGTCCGCCGGCTCAGGGACTGACCGTCCCGGAGGACAGAGGTTCGTTCCCGTGCGGGGCGGCTGCTGTCCGTCCCGAAGCCCTAAGCTCTGTTGCACGGCGACCTGTGTGGCAGCCGCATCGTGGTTCGGGTCCCACCTCGAGCGGCACGGGGAAAGCGATCGCAGGACACGTGTTTCCGTCCACGGGCAGCGTGGGGCCGGGTGTCCCGAGCCCCTTGTTTCCGGTCCTGGGCGACGTGTGCGACCCAGACCGTATGCGGGTCCCGTTTCAAGCGGCTCGGGTAAGGCGATGCCACGAGACGGTTGTCCGGTCACGAGTGGAATGGGTGCCAACTGTGCCGGAAGAGCGAGGCTGTCCTCCGCCGGCTCGCGGGCTGACCGTCCCGGAGAACGGAGGTTCGTTCCCGTGCGGGGCGGCGGCCGTCCGTCCCGAAGCCCTAAGCTCTGTTGCACGGCGACCTGTGTGGCAGCCACATCGCGGTCCGGGTCCCACCTCGAACGGCTCGGGGACGGCGATGCCACGACACGGGTGTCCAGCCACAAGCTGCTTGGGTGCCAGCCGTGCCGGGAAGTGGGAGGCTGTCGTTTGCCGGCTCGGGGACTGGCCGTCCCGGAGAACGGAGGTTCGTTCCCGTGCGGGGCGGCGCCCGTCCGTCCCGAACCCCTAAGGTGTGTTGCACGGCGACCTGTGTGGCAGCCGCATCGCGATTCGGGACCCAGCTCGAGCGGCACGGGGAAAGCGACCGCTCGACAAGTGTTTCCGTCCACGGGCAGCGTGGGGCCGGGTGTCCCGAGCCCCTTGTTTCCGGTCCTGGGCGACGTGTGCGCTAGCCGGACCGTGTCTGGGTCCCACCTCGAGCGGCACGGCGAATGCGATGTCACGACACGGGTGACCGGCCAGAAGCTGCTTGGGTGCCAGCCGTGCCGGGAAGTGGGAGGCTGTCGTTTGCCGGCTCGGGGACTGGCCGTCCCGGAGAACGGAGGTTCGTTCCCGTGCGGGGCGGCAGCCGGACGTACTGAGCCCCAGGACTCCGGTCCCGGCCGAAGTGTTTGCTAGCCGCAACGGGGTCAGGATCGCACCTCGGGTGGCTCTGGTATGGCGATCGCAGGACACGGGTGTCCGTCCACGGGCAGCGTGGGGCCGGGTGTCCCGAGCCCCTTGTTTCCGGTCCTGGGCTACGTGTGTGCTAGCCGAACCGTGTCCGGGTCCCGTTTCTGGTGGCTTGTGGAAGGCGATGCCACGACACCGTTGTCCGGCCACCAGTGGCATGGGTGCCAGCTGTGCCTGGAAGCGGGAGGCTTTCGTCCGCCGGCTCAGGGACTGACCGTCCCGGAGACCGGAGGTTCGTTCTCGTGCGGGGCGGCGGCCGTCCGTCCAGAACCCCTAAGCTCTGTTGCACGGCGACCTGTGTGGTAGCAGCACCGCGGTCCGGGTCCTACCTCGAGCGGCACGGGGAAGCGATCGCAGGACACGTGTTTCCGTCCACGGGCAGCGTGGGTCCGGGTGTCCCGAGCCCCTTGTTTCCGGTCCTGGGCGACGTGTGTGCTAGCCGGACCGTGTCTGGGTCCCACCTCGAGCGGCTCGGGTAAGGCGTTGCCACGACATGTTTTCCGGCCACCAGTGGCATGGGTGCCAACTGTGCCTGGAAGAGGGAAGCTTTCGTCCGCCGCCTCAGGGACTGACCGTCCCGGAGGACAGAGGTTCGTTCCCGTGCGGGGCGGCGGCTCTCCGTCCCGAAGCCCTAAGATCTGTTGCACGGCGACCTGTGTGGCAGCCGCATCGTGGTTCGGGTCCCACCTCGAGCGGCACGGGGAAAGCGACCGCTCGACAAGTGTTTCCGTCCACGGGCAGCGTAGGGCCGGGTGTCCCGAGCCCCTTGTTTCCGGTCGTGGGCAACGTGTGTGTTAGCCGGACCGTGTCCGGGTCCCACCTCGAGCGGCACGGCGAATGCGATGTCACGACACGGGTGACCGGCCAGAAGCTGCTTGGGTGCCAGCCGTGCCCGGAAGTGGGAGGCTGTCGTTTGCCGGCTCGGGGACTGGCCGTCCTGGAGAACGGAGGTTCGTTCCCGTGCGGGGCGGCAGCCGGACGTACTGAGCCCCAGGACTCCGGTCCCGGACGAAGTGTTTGCTAGCCGCAACGGGGTCAGGATCGCACCTCGGGTGGCTCTGGTATGGCGATCGCAGGACACGGGTGTCCGTCCACGGGCAGCGTGGGGCCGGGTGTCCCGAGCCCCTTGTTTCCGGTCCTGGGCGACGTGTGTGCTAGCCGGACCGTGTCTGGGTCCCACCTCGAGCGGCTCGGGTAAGGCGTTGCCACGACATGTTTTCCGGCCACCAGTGGCATGGGTGCCAACTGTGCCGGAAGAGGGAAGCTTTCGTCCGCCGGCTCAGGGACTGACCGTCCCGGAGGACAGAGGTTCGTTCCCGTGCGGGGCGGCTGCTGTCCGTCCCGAAGCCCTAAGCTCTGTTGCACGGCGACCTGTGTGGCAGCCGCATCGTGGTTCGGGTCCCACCTCGAGCGGCACGGGGAAAGCGATCGCAGGACACGTGTTTCCGTCCACGGGCAGCGTGGGGCCGGGTGTCCCGAGCCCCTTGTTTCCGGTCCTGGGCGACGTGTGCGACCCAGACCGTATGCGGGTCCCGTTTCAAGCGGCTCGGGTAAGGCGATGCCACGAGACGGTTGTCCGGTCACGAGTGGAATGGGTGCCAACTGTGCCGGAAGAGCGAGGCTGTCCTCCGCCGGCTCGCGGGCTGACCGTCCCGGAGAACGGAGGTTCGTTCCCGTGCGGGGCGGCGGCCGTCCATCCCGAAGCCCTAAGCTCTGTTGCACGGCGACCTGTGTGGCAGCCACATCGCGGTCCGGGTCCCACCTCGAACGGCTCGGGGACGGCGATGCCACGACACGGGTGTCCAGCCACAAGCTGCTTGGGTGCCAGCCGTGCCGGGAAGTGGGAGGCTGTCGTTTGCCGGCTCGGGGACTGGCCGTCCCGGAGAACGGAGGTTCGTTCCCGTGCGGGGCAGCGCCCGTCCGTCCCGAAACCCTAAGGTGTGTTGCACGGCGACCTGTGTGGCAGCCGCATCGCGATTCGGGACCCAGCTCGAGCGGCACGGGGAAAGCGACCGCTCGACAAGTGTTTCCGTCCACGGGCAGCGTGGGGCCGGGTGTCCCGAGCCCCTTGTTTCCGGTCCTGGGCGACGTGTGCGCTAGCCGGACCGTGTCTGGGTCCCACCTCGAGCGGCACGGCGAATGCGATGTCACGACACGGGTGACCGGCCAGAAGCTGCTTGGGTGCCAGCCGTGCCGGGAAGTGGGAGGCTGTCGTTTGCCGGCTCGGGGACTGGCCGTCCCGGAGAACGGAGGTTCGTTCCCGTGCGGGGCGGCAGCCGGACGTACTGAGCCCCAGGACTCCGGTCCCGGCCGAAGTGTTTGCTAGCCGCAACGGGGTCAGGATCGCACCTCGGGTGGCTCTGGTATGGCGATCGCAGGACACGGGTGTCCGTCCACGGGCAGCGTGGGGCCGGGTGTCCCGAGCCCCTTGTTTCCGGTCCTGGGCTACGTGTGTGCTAGCCGAACCGTGTCCGGGTCCCGTTTCTGGTGGCTTGTGGAAGGCGATGCCACGACACCGTTGTCCGGCCACCAGTGGCATGGGTGCCAGCTGTGCCTGGAAGCGGGAGGCTTTCGTCCGCCGGCTCAGGGACTGACCGTCCCGGAGACCGCAGGTTCGTTCCCGTGCGGGGCGGCGGCCGTCCGTCCCGAAGCCCTAAGCTCTGTTGCACGGCGACCTGTGTGGCAGCCGCATCGTAGTTGGGGTCCCACCTCGAGCGGCACTGGGAAAGCGACCGCTCGACAAGTGTTTCCGTCCACGGGCAGCGTAGGGCCGGGTGTCCCGAGCCCCTTGTTTCCGGTCGTGGGCAACGTGTGCGCTAGCCGGACCGTGTCCGGGTCCCACCTCGAGCGGCACGGCGAATGCGGTGTCACGACACGGGTGACCGGCCAGAAGCTGCTTGGGTGCCAGCCGTGCCGGGAAGTGGGAGGCTGTCGTTTGCCGGCTCGGGGACTGGCCGTCCCGGAGAACGGAGGTTCGTTCCCGTGCGGGGCGGCAGCCGGACGTACTGAGCCCCAGGACTCCGGTCCCGGCCGAAGTGTTTGCTAGCCGCAACGGGGTCAGGATCGCACCTCGGGTGGCTCTGGTATGGCGATCGCAGGACACGGGTGTCCGTCCACGGGCAGCGTGGGGCCGGGTGTCCCGAGCCCCTTGTTTCCGGTCCTGGGCTACGTGTGTGCTAGCCGAACCGTGTCCGGGTCCCGTTTCTGGTGGCTTGTGGAAGGCGATGCCACGACACCGTTGTCCGGCCACCAGTGGCATGGGTGCCAGCTGTGCCTGGAAGCGGGAGGCTTTCGTCCGCCGGCTCAGGGACTGACCGTCCCGGAGACCGCAGGTTCGTTCCCGTGCGGGGCGGCGGCCGTCCGTCCCGAACCCCTAAGCTCTGTTGCACGGCGACCTGTGTGGCAGCCGCATCGTAGTTCGGGTCCCACCTCGAGCGGCACGGGGAAAGCGACCGCTCGACAAGTGTTTCCGTCCACGGGCAGCGTAGGGCCGGGTGTCCCGAGCCCCTTGTTTCCGGTCGTGGGCAACGTGTGCGCTAGCCGGACCGTGTCCGGGTCCCACCTCGAGCGGCACGGCGAATGCGATGTCACGACACGGGTGACCGGCCAGAAGCTGCTTGGGTGCCAGCCGTGCCGGGAAGTGGGAGGCTGTCGTTTGCCGGCTCGGGGACTGGCCGTCCCGGAGAACGGAGGTTCGTTCCCGTGCGGGGCGGCAGCCGGACGTACTGAGCCCCAGGACTCCGGTCCCGGCCGAAGTGTTTGCTAGCCGCAACGGGGTCAGGATCGCACCTCGGGTGGCTCTGGTATGGCGATCGCAGGACACGGGTGTCCGTCCACGGGCAGCGTGGGGCCGGCTGTCCCGAGCCCCTTGTTTCCGGTCCTGGGCGACGTGTGTGCTAGCCGGACCGTGTCTGGGTCCCACGTCGAGCGGCTCGGGTAAGGCGGTGCCACGACATGTTTGTCCGGCTACGAGTGGAATGGGTGCCAACTGTGCCGGAAAAGGGAGGCTGTCGTCCGCCGGCTCGCGGGCTGATCGTCCCGGAGAACGGAGGTTCGTTCCCGTGCGGGGCGGCGGCTGTCCGTCCCGAAGCCCTAAGCTCTGTTGCACGGCGACCTGTGTGGCAGCCGCACCTCGGTTCGGGTCCCATCTCGAGCGGCACGGGGAAAGCGATCGCAGGACACGTGTTTCCGTCCACGGGCAGCGTGGGGCCGGGTGTCCCGAGCCCCTTGTTTCCGGTCCTGGGCTACGTGTGTGCTAGCCGAACCGTGTCCGGGTCCCGTTTCTGGTGGCTTGTGGAAGGCGATGCCACGACACCGTTGTCCGGCCACCAGTGGCATGGGTGCCAGCTGTGCCTGGAAGCGGGAGGCTTTCGTCCGCCGGCTCAGAGACTGACCGTCCCGGAGGACAGAGGTTCGTTCCCGTGCGGGGCGGCGGCCGTCCGTCCCGAACCCTTAAGCTCTGTTGCACGGCGACCTGTGTGGTAGCAGCAACGCGGTCCGGGTCCTACCTCGAGCGGCACGGGGAAGCGATCGCAGGACACGTGTTTCCGTCCACGGGCAGCGTGGGTCCGGGTGTCCCGAGCCCCTTGTTTCCGGTCGTGGGCGACGTGTGTGCTAGCCGGACCGTGTCTGGGTCCCACCTCGAGCGGCTCGGGTAAGGCGTTGCCACGACATGTTTTCCGGCCACCAGTGGCATGGGTGCCAACTGTGCCGGAAGAGGGAAGCTTTCGTCCGCCGGCTCAGGGACTGACCGTCCCGGAGGACAGAGGTTCGTTCCCGTGCGGGGCGGCGGCTCTCCGTCCCGAAGCCCTAAGCTCTGTTGCACGGCGACCTGTGTGGCAGCCGCATCGTGGTTCGGTCCCACCTCGAGCGGCACGGGGAAAGCGACCGCTCGACAAGTGTTTCCGTCCACGGGCAGCGTAGGGCCGGGTGTCCCGAGCCCCTTGTTTCCGGTCGTGGGCAACGTGTGTGTTAGCCGGACCGTGTCCGGGTCCCACCTCGAGCGGCACGGCGAATGCGATGTCACGACACGGGTGACTGGCCAGAAGCTGCTTGGGTGCCAGCCGTGCCGGGAAGTGGGAGGCTGTCGTTTGCCGGCTCGGGGACTGGCCGTCCTGGAGAACGGAGGTTCGTTCCCGTGCGGGGCAGCAGCCGGACGTACTGAGCCCCAGGACTCCGGTCCCGGCCGAAGTGTTTGCTAGCCGCAACGGGGTCAGGATCGCACCTCGGGTGGCTCTGGTATGGCGATCGCAGGACACGGGTGTCCGTCCACGGGCAGCGTGGGGCCGGGTGTCCCGAGCCCCTTGTTTCCGGTCCTGGGCGACGTGTGTGCTAGCCGGACCGTGTCTGGGTCCCACGTCGAGCGGCTCGGGTAAGGCGTTGCCACGACATGTTTGTCCGGCCACGAGTGGAATGGGTGCCAACTGTGCCGGAAGAGGGAGGCTGTCGTCCACCGGCTCGCGGGCTGACCGTCCCGGAGACCGGAGGTTCGTTCTCGTGCGGGGCGGCGGCCGTCCGTCCAGAACCCCTAAGCTCTGTTGCACGGCGACCTGTGTGGTAGCAGCACCGCGGTCCGGGTCCTACCTCGAGCGGCACGGGGAAAGCGATCGCAGGACACGTGTTTCCGTCCACGGGCAGCGTGGGGCCGGGTGTCCCGAGCCCCTTGTTTCCGGTCCTGGGCGACGTGTGTGCTAGCCGGACCGTGTCTGGGTCCCACCTCGAGCGGCACGGCGAATGCGATGTCACGACACGGGTGACCGGCCACAAGCTGCTTGGGTGCCAGCCGTGCCCGGAAGTGGGAGGCTGTCGTTTGCCGGCTCGGGGACTGGCCGTCCCGGAGAACGAAGGTTCGTTCCCGTGCGGGGCGGCAGCCGGACGTACTGAGCCCCAGGACTCCGGTCCCGGCCGAAGTGTTTGCTAGCTGCAACGGGGTCAGGATCGCACCTCGGGTGGCTCTGGTATGGCGATCGCAGGACACGGGTGTCCGTCCACGGGCAGCGTGGGGCCGGGTGTCCCGAGCCCCTTGTTTCCGGTCCTGGGCTACGTGTGTGCTAGCCGAACCGTGTCCGGGTCCCGTTTCTGGTGGCTTGTGGAAGGCGATGCCACGACACCGTTGTCCGGCCACCAGTGGCATGGGTGCCAGCTGTGCCTGGAAGCGGGAGGCTTTCGTCCGCCGGCTCAGGGACTGACCGTCCCGGAGAACGCAGGTTCGTTCCCGTGCGGGGCGGCGGCCGTCCGTCCCGAACCCCTAAGCTCTGTTGCACGGCGACCTGTGTGGCAGCCGCATCGTAGTTCGGGTCCCACCTCGAGCGGCACGGGGAAAGCGACCGCTCGACAAGTGTTACCGTCCACGGGCAGCGTAGGGCCGGGTGTCCCGAGCCCCTTGTTTCCGGTCGTGGGCAACGTGTGCGCTAGCCGGACCGTGTCCGGGTCCCACCTCGAGCGGCACGGCGAATGCGATGTCACGACACGGGTGACCGGCCAGAAGCTGCTTGGGTGCCAGCCGTGCCGGGAAGTGGGAGGCTGTCGTTTGCCGGCTCGGGGACTGGCCGTCCCGGAGAACGGAGGTTCGTTCCCGTGCGGGGCGGCAGCCGGACGTACTGAGCCCCAGGACTCCGGTCCCGGCCGAAGTGTTTGCTAGCCGCAACGGGGTCAGGATCGCACCTCGGGTGGCTCTGGTATGGCGATCGCAGGACACGGGTGTCCGTCCACGGGCAGCGTGGGGCCGGGTGTCCCGAGCCCCTTGTTTCCGGTCCTGGGCTACGTGTGTGCTAGCCGAACCGTGTCCGGGTCCCGTTTCTGGTGGCTTGTGGAAGGCGATGCCACGACACCGTTGTCCGGCCACCAGTGGCATGGGTGCCAACTGTGCCGGAAGAGGGAAGCTTTCGTCCGCCGGCTCAGGGACTGACCGTCCCGGAGGACAGAGGTTCGTTCCCGTGCGGGGCGGCGGCTCTCCGTCCCGAAGCCCTAAGCTCTGTTGCACGGCGACCTGTGTGGCAGCCGCATCGTGGTTCGGGTCCCACCTCGAGCGGCACGGGGAAAGCGACCGCTCGACAAGTGTTTCCGTCCACGGGCAGCGTAGGGCCGGGTGTCCCGAGCCCCTTGTTTCCGGTCGTGGGCAACGTGTGTGTTAGCCGGACCGTGTCCGGGTCCCACCTCGAGCGGCACGGCGAATGCGATGTCACGACACGGGTGACTGGCCAGAAGCTGCTTGGGTGCCAGCCGTGCCGGGAAGTGGGAGGCTGTCGTTTGCCGGCTCGGGGACTGGCCGTCCTGGAGAACGGAGGTTCGTTCCCGTGCGGGGCGGCAGCCGGACGTACTGAGCCCCAGGACTCCGGTCCCGGCCGAAGTGTTTGCTAGCCGCAACGGGGTCAGGATCGCACCTCGGGTGGCTCTGGTATGGCGATCGCAGGACACGGGTGTCCGTCCACGGGCAGCGTGGGGCCGGGTGTCCCGAGCCCCTTGTTTCCGGTCCTGGGCAACATGTGTGCTAGCCGGACCGTGTCTGGGTCCCACCTCGAGCGGCACGGCGAATGCGATGTCACGACACGGGTGACCGGCCACAAGCTGCTTGGGTGCCAGCCGTGCCCGGAAGTGGGAGGCTGTCGTTTGCCGGCTCGGGGACTGGCCGTCCTGGAGAACGGAGGTTCGTTCCCGTGCGGGGCGGCAGCCGGACGTACTGAGCCCCAGGACTCCGGTCCCGGACGAAGTGTTTGCTAGCCGCAACGGGGTCAGGAACGCACGTCGGGAGGCTCTGGTATGGCGATCGCAGGACACGGGTGTCCGTCCACGGGCAGCGTGGGGCCGGGTGTCCCGAGCCCCTTGTTTCTGGTCCTGGGCTACGTGTGTGCTAGCCGAACCGTGTCCGGGTCCCGTTTCTGGTGGCTTGTGGAAGGCGATGCCACGACACCGTTGTCCGGCCACCAGTGGCATGGGTGCCAGCTGTGCCTGGAAGCGGGAGGCTTTCGTCCGCCGGCTCAGGGACTGACCGTCCCGGAGACCGGAGGTTCGTTCCCGTGCGGGGCGGCGGCCGTCTGTCCCGAACCCCTAAGCTCTGTTGCACGGCGACCTGTGTGGTAGCAGCACCGCGGTCCGGGTCCTACCTCGAGCGGCTCGGGGACGGCGATGCCACGACACGGGTGTCCAGCCACAAGCTGCTTGGGTGCCAGCCGTGCCGGGAAGTGGGAGGCTGTCGTTTGCCGGCTCGGGGACTGGCCGTCCCGGAGAACGGAGGTTCGTTCCCGTGCGGGGCGGCAGCCGGACGTACTGAGCCCCAGGACTCCGGTCCCGGCCGAAGTGTTTGCTAGCCGCAACGGGGTCAGGATCGCACCTCGGGTGGCTCTGGTATGGCGATCGCAGGACACGGGTGTCCGTCCACGGGCAGCGTGGGGCCGGGTGTCCCGAGCCCCTTGTTTCCGGTCGTGGGCAACATGTGTGCTAGCCGGACCGTGTCCGGGTCCCACCTCGAGCGGCACGGCGAATGCGATGTCACGACACGGGTGACCGGCCACAAGCTGCTTGGGTGCCAGCCGTGCCGGGAAGTGGGAGGCTGTCGTTTGCCGGCTCGGGGACTGGCCGTCCTGGAGAACGGAGGTTCGTTCCCGTGCGGGGCGGCAGCCGGACGTACTGAGCCCCAGGACTCCGGTCCCGGCCGAAGTGTTTGCTAGCCGCAACGGGGTCAGGATCGCACCTCGGGTGGCTCTGGTATGGCGATCGCAGGACACGGGTGTCCGTCCACGGGCAGCGTGGGGCCGGCTGTGCCGAGCCCCTTGTTTCCGGTCCTGGGCGACGTGTGTGCTAGCCGGACCGTGTCTGGGTCCCACCTTGAGCGGCTCGGGTAAGGCTTTGCCACGACACCATTGTCCGGCCACCAGTGGCATGGGTGCCAGCTGTGCCTGGAAGCGGGAGGCTGTCGTCCGCCGGCTCGGGGACTGACCGTCCCGGAGGACAGAGGTTCGTTCCCGTGCGGGGCGGCGGCCGTCCGTCCCGAACCCCTAAGCTCTGTTGCACGGCGACCTGTGTGGTAGCAGCACCGCGGTCCGGGTCCCACCTCGAGCGGCACGGGGCAAGCGATCGCAGGACACGTGTTTCCGTCCACGGGCAGCGTGGGGCCGGGTGTCCCGAGCCCCTTGTTTCCGGTCCTGGGCGACGTGTGTGCTAGCCGGACCGTGTCTGGGTCCCACGTCGAGCGGCTCGGGTAAGGCGTTGCCACGACATTTTTGTCCGGCTACGAGTGGAATGGGTGCCAACTGTGCCGGAAAAGGGAGGCTGTCGTCCGCCGGCTCGCGGGCTGATCGTCCCGGAGAACGGAGGTTCGTTCCCGTGCGGGGCGGCGGCTGTCCGTCCCGAAGCCCTAAGCTCTGTTGCACGGCGACCTGTGTGGCAGCCGCACCTCGGTTCGGGTCCCATCTCGAGCGGCACGGGGAAAGCGATCGCAGGACACGTGTTTCCGTCCACGGGCAGCGTGGGGCCGGGTGTCCCGAGCCCCTTGTTTCCGGTCCTGGGCTACGTGTGTGCTAGCCGAACCGTGTCCGGGTCCCGTTTCTGGTGGCTTGTGGAAGGCGATGCCACGACACCGTTGTCCGGCCACCAGTGGCATGGGTGCCAGCTGTGCCTGGAAGCGGGAGGCTTTCGTCCGCCGGCTCAGAGACTGACCGTCCCGGAGGACAGAGGTTCGTTCCCGTGCGGGGCGGCGGCCGTCCGTCCCGAACCCTTAAGCTCTGTTGCACGGCGACCTGTGTGGTAGCAGCAACGCGGTCCGGGTCCTACCTCGAGCGGCACGGGGAAGCGATCGCAGGACACGTGTTTCCGTCCACGGGCAGCGTGGGGCCGGGTGTCCCGAGCCCCTTGTTTCCGGTCCTGGGCGACGTGTGTGCTAGCCGGACCGTGTCTGGGTCCCACCTCGAGCGGCTCGGGTAAGGCGTTGCCACGACATGTTTTCCGGCCACCAGTGGCATGGGTGCCAACTGTGCCGGAAGAGGGAAGCTTTCGTCCGCCGGCTCAGGGACTGACCGTCCCGGAGGACAGAGGTTCGTTCCCGTGCGGGGCGGCGGCCGTCCGTCCCGAAGCCCTAAGCTCTGTTGCACGGCGACCTGTGTGGCAGCCGCATCGTGGTTCGGGTCCCACCTCGAGCGGCACGGGGAAAGCGACCGCTCGACAAGTGTTTCCGTCCACGGGCAGCGTAGGGCCGGGTGTCCCGAGCCCCTTGTTTCCGGTCGTGGGCAACGTGTGTGTTAGCCGGACCGTGTCCGGGTCCCACCTCGAGCGGCACGGCGAATGCGATGTCACGACACGGGTGACAGGCCAGAAGCTGCTTGGGTGCCAGCCGTGCCGGGAAGTGGGAGGCTGTCGTTTGCCGGCTCGGGGACTGGCCGTCCTGGAGAACGGAGGTTCGTTCCCGTGCGGGGCGGCAGCCGGACGTACTGAGCCCCAGGACTCCGGTCCCGGACGAAGTGTTTGCTAGCCGCAACGGGGTCAGGATCGCACCTCGGGTGGCTCTGGTATGGCGATCGCAGGACACGGGTGTCCGTCCACGGGCAGCGTGGGGCCGGCTGTCCCGAGCCCCTTGTTTCCGGTCCTGGGCGACGTGTGTGCTAGCCGGACCGTGTCCGGGTCCCGTTTCTGGTGGCTTGTGGAAGGCGATGCCACGACACCGTTGTCCGGCCACCAGTGGCATGGGTGCCAGCTGTGCCTGGAAGTGGGAGGCTTTCGTCCGCCGGCTCAGGGACTGACCGTCCCGGAGACCGGAGGTTCGTTCTCGTGTGGGGCGGCGGCCGTCCGTCCAGAACCCCTAAGCTCTGTTGCACGGCGACCTGTGTGGTAGCAGCACCGCGGTCCGGGTCCTACCTCGAGCGGCACGGGGAAAGCGATCGCAGGACACGTGTTTCCGTCCACGGGCAGCGTGGGTCCGGGTGTCCCGAGCCCTTGTTTCCGGTCCTGGGCGACGTGTGTGCTAGCCGAACCGTGTCCGGGTCCCGTTTCTGGTGGCTTGTGGAAGGCGATGCCACGACACCGTTGTCCGGCCACCAGTGGCATGGGTGCCAACTGTGCCTGGAAGCGGGAGGCTTTCGTCCGCCGGCTCAGGGACTGACCGTCCCGGAGACCGGAGGTTCGTTCCCGTGCGGGGCGGCGGCTCTCCTTCCCGAAGCCCTAAGCTCTGTTGCACGGCGACCTGTGTGGCAGCCGCATCGTGGTTCGGGTCCCACCTCGAGCGGCACGGGGAAAGCGACCGCTCGACAAGTGTTTCCGTCCACGGGCAGCGTAGGGCCGGGTGTCCCGAGCCCCTTGTTTCCGGTCGTGGGCAACGTGTGTGTTAGCCGGACCGTGTCCGGGTCCCACCTCGAGCGGCACGGCGAATGCGATGTCACGACACGGGTGACCGGCCAGAAGCTGCTTGGGTGCCAGCCGTGCCGGGAAGTGGGAGGCTGTCGTTTGCCGGCTCGGGGACTGACCGTCCCGGAGGACAGAGGTTCGTTCCCGTGCGGGGCGGCGGCCGTCCGTCCCGAACCCTTAAGCTCTGTTGCACGGCGACCTGTGTGGCAGCCGCATCGTGGTTTGGGTCCCACATCGAGCGGCACGGGGAAAGCGATCGCAGGACACAGGTGTCCGTCCACGGGCAGCGTGGGGCCGGGTGTCCCGAGCCCCTTGTTTCCGGTCCTGGGCTACGTGTGTGCTAGCCGAACCGTGTCCGGGTCCCGTTTCTGGTGGCTTGTGGAAGGCGATGCCACGACACCGTTGTCCGGCCACCAGTGGCATGGGTGCCAGCTGTGCCTGGAAGCGGGAGGCTTTCGTCCGCCGGCTCAGGGACTGACCGTCCCGGAGACCGGAGGTTCGTTCTCGTGCGGGGCGGCGGCCGTCCGTCCCGAAGCCCTAAGATCTGTTGCACGGCGACCTGTGTGGTAGCAGCACCGCGGTCCGGGTCCTACCTCGAGCGGCACGGGGAAAGCGATCGCAGGACACGTGTTTCCGTCCACGGGCAGCGTGGGTCCGGGTGTCCCGAGCCCCTTGTTTCCGGTCCTGGGCGACGTGTGTGCTAGCCGGACCGTGTCTGGGTCCCACCTCGAGCGGCTCGGGTAAGGCGTTGCCACGACATGTTTTCCGGCCACCAGTGGCATGGGTGCCAACTGTGCCGGAAGAGGGAGGCTGTCGTCCGCCGGCTCGCGGGCTGACCGTCCCGGAGGACAGAGGTTCGTTCCCGTGCGGGGCGGCGGCCGTCCGTCCCGAAGCCCTAAGCTCTGTTGCACGGCGACCTGTGTGGCAGCCACATCGCGGTCCGGGTCCCACCTCGAACGGCTCGGGGACGGCGATGCCACGACACGGGTGTCCAGCCACAAGCTGCTTGGGTGCCAGCCGTGCCGGGAAGTGGGAGGCTGTCGTTTGCCGGCTCGGGGACTGGCCGTCCCGGAGAACGGAGGTTCGTTCCCGTGCGGGGCGGCAGCCGGACGTACTGAGCCCCAGGACTCCGGTCGCGGCCGAAGTGTTTGCTAGCCGCAACGGGGTCAGGATCGCACCTCGGGTGGCTCTGGTATGGCGATCGCAGGACACGGGTGTCCGTCCATGGGCAGCGTGGGGCCGGGTGTCCCGAGCCCCTTGTTTCCGGTCCTGGGCGACGTGTGTGCTAGCCGGACCGTGTCTGGGTCCCACCTCGAGCGGCACGGCGAATGCGATGTCACGACACGGGTGACCGGCCAGAAGCTGCTTGGGTGCCAGCCGTGCCCGGAAGTGGGAGGCTGTCGTTTGCCGGCTCGGGGACTGGCCGTCCCGGAGAACGAAGGTTCGTTCCCGTGCGGGGCGGCAGCCGGACGTACTGAGCCCCAGGACTCCGGTCCCGGCCGAAGTGTTTGCTAGCCGCAACGGGGTCAGGATCGCACCTCGGGTGGCTCTGGTATGGCGATCGCAGGACACGGGTGTCCGTCCACGGGCAGCGTGGGGCCGGGTGTCCCGAGCCCCTTGTTTCCGGTCCTGGGCTACGTGTGTGCTAGCCGAACCGTGTCCGGGTCCCGTTTCTGGTGGCTTGTGGAAGGCGATGCCACGACACCGTTGTCCGGCCACCAGTGGCATGGGTGCCAGCTGTGCCTGGAAGCGGGAGGCTTTCGTCCGCCGGCTCAGGGACTGACCGTCCCGGAGACCGGAGGTTCGTTCCCGTGCGGAGCGGCGGCCGTCTGTCCCGAACCCCTAAGCTCTGTTGCACGGCGACCTGTGTGGTAGCAGCACCGCGGTCCGGGTCCTACCTCGAGCGGCTCGGGGACGGCGATGCCACGACACGGGTGTCCAGCCACAAGCTGCTTGGGTGCCAGCCGTGCCGGGAAGTGGGAGGCTGTCGTTTGCCGGCTCGGGGACTGGCCGTCCCGGAGAACGGAGGTTCGTTCCCGTGCGGGGCGGCAGCCGGACGTACTGAGCCCCAGGACTCCGGTCCCGGCCGAAGTGTTTGCTAGCCGCAACGGGGTCAGGATCGCACCTCGGGTGGCTCTGGTATGGCGATCGCAGGACACGGGTGTCCGTCCACGGGCAGCGTGGGGCCGGGTGTCCCGAGCCCCTTGTTTCCGGTCGTGGGCAACATGTGTGCTAGCCGGACCGTGTCCGGGTCCCACCTCGAGCGGCACGGCGAATGCGATGTCACGACACGGGTGACCGGCCACAAGCTGCTTGGGTGCCAGCCGTGCCGGGAAGTGGGAGGCTGTCGTTTGCCGGCTCGGGGACTGGCCGTCCTGGAGAACGGAGGTTCGTTCCCGTGCGGGGCGGCAGCCGGACGTACTGAGCCCCAGGACTCCGGTCCCGGCCGAAGTGTTTGCTAGCCGCAACGGGGTCAGGATCGCACCTCGGGTGGCTCTGGTATGGCGATCGCAGGACACGGGTGTCCGTCCACGGGCAGCGTGGGGCCGGCTGTGCCGAGCCCCTTGTTTCCGGTCCTGGGCGACGTGTGTGCTAGCCGGACCGTGTCTGGGTCCCACCTCGAGCGGCTCGGGTAAGGCTTTGCCACGACACCATTGTCCGGCCACCAGTGGCATGGGTGCCAGCTGTGCCTGGAAGCGGGAGGCTGTCGTCCGCCGGCTCGGGGACTGACCGTCCCGGAGGACAGAGGTTCGTTCCCGTGCGGGGCGGCGGCCGTCCGTCCCGAACCCCTAAGCTCTGTTGCACGGCGACCTGTGTGGTAGCAGCACCGCGGTCCGGGTCCCACCTCGAGCGGCACGGGGAAAGCGATCGCAGGACACGTGTTTCCGTCCACGGGCAGCGTGGGGCCGGGTGTCCCGAGCCCCTTGTTTCCGGTCGTGGGCGACGTGTGTGCTAGCCGGACCGTGTCTGGGTCCCACGTCGAGCGGCTCGGGTAAGGCGTTGCCACGACATTTTTGTCCGGCTACGAGTGGAATGGGTGCCAACTGTGCCGGAAAAGGGAGGCTGTCGTCCGCCGGCTCGCGGGCTGATCGTCCCGGAGAACGGAGGTTCGTTCCCGTGCGGGGCGG
This sequence comes from Somateria mollissima, assembly GCA_951411735.1. Classification (NCBI taxonomy): domain Eukaryota; kingdom Metazoa; phylum Chordata; class Aves; order Anseriformes; family Anatidae; genus Somateria; species Somateria mollissima. Next base: position 341,955 of record CATOCB010000055.1, read on the forward strand.
CGGCTGTCCGTCCCGAAGCCCTAAGCTCTGTTGCACGGCGACCTGTGTGGCAGCCGCACCTCGGTTCGGGTCCCATCTCGAGCGGCACGGGGAAAGCGATCGCAGGACACGTGTTTCCGTCCACGGGCAGCGTGGGGCCGGGTGTCCCGAGCCCCTTGTTTCCGGTCCTGGGCTACGTGTGTGCTAGCCGAACCGTGTCCGGGTCCCGTTTCTGGTGGCTTGTGGAAGGCGATGCCACGACACCGTTGTCCGGCCACCAGTGGCATGGGTGCCAGCTGTGCCTGGAAGCGGGAGGCTTTCGTCCGCCGGCTCAGAGACTGACCGTCCCGGAGGACAGAGGTTCGTTCCCGTGCGGGGCGGCGGCCGTCCGTCCCGAACCCTTAAGCTCTGTTGCACGGCGACCTGTGTGGTAGCAGCAACGCGGTCCGGGTCCTACCTCGAGCGGCACGGGGAAGCGATCGCAGGACACGTGTTTCCGTCCACGGGCAGCGTGGGGCCGGGTGTCCCGAGCCCCTTGTTTCCGGTCCTGGGCGACGTGTGTGCTAGCCGGACCGTGTCTGGGTCCCACCTCGAGCGGCTCGGGTAAGGCGTTGCCACGACATGTTTTCCGCCCACCAGTGGCATGGGTGCCAACTGTGCCGGAAGAGGGAAGCTTTCGTCCGCCGGCTCAGGGACTGACCGTCCCGGAGGACAGAGGTTCGTTCCCGTGCGGGGCGGCGGCCGTCCGTCCCGAAGCCCTAAGCTCTGTTGCACGGCGACCTGTGTGGCAGCCGCATCGTGGTTCGGGTCCCACCTCGAGCGGCACGGGGAAAGCGACCGCTCGACAAGTGTTTCCGTCCACGGGCAGCGTAGGGCCGGGTGTCCCGAGCCCCTTGTTTCCGGTCGTGGGCAACGTGTGTGTTAGCCGGACCGTGTCCGGGTCCCACCTCGAGCGGCACGGCGAATGCGATGTCACGACACGGGTGACAGGCCAGAAGCTGCTTGGGTGCCAGCCGTGCCGGGAAGTGGGAGGCTGTCGTTTGCCGGCTCGGGGACTGGCCGTCCTGGAGAACGGAGGTTCGTTCCCGTGCGGGGCGGCAGCCGGACGTACTGAGCCCCAGGACTCCGGTCCCGGACGAAGTGTTTGCTAGCCGCAACGGGGTCAGGATCGCACCTCGGGTGGCTCTGGTATGGCGATCGCAGGACACGGGTGTCCGTCCACGGGCAGCGTGGGGCCGGCTGTCCCGAGCCCCTTGTTTCCGGTCCTGGGCGACGTGTGTGCTAGCCGGACCGTGTCCGGGTCCCGTTTCTGGTGGCTTGTGGAAGGCGATGCCACGACACCGTTGTCCGGCCACCAGTGGCATGGGTGCCAGCTGTGCCTGGAAGTGGGAGGCTTTCGTCCGCCGGCTCAGGGACTGACCGTCCCGGAGACCGGAGGTTCGTTCTCGTGCGGGGCGGCGGCCGTCCGTCCAGAACCCCTAAGCTCTGTTGCACGGCGACCTGTGTGGTAGCAGCACCGCGGTCCGGGTCCTACCTCGAGCGGCACGGGGAAAGCGATCGCAGGACACGTGTTTCCGTCCACGGGCAGCGTGGGTCCGGGTGTCCCGAGCCCCTTGTTTCCGGTCCTGGGCGACGTGTGTGCTAGCCGGACCGTGTCTGGGTCCCACCTCGAGCGGCACGGCGAATGCGATGTCCCGACACGGGTGACCGGCCACAAGCTGCTTGGATGCCAGCCGTGCCCGGAAGAGGGAGGCTGTCGTTTGCCGGCTCGGGGACTGACCGTCCCGGAGGACAGAGGTTCGTTCCCGTGCGGGGCGGCGGCCGTCCGTCCCGAACCCTTAAGCTCTGTTGCACGGCGACCTGTGTGGCAGCCGCATCGTGGTTCGGGTCCCACATCGAGCGGCACGGGGAAAGCGATCGCAGGACACAGGTGTCCGTCCACGGGCAGCGTGGGGCCGGGTGTCCCGAGCCCCTTGTTTCCGGTCCTGGGCTACGTGTGTGCTAGCCGAACCGTGTCCGGGTCCTGTTTCTGGTGGCTTGTGGAAGGCGATGCCACGACACCGTTGTCCGGCCACCAGTGGCATGGGTGCCAACTGTGCCTGGAAGCGGGAGGCTTTCGTCCGCCGGCTCAGGGACTGACCGTCCCGGAGACCGGAGGTTCGTTCCCGTGCGGGGCGGCGGCTCTCCTTCCCGAAGCCCTAAGCTCTGTTGCACGGCGACCTGTGTGGCAGCCGCATCGTGGTTCGGGTCCCACCTCGAGCGGCACGGGGAAAGCGACCGCTCGACAAGTGTTTCCGTCCACGGGCAGCGTAGGGCCGGGTGTCCCGAGCCCCTTGTTTCCGGTCGTGGGCAACGTGTGTGTTAGCCGGACCGTGTCCGGGTCCCACCTCGAGCGGCACGGCGAATGCGATGTCACGACACGGGTGACCGGCCAGAAGCTGCTTGGGTGCCAGCCGTGCCGGGAAGTGGGAGGCTGTCGTTTGCCGGCTCGGGGACTGACCGTCCCGGAGGACAGAGGTTCGTTCCCGTGCGGGGCGGCGGCCGTCCGTCCCGAACCCTTAAGCTCTGTTGCACGGCGACCTGTGTGGCAGCCGCATCGTGGTTTGGGTCCCACATCGAGCGGCACGGGGAAAGCGATCGCAGGACACAGGTGTCCGTCCACGGGCAGCGTGGGTCCGGGTGTCCCGAGCCCCTTGTTTCCGGTCCTGGGCTACGTGTGTGCTAGCCGAACCGTGTCCGGGTCCCGTTTCTGGTGGCTTGTGGAAGGCGATGCCACGACACCGTTGTCCGGCCACCAGTGGCATGGGTGCCAGCTGTGCCTGGAAGCGGGAGGCTTTCGTCCGCCGGCTCAGGGACTGACCGTCCCGGAGACCGGAGGTTCGTTCTCGTGCGGGGCGGCGGCCGTCCGTCCCGAAGCCCTAAGATCTGTTGCACGGCGACCTGTGTGGTAGCAGCACCGCGGTCCGGGTCCTACCTCGAGCGGCACGGGGAAAGCGATCGCAGGACACGTGTTTCCGTCCACGGGTAGCGTAGGTCCGGGTGTCCCGAGCCCCTTGTTTCCGGTCCTGGGCGACGTGTGTGCTAGCCGGACCGTGTCTGGGTCCCACCTCGAGCGGCTCGGGTAAGGCGTTGCCACGACATGTTTGTCCGGCCACCAGTGGCATGGGTGCCAGCTGTGCCTGGAAGAGGGAAGCTTTCGTCCGCCGGCTCAGGGACTGACCGTCCCGGAGGACAGAGGTTCGTTCCCGTGCGGGGCGGCGGCTCTCCGTCCCGAAGCCCTAAGATCTGTTGCACGGCGACCTGTGTGGCAGCCGCATCGTGGTTCGGGTCCCACCTCGAGCGGCACGGGGAAAGCGACCGCTCGACAAGTGTTTCCGTCCACGGGCAGCGTAGGGCCGGGTGTCCCGAGCCCCTTGTTTCCGGTCGTGGGCAACATGTGTGCTAGCCGGACCGTGTCCGGGTCCCACCTCGAGCGGCACGGCGAATGCGATGTCACGACACGGGTGACCGGCCACAAGCTGCTTGGGTGCCAGCCGTGCCCGGAAGTGGGAGGCTGTCGTTTGCCGGCTCGGGGACTGGCCGTCCTGGAGAACGGAGGTTCGTTCCCGTGCGGGGCGGCAGCCGGACGTACTGAGCCCCAGGACTCCGGTCCCGGCCGAAGTGTTTGCTAGCCGCAACGGGGTCAGGATCGCACCTCGGGTGGCTCTGGTATGGCGATCGCAGGACACGGGTGTCCGTCCATGGGCAGCGTGGGGCCGGGTGTCCCGAGCCCCTTGTTTCCGGTCCTGGGCGACGTGTGTGCTAGCCGGACCGTGTCTGGGTCCCACCTCGAGCGGCACGGCGAATGCGATGTCACGACACGGGTGACCGGCCACAAGCTGCTTGGGTGCCAGCCGTGCCCGGAAGTGGGAGGCTGTCGTTTGCCGGCTCGGGGACTGGCCGTCCCGGAGAACGAAGGTTCGTTCCCGTGCGGGGCGGCAGCCGGACGTACTGAGCCCCAGGACTCCGGTCCCGGCCGAAGTGTTTGCTAGCCGCAACGGGGTCAGGATCGCACCTCGGGTGGCTCTGGTATGGCGATCGCAGGACACGGGTGTCCGTCCACGGGCAGCGTGGGGCCGGGTGTCCCGAGCCCCTTGTTTCCGGTCCTGGGCGACGTGTGCGACCCAGACCGTATGCGGGTCCCGTTTCAAGCGGCTCGGGTAAGGCGATGCCACGAGACGGTTGTCCGGTCACGAGTGGAATGGGTGCCAACTGTGCCGGAAGAGCGAGGCTGTCGTCCGCCGGCTCGCGGGCTGACCGTCCCGGAGAACGGAGGTTCGTTCCCGTGCGGGGCGGCGGCCGTCCGTCCCGAAGCCCTAAGCTCTGTTGCACGGCGACCTGTATGGTAGCAGCACCGCGGTCCGGGTCCTACCTCGAACGGCTCGGGGACGGCGATGCCACGACACGGGTGTCCAGCCACAAGCTGCTTGGGTGCCAGCCGTGCCGGGAAGTGGGAGGCTGTCGTTTGCCGGCTCGGGGACTGGCCGTCCCGGAGAACGGAGGTTCGTTCCCGTGCGGGGTGGCAGCCGGACGTACTGAGCCCCAGGACTCCGGTCCCGGACGAAGTGTTTGCTAGCCGCAACGGGGTCAGGATCGCACGTCGGGAGGCTCTGGTATGGCGATCGCAGGACACGGGTGTCCGTCCACGGGCAGCGTGGGGCCGGGTGTCCCGAGCCCCTTGTTTCTGGTCCTGGGCTACGTGTGTGGTAGCCGAACCGTGTCCGGGTTCCGTTTCTGGTGGCTTGTGGAAGGCGATGCCACGACACCGTTGTCCGGCCACCAGTGGCATGGGTGCCAGCTGTGCCTGGAAGCGGGAGGCTTTCGTCCGCCGGCTCAGGGACTGACCGTCCCGGAGACCGGAGGTTCGTTCTCGTGCGGGGCGGCGGCCGTCCGTCCAGAACCCCTAAGCTCTGTTGCACGGCGACCTGTGTGGTAGCAGCACCGCGGTCCGGGTCCTACCTCGAGCGGCACGGGGAAAGCGATCGCAGGACACGTGTTTCAGTCCACGGGCAGCGTGGGGCCGGGTGTCCCGAGCCCCTTGTTTCCGGTCCTGGGCGACGTGTGTGCTAGCCGGACCGTGTCTGGGTCCCACCTCGAGCGGCACGGCGAATGCGATGTCACGACACGGGTGACCGGCCACAAGCTGCTTGGGTGCCAGCCGTGCCCGGAAGTGGGAGGCTGTCGTTTGCCGGCTCGGGGACTGGCCGTCCCGGAGAACGAAGGTTCGTTCCCGTGCGGGGCGGCAGCCGGACGTACTGAGCCCCAGGACTCCGGTCCCGGCCGAAGTGTTTGCTAGCCGCAACGGGGTCAGGATCGCACCTCGGGTGGCTCTGGTATGGCGATCGCAGGACACGGGTGTCCGTCCACGGGCAGCGTGGGGCCGGGTGTCCCGAGCCCCTTGTTTCCGGTCCTGGGCTACGTGTGTGCTAGCCGAACCGTGTCCGGGTCCCGTTTCTGGTGGCTTGTGGAAGGCGATGCCACGACACCGTTGTCCGGCCACCAGTGGCATGGGTGCCAGCTGTGCCTGGAAGCGGGAGGCTTTCGTCCGCCGGCTCAGGGACTGACCGTCCCGGAGACCGGAGGTTCGTTCCCGTGCGGGGCGGCGGCCGTCCGTCCCGAACCCCTAAGCTCTGTTGCACGGCGACCTGTGTGGTAGCAGCACCGCGGTCCGGGTCCCACCTCGAGCGGCACGGGGAACGCGATCGCAGGACACGTGTTTCCGTCCACGGGCAGCGTGGGGCCGGGTGTCCCGAGCCCCTTGTTTCCGGTCGTGGGCGACGTGTGTGCTAGCCGGACCGTGTCTGGGTCCCACGTCGAGCGGCTCGGGTAAGGCGTTGCCACGACATTTTTGTCCGGCTACGAGTGGAATGGGTGCCAACTGTGCCGGAAAAGGGAGGCTGTCGTCCGCCGGCTCGCGGGCTGATCGTCCCGGAGAACGGAGGTTCGTTCCCGTGCGGGGCGGCGGCTGTCCGTCCCGAAGCCCTAAGCTCTGTTGCACGGCGACCTGTGTGGCAGCCGCACCTCGGTTCGGGTCCCATCTCGAGCGGCACGGGGAAAGCGATCGCAGGACACGTGTTTCCGTCCACGGGCAGCGTGGGGCCGGGTGTCCCGAGCCCCTTGTTTCCGGTCCTGGGCTACGTGTGTGCTAGCCGAACCGTGTCCGGGTCCCGTTTCTGGTGGCTTGTGGAAGGCGATGCCACGACACCGTTGTCCGGCCACCAGTGGCATGGGTGCCAGCTGTGCCTGGAAGCGGGAGGCTTTCGTCCGCCGGCTCAGAGACTGACCGTCCCGGAGGACAGAGGTTCGTTCCCGTGCGGGGCGGCGGCCGTCCGTCCCGAACCCTTAAGCTCTGTTGCACGGCGACCTGTGTGGTAGCAGCAACGCGGTCCGGGTCCTACCTCGAGCGGCACGGGGAAGCGATCGCAGGACACGTGTTTCCGTCCACGGGCAGCGTGGGTCCGGGTGTCCCGAGCCCCTTGTTTCCGGTCCTGGGCGACGTGTGTGCTAGCCGGACCGTGTCTGGGTCCCACCTCGAGCGGCTCGGGTAAGGCGTTGCCACGACATGTTTTCCGGCCACCAGTGGCATGGGTGCCAACTGTGCCGGAAGAGGGAAGCTTTCGTCCGCCGGCTCAGGGACTGACCGTCCCGGAGGACAGAGGTTCGTTCCCGTGCGGGGCGGCGGCTCTCCGTCCCGAAGCCCTAAGCTCTGTTGCACGGCGACCTGTGTGGCAGCCGCATCGTGGTTCGGGTCCCACCTCGAGCGGCACGGGGAAAGCGACCGCTCGACAAGTGTTTCCGTCCACGGGCAGCGTAGGGCCGGGTGTCCCGAGCCCCTTGTTTCCGGTCGTGGGCAACGTGTGTGTTAGCCGGACCGTGTCCGGGTCCCACCTCGAGCGGCACGGCGAATGCGATGTCACGACACGGGTGACAGGCCAGAAGCTGCTTGGGTGCCAGCCGTGCCGGGAAGTGGGAGGCTGTCGTTTGCCGGCTCGGGGACTGGCCGTCCTGGAGAACGGAGGTTCGTTCCCGTGCGGGGCGGCAGCCGGACGTACTGAGCCCCAGGACTCCGGTCCCGGACGAAGTGTTTGCTAGCCGCAACGGGGTCAGGATCGCACCTCGGGTGGCTCTGGTATGGCGATCGCAGGACACGGGTGTCCGTCCACGGGCAGCGTGGGGCCGGGTGTCCCGAGCCCCTTGTTTCCGGTCCTGGGCGACGTGTGTGCTAGCCGAACCGTGTCCGGGTCCCGTTTCTGGTGGCTTGTGGAAGGCGATGCCACGACACCGTTGTCCGGCCACCAGTGGCATGGGTGCCAGCTGTGCCTGGAAGCGGGAGGCTTTCGTCCGCCGGCTCAGGGACTGACCGTCCCGGAGACCGGAGGTTCGTTCCTGTGCGGGGCGGCGGCCGTCCGTCCCGAACCCCTAAGCTCTGTTGCACGGCGACCTGTGTGGCAGCCGCATCGTAGTTCGGGTCCCACCTCGAGCGGCACGGGGAAAGCGACCGCTCGACAAGTGTTTCCGTCCACGGGCAGCGTAGGGCCGGGTGTCCCGAGCCCCTTGTTTCCGGTCGTGGGCGACGTGTGCGCTAGCCGGACCGTGTCCGGGTCCCACCTCGAGCGGCACGGCGAATGCGATGTCACGACACGGGTGACCGGCCACAAGCTGCTTGGGTGCCAGCCGTGCCGGGAAGTGGGAGGCTGTCGTTTGCCGGCTCGGGGACTGGCCGTCCCGGAGAACGGAGGTTCGTTCCCGTGCGGGGCGGCAGCCGGACGTACTGAGCCCCAGGACTCCGGTCCCGGCCGAAGTGTTTGCTAGCCGCAACGGGGTCAGGATTGCACCTCGGGTGGCTCTGGTATGGCGATCGCAGGACACGGGTGTCCGTCCACGGGCAGCGTGGGGCCGGGTGTCCCGAGCCCCTTGTTTCCGGTCCTGGGCTACGTGTGTGCTAGCCGAACCGTGTCCGGGTCCCGTTTCTGGTGGCTTGTGGAAGGCGATGCCACGACACCGTTGTCCGGCCACCAGTGGCATGGGTGCCAGCTGTGCCTGGAAGCGGGAGGCTTTCGTCCGCCGGCTCAGAGACTGACCGTCCCGGAGGACAGAGGTTCGTTCCCGTGCGGGGCGGCGGCCGTCCGTCCCGAACCCTTAAGCTCTGTTGCACGGCGACCTGTGTGGTAGCAGCAACGCGGTCCGGGTCCTACCTCGAGCGGCACGGGGAAGCGATCGCAGGACACGTGTTTCCGTCCACGGGCAGCGTGGGTCCGGGTGTCCCGAGCCCCTTGTTTCCGGTCCTGGGCGACGTGTGTGCTAGCCGGACCGTGTCTGGGTCCCACCTCGAGCGGCTCGGGTAAGGCGTTGCCACGACATGTTTTCCGGCCACCAGTGGCATGGGTGCCAACTGTGCCGGAAGAGGGAAGCTTTCGTCCGCCGGCTCAGGGACTGACCGTCCCGGAGGACAGAGGTTCGTTCCCGTGCGTGGCGGCGGCCGTCCGTCCCGAAGCCCTAAGTTCTGTTGCACGGCGACCTGTGTGGCAGCCGCATCGTGGTTCGGGTCCCACCTCGAGCGGCACGGGGAAAGCGACCGCTCGACAAGTGTTTCCGTCCACGGGCAGCGTAGGGCCGGGTGTCCCGAGCCCCTTGTTTCCGGTCGTGGGCAACGTGTGTGTTAGCCGGACCGTGTCCGGGTCCCACCTGGAGCGGCACGGCGAATGCGATGTCACGACACGGGTGACCGGCCACAAGCTGCTTGGATGCCAGCCGTGCCCGGAAGAGGGAGGCTGTCGTTTGCCGGCTCGGGGACTGACCGTCCCGGAGGACAGAGGTTCGTTCCCGTGCGGGGCGGCGGCCGTCCGTCCCGAACCCTTAAGCTCTGTTGCACGGCGACCTGTGTGGCAGCCGCATCGTGGTTCGGGTCCCACATCGAGCGGCACGGGGAAAGCGATCGCAGGACACAGGTGTCCGTCCACGGGCAGCGTGGGGCCGGGTGTCCCGAGCCCCTTGTTTCCGGTCGTGGGCTACGTGTGTGCTAGCCGAACCGTGTCCGGGTCCCGTTTCTGGTGGCTTGTGGAAGGCGATGCCACGACACCGTTGTCCGGCCACCAGTGGCATGGGTGCCAACTGTGCCTGGAAGCGGGAGGCTTTCGTCCGCCGGCTCAGGGACTGACCGTCCCGGAGACCGGAGGTTCGTTCCCGTGCGGGGCGGCGGCTCTCCTTCCCGAAGCCCTAAGCTCTGTTGCACGGCGACCTGTGTGGCAGCCGCATCGTGGTTCGGGTCCCACCTCGAGCGGCACGGGGAAAGCGACCGCTCGACAAGTGTTTCCGTCCACGGGCAGCGTAGGGCCGGGTGTCCCGAGCCCCTTGTTTCCGGTCGTGGGCAACGTGTGTGTTAGCCGGACCGTGTCCGGGTCCCACCTCGAGCGGCACGGCGAATGCGATGTCACGACACGGGTGACCGGCCAGAAGCTGCTTGGGTGCCAGCCGTGCCGGGAAGTGGGAGGCTGTCGTTTGCCGGCTCGGGGACTGACCGTCCCGGAGGACAGAGGTTCGTTCCCGTGCGGGGCGGCGGCCGTCCGTCCCGAACCCTTAAGCTCTGTTGCACGGCGACCTGTGTGGCAGCCGCATCGTGGTTTGGGTCCCACATCGAGCGGCACGGGGAAAGCGATCGCAGGACACGGGTGTCCGTCCACGGGCAGCGTGGGGCCGGGTGTCCCGAGCCCCTTGTTTCCGGTCCTGGGCTACGTGTGTGCTAGCCGAACCGTGTCCGGGTCCCGTTTCTGGTGGCTTGTGGAAGGCGATGCCACGACACCGTTGTCCGGCCACCAGTGGCATGGGTGCCAGCTGTGCCTGGAAGCGGGAGGCTTTCGTCCGCCGGCTCAGGGACTGACCGTCCCGGAGACCGGAGGTTCGTTCTCGTGCGGGGCGGCGGCCGTCCGTCCCGAAGCCCTAAGATCTGTTGCACGGCGACCTGTGTGGTAGCAGCACCGCGGTCCGGGTCCTACCTCGAGCGGCACGGGGAAAGCGATCGCAGGACACGTGTTTCCGTCCACGGGCAGCGTGGGTCCGGGTGTCCCGAGCCCCTTGTTTCCGGTCCTGGGCGACGTGTGTGCTAGCCGGACCGTGTCTGGGTCCCACCTCGAGCGGCTCGGGTAAGGCGTTGCCACGACATGTTTGTCCGGCCACGAGTGGAATGGGTGCCAACTGTGCCGGAAGAGGGAGGCTGTCGTCCGCCGGCTCGCGGGCTGACCGTCCCGGAGGACAGAGGTTCGTTCCCGTGCGGGGCGGCGGCCGTCCGTCCCGAACCCCTAAGCTCTGTTGCACGGCGACCTGTGTGGCAGCCACATCGCGGTCCGGGTCCCACCTCGAACGGCTCGGGGACGGCGATGCCACGACACGGGTGTCCAGCCACAAGCTGCTTGGGTGCCAGCCGTGCCGGGAAGTGGGAGGCTGTCGTTTGCCGGCTCGGGGACTGGCCGTCCCGGAGAACGGAGGTTCGTTCCCGTGCGGGGCGGCAGCCGGACGTACTGAGCCCCAGGACTCCGGTCCCGGCCGAAGTGTTTGCTAGCCGCAACGGGGTCAGGATCGCACCTCGGGTGGCTCTGGTATGGCGATCGCAGGACACGGGTGTCCGTCCACGGGCAGCGTGGGGCCGGGTGTCCCGAGCCCCTTGTTTCCGGTCCTGGGCTACGTGTGTGCTAGCCGAACCGTGTCCGGGTCCCGTTTCTGGTGGCTTGTGGAAGGCGATGCCACGACACCGTTGTCCGGCCACCAGTGGCATGGGTGCCAGCTGTGCCTGGAAGCGGGAGGCTTTCGTCCGCCGGCTCAGGGACTGACCGTCCCGGAGACCGGAGGTTCGTTCTCGTGCGGGGCGGCGGCCGTCCGTCCCGAAGCCCTAAGATCTGTTGCACGGCGACCTGTGTGGTAGCAGCACCGCGGTCCGGGTCCTACCTCGAGCGGCACGGGGAAAGCGATCGCAGGACACGTGTTTCCGTCCACGGGCAGCGTGGGTCCGGGTGTCCCGAGCCCCTTGTTTCCGGTCCTGGGCGACGTGTGTGCTAGCCGGACCGTGTCTGGGTCCCACCTCGAGCGGCTCGGGTAAGGCGTTGCCACGACATGTTTGTCCGGCCACGAGTGGAATGGGTGCCAACTGTGCCGGAAGAGGGAGGCTGTCGTCCGCCGGCTCGCGGGCTGACCGTCCCGGAGGACAGAGGTTCGTTCCCGTGCGGGGCGGCGGCCGTCCGTCCCGAACCCCTAAGCTCTGTTGCACGGCGACCTGTGTGGCAGCCACATCGCGGTCCGGGTCCCACCTCGAACGGCTCGGGGACGGCGATGCCACGACACGGGTGTCCAGCCACAAGCTGCTTGGGTGCCAGCCGTGCCGGGAAGTGGGAGGCTGTCGTTTGCCGGCTCGGGGACTGGCCGTCCCGGAGAACGGAGGTTCGTTCCCGTGCGGGGCGGCAGCCGGACGTACTGAGCCCCAGGACTCCGGTCCCGGCCGAAGTGTTTGCTAGCCGCAACGGGGTCAGGATCGCACCTCGGGTGGCTCTGGTATGGCGATCGCAGGACACGGGTGTCCGTCCACGGGCAGCGTGGGGCCGGGTGTCCCGAGCCCCTTGTTTCCGGTCCTGGGCTACGTGTGTGCTAGCCGAACCGTGTCCGGGTCCCGTTTCTGGTGGCTTGTGGAAGGCGATGCCACGACACCGTTGTCCGGCCACCAGTGGCATGGGTGCCAGCTGTGCCTGGAAGCGGGAGGCTTTCGTCCGCCGGCTCAGGGACTGACCGTCCCGGAGACCGGAGGTTCGTTCCCGTGCGGGGCGGCGGCTGTCCGTCCCGAACCCCTAAGCTCTGTTGCACGGCGACCTGTGTGGTAGCAGCACCGCGGTCCGGGTCCTACCTCGAGCGGCACGGGGAAAGCGATCGCAGGACACGTGTTTCCGTCCACGGGCAGCGTGGGTCCGGGTGTCCCGAGCCCCTTGTTTCCGGTCCTGGGCGACGTGTGTGCTAGCCGGACCGTGTCCGGGTCCCGTTTCTGGTGGCTTGTGGAAGGCGATGCCACGAGACGGTTGTCCGGCCACCAGTGGCATGGGTGCCAGCTGTGCCTGGAAGCGGGAGGCTTTCGTCCGCCGGCTCAGGGACTGACCGTCCCGGAGGACAGAGGTTCTTTCCCGTTCGTGGCGGCTGTTCGTCCCGAAGCCCTAAGCTCTGTTGCACGGCGACCTGTGTGGTAGCAGCACCGCGGTCCGGGTCCTACCTCGAGCGGCTCGGGGACGGCGATGCCACGACACGGGTGACCAGCCACAAGCTGCTTGGGTGCATCCTCACAACATTATCTCAACATCATCGCAGTATCATCACTGCGTCACTGCATCACCACAGCGTCGTCACAGTGTCATCGCAGGAACATAAATGCATCATCACAGCGTCATTACAAAATCATCACTGCGTCATCAGAGCATCATCAGAGCATCTTCACAACATTATCACAACATCGTCACAGTGTCATCACTGCATCACGGCATCATCACAGTATCATCACTGCATCATCACAGCATCATCAGAGTGTCATCAGAGCATCATCACAGCATCTTAACTGCTTCATCACTGCCTCATCACAGCATCATCGCATGGTCAACAATGCATCATCACAGCATCATCACTGCATCATCGCAGCATCATCACAACATCATCACAGTGTCATCACAGCATCATCACTGCATAATCACTGCATCATCAGAGCATCATCACACCATCACCACTGCATCATCACAACATCATCATCGCAGCATCATCACTACATCAACACAGCGTCATCACTGCATCATCACAGCATCATCGCAGCATCATCACAGAGTCATCACAGCATCATCACAGCATCATTACAGCATCACCACAGAGTCATCACAGCATCATCAGAGCATCATCACAGTGTCATCACTGCATCATCACAGCATCATCACAGCATCATCCCTGCACCATCACTACATCATCACAACATCATCACACCACCATCACAGCATCATCAGTGCATCATCACTGCATCATCACATAATCATCACAGCGTCATCACTGTATAATCACATCATCATCACTACGTCATCACAGCATCATCAGAGCGTCTTCACAGCATCATCACACCATCATCACAGCATAATCACTGCATCAACACAGCATCATCACTGCATCATCACAGCATCATCACTGCGTCATCCCAGAGTCATCGTAAAATAATCATAGCATCATCGCAGCATCACAACATCATCATCGCAGCGTCATCACTGCATCACCACAGTGTCATCACAGTATTATCAAAGCATCATCACAGCGTCATCAAAGCATCATCACTGCATCATCACAGCATCATCAGAGTGTCATCAGAGCATCATCCCTGCATCATCAATGCATCATCACAACATCATCACAGTATCATAACAGCATCATCACAGCATCATCACAGCATAATCACTGCATCAACACTGCATCATCACAGCATCATTACTGCTTATTACTGCATCATCACAGCGTCATCAGAGCATCATCATTGCATCATCATAGCATCATCACAGCATCATCAGAGTGTCATCAGAGCATCATCACAGCATGATCACTGCATCATCACTGCATAATCACAGAGTCATCACAGCATCATCACTGCATCATTACAGTATCATCACTGTATCATCGCAGCATCATCACAACATCATCACAGTGTCATCACAGCATCATCACAGTATCATCACTGCATCATCACAGCATCATTACAGCATCACCACAGAGTCATCACAGCATCATGACAGCATCATCCCTGCACCATCACTACATCATCACACCACCATTACAGCATCATCAGTGCATCATCACTGCATCATCACATACTCATCACAGCATCATCACTGTATCGTCACATCATCATCACTGCGTCATCACAGCATCATCAGAGTGTCTTCACAGCATCATCACACCATCATCACAACATCATCACAGTGTCATAACAGCATCATCACAGCATAATCACTGCATCATCACTGCATCATCACTGCACCATCACAGCATCATTAGACCGTCATCACACCATCATCACTGCATAATCACTGCATCATCAAAGCATCATCACAGCATCATTACTGCTTATTACTGCATCATCACAGCGTCATCAGAGCATCATCATTGCATCATCATAGCATCATCACAGCATCATCAGAGTGTCATCAGAGCATCAACACAGCATCTTAACTGCTTCATCACTGCATCCTCACAGCATCATCACTGCATAGTCACAGCATCATCAGTGCATCATCAGAGTATCATCAGAGCATCATCACAGAGTCATCACAGCATCATCACAGCATCATCACAGTATCATCACTGCATCATCACAGCATCATTACAGCATCACCACAGAGTCATCACAGCATCATGACAGCATCATCCCTGCACCATCACTACATCATCACAACATCATCACACCACCATCACAGCATCATCAGTGCATCATCACTGCATCATAACATAATCATCACAGCGTCATCACTGTATCATCACATCATCATCACTGCGTCATCACAGCATCATCAGAGCGTCTTCACAGCATCATCACACCATCATCACTGCATCAGCATAGCATCATCACTGCATCATCACAGAGTCATCGCAACATAATCATAGCATCATCGCAGCATCATCACTGCATCACCACAGTGTCATCACACCATCATCACTGCATAATCACTGCATCATTACAGCATTATATCAGCATCATCACAGCATGATCACTGCATCATCACAGCATCATCACAGCATCCTCACTGCATCATCACACCATCATCAGTGCATCATCACAGCGTCATCACTGCATCATAACTGCATCTTCACAGCGTCATCTCTGCATCATCCCTGCATCATCAAAGCATCATCACATCATCATCACAGCATCATTACTGCTTATTACTGCATCATCACAGCGTCATCAGAGCATCATCATTACATCATCACAGCATCATCATTGCATCATCATAGCATCATCACTGCATCAACACAGCATCATCACTGCATGATCACTGCATCATCACTGCATCATCACAGAGTCTTCACAGCATCATCACTGCATAATCACTGCATCATCAGAGCATCATCACACCATCACCACTGCATCATCACTGCATCATCACAACATCATTATCGCAGCATCATCACTACATCAACACAGCGTCATCACTGCATCATCACTGCATCATCGCAGCATCATCACAGAGTCATCACAGCATCATCACAGCATCACCACAGAGTCATCACAGCATCATCACAGTGTCATCACAGCATCATCAATGCATCATCACAACATCATCACAGTGTCATAACAGCATCATCACACCACCATCACAGCATCATCAGTGCATCATCACAGCATCATCAGAGTGTCATCAGAGCATCATCACAACATCATCACAGTGTCATAACAGCATCATCACAGCATCATCACAGCATAATCACTGCATCATTTCTGCTTATTACTGCATCATCACAGCGTCATCAGAGCATCATCATTGCATCATCACAGCATCATCAGTGTCATCAGAGCATCATCACTGCATCATCACAGAGTCATCACAGCATCATCACTGCATCATCACAGTATCATCACTGTATCATCGCAGCATCATCACAACATCATCACAGTGTCATAACAGCATCATCACAGCATGATCACTGCATCATCACTGCATAATCACTGCATCATCAAAGCATCATCACAGCATCATCACAGCATCATTACTGCTTATTACTGCATCATCACAGCGTCATCAGAGCATCATCATTGCATCATCATAGCATCATCACTGCATCATCACAGCATCATCAGAGTGTCATCAGAGCATCATCACAGCATCTTAACTGCTTCAACACTCCATCATCACAGCATCATCACTGCATAGTCACAGCATCATCAGTGCATCATCAGAGTATCATCACAGCATCATCACAGCATTATCACAGTATCATCACTGCATCATCACAGAGTCATCACAGCATCATCACAGCATCATCACAGTATCATCACTGCATCATCACAGCATCATTACAGCATCACCACAGAGTCATCACAGCATCATGACAGCATCATCCCTGCACCATCACTACATCATCACAACATCATCACACCACCATCACAGCATCATCAGTGCATCATCACATAATCATCACAGCGTCATCACTGTATCATCACATCATCATCACTGCGTCATCACAGCATCATCAGAGCGTCTTCACAGCATCATCACACCATCATCACTGCATCATCACAGAGTCATTGCAACATAATCATAGCATCATCGCAGCATCACAACATCATCATCGCAGTGTCATCACTGCATCACCACAGTGTCATCACAGCATCATCACTGCATAATCACTGCATCATTACAGCATTATATCAGCATCATCACAGCATGATCACAGCATCATCAGAGCATGATTAGAGCGTCATCAGAGCATCATCACTGCATAATCACTGCATCATCACACCATCATCACAGCATAATCACTGCATCATCACACCATCATCACTGCATCATTAGACCGTCATCACACCGTCATCAAAGCATCATCACAGCATCATTACTGCTTATTACTGCATCATCACAGCGTCATCAGAGCATCATCATTGCATCATCATAGCATCATCACTGCATCATCACAGCATCATCAGAGTGTCATCAGAGCATCATCCCTGCATCATCAATGCATCATCACAACATCATCACAGTATCATAACAGCATCATCAGTGCATCATCACTGCATCATCACATACTCATCACAGCATCATCACTGTATCGTCACATCATCATCACTGCGTCATCACAGCATCATCAGAGCGTCTTCACAGCATCATCACACCAGCATCACAACATCATCACAGTGTCATAACAGCATCATCACAGCATAATCACTGCATCATCACTGCATCATCACATCATCATCACAGTCATCACAACATAATCATCGCATCATCACAGCATCACAACATAATCATCGCAGTGTCATCACTGCATCAACACAGCGTCATCAGTGCATAATCACTGCATCATTACAGTACCATCTCTGCATCATCACAGCATCATCACTGCATCGTCACATCATCATCACTGCATCCTCACATCATCAGCACAGCATCATCACAGCATCATTACAGCGTCAACACATCATATACACAGCATCATCACAGCATCATCACAGCGTCATCAAATCATATACACAACATCATCACGGCATCATCACTGCATCATCAGAGAATCATCGCAGCATCATCGCAGCGTCATCACTGCATCAACACAGGGTCATCACTGCATCATCACAGTATCAGCACTGCATCATCACAACAGCATCATAGTGTCATCACAGCATCATCACTGCATCATCACTGCATCATCACTGCTTACTCACTGCATCATCACAGCATCATCACAGCATCATTACTGCATCATTGCAGCATCATCACTGCATCATAACATAATCATTACAGCATCATCACATCATCATCACTGAATCATCACATCATCATCACAGCATCATCACAGCATCATCGCAGCGTCATCAGTGCATCATCACAATATCATCAGAGCGTCATCACTAGGTCATAACTGCATCGTCACAGCATCATCACTGCATCATCACAGCATTATCACTGCATCACCACAGCATCATCACAGAGTCTTCACAGCATAATCACTGCATCATCACACCATCATCTCTGCATCGTCACACCATCATCTCAGCATCATCAGAACATCATCACTACATTATCACAGCGTCATCACTGCATCGTCACAGAATCATCACTGCATCATCACTACATCATCACAGAATCATTACAGCATCATCACTGCATAGTCACAGCATCATCAGTGCATCATCAGAGTATCATCACAGCGTCATCACTGCATCGTCACAGAGTCATCACATCATCATCACAGCATCATCAGAGCGTCTTCACAGCATCATCACACCATCATCCCTGCACCATCACTACATCATCACACCACCATCACAGCATCATCAATGCATCATCACTGCATCATCAGATAATAATTACAGCGTCTTCACAGCATCATCACACCATCATCACTGCATCATCACTGCATCGTCACAGCGTCATCAGTGTCATCACAGCATCATCACTGCATCATCACTGCATCATCAGAGCATCATCACACCATCACCACTGCATCATCACAGCATCACAACATCATCATCGCAGTGTCATCACTACATCAACACAGCGTCATCACTGCATCATCGCAGTATCATCACTGCATCATCGCAGTATCATCACAACATCATCACAGTGTCATCACAGCATCATCACAGAATCATCACACCACCATCACAGCATCATCAATGCATCATCAGATAATCATTACAGCGTCATCACTGCATCATCACATCATCATCACTGCGTCATCACAGCATCATCCTTGCACCATCACTACATCATCACACCACCATCACAGCATCATCAATGCATCATCACTGCATCATCAGATAATCATTACAGCGTCTTCACAGCATTATCACACCATCATCACTGCATCATCACTGCATCATCACAGCATCATCACTGTATAATCACTGCATCATCACTGCATCATCTCTGCATCATCACTGCATCATCACATCAACTACACAATATCATCACAGCGTCATCACTGCATAGTCACAGCATCATCACAGCGTCATCACAGCATCATCAAAGCGTCATCTAAGCATCATTGCAGCATCATCACATCGTCTACACAACATCATCACAGTTTCATAACAGCATCATCACTGCATAATCACTGCATCATCACAGCATCATCACTGCATCATCACAGCATCCTCACTGCATCATCACACCATCATCACTGCATCATCACAGCGTCATCACTGCATCATCTCTGCATCATCTCTGCATCATGACTGCGTAATCACTGCATCATCACTGCATCAACACAGCATCATCACTGCATCATTAGACCGTCATCACACCGTCATCAAAGCATCATCACAGCATCATTACTGCTTATTACTGCATCATCACAGCGTCATCAGAGCATCATCATTGCATCATCATAGCATCATCACTGCATCATCACAGCATCATCAGAGTGTCATCAGAGCATCATCACAGCATCTTAACTGCTTCATCACTGCCTCATCACAGCATCATCGCATGGTCAACACTGCATCATCACAGAATGATCACTGCATCATCACAGAGTCATCACAGCATCATCACTGCATAATCACAGCATCATTAGACCGTCATCACACCATCATCACTGCATAATCACTGCATCATCAAAGCATTATCACAGCATCATTACTGCTTATTACTGCATCATCACAGCGTCATCAGAGCATCATCATTGCATCATCATAGCAGCATCAGAGTGTCATCAGAGCATCATCACAGCATCTTAACTGCTTCATCACAGCATCATCGCATGGTCAACACTGCATCATCACAGCATCATCACTGCATAGTCACAGCATCATCAGTGCATCATCAGAGTATCATAGCATCATCACAGCATGATCACTGCATCATCACTGCATCATCACAGAGTCATCACAGCATCATCACTGCATCATCACTGCATCATCGCAGCATCATCACAACATCATCACTGCATCATCACAGCATCATTACAGCATCACCACAGAGTCATCACAGCACCATCACAGCATCATCCCTGCATCACCACAGCATTATCACTGCATCATCGCTGCATCATCACAGCATCATCACTACGTCATCACAGCATCATCCAAGCATCATCACAAAGCGTCATCAGTGCATCATTACTGCATCATCACAATATCATCACTGCATCATCACAGCATCATCACAGTGTCATCACAGCATCATCACTGTATAATCACTGCATCACCACAGCATTATCACTGCATCATCGCTGCATCATCACAGCATCATCACTACATCATCAAAGCGTCATCACAGCACCATCCAAGCATCATCACATCGTCTACACAACGTCATCACAGTGTCATAACAGCATCATCACTGCAAAATCACTGCATCATAACAGCATCATTACAGCATCATCACTGCATAATCACTACATCATCACAATATCATCACACCATCATCACAGCATCATCAATGCATCATCAGATAATCATCACAGCGTCATCACTGCATCATCACATCATTATCACTGCATCATGCCAGAATTATCAGAGCGTCTTCACAGCATCATCACTGCATCATCACAGCATCATCACAGTGTCATCACTGCATCATCTCTGCATCATTTCTGCATCATCACAGCATCATCACATCAACTACACAATATCATCACAGCGTCTTTCATCACAGCATCATCACTCCATCATCACTGCATCATCACAGCATCATCACTGCATCATCTCTGCATCATTTCTGCATCATCACAGCATCAACACATCAACTACACAATATCATCACAGCGTCTTTCATCACTGCATCATCACAGCATCATCACTGCATCATCAGAGCGTCTTCACAGCATCATCACTGCATCATCACAACATCATCAGTGTCATAACAGCATCATCACAGCATCATCACTGCATCATCAGAGCATCATTAGACCGTCATCACACCATCATCACTACATAATCACTGCATCATCAATGTATCATCACAGCATCATCACAGCATCATTACTTCTTATTACTGCATCATCACAGCGTCATCAGGGCATCATCATTGCATCATCATAACATCATCACTGCATCATCACAGCATCATCACTGCATCATCAGAGCATCATTACAGCATGATTCCTGCACCATCACTACATCATCACAACATCATCACAGCATCATCAGTGCATCATCACTGCATCATCAGATAATCATCACAGCGTCATAAGTGTATCATCACATCATCATCACTGCGTCATCACAGCATCATCAGAGCGTCTTCACAGCATCATCACACCATCATCACTGCATCATCACTGCATCGTCACAGCATCATCACTGCATCATCACAGAGTCATCGCAACATAATCATAGCATCATCACAGCATCACAACATCATCATCACAGCGTTATCACTGCATCAACACAGCGTCATCACAGCATCATCACTACATCATCACGGCGTCATCACTGCGTCATCACATCATAATCACAGCATCATCACAACATCATCGCATGGTCAACACTGCATAGTCACAGCATCATCACAGCGTCATCACAGCATCATCACTGCATCATCAAAGCGTCATCAAAGCACAATTTCAGCATCATCACATTGTCTACACAACATCATCACAGTGTCATAACAGCATCATCACTGCATAATCACTGCATCATCACATCATCATCACTGCATCATCAGAGTATAATCACTGCATCATCACAGCATCATCACAATAACATCACTGCATCATCACAACATAATCATAGCATCATCACAGCATCATCACAGCATCATCTCTGCATCATCACAGCATCATCACATCATCATCAGAAATCATCACAGCATCATCACAAAATCATCGCAGCCTCATAAGTGCATCATCACAATATCATCAGAGCGTCATCACTAGGTCATAACTGCATCATCACTGCCTCATCACCGCATCATCACTACATCATCACAGCATCATCACAGCGTCATCACAGCATCATTGCAGCATCATAACAGCATCATCACATCGTCTACACAACATCATCACAGTGTCATAACAGCATCATCACTGCATAATCACTGCATCATCACAGCATCATTAGAGCATCATCACAGAGTCATCACAGCATCATCACTACATCATCACTGCATAATCACGGCATCATCACAGCATCATCGCAGCATCATC
Organism: Somateria mollissima; assembly: GCA_951411735.1. Classification (NCBI taxonomy): domain Eukaryota; kingdom Metazoa; phylum Chordata; class Aves; order Anseriformes; family Anatidae; genus Somateria; species Somateria mollissima. The sequence goes on from CATOCB010000055.1 coordinate 363,831, forward strand.
ACAGCACCATCACTACATCATCACAGCATCATCACAGCATCATCACAGCATCATCAGAGCCTCTTCACAGCATAATCACTGCATCATCACTGTATCATCACAGCATCATCACAGTGTTATCACAGCATCATCACTGCATAATCACTGCATCATCACAGCATCATTGCTGCTTACTGACTGCATCGTCACAGAGTCATCATAGTATCATCACTGCATCATAACAACATCATCGCAGCGTCATCAGTGCATCATCACAATATCATCAGAGCGTCATCACTAGGTCATAACTGCATCATCAGTGCATCATCACTGCATCATCACAGCATCCTCACAGCATCATCACTGCATAATCACTGCATCATCACACCATCATCTCTGCATCGTCACACCATCATCTCAGCATCATCACACCATCATCACTACATCATCAAAGCGTCATCACTACATCATCACATCATCATCACAGCATCATCAGAGCGTCATCACAACATCATCGCAGCGTCATCACTGCATCAACATAGCATCATCGCAGCGTCATCACTGCATCAACACAGCGTCATCACTGCATCATCACAGTATCATCACTGCATCATCACAACATCATCATAGTGTCATCATAGTGTCATCACAGCATCATCACTGCATCATTACTGCTTACTCACAGCATCATCACAGCATCATTACTGCATCATTGCAGCATCATCACTGCATCATAACATAATCATTACAGCATCATCACATCATCATCACTGAATCATCACATCATCATCACAGCATCATCACAACATCATCGCAGCGTCATCAGTGCATCATCACAATATCATCAGAGCGTCATCACTAGGTCATAACTGCATCATCACAGCATCATCACTGCATCATCACAGCATTATCACTGCATCACCACAGCATCATCACAGCATCATCACTGCATAATCACTGCATCATCACACCATCATCTCTGCATCGTCACACCATCATCTCAGCATCATCAGAACATCATCACTACATTATCACAGCGTCATCACTGCATCGTCACAGAATCATCACTGCATCATCACTGCATCATCACAGAATCATTACAGCATCATCACAGAGTCATCAGAGCATCATCACTGCATCATCAGGTAATCATCACAGCGTCATCACTGCATCGTCACAGAGTCATCACATCATCATCACAGCATCATCAGAGCGTCTTCAAAGCATCATCACTGCATCATCACTGCATCATCAGAGCATCATCACACTATCATCACAGCATCATCACTGCATAATTACTGCATCATCACAGCGCCATCATTGCATCATCGCTGCATCATCACAGTGTCATCACAGCATCATAATTGCGTCATCACAGCAAGATCACTGCATCATCATAGCATCATCACAGCATCATCGCAGCATCATCACAACATTTATACAACATCATCACAGAGTCATCACAGCATCATCACTGCATAATTACTGCATCATCAGAGCATCCTTACAGCATCCTCACAGCATCATCACTGCATAGTCACAGCATCATCACAGCGTCATTACAGCATCATCACAGCATCATCACAACATGATCAAAGCATCATCACAGCATCATCACATCATCTACACAACATCATCACAGTGACATCACAGCATCATCACTGCATCATCACAGCATCATCACAGGGTCATCACAGCAGCATCAATGCATCATCACTGCATCATCAGATAATCATCACAGCGTCATCACTGCATAATCACTGCATAAACACTGCATCATCTCTGCGTAATCACTGCATCATCACAGCATCATCACAGCATCATTTCTGCTTACTGACTGCATCATCACAGAGTCATCACAGCATCATCACAGAATCATTGCAGCATCATCACAGCATCATCACAGCTAGATCACTGCATCATCACAGCATCATTACAGCATCACCACAGAGTCATCACAGCATCATCAGTGCATCATCCCTGCACCATCACTACATCATCACAACATCATCACACCACCATCACAGCATCATCAATGCATCATCACTGCATCATCAGATAATCATCACAGCGTCATCACTGTATCATCACATCATCATCACTGCTTCATCACAGCATCATCAGAGCGTCTTTACAGCATCATCACACCATCATCATTGCATCATCACTGCATCGTCACAGCATCATCACAGTGTCATCACAGCATCATCACTGCATAATCACTGCATCATCACAGTATCATCACTGCATCATCACAGCATCATCACTGCATCATCACTACATCATCACAGAGTCATCGCAACATAATCATAGCATCATCACAGCATCACGACATCATCATCGCAGCGTCATCACTGCATCAACACAGCGTCATCACAGCATCATCACTGCATCATCACAAAATCACCACAGTGTCATCACAGCATAATCACTGTATCATCACTGCATTATATCAGCATCATCACAGCATCATCACAGCATGATCACTGCATCATCACTGCATCATCACAGCATCCTCACTGCCTCATCACAGTATTATCACAGCATCATCACTGCATCATCACAGCATCATCACTGCATCATCACAATATCGTCAGAGCATGATTAGAGCGTCATCAGAGCATCATCACTGCATAATCACTGCATCATCATACCATCATCACAGCATAATCACTGCATCATCACAGCATCATCACTGCATTATCACAGCATCATTAGACCGTCATCACACCATCATCACTGCATAATCACTGCATCATCAATACATCATCAGAGCATCATCACAGCATCATCACTGCATCATCAGAGCATCATTACAGCGTCACCACAGAGTCATCACAGCATCATCAAAGCATCATTCCTGCACCATCACTACATCATCACAACATCATCACACCACCATCACAGCATCATCAGTGCATCATCACTGCATCATCAGATAATCATCACAGCGTCATCACTGTATCATCACATCATCATCACTGCATCATCACAGCATCATCAGAGCGTCTTCACAGCATCATCACACCATCATCATTGCATCATCACAGCATCATCAGAGCGTCTTCACAGCATCATCACACCATCATCACTGCATCATCACTGCATCGTCACAGCATCATCCTAGAGTCATCGCAACATAATCATAGCATCATCACAGCATCACAACATCATCATCGCAGCGTCATCACTGCATCAACACAGCGTCATCACAGCATCATCACTGCATCATCACAGTATCATCACAAAATCACCACAGTGTCATCACAGCATCATCACTGCATAATCACTGCATCATCACTGCACCATCACAGCATCCTCACTGCATCATCACACCATCATCACTGCATCATCACAGTATTATCACAGCATCATCACAGCGTCATCAAAGCATCATCACAGCATCATCACTGAATAATCACTGCATTATCACAATATCATCACAGCATCATCGCTGCATCATCTCTGCATCATTTCTGCATCATCACAGCATCATCACATCAACTACACAATATCATCACAGCGTCTTTCATCACAGCATCATCACTGCATCATCACTGCATCATCACAGCATCATCACTGCATCATCAGAGCGTCTTCACAGCATCATCACTGCATCATCAAAACATCATCAGAGTGTCATAACAGCATCATCACAGCATAATCAGAGCATGATTAGATATTCATCAGAGCATCATCACTGCATAATCACTGCATCATCACACCATCATCACAGCATAATCACTGCATCATCACAGCATCATCACTGCATCATCAGAGCATCATTAGACCGTCATCACACCATCATCACTGCATAATCACTGCATCATCAATGTATCATCACAGCATCATCACAGCATCATTACTGCTTATTACTGCATCATCACAGCGTCATCAGAGCATCATCATTGCATCATCATAGCATCATCACTGCATCATCACAGCATCATCACTGCATCATCAGAGCATCATTACAGCATGATTCCTGCACCATTACTACATCATCACAACATCATCACAGCATCATCAGTGCATCATCACTGCATCATCAGATAATCATCACAGGGTCATAAGTGTATCATCACATCATCATCACTGCGTCATCACAGCATCATCAGAGCGTCTTCACAGCATCATCACACCATCATCACTGCATCATCACTGCATCGTCACAGCATCATCACAGTGTCATCACAGCATCATCACTGCATAATCACTGCATCATCAGAGCATCATCACACCATCATAACTGCATCATCACAGCATCATCACTGCATCATCACAGAGTCATCGCAACATAATCATAGCATCATCACAGCATCACAACATCATCATCACAGCGTCATCACTGCATCAACACAGTGTCATCACGGCATCATCACTGCATAATCACTGCATCATCACAGCATTATATCAGCATCATCACACCTTCATCACTGCATCATCACAGTATTATCACAGCATCATCACAGCGTCATCAAAGCATCATCACACCATCTTCACTGCTTCATCACTGCCTCATCACAGCATCATCGCATGGTCAACACTGCATCATCACAGCATCATCACTGCATAGTCACAGCATCATCAGTGCATCATCACAGTGTCATCACAGCATCATCACTGTATCATCACAGTATCTTCACTGCATCTTCGCAGCATCATCACAGTGTCATGACAGCATCATCACAGTATCATCACTGCATCATCACAGCATCATTACAGCATCACTACAGAGTCATCACAGCATCATCCCTGCACCATCACTACATCATCACAACATCATCACACCACCATCACAGCATCATCAATGCATCATCACTGCATCATCAGATAATCATCACAGCGTCATCACTGTATCATCACAGCATCATCACTGCATCATCACAGCATCATCACTGCATCATCAGAGCGTCTTCACAGCATCATCACAGCATCATCAGAGCATGATTAGAGGGTCATCAGAGCATCATCACTGCAGAATCACTGCATCATCACAGCATCATTAGACCGTCATCACACCATCATCACTGCATAACCACTGCATCATTAAAGCATCATCACAGCATCATCACAGCATCATTACTGCTTATTAGTGCATCATCACAGCGCCATCAGAGCATCATCATTGCATCATCACAGCATCGTCACTGCATCATCACAGCATCATCACTGCATCATCACAGCATCATCAGAGTGTCATCAGAGCATCATCACAGCATCTTAACTGCTTCATCACTGCCGCATCACAGCATCATCGCATGGTCAACACTGCATCATCACAGCATCGTCACTGCATAGTCACAGCATGATCAGTGCATCATCACAGCGTCATCACATCATCATCACTGCATCATCACATCATGATCACTGCATCATCACTGCAGAGTCATCACAGCATCATCACAGTAGCATCACTGCATCATCACAGCATCATCACAGCATCATCACAGTGTCATCACAGCATCATCACTGCATAATCACTGCATCATCACACCATCATCACTGCATCATCACAGCATCATCGCTGCATCATCTCAGAGTCATCGCAACATAATCATAGCATCATCACAGAATCACAACATCATCATCGCAGCGTCATCACTGCATCAACACAGCGTCATCACAGCATCATCACTGCATAATCACTGCATCATCACAGCATTATATCAGCATCATCACAGCATCATCACAGCATGATCACTGCATCATCACAGCATCCTCACTGCATCATCACACCATCATCACTGCATCATCATAGTATTATCACAGCATCATCACAGCGTCATCAAAGCATCATCACTGCATCATCTCTGCATCATCACTGCATCATCACATCAACTACACAATATCATCACAGCGTCATCACAGCATCATCACAGCATCATCACTGCATCATCACAGCATCATCAGAGCGTCTTCACAGCATCATCACAGCATCATCACTGCATCATCACATCATCACAGTGTCATAACAGCATCATCACAGCATGATTAGAGCGTCATCACAGCATCATCACTGCATAATCACTGCGTCATCACACCATCATCACAGCATAATCACTGCATAATGACTGCATCATCAAAGCATCACAGCAGCATCATTACTGCTTATTACTGCATCATCACAGCATCATCACTGCATCATCAGAGTGTCATCAGAGCATCATCAGAGCATCTTAACTACTTCATCAGTGCCTCATCACAGCATCATCACAGCATCATCACAGTATCATCACTGCATCATCACAGAGTCATCACAGAATAATCACTGCATCATCAGAGCATCATTACAGCGTCACCACAGAGTCATCACAGCATCATCCCTGCACCATCACTACATCATCATAACGTCATCACACCACCATCACAGCATCATCAGTGAATCATCACTGCATCATCAGATAATCATCACAGCGTCATCACTGTATCATCACATCATCATCACTGCATCATCACAGCATCATCAGAGCGTCTTCACAGCATCATCACACCATCATCACTGCATCATCACTGCATCGTCACAGCATCATCACAGTGTCATCACAGCATCATCACTGCATCATCAGAGCATCATCACACCATCATCACTGCATCATCACAGCATCATAACTGCATCATCACAGAGTCATCGCAACATAATCATAGCATCATCACAGCATCACAACATCATCATCGCAGCGTCATCACTGCATCAACACAGCGTCATCACACCATCATCACTGCATCATCACTGCATCGTCACAGCGTCATCACAGCATCATCAGTGCATCATCAGAGCATCATCACACCATCACCACTGCATCATCACAGCATCACAACATCATCATCGCAGCGTCATCACTACATCAACACAGCGTCATCACTGCATCATCGCAGTATCATCACTGCATCATCACAGAATCATTACAGCATCATAACAGAGTCATCACAGCATCATCACAGCATCATCCCTGCACCATCACTACATCATCACAACACCATCACAGCATCATCAATGCATCATCACTGCATCATGAGGTAATCATTACAGAGTCATCACTGCATCATCACATCATCATCACTGCATCATCACAGCATCATCAGAGCGTCTTCACAGCATCATCACACCATCATCACAGCATCATCACTGCATCATCACAGAGTCATCGCAACATAATCGTAGCATCATCACACCATCACAACATCATCATAGCACCGTCAACAAAGCATCAACAAAGTGTCATCAGTGCATCATTACTGCATCATCACAATATCATCACAGCATCATCACTGTATAATCACTGCATCATCACAGCATTATCACTGCATCATCGTTGCATCATCACAGCATCATCACTACATCATCACGGCGTCATCACTGCGTCATCACATCATAATCACAGCATCATCACAACATCATCGCATGGTCAACACTGCATAGTCACAGCATCATCACAGCGTCATCACAGCATCATCACTGCATCATCAAAGCGTCATCAAAGCACAATTTCAGCATCATCACATTGTCTACACAACATCATCACAGTGTCATAACAGCATCATCACTGCATAATCACTGCATCATCACATCATCATCACTGCATCATCAGAGTATAATCACTGCATCATCACAGCATCATCACAATAACATCACTGCATCATCACAACATAATCATAGCATCATCACAGCATCATCACAGCATCATCTCTGCATCATCACAGCATCATCACATCATCATCAGAAATCATCACAGCATCATCACAAAATCATCGCAGCCTCATAAGTGCATCATCACAATATCATCAGAGCGTCATCACTAGGTCATAACTGCATCATCACTGCCTCATCACCGCATCATCACTACATCATCACAGCATCATCACAGCGTCATCACAGCATCATTGCAGCATCATAACACCATCATCACATCGTCTACACAACATCATCACAGTGTCATAACAGCATCATCACTGCATAATCACTGCATCATCACAGCATCATTAGAGCATCATCACAGAGTCATCACAGCATCATCACTACATCATCACTGCATAATCGCAGCATCATCACAGCACCATCACTACATCATCACAGCATCATCACAGCATCATCACAGCATCATCAGAGCCTCTTCACAGCATAATCACTGCATCATCACTGTATCATCACAGCATCATCACAGTGTTATCACAGCATCATCACTGCATAATCACTGCATCATCACAGCATTATATCAGCATCATCACAGCATCATTGCTGCTTACTGACTGCATCGTCACAGAGTCATCATAGTATCATCACTGCATCATAACAACATCATCGCAGCGTCATCAGTGCATCATCACAATATCATCAGAGCGTCATCACTAGGTCATAACTGCATCATCAGTGCATCATCACTGCATCATCACAGCATCCTCACAGCATCATCACTGCATAATCACTGCATCATCACACCATCATCTCTGCATCGTCACACCATCATCTCAGCATCATCACACCATCATCACTACATCATCAAAGCGTCATCACTACATCATCACATCATCATCACAGCATCATCAGAGCGTCATCACAACATCATCGCAGCGTCATCACTGCATCAACATAGCATCATCGCAGCGTCATCACTGCATCAACACAGCGTCATCACTGCATCATCACAGTATCATCACTGCATCATCACAACATCATCATAGTGTCATCATAGTGTCATCACAGCATCATCACTGCATCATTACTGCTTACTCACAGCATCATCACAGCATCATTACTGCATCATTGCAGCATCATCACTGCATCATAACATAATCATTACAGCATCATCACATCATCATCACTGAATCATCACATCATCATCACAGCATCATCACAACATCATCGCAGCGTCATCAGTGCATCATCACAATATCATCAGAGCGTCATCACTAGGTCATAACTGCATCATCACAGCATCATCACTGCATCATCACAGCATTATCACTGCATCACCACAGCATCATCACAGCATCATCACATCATCATCACTGCATCATCACACCATCATCTCTGCATCGTGACACCATCATCTCAGCATCATCAGAACATCATCACTACATTATCACAGCGTCATCACTGCATCGTCACAGAATCATCACTGCATCATCACTGCATCATCACTGCATCATCACTGCATCATCACAGAATCATTACAGCATCATCACAGCATCATCACTGCATAATCACTGCATCATCACACCATCATCTCTGCATCGTCACACCATCATCTCAGCATCATCAGAACATCATCACTACATTATCACAGCGTCATCACTGCATCGTCACAGAATCATCACTGCATCATCACTGCATCATCACAGAATCATTACAGCATCATCACAGAGTCATCACAGCATCATCAATGCATCATCACTGCATCATCAGGTAATCATCACAGCGTCATCACTGCATCGTCACAGAGTCATCACATCATCATCACTGCATCATCAGAGCATCATCACACCATCACCACTGCATCATCACTGCATCATCAGAGCATCATCACACTATCATCACAGCATCATCATTGCATCATCATAGCATCTTCTCAGCATCATCACAGCATCATTACTACTTACTCACTGCATCATCACAGCGCCATCACTGCATCATCACAGCATCATCACTGCATCATCACAGTGTCATCACAGCATCATAATTGCGTCATCACAGCAAGATCACTTCATCATCATAGCATCATCAGAGCATCATCACAGCATCATCGCAGCATCATCACAACATTTATACAACATCATCACAGAGTCATCACAGCATCATCACTGCATAATTACTGCATCATCAGAGCATCCTTACAGCATCCTCACAGCATCATCACTGCATCATCACTGCATAGTCACAGCATCATCACAGCGTCATTACAGCATCATCACAGCATCATCACAACATGATCAAAGCATCATCACAGCATCATCACATCATCTACACAACATCATCACAGTGACATCACAGCATCATCACAGCATCATCACAGCATCATCACAGTGTCATCACAGCATCATCAATGCATCAGCACTGCATCATCAGATAATCATCACAGCGTCATCACTGCATAGTCACTGCATCATCACAGTGTCATCACAGCATCATCACTGCATAATCAATGCATCATATGAGCATCATCACACCATCACCACTGCATCATCACAGCATCATCACATCATCATCACAGAGTCATCACAACATAATCATAGCATCATCACAGCGTCACCACATCATCATCGCAGATCCATCACTGCATCAACACAGCGTCATCAGTGCATCATCACTGCATCATCACAGTATCATCACTGCATCATCATCACAACATCATCACAGTGTCATCACAACATCATCACAGCATCATCACTCCATCATCACAGAACAATTACAGCATCATCACAGAGTCATCAGAGCATCATCACTGCATCATTCCTGCACCATCACTACATCATCACAACATCATCACTGCATCATCACTGCATCATCACTGTATCATCAGAAAATCATCACAGCGTCATCACTGCATCATCACATCATCATCACTGCATCACTACAGCATCATCAGAGCGTCTTCACAGCATCATCACACCATCATCACTTCATCATCACTGCATCATCACATCATCATCACAGTCATCACAACATAATCATCGCATCATCACAGCATCACAACATAATCATCGCAGTGTCATCACTGCATCAACACAGTGTCATCAGTGCATAATCACTGCATCATTACAGTATCATCTCTGCATCATCACAGCATCATTACAGCGTCATCAAATCAAATACACAACATCATCACAGCATCATCACGGCATCATCACTGCATCATCAGAGAATCATCACAGCGTCATCACTGCATAATCACTGCATAAACACTGCATCATCTCTGTGTAATCACTGCGTAATCACTGCATCATCACAGCATCATTACTGCTTACTGATTGCATCATCACAGAGTCATCACAGAGTCATCACAGCATCAATGCAGCATCTTCACAGTGTCATCACAGCATCATCATAGCATCATCACTGCATCATCACAGCATAATCACTGTATCATCACTGCATAATCACTGCATCTTCACACCATCATCACAGTATCATCACAACATCATCTCAGCATCATCACACCATCATCAACGCATCATCACAGCATCATCACAGCATCATCACAGCATCAAAACTGCATCATCACAGCATCATTACTGCTTTCTCACTGCATCATCACAGCGTCATCACTGCATCATCAAATAATCATCACAGCATCATCGCAGCATCATCAGTGCATCATTAGAGCATCATCACAGCATAATCACTGCATCAACTCTGCATCATCACTGCATCATAACAGCATCATCACTTCAACTACACAATATCATCACAGTGTCATCACAGCAGCATCACTGAGTAATCACAGCATCTTCTGAGCATCACCACAACATCATTATTGCATCAACACTGCGTCATCAATGCATCATCACAGCATCTTCACAACATGATCACAACATCATCATATTATTATCACTGCATCACTGCGTCATCACAGCATCATCACAGCATCATCACATCAACTACAAAACATCATCACAGTGTCATCACAGCACCATCACTGCATAATAAATGCATCATCACAGCATCATTACCGCATCATCACAGCATGATCACTGCATCATCACTGCATCATCACACCATCATCACTGCATAATCACGGCATCATCACAGCATCATCGCAGTGTCATCACTGCATCATCACTGCATAATCAATGCATCATATGAGCATCATCACACCATCACCACTGCATCATCACAGCATCATCACATCATCATCACAGAGTCATCACAACAGAATCATAGCATCTTCACAGCGTCACCACATCATCATCGCAGCGTCATCACTGCATCAACACAGCGTCATCACAGCATCATCACTGCATCGTCACATCATCATCACTGCATCCTCACAGCATCATCACAGCGTCAACACATCATATACACAACATCATCACAGCATCATTACAGCGTCATCAAATCATATACACAACATCATCACAGCATCATCACGGCATCATCACTGCATCATCAGAGAATCATCACAGCGTCATCACTGCATAATCACTGCATAAACACTGCATCATCTCTGTGTAATCACTGCGTAATCACTGCATCATCACAGCATCATCATAGCATCATTACTGCTTACTGACTGCATCATCAAAGAGTCATCACAGCATCATCAATCACTGTATCATCACTGCATAATCACTGCATCTTCACACCATCATCACAGTATCATCACAACATCATCTCAGCATCATCACACCATCATCAACGCATCATCACAGCATCATCACAGCATCATCACAGCATCAAAACTGCATCATCTCATCATCATCTGAGCATCATCACAGTGCCACCACACTATCATCACAGCGTCATCACTGCATCATCACTGCATCATCAAATAATCATCACAGCATCATCACAGCATCATCACTGCATCATCAATCATCACAGCATCATCACATCATCATCGCAGCATCATCAGTGCATCATTAGAGCATCATCACAGCATAATCACTGCATCAACTCTGCATCATCACTGCATCATAACAGCATCATCACTTCAACTACACAATATCATCACAGTGTCATCACAGCATCATCACTGCATAATCACTGCACAATCACAGCATCATATGAGCATCATCACAGCATGATCACTGCATCATCACATCATCATATGATGCAGTGATGACGCTGTGATGATGCTTTGATGATGCCGTTATGACACTGTGATGATGCAGTGATGTTGTAGTGATGACACTGTGTTGATGCAGTGATGATGGTGTGATCATGCAGTGAATATGCAGTGATGATGCTGTAATGATGCTGTGATGACGGTCTGATGATGCAGTGATGACGCTCTAATGATGCTGTGATGATGAAGTGATGATGCTACGATGATGCTGTGATGATGCAGTGAGAAATCAGTAATGATGCTATGATGATGCTCAGATGATGCTCTGACGATGGTGTGATGACACTGTGATGATGCTGTGATGACACTGTGATGATGCTGTGATGATGCAGTGATGATGGTGTGATGATGAAGTGATGACGCTGTAATGATTATCTGATGATGCAGTGATGATGCATTGATGATGCTGAGATGATGGTGTGACGATGCAGAGAAGATGGTGTGATGATACAGTGATTATGCAGTGATGATGCAGTGGTGATGGTGTGATGATGCAGTTATGATGTTGTTATGATGCAGTGATGATACTATGATGACTCTGTGATGATGCAGTCAGTAAGCAGTAATGATGCTGAGATGATGCTGATATAATGCTGTGATGATGCAGTGATTATGCAGTGATGATGCTGTGATTACACTGTGATGATGCTGTGATGATACAGTGATGATGCAGTGATGATGGTGTGAAGACGCTCTGATGATGCTGCGATGATGCTGTGATGATGCCGTGATTATGCAGTGATGATGCTGTGATGACACTGTGATGATGATGTGATGATGCTTTGATGATGCAGTGATGATGCAGTTATGACCTAGTGATGACGCTCTGATGATATTGTGATGATGCACTTATGAGGCTGCGATGATTTTGTGATGATGCTGTTATGACACTGTGATGATGTTGTGTAGACGATGTGATGATGCTTGGATGATGCTGCAATGATGCTGTGATGACGCTTAGATGATGCAGTGATGATGCTGTGATGACTGTGATAATGCTGCGACTATGCAGTGATGATGATGTGATGATGCAGTGATGACACTGTGATGATGCTGTGATGATGCAGTGATGATGATGTGATGATGCAGTGATGACGCTGTGATGATTTTCTGATGATGCAGTGATGATGCAGTGATGATGCAGTGATGATGTTGTGATGATGTAGTGATGGTGCAGGGATGATGCTGTGATAATGCTCTGATGACTCTGTGATGATGCTGTAATGGTTCTGTGATGATGTAGTGATGGTGCATGGATGATGCTGTGATGACTCTGTGGTGATGCTGTAATGATGCTGTGATGATGCAGTGATGATACTGTGATGATGTTGTGATGATGCTGCGATGATGATGTGATGATGCAGTGGTGATGGTGTGATGATGCAGTGATTATGCAGTGATGATGCTGTGATGATGCAGTGATCTTGCTGTGATGATGCTGTGATGACACTGTGATGATGCACTGATGATGCTGTGACTATGCAGTGATGATGCAGTGTTGACCATGCGATGATGCTGTGATGAGGCAGTGATGAAGCAGTTAAGATGCTGCGATGATGCTCTGATGACACTCTGATGATGCTGTGATGATGCTGTGATGATGCTTTGATGATGCAGTTATTATGCAGTGATGATGGTGTGATGACGGTCTAATGATGCTGTGATAATGCAGTGATGATGCTGTGATGATGCAGTGATTATGCTGTGATGATGCATTGATGATGCAGTGTTGATGCAATAATGATGTTGTGGTGATGCTCAGAAGATGCTGTGATTACGCAGTGATGCTGCTGTGATGACACTGTGATGATATTGTGTAGTTGAAGTGATGATGCTGTTATGATGCAGTGATGATGCAGAGTTGATGCAGTGATTATGCTGTGATGATGCTCTAATGATGCACTGATGATGCTGCGATGATGATGTGATGATGCTGTGATTATTATGTGATGATGCAGTGATGATGCAGTGATGACGCTGTGGTGATGCAGTGAGAAAGCAGTAATGATGCTGTGATGATGAAGTGGTGATGCTGTGATGATGGTGTGGTGGCACTGTGATGATGCTGTGATGATGCTCAGATGATGATGAGATGATGCAGTTTTGATGCTGTGATGATGCTGTGATGATGCAGTGATGATGCTGTGATGATGCGTTGATGATGGTGTGATGATGCTGAGATGATGTTGTGATGATACTGTGATGATGGTGTGAAGATGCAGTGATTATGCAGTGATGATACAGTGATTATGCTGTGATGATGCAGTGATGATGCTATGATGATGCTGTGATGACACTGTGAAGATGCTGCATTGATGCTGTGATGATGCTGTGATGACTCTGTGATGATGCAATCAGTAAGCAGTAATGATGCTGTGATGATGCTGTGATGATGCAGTGATTACGCAGTGATTACACAGAGATGATGCAGTGTTTATGCAGTGATTATGCAGTGATGACGCTGTGATGATTCTCTGATGATGCAGTGATGATGCCGTGATGATGCTTTGATGATGTTGTGTATTTGATTTGATGACGCTGTAATGATGCTGTGATGATGCAGAGATGATACTGTAATGATGCAGTGATTATGCACTGATGACGCTGTGTTGATGCAGTGATGACGCTGCGATGATGATGTTGTGATGCTGTGATGATGCTATGATTATGTTGTGATGACTCTGTGATGATGATGTGATGATGCAGTGATGATCACAGAATCACAGAATTTTCTAGGTTGGAAGAGACCTTAAGATCATCGAGTCCAACCTCTGACCTAACACTAACAGTCCCCACTAAATCATATCCCTAAGCTCAACATCTAATCGTCTTTTAAAGTCTTCCAGGGATGGTGACTCCACCACTTCCCTGGGCAGCCTGTTCCAATGTCGAACAACCCTTTCGGTAAAAAAGTGCCCCCTAACATCCAGCCTAAAACTCCCCTGGCGCAACTTAATCCCATTCCCCCTCGTCCTATCACCAGGCACGTGGAAGAATAAACCAACCCCCACCTCGCTACAGCCTCCCTTAAGGTATCTGTAGAGAGCAATAAGGTCACCCCTGAGCCTCCTTTTCTCAAGGCTGAACAAGCCCAGCTCCCTCAGCCGCTCCTCGTAGGACTTGTTCTCCAGGCCCCTCACCAGCTTCGTCGCCCTTCTCTGAACCCGCTCAAGCACCTCGACGTCCTTCTTGTAGCGAGGGGCCCAAAACTGAACACAGTACTCGAGGTGCGGCCTCACCAGAGCCGAGTACAGGGGGACGATCACCTCCCTAGCCCTGCTGGCCACACTGTTTCTTATGCAGGCCAGGATGCTGTTGGCCTTTTTGGCGACCTGAGCACACTGCTGGCTCATATTCAGCCGACTATCCACCATCACTCCCAGGTCCTTCTCTGCCTGGCAGCTCTCCAACCACTCATCTCCCAGCCTGTAGCTCTGCTTGGGGTTATTGCGCCCCAGGTGCAGGACCCGGCACTTGGCCTTGTTGAACTTCATGCAGTTGGCCTCAGCCCATCGGTCAAGCCTGTCCAGATCCTCCTGCAGAGCCTTCCTACCCTCAAGCAGGTCGACACACGCACCTAGCTTGGTGTCATCTGCAAACTTACTGAGGGTGCACTCAATGCCCTCGTCCAGATCATCGATGAAGATATTAAAGAGGACCGGCCCCAGCACCGAGCCCTGGGGAACGCCACTAGTGACCGGCCTCCAACTGGACTTGACTCCATTTACCATGACTCTTTGGGCCCGGCTATCCAGCCAGTTTCTAACCCAACGAAGCATGCGCCAGTCCAAGCCAAGAGCCGCCAGTTTCTTGAGGAGAATGCTGTGGGAGACGGTGTCAAAAGCCTTGCTGAAGTCAAGGTAGACCACATCCACAGCCTTTCCCTCATCCACCCAGCGCGTCACTTTGTCATAGAAGGAGATCAGGTTCGTCAAGCAGGACCTGCCTTTCAGAAACCCATGCCGACTGGGCCTGATCGCCTGATTGCCCTGCAAGTGCTGCATGATGACTCTCAAGAGGATCTGCTCCATGAGCTTCCCTGGCACTGAGGTTAAACTGACAGGCCTGTAGTTTCCTGGGTCTGCCCTCCGGCCCTTCTTGTAGATGGGCGTCACGTTTGCTAGCCGCCAGTCAACTGGGACCTCCCCCGATAGCCAGGACTGCTGATAAATGATGGATAGTGGCTTGGCCAGCTCCTCTGCCAGTTCTCTCAGTACCCTTGGGTGGATCCCATCCGGCCCCATCGACTTGTGCACATCCAAGTGCCGTAGCAGGTCACCAACCAGTTCCTCGTCGATAGTGAGGGCCACATCCTGCTCCACATCCCCCTCCACCAGCTCAGGGTACTGAGTATCCAGAGAACAACCAGTATTGCCGCTAAAGACTGAGGTGAAGAAGGCATTAAGCACCTCCGCCTTTTCTTCATCTCTTGTAACTAAGTTTCCCCCCTCATCCAGTAAAGGATGGAGATTCTCCTTAGTCCTCCTTTTTGTGTTGATGTATTTATAAAAACGTTTTTTGTTATCTTTAACGGCAGTAGCCAGATTGAGCTCCAGATGAGCTTTGGCCTTCCTAATTTTGTCCCTGCACAGCCTCGCAACATCCTTATAGTCCTCCCTAGTGGCCTGCCCACTTTTCCAAAGGTTATAGACCCTCTTTTTTCTCCTAAGCTCAAGCCACAATTCTCTGTTCAGCCAGGCTGGTCTTCTTCCCCGCCAGCTCGTCTTTGGGCACGTGGGGACAGACCGGTCCTGCGCCATTAAGATTTCCCTCTTGAAGAGCGCCCAGCCTTCCTGGACCCCTCTGCCCTTCAGAACCGCCTCCCAAGGGACTCTACCAACCAGTGTCCTGAGCAGCTCAAAGTCAGCCCTCCGGAAGTCCAATACAGCGGTTTTGCTGGTCCCCTTCCTGGCCTCGCCAAGAACAGTGAACTCCACCATTTCGTGGTCACTCTGCCCAAGACAGCTCCCGACAATCACATCCTCCACCAGTCCTTCTCTGTTTGTGAAGAGAAGGTCTAGCGGGGCACCACCCCTGGTAGGTTCACTAACCAGCTGCGTCAGGAAGCTATCTTCCACACTCTCCAGAAACCTCCTAGACTGCTTTCTTTGGGCTGTGTTGTGCTTCCAGGATATGTCAGGGAAATTGAAGTCCCCCACGAGTACAAGCGCTGAAGATTTTACAACTTCTGTCAGTTGCCTGTAGAACTCCTCGTCCGTCTCCTCATCCTGGTTCGGCGGTCTATAGCAGACCCCGACCAGGACACTAGCCTTGTTGCCCCTGCTGATCCTAACCCAAAGGGACTCGACCTTGTCATTCCTAGCCTCGAGTTCTACAACCTCGAAAGACTCTCTAATATAGAGAGCCACACCACCACCCCTTCTGTGCCGCCTGTCCCTTCTGAAGAGCTTATAGCCAGGCATTGCAGCACTCCAGTCATGAGACTGGTCCCACCACGTCTCCGTGATGGCAACCAAGTCGTAGCCTGCCTGCCGCACAATGGCTTCCAGCTCCTCCTGTTTGTTACCCATGCTGCGTGCATTGGTGTAGATGCACTTCAGCTGGGCCATTACCTTATCCTCCGGCCTTGCCATTATTCCCCCTGGCACAGCCCCAACAATCCTTGCCTCAGCCCCATCCCCCTTCTTACCTAGTCTAAAGCCCTCTCAATGAGCCCTGCCAGCTCCTGGCCCAGGATCCTTTTTCCCCTAAAAGATAGAGACCCGTCCGCGGCCATCAGGCCAGGTGCTGAGTAAAGTGCCCCATGGTCGAAAAACCCAAGATTTCTGCGTTGGCACCAGCCCCGAAGCCACGTGTTTAACAGGTGGGCTTTCCATGTCCTCTCTGTTCCCCTCCCTGCCACCATAGGGATGGATGAAAACACCACCTGCACTCCCGCTCCATCCACTAACCGTCCCAGCCCCCTAAAGTCTCGTTTAATAGCCTTCAGGCTTCTCTCTTCAATGTTGTCACTGCCCGCCTGGACTATCAAAAGAGGATAATAATCAGAGGGGCGTACCAGGTTGGGAAGCTGCCTGGCAACGTCCCTGACCCTGGCCCCAGGGAGGCAGCAGACTTCCCTACGGGTAAGGTCGGGCCGACAAATAGGGCCCTCTGTTCCCCTAAGAATAGAGTCTCCAACAACAATAACCCTCCTGTCTTTCTTGATGGAGGCAGTCCTGAGGCGTGGAGTCGACCTCCTCGCCCTAGGCACCCTCCTGGGAACACTTGCTACCTCTTCCTCAGCTACTGGTCTGTCGAGCTCCAGGGCCTCAAACCTGTTGCGTAAGGGCACCTGGGAAGGTGGGGCCAGAAGGGGAGGGCATCGCCTGCGGTGTCGAGCAGGGACCTGTTTCCATTCCTCCTCAATTCCCAGATTCCCTCCCTCTGCCCGACGGTTACAGGGCAGGGGGTCCACCACTGTTTGGGGCGTCTCACCCCGGTACCTCTCCTTGAGGCCCTGCAGGGAGTCGCTCCACCAGTCTATCTCCCGCTCACACTCCCTGATATCCCTCAACCTCTCCACCTCCTCCTTGAGCTCCGCCACCATGCGGACCAGGTCATCCACCTGCTCGCACCTCACGCACGCAGTTTCTCTGCCTCCCGCCGATGGCAGCAACAGGCTCAGACACTCCTTGCATCCGGTGACCTGAACTGCTGCGTTTTTTAACGAGTAGTCGGTCTGGGTGTGTACCGACTTCCTGGAGAGCGCACCCGGCCTGGTGGAGACCATTATCACCTAGCTAACGGCTGTCGTTAAGGAGGTGTTCGTATGGGCGGGGGGAGCGCTCCGCCCTGCCTGCTCGCCCTGCCTGCGCGAACTGCCGCGCTAACTGCCGCACCACGCCCTGTTTGCCCACCCTGTTCGCCGCGCTCCTGGTCACTCGCGCTCCCTAGGGGCAGCTTCTGAACAGCCGGGGGGGGGCGCTGCTGGCTCCGCCTTCGCCTCGTCAGCCTCCCTCACGAGGGTTGCCACGTCCTGGCGGCTCCCTCAAGTAGGCTCGATGCCGGAAAAATTAGCCCTGCCTGGCCCGATCCCCCACTCCGCTGCAGAACGCGTCTGCCCCGGAGCCGATCGCCTCGGCAAATGGCAGTGATGATGATGTGATGATGCAGTGATGACACTGTGATGATTTTCTGATGATGCAGTGATGATGCATTGATGATGCAGTGATTATGCAGTGATGATGGTGTGATGACGGTCTAATGATGCTGTGATGATGCAGTAATAAGCAGTAATGATGCAGTGATGATGCTGTGTTGATGCAGTGATGATGCAGTGATTATGCTGTGATGATGCAGTGTTGACCATGCGATGATGCTGTGATGACGCTCTGTTGATGCAGTGATGATGTTGCGATGATGATGTCGTGATGCTGTGATGATGTTATGATTATGTTGCGATGACTCTGTGATGATGCAGTGATGATGGTGTGATGATGCTCTGATGATGCAGTGATGATGGTGTGATGATGCTCTGATGATGCTGTGATGACGCAGTGATGATGATGTGATGATACAGTGGTGACGCTGTGATGATTACCTGATGATGCAGTTATGATGCACTGATGATGCTGTGATTGTGGTGTGATGATATTGTGATGGTGCAGGGATGATGCTGTGATGGTGCTGTGATGACTCTGTGGTGATGCTGTAATGATGCTGTGATGATGCAGTGATGATGTTGTGATGATGCTGCGATGATGCAGTGATGATGCTTTGATGATGCTGTGATGACTCTGTGATGATGCAGTGATCATGCTGTGATGATGCTATGATACTCTGATGATGCACTGATGATGCTGTGACTATGCAGTGATGATGCTGTGATGATGCAGTGTTGACCATGCGATGATGCTGTGATGAAGCAGTTAAGATGCTGTGATGATGCTCTGATGACACTCTGATGCTGCTATGATGATGCAATGATGATGCTCTGATGACGCTGTGATGATGCAGTAATAAGCAGTAATGATGCTGTGATGATGCTTTGATGATGCAGTGATTATGCAGTGATGATGGTGTGATGACGGTCTAATGATGCTGTGATTATGCAGTGATGATGCTGTGATGACTCTGTGATGATGCAGTGATCATTCTGTGATGATGCAGTGTTGACCATGCGATGATGCTGTGATGAGGCAGTGATGAAGCAGTTAAGATGCTGTGATGATGCTCTGATGACACTCTGATGATGCTGTGATGATGCAGTGATGATGCTATGATGATGCAATGATGATGCTCTGATGACGCTGTGATGATGCAGTAATAAGCAGTAATGATGCTGTGATGATGCTTTGATGACGGTGTGATGACGGTCTAATGATGCAGTGATGATGCTGTGTTGATGCAGTGATGATGCAGTGATTACGCAGTCATGATGTTGAGATGATGCAGAGATGATGCAGAGATGATGCAGTGATGACGCTGTGATGATGCAGTGATGATGGTGTGATGATGCAGTGAGGATGCTGTGATGATGCAGTGATGATGCTGTGATGATGCAGTGATTATGCAGTGATGATGCTGTTATGAGACTGTGATGATGTTGTGTAGACGATGTGATGATGCTGCAATGATGCTTAGATGACGCTTTGATGATGCTGTGATGACGCTGTGATGATGCTGTGACTATGCAGTGATGACGCTGTGATGATATTGTGTAGTTGATGTGATGATGCAGTGATGATGCAGAGATGATGCAGTGATGATGCAGTGATTATACAGTGATGATGCTGTGATGATGCAGTGATGATGCAGTGATGATGGTGTGATAATGCTGTGAAGACGCTGTAATGATTATCTGATGATGCAGTGATGATGCATTGATGATGCTGTGATGGTGGTGTGATGATGTAGTGATGGTGCAAGGATGATGCTGTGATGACGCAGTGATGATGATGTGATGATGCAGTGATGACGCTGTAATGATTATCTGATGATGCATTGATGATGCTGTGATGGTGGTGTGATGATTCTGTGATGATGCTGTGATGACACTGTGATGATGTTGTGATGATACTGCGATGATGCAGTGATGATACTGCGATGATGCAGTGATGACGCTGTGTTGATGTAGTGATGACACTGCGATGATGATGTTGTGATGCTGTGATGATGCAGTGGTGATGGTGTGATGATGCTCTGATGATGCAGTGATGATGCAGTGATGATGCTGTGATGACACTGATGACGCTGTGACGATGCAGTGATGATGCAGTGATGATGGTGTGATGATGCTGTGAAGACGCTGTAATTATTATCTGATGATGCAGTGATGATGCATTGATGATGCTGTGATGGTGGTGTGATGATGTAGTGATGGTGCAGGGATGATGGTGTGATGATGCTGTGAAGACGCTCTGATGATGCTGTGATGACTCTGTGGTGATGTTGTGATGATACTGCGATGATGCAGTGATGATACTGTGATGATGCAGTGATGACGCTGTGTTGATGTAGTGATGACGCTGCGATGATGATGTTGTGATGCTGTGATGATGCAGTGGTGATGGTGTGATGATGCTCTGATGATGCACTGATGATGCTGTGATTGTGGTACGATGATGTTGTGATGATGTAGTGATGGTGCAGGGATGATGCTGTGATGGTGCTGTGATGACTCTGTGGTGATGCTGTAATGATGTTGTGATGATACTGTGATGATGCAGTGATGACGCTGTGTTGATGTAGAGATGACGCTGCGATGATGATGTTGTGATGATGCAGTGGTTATGGTGTGATGATGCTCTGATGATGCAGTGATTATGCAGTGATGATGCTGTGATGACTCTGAGATGATGCAGTGATCATGCTGTGATGATGCAGTGTTGACCATGCGATGATGCTGTGATGAGGCAGTGATGAAGCAGTTAAGATGCTCTGATGATGCTCTGATGACACTCTGATGATGCTGTGATGATGCAGTGATGATGCTATGATGATGCAATGATGATGCTCTGATGACGCTGTGATGATGCAGTAATAAGCAGTAATGATGCTGTGATGATGCTTTGATGACGGTGTGATGACGGTCTAATGATGCAGTGATGATGGTGTGATGATGCAGTGATTATGCTGTGATGATGGTGTGATGATGCAGTGATTATGCAGTGATGATGCTCTGATGACGCTCTAATCATGCTCTGATGATGCTGTGATCATGCTGTGATGATGCTCATATAATGCTGTAATGTTGCAGTGATTATGCAGTGATGATGGTGTGATGACACTGTGGTGATGCAGTGATGACACTGCGATGATGATGTTGTGATGCTGCGATGATGCTATGATTATGTTGCAATGACTCTGTGATGATGCAGTGATGATGGTGTGATGATGCTGTGAAGACGCTCTGATGATGCTGTGATGACGCCGTGATGATGATGTGATGATACAGTGATGACGCTGTGATGATTATGTGATGATGCACTGATGATGCTGTGATGGTGGTGTGATGATGTTGTGATGATGTAGTGATGGTGCAGGGATGATGCTGTCATGATGCTGTGATGACTCTGTGGTGATGCTGTAATGATGCTGTGATGATGCACTGATGATGCTGTGACTATGCAGTGATGATGCTGTGATGATGGAGTGTTGAAGCAGTTAAGATGCTGTGATGATGCTCTGATGACACTCTGATGATGCTGTGATGATGCTGTGATGATGCTATGATGATGCAATGATGATGCTCTGATGACACTGTGATGATGCAGTAATAAGCAGTAATGATGCTGTGATGATGCTGTGATGATGCTTTGATGATGCAGTGATTATGCAGTGATGATGCAGTGATCATGCTGTGATGATGCTGTTATGACACTGTGATGATGTTGTGATGATGCTGCGATGATACAGTGATGATACTGTGATGATGCAGTGATGATGCTGTGATGACTCTGTGATTATGCAGTGATGATGCAGTGATGATGCTCTGATGACACTCTGATGATGCTGTGATGATGCAATGATGATGCTCTGATGACGCTGTGATGATGCAGTAATAAGCAGTAATGATGCAGTGATTATGCTGTGATGATGCTGTGATGATGCTGTTATGACACTGTGATGATGTTGTGATGATGCTCTGATGACACTCTGATGATGCTGTGATGATGCACTGATGATGCTGTGATGGTGGTGTGATGATGCTGTTATGACACTGTGATGATGTTGTGATGATGCATTGATGATGCAGTGATGATGCTGTGATGACACTGTGATGATGCTGTGATGACTCTGCGGTGATGCTGTGATGATGCTGTGATGACTCTGTGATGATGCTGCGATGATGCAGTGATGATGCAGTGATGACGCTGTGTTGATGTAGTGATGATGCTGCGATAATGATGTTGTGATGATGCAGTGGTGATGGTGTGATGATGCTCTGATGATGCAGTGATTATGCAGTGATGATGCTGTGAAGACTCTGTGATGATGCAGTGATGATGCAGTGATCATGCTGTGATGATGTTGTGATGATGCTGCGATGATGCAGTGATGATGCTGTGTTGATGCAGTGATGATGCTATGATGATGCAATGGTGATGCTGTGATGATGCAATGATGATGCTCTGATGACGCTGTGATGATGCAGTAATAAGCAGTAATGATGCTGTGATGATGATGTGATGATGCTTTGATGATGCAGGGATGATGCAGAGATGACGCTGTGAAGATGCAGTTATGATGCAGTGATGACGCTGTGATGATGCACTGATGATGGTGTGATGATGCAGTGAGGATGCTGTGATGATGCTGTGATGATGCAGTGATCATGCTGTGATGATGCTGATATAATGCTGTAATGATGCAGTGATTATGCAGTGATGATGGTGTGATGACACTGTGGTGATGCAGTGATGATGCTGCGATGATGCTATGATTATGTTGCGATGACTCTGTGATGATGCAGTGATGATGCTGTGCTGATGCAGTGATGATGCTGTGACGATGCAGTGATGATGCAGTGATGATGGTGTGATGATGCTGTGAAGACGCTCTGATGATGCTGTGATGATGATGTGATGACTCTGTGACGATGCAGTGATGACGCTGTGATGATTACCTGATGATGCATTGATGATGCTGTGATGACTCTGTGATGATGCTGTAATGATTCTGTGATGATGTAGTGATGATGCAGTGATGATTCTGTGACGATGCAGTGATGACGCTGTGATAATGTAGTGATGATGTTCTGATGATGCTGAGATGATGGTGTGACGATGCAGAGATGATGGTGTGATGATGCAGTGATTATGCTGTGAAGACTCTGTGATGATGCTGTGGTGATGCAGTGATAATGCTGTGATGATGCAGTGATGATGCTGTGATGATGCAGTTATGACCTAGTGATGACGCTCTGATGATATTGTGATGATGCACTGATGACGCTGCGATGATGCTGTGATGATGCTGTGATGATGATGTGATGATTCAGTGATGATGATGTGATGATGCTGTAATGATTATGTTATGATGCAGTGATGATGCTGCAATGATGCAGTAATGATGCTGTGATGATGCTGTGATGATGCAGTGAGTAAGCAGTGATGATGCAGTGATGATGCAGTGATGATGCTGTGATGACACTATGATGCTGTTGTGATGATGCAGTGCTGATACTGTGATGATGCAGTGATGACCCTGTGTTGATGCAGTGATGACGCTGCGATGATGCTGCGATGATTCTCTGATGATGCAGTGATGATGCCGTGATGATGTTGTGTATATGATTTGATGACGCTGTGATGATGCTGTGATGATGCTGTGTATATGATGTGTTGACGCTGTAATGATGCTGTGATGATGCTGTGCTGATGATGTGAGGATGCAGTGATGATGATGTGACGATGCAGTGATGATGCTGTGATGATGCAGAGATGGTACTGTAATGATGCAGTGATTATGCACTGATGACGCTGTGTTGATGCAGTGATGACACTGCGATGATTATGTTGTGATGCTGTGATGATGCGATGATTATGTTGTGATGACTGTGATGATGATGTGATGATGCAGTGATGATGAAGTGATGATGGTGTGATGATGCTGTGAAGACGCTCTGATGATGCTGTAGTGATGCAGTGATGATGATGTGATGATCCAGTGATGACGCTGTGATGATTTTCTGATGATACAGTGATGATGCAGTGATGATGCAGTGATGATGTTGTGATGATGTAGTGATGGTGCAGGAATGATGCAGTGATGATGCTCTGATGACTCTGTGATGATGCTGTAATTGTTCTGTGATGATGGAGTGATGATGCTGTGATGATGTTGTGATGACACTGTGATGATGTTGTGATGATGATGCAGTGATGATACTGTGATGATGCAGTGATGATGCACTGATGACGCTGTGTTGATGCAGTGATGGATCTGCGATGATGATGTGGTGACGCTGTGATGATGCTATGATTATGTTGTGATGACTCTGTGATGATGATGTGATGATGCTGTGATGATGCAGTGGTGATGGTGTGATGATGCTCATATGATGCATTGATTATGCAGTGATGATGCTGTGATGACACTGTGATGATGCAGTGACTATGCAGTGATGACGCTGTGATGATTATCTGATGATGCAGTGCTGATGCATTGATGATGCTGTGATGACACTGTGATGATGCTGTGATGATGCTGTGATGATGCTGTGATGTCACTGTGATGATGTTGTGTAGATGATGTGATGATGCTGTGATGATGCTTTGATCATGTTGTGATGATGCTGTGATGATGCTGTAATGACGCTGTGATGATGCTGTGACTATGCAGTGATGATGCAGTGATGATGCTGTGAGGATGCTGTAAGGATGCTCTGATGATGCAGTAATTATGCAGTGATGATGCTGTGATGACTCTGTGATGATGTTGTATAAATGTTGTGATGATGCTGCGATGATGCTGTGATGATGCTCTGATGATGCTATGATGATGAAGTGATCTTGCTGTGATGACGCAATTATGATGCTGTGATGACACTGTGATGATGCAGTGATGATGCTGTGATGATGCAGTGATGGCGCTGTGATGATGCAGTGAGTAAGTAGTAATGATGCTGTGATGATGCTGAGAAGATGCTATGATGATGCAATGATGATGCTGTGATGATAGTGTGATGATGCTCTGATGATGCAGTGATGATGCAGTGGTGATGGTGTGATGATGCTCTGATGATGCAGTGATGATGATGTGATGACTCTGTGACGATGCAGTGATGACGCTGTGATGATTACCTGATGATGCAGTGATGATGCATTGATGATGCTGTGATGACTCTGTGATGATGCTGTAATGATTCTGTGATGATGCAGTGATGATGCAGTGATGATTCTGTGACGATGCAGTGATGACGCTGTGATAATGTAGTGATGATGTTCTGATGATGCTGAGATGATGGTGTGACGATGCAGAGATGATGGTGTGATGATGCAGTGATTATGCAGTGATGATGCTGTGATGATGCTGTAATGATTCTGTGATGATGCAGTGATGATGCAGTGATGATGCAGTGATGATGCAGTGATGATTCTGTGACGATGCAGTGATGACGCTGTGATAATGTAGTGATGATGTTCTGATGATGCTGAGATGATGGTGTCACGATGCAGAGATGATGGTGTGATGATGCAGTGATGATGATGTGATGATGCTGTGATGATGCTGTGGTGATGCAGTGATAATGCTGTGATGATGCAGTGATGATGCTGTGATGATGCAGTTATGACCTAGTGATGACGCTCTGATGATATTGTGATGATGCACTGATGACGCTGCGATAATGTTGTGATGATGCTGTGATGATGATGTGATGATTCAGTGATGATGATGTGATGATGCTGTAATGATTATGTTATGATGCAGTGATGATGCTGCAATGATGCAGTAATGATGCTGTGATGATGCTGTGAGTAAGCAGTAATGATGCAGTGATGATGCTGTGATGACACTATGATGACACTATGATGATGTTGTGATGATGCAGTGATGATACTGTGATGATGCAGTGATGACGCTGTGTTGATGCAGTGATGACGCTGCGATGATGCTATGTTGATGCAGTGATGACGCTGCGATGATGTTGTGATGACGCTCTGATGATGCTGTGATGATGATGTGATGATGTAGTGATGACGCTTTGATGATGTAGTGATGATGGTGTGATGATGCTGAGATGATGGTGTGACGATGCAGAGATGATGGTGTGATGATGCAGTGATTATGCAGTGATGATGCTGTGAGGATGCTGTGATGATGCAGTGATGATGCACTGATGATGCAGTTATGACCTAGTGATGACGCTCTGATGATATTGTGATGATGCACTGATGACGCTGCGATGATGTTGTTATGATGCAGTGATGATACTATGATGACTCTGTGACGATGCAGTCAGTAAGCAGCAATGATGCTGTGATGATGCTGATATAATGCTGTGATGATGCAGTGATTATGCAGTGATGATGCTGTGATAACACTGTGATGATGCTGTGATGATACAGTGATGATGCAGTGATTATGCTGTGAAGAGGCTCTGATGATGCTGTGATGATGCTGTGATGATGCTGTGATGATGTAGTGATGGTGCTGTGATGATGCTGCGATTATGCAGTGATGATGTAGTGATGATGCTGTGATGACTCTGTGATGATGCTCTAATGATGCTGTGATGATGCAGTGATTATGCAGTGATGATGCTGTTATGACACTGTGATGATGTTGTGTAGACGATGTGATGATGGTGTTATGATGCTGCAATGATGCTGTGATGACGCTGTGATGATGCTGTGATGATGTAGTGATGATGCGGTGATGAGGCAGTGATGATGCAGTTATGACCTAGTGATGACGCTCTGATGATATTGTGATGATGCACTTATGAGGCTGCGATGATTTTGTGATGATGCTGTGATGATTTCTGATGATGATGTGATGATGCTGTGATGATGCAGAGATGATGCTGTGATGATGCTGTGATGATGCTATGATTATGTTGTGATGATGCAGTGATGTTATTGTGATGATGCTGTGATGATGCAGTGATTATACTCTGATGATGCAGTGATGATGATGTGATGATGCAGTGATTATGCAGTGATGATGCTGTTATGACACTGTGATGATGTTGTGTAGACAATGTGATGATGCTGAAATTGTGCTTTGATGACGCTTTGATGATGCAGTGATGATGCTGTGATGACGCTGTGATGATGCTGTGACTATGCAGTGTTGACCATGCGATGATGTTGTGATGATGCTGTGATTATGATGTGATGACGCAGTGATGACGCCGTGATGATGTAGTGATGATGCTGTGATGATGCAACGATGATGCAGTGATAATGCTGTGATGATGCAGTGATTATACAGTGATGATGCTGTGATGATATTGTGATGATGCAGTAATGATGCACTGATGACACTTTGTTGATGCTTTGTTGACGGTGCTATGATGATGTTGTGATGGTGTGATGATGCTACGATTATGTTGCGATGACTCTGTGATGATGCAGTGATGATGCTGTGATGATGGTGTGATGATGCTGTGAAGACGCTCTGATGATGCTGTGATGATGCAGTGATGATGATGTGATGATGCAGTGATGACTCTGTAATGATTACCTCATGATGCAGTGATGATGCATTGATGATGCTGTGATGGTGTTGTGATGATGTAGTGATGGTGCAGGGATGATGCTGTGATGATGCTGTGATGACTCTGTTATGATGCTGTAATGATTCTGTGATGATGCAGTGATGATACTGCGATGATGCAGTGATGACGCTGTGTTGATGTAGTGATGACGCTGCGATGATGATGTTGTGATGCTGTGATGATGCAGTGGTGATGGTGTGATGATGCTCTGATGATGCACTGATGATGCTGTGATGACGCTGTGACGATGCAGTGATGATGCAGTGATGATGGTGTGATGACGCTGTGTTGATGCAGTGATGACGCTGCGATGATGATGTTGTGATGCTGTGATGATGCTATGATTATGTTGCGATGACTCTGTGATGATGCAGTTATGATGCTGTGATGATGCAGTGATGATGGTGTGATGATGCTCTGATGATGCAGTGATGATGCTGTGATGACACTGTGATGATGCTGTGACGATGCAGTGATGATGCAGTGATGATGGTGTGATGATGCTGTGAAGACGCTCTGATGATGCTGTGATGATGCAGTGATGATGATGTGATGATACAGTGATGACGCTGTGATGATTATCTGATGATGCAGTGATGATTCACTGATGATGCTGTGATGGTGGTGTGATGACGTTATGATGATGTAGTGATGGTGCAGGGATGATGCTGTGATGACTCTGTGGTGACGCTGTAATGATGCTCTGATGATGCAGTGATTATTCTGTGATGACTCTGTGATGATGCAGTGATGATACTGTGATGATGCTGTGATGATGCTGTGATGAGGCACTGATGAAGTAGTTAAGATGCTCTGATGATGCTCTGATGACACTCTGATGATGCAGTGATGATGCTGTGATGATGCAGTAATAAGCAGTAATGATGCTGCTGTGATGCTTTGATGATGCAGTCATTATGCAGTGATTATGCTGTGATGATGGTGTGATGACGCAGTGATTATGCAGTGATGATGCTGTGATGACGCTCTAATCATGCTGTGATGATGCTGTTATGACACTGTGATGATGTGATGATGCAGTGATGATGCTGTGATGATGCTGTGAAGACGCTCTGATGATGCTGTGATGATGCAGTGATGATGCTGTGATGATGCTGTGATGACGCTGTGATGATATTGTGTAGTTGATGTGATGATGCAGTGATGATGCAGAGATGATGCAGTGATGATGCTTTGATGACGCTGTGATGATGCTGTGATAATACTATGATGATGCAGTGATGATGGTGTGATGATGCAGTGAGGATGCTGTGATGATGCAGTGATCATGCTGTGATGATGCTGTGATGATGCTGATATAATGCTGTGATGATGCAGTGATTATGCAGTGATGATGCTGTGATGACGCTGTGTTGATGCAGTGATGACGCTGCGATGATGATGTTGTGATTCTGTGATGATGCTATGATTATGTTGCGATGACTCTGAGATGATGCAGCGATGATGCTGTGATGATGCAGTGATGATGGTGTGATGATGCAGTGATTATGCAGTGATGATGCTGTGATGACACTGTGATGATGCTGTGATGATGCTGTGATGATGCAGTGATGCTACTGTGATGATGCTGTGATGACTCTGCAGTGATGATGCAGTGATCATGATGTGATGATGCAGTGATGATGATGTGATGACGCTGTGATGATGCACTGATCATGCTGTGACTATGCAGTGACGATGCTGTGATGATGCAGTGTTGACCATGCGATGATGCTGTGATGCGGCAGTGATGAAGCAGTTAAGATGCTGTGATGATGCTCTGATGACACTCTGATGATGCTGTGATGATGCAGTGATGATGCTGTGATGATGCAGTGACGATGCTGTGATGATGCAATGATGATGCTCTGATGGCGCTGTGATGATGCACTAATAAGCAGTAATGATGCTGTGATGATGCTGTGATGATGCTTTAATGATGCAGTGGTTATGCAGTGATGATGGTGTGATGACGGTCTAATGATGCTGTGATGATGCAGTGATTCTGCAGTGATGATGCTCTGATGACCCTCTAATCATGCTCTGATGATGCTGTGATGATGCTGTGAAGACGCTCTGATGATGCAGTGATGATGCTGTGATGATGCAGTGATGATGCTGTGATGATACAGTGATGACGCTGTGATGATTATCTGATGATGCAGTGATGATGCATTGATGATGCTGTGATGGTGGTGTGATGATGTTGTGATGATGTAGTGATGGTGCAGGGATGATGCTGTGATGACTCTGTAGTGATGCTGTAATGATGCTGTGATGATGCAGTGATGATACTGTGATGATGCTGTCATGACACTGTGATGATGCTGCGAAGATGCAGTGAAGATACTGTGATGATACAGTGATGATGCTGTGATGACACTGTGATGATGCACTGATGATGCTGTGACTATGCAGTGATGATGCTGTGATGATGCAGTGTTGACCATGCGATGATGCTGTGATGAGGCAGTGATGAAGCAGTGAAGATGGTGTGATGATGCTTTGATGACGCTGTGATGATGCTGTGATAATACTGTGATGATGCAGTGATGAAGGTGTGATGATGCTGATATAATGCTGTGATGATGCAGTGATTATGCAGTGATGATGCCGTGATGACACTGTGTTGATGCAGTGATGACGCTGTGATGATGATGTTGTGATGCTGTGATGATGCTATGATTATGTTGCGATGACTCTGTGATGATGCAGTGATGATGCTGTGATGATGCAGTTATGATGGTGTGATGATGCTCTGATGATGCAGTGATTATGCAGTGATGATGCTGTGATGACACTGTGATGATGCTGTGACGATGCAGTGATGATGCAGTGATGATGGTGTGATGATGCTGTGAAGACGCTCTGATGATGCTGTGATGACGCAGTGATGATGATGTGATGATACACTTATGACCCTGTGATGATTATCTGATGATGCAGTGATGATGCACTGATGATGCTGTGATGATGTTGTGATGATGTAGTAATGGTGCAGGAATCATGCTGTAATGATGCTCTGATGATGCAGTGATGATGCTGTGATGATGCAGTGATGATGCTATGATGATGCAATGATGATGCTCTGATGACGCTGTGATGATGCAGTAATAAGCAGTAATGATGCTGTGATGATGCTGTGATGATACATTGATGATGCAGTGATTATGCAGTGATGATGGTGTGATGACGGTCTAATGATGCTCTGATGATGCAGTGATGATGCTGTGATGATGCAGTGATTATGCTGTGATGATGGTGTGATGATGCAGTGATTATGCAGTGATGATGCTCTGATGAATATCTAATCATGCTCTGATTATGCTGTGATGATGCTGTTATGACACTCTGATGATGTTTTGATGATGCAGTGATGATGCTGTGAAGACGCTCTGATGATGCAGTGATGATGCTGTGATGATGCAGTGATGATGCAGTGATGATGCTGTGATGAAAGACGCTGTGATGATATTGTGTAGTTGATGTGATGATGCTGTGATGATGCAGAAATGATGCAGAGATGATGCAGCGATGATGCTGTGATGATATTGTGATAATGCAGTGATTATTCAGTGATGATGCTGTGATGATGCTTTGATGACGCTGTGATGATGCTGTGATAATACTGTGATGATGCAGTGATGATGGTGTGATGATGCAGTGAGGATGCTGTGATGGTGCAGTGATGATGCAGTGATTATGCAGTGATGATGCTGTGATGACACTGTGGTGATTTTGTGATGATACTGTGATGATGCAGTGATGATGCTGTGATGACGCTGTGTTGATGCAGTGATGACGCTGCGATGATGATGTTGTGATGCTGTGATGATGCTATGATTATGTTGCGATGACTCTAGGATGATGCTGTGACGATGCAGTGATGATGCAGTGATGATGGTGTGATGATGCTGTGAAGACGCTCTGATGATGCTGTGATGATGCAATGATGATGGTGTGATGATGCTGTGAAGACGCTCTGATGATGCTGTGATGATGCAGTGATGATGATGTGATGATACAGTGATGACGCTGTGATGATTATCTGATGATGCAGTGATGATGCACTGATGATGCTGTGATGGTGGTGTGATGATGTTGTGATGATGTAGTGATGGTGCAGGAATGATGCTTTGATGATGCTGTGATGACTCTGTGGTGACGCTGTAATGATGCTCTGATGATGCAGTGATGATGCTGTGATGATGCTCTGATGATGTATTGATGATGCAGTGATTATGCAGTGATGATGGTGTGATGACGGTCTAATGATGCTGTGATAATGCAGTGATGATGCTGTGATGATGCAGTGATTATGCTGTGATGATGGTATGATGATGCAGTGATTATGCAGTGATGATGCTCTGATGACGCTCTAATCATGCTCTGACGATATTGTGATGATGCAGTGATGATGCTGTGATGATGCAGTGATGATGCTGTGATAATACTGTGATGAGGCAGTGAGGATGCTGTGATGATGCAGTGATGATGCAGTGATCATGCTGTGATGATGCTGTGATGATGCTGATATAATGCAGTGATGATACAGTGATTATGCTGTGATGACACTGTGGTGATTTTGTGATGATGCAGTGATGATGCTGTGATGACGCTGTGTTGATGCAGTGATGACGCTGCGATGATGATGTCGTGATGCTGTGATGATGCTATGATTATGTTGCGATGACTCTGTGATGATGTAGTGATGATGCAGTGATGATGCTGTGATGATGCAGTGATGATACTGTGATGATGCAGTGATTATGCAGTGATGATGCTGTGATGACACTGTGATGATGCTGTGACGATGCAGTGATGATGCAATGATGATGGTGTGATGATGCTGTAAAGACGCTCTGATGATGCTGTGATGAAGCAGTGATGATGATGTGATGATACAGTGATGACGCTGTGATGATTATCTGATGATGCAGTGATGATGCATTGATGATGCTGTGATGGTGGTGTGATGATGTTGTGATGATGTAGTGATGGTGCAGGGATGATGCACTGATGATGCTGTGATGACTCTGTGGTGATGCTGTAATGATGCTGTGATGATGCAGTGATCTAGCTGTGATGATGCTGTGATGATGCTGCAATGATTCTGTGATGATGCTGTGATGACTCTGTGATGATGCAGTCAGTAAGCAGAAATGATGCTGTGATGATGCTGTGATGATGCAGTGATTACGCAGAGATGATGCAGTGTTTATGCAGTGATTATGCAGTGATGACGCTGTGATGATTATCTGATGATGCAGTGATGATGCATTGATGCTGCTGTGATGACCCTGTGATGATGCTGTGATGATGCAGTGATGATGCTGTGATGTCACTGTGATGATGTTGTGTAGATGATGTGATGATGCTGTGATGATGCTTTGATCATGTTGTGATGATGCTGTGATGATGCTGTAATGACGCTGTGATGATGCTGTGACTATGCAGTGATGATGCTGTGAGGATGCTGTAAGGATGCTCTGATGATGCAGTAATTATGCAGTGATGATGCTGTGATGACTCTGTGATGATGTTGTATAAATGTTGTGATGATGCTGCGATGATGCTGTGATGATGCTATGATGATGCAGTGATCTTGCTGTGATGACGCAATTATGATGCTGTGATGACACTGTGATGATGCAGCGATGATGCAATGATGGCGCTGTGATGATGCAGTAATTATGCAGTGATGATGCTGTGATGATAGTGTGATGATGCTCTGATGATGCAGTGATGATGCAGTGATGATGCTTTGAAGACGCTCTGATGATGCTGTGATGATGATGTGATGACTCTGTGACGATGCAGTGATGACGCTGTGATGATTACCTGATGATGCAGTGATGATGCTCTGATGACTCTGTGATGATGCTGTAATGATTCTGTGATGATGCAGTGATGATGCAGTGATGATTCTGTGACGATGCAGTGATGACGCTGTGATAATGTAGTGATGATGTTCTGATGATGCTGAGATGATGGTGTGACGATGCAGAGATGATGGTGTGATGATGCAGTGATTATGCAGTGATGATGCTGTGATGATGCTGTGGTGATGCAGTGATAATGCTGTGATGATGCAGTGATGATGCTGTGATGATGCAGTTATGACCTAGTGATGACGCTCTGATGATATTGTGATGATGCACTGATGACGCTGCGATGATGTTGTGATGATGCTGTGATGATGCAGTGATGATTCAGTGATGATGATGTGATGATGCTGTAATGATTATGTTATGATGGAGTGATGATGCTGCAATGATGCAGTAATGATGCTGTGATGATGCAGTGATGATGCAGTGATGATGCTGTGATGATGCTATGATGCTGTTGTGATGATGCAGTGCTGATACTGTGATGATGCAATGATGACGCTGTGTTGATGCAGTGATGACGCTGCGATGATGCTGTGATGATTCTCTGATGATGCAGTGATGATGCCGTGATGATGTTGTGTATATGATTTGATGACGCTGTAATGATGCTGTGATGATGCTGTGATGATGTTGTGTATATGATGTGTTGACGCTGTAATGATGCTGTGATGATGCTGTGATGATGCAGAGATGATACTGTAATGATGCAGTGATTATGCACTGATGACGCTGTGTTGATGCAGTGATGACGCTGCGATGATGATGTTGTGATGCTGTGATGATGCTATGATTATGTTGTGATGACTCTGTGATGATGATGTGATGATGCAGTGATGATCACAGAATCACAGAATTTTCTAGGTTGGAAGAGACCTTAAGATCATCGAGTCCAACCTCTGACCTAACGCTAACAGTCCCCACTAAATCATATCCCTAAGCTCAACATCTAATCGTCTTTTAAAGTCTTCCAGGGATAGTGACTCCACCACTTCCCTGGGCAGCCTGTTCCAATGTCGAACAACCCTTTCGGTAAAAAAGTGCCCCCTAACATCCAGCCTAAAACTCCCCTGGCGCAACTTAATCCCATTCCCCCTCGTCCTATCACCAGGCACGTGGAAGAATAAACCAACCCCCACCTCGCTACAGCCTCCCTTAAGGTATCTGTAGAGAGCAATAAGGTCACCCCTGAGCCTCCTTTTCTCAAGGCTGAACAAGCCCAGCTCCCTCAGCCGCTCCTCGTAGGACTTGTTCTCCAGGCCCCTCACCAGCTTCGTCGCCCTTCTCTGAACCCGCTCAAGCACCTCGACGTCCTTCTTGTAGCGAGGGGCCCAAAACTGAACACAGTACTCGAGGTGCGGCCTCACCAGAGCCGAGTACAGGGGGACGATCACCTCCCTAGCCCTGCTGGCCACACTGTTTCTTATGCAGGCCAGGATGCTGTTGGCCTTTTTGGCGACCTGAGCACACTGCTGGCTCATATTCAGCCGACTATCCACCATCACTCCCAGGTCCTTCTCTGCCTGGCAGCTCTCCAACCACTCATCTCCCAGCCTGTAGCTCTGCTTGGGGTTATTGCGCCCCAGGTGCAGGACCCGGCACTTGGCCTTGTTGAACTTCATGCAGTTGGCCTCAGCCCATCGGTCAAGCCTGTCCAGATCCTCCTGCAGAGCCTTCCTACCCTCAAGCAGGTCGACACACGCACCTAGCTTGGTGTCATCTGCAAACTTACTGAGGGTGCACTCAATGCCCTCGTCCAGATCATCGATGAAGATATTAAAGAGGACCGGCCCCAGCACCGAGCCCTGGGGAACGCCACTAGTGACCGGCCTCCAACTGGACTTGACTCCATTTACCATGACTCTTTGGGCCCGGCTATCCAGCCAGTTTCTAACCCAACGAAGCATGCGCCAGTCCAAGCCAAGAGCAGCCAGTTTCTTGAGGAGAATGCTGTGGGAGACGGTGTCAAAAGCCTTGCTGAAGTCAAGGTAGACCACATCCACAGCCTTTCCCTCATCCACCCAGCGCGTCACTTTGTCATAGAAGGAGATCAGGTTCGTCAAGCAGGACCTGCCTTTCAGAAACCCATGCCGACTGGGCCTGATCGCCTGATTGCCCTGCAAGTGCTGCATGATGACTCTCAAGAGGATCTGCTCCATGAGCTTCCCTGGCACTGAGGTTAAACTGACAGGCCTGTAGTTTCCTGGGTCTGCCCTCCGGCCCTTCTTGTAGATGGGCGTCACGTTTGCTAGCCGCCAGTCAACTGGGACCTCCCCCGATAGCCAGGACTGCTGATAAATGATGGATAGTGGCTTGGCCAGCTCCTCTGCCAGTTCTCTCAGTACCCTTGGGTGGATCCCATCCGGCCCCATCGACTTGTGCACATCCAAGTGCCGTAGCAGGTCACCAACCAGTTCCTCGTCGATAGTGAGGGCCACATCCTGCTCCACATCCCCCTCCACCAGCTCAGGGTACTGAGTATCCAGAGAACAACCAGTATTGCCGCTAAAGACTGAGGTGAAGAAGGCATTAAGCACCTCCGCCTTTTCTTCATCTCTTGTAACTAAGTTTCCCCCCTCATCCAGTAAAGGATGGAGATTCTCCTTAGTCCTCCTTTTTGTGTTGATGTATTTATAAAAACGTTTTTTGTTATCTTTAACGGCAGTAGCCAGATTGAGCTCCAGATGAGCTTTGGCCTTCCTAATTTTGTCCCTGCACAGCCTCGCAACATCCTTATAGTCCTCCCTAGTGGCCTGCCCACTTTTCCAAAGGTTATAGACCCTCTTTTTTCTCCTAAGCTCAAGCCACAATTCTCTGTTCAGCCAGGCTGGTCTTCTTCCCCGCCAGCTCGTCTTTGGGCACGTGGGGACAGACCGTTCCTGCGCCATTAAGATTTCCCTCTTGAAGAGCGCCCAGCCTTCCTGGACCCCTCTGCCCTTCAGAACCGCCTCCCAAGGGACTCTACCAACCAGTGTCCTGAGCAGCTCAAAGTCAGCCCTCCGGAAGTCCAATACAGCGGTTTTGCTGGTCCCCTTCCTGGCCTCGCCAAGAACAGTGAACTCCACCATTTCGTGGTCACTCTGCCCAAGACAGCTCCCGACAATCACATCCTCCACCAGTCCTTCTCTGTTTGTGAAGAGAAGGTCTAGCGGGGCACCACCCCTGGTAGGTTCACTAACCAGCTGCGTCAGGAAGCTATCTTCCACACTCTCCAGAAACCTCCTAGACTGCTTTCTTTGGGCTGTGTTGTGCTTCCAGGATATGTCAGGGAAATTGAAGTCCCCCACGAGTACAAGCGCTGAAGATTTTGCAACTTCTGTCAGTTGCCTGTAGAACTCCTCGTCCGTCTCCTCATCCTGGTTCGGTGGTCTATAGCAGACCCCGACCAGGACACTAGCCTTGTTGCCCCTGCTGATCCTAACCCAAAGGGACTCGACCTTGTCATTCCTAGCCTCGAGTTCTACAACCTCGAAAGACTCTCTAATATAGAGAGCCACACCACCACCCCTTCTGTGCCGCCTGTCCCTTCTGAAGAGCTTATAGCCAGGCATTGCAGCACTCCAGTCATGAGACTGGTCCCACCACGTCTCCGTGATGGCAACCAAGTCGTAGCCTGCCTGCCGCACAATGGCTTCCAGCTCCTCCTGTTTGTTACCCATGCTGCGTGCATTGGTGTAGATGCACTTCAGCTGGGCCATTACCTTATCCTCCGGCCTTGCCATTATTCCCCCTGGCACAGCCCCAACAATCCTTGCCTCAGCCCCATCCCCCTTCTTACCTAGTCTAAAGCCCTCTCAATGAGCCCTGCCAGCTCCTGGCCCAGGATCCTTTTTCCCCTAAAAGATAGAGACCCGTCCGCGGCCATCAGGCCAGGTGCTGAGTAAAGTGCCCCATGGTCGAAAAACCCAAGATTTCTGCGTTGGCACCAGCCCCGAAGCCACGTGTTTAACAGGTGGGCTTTCCATGTCCTCTCTGTTCCCCTCCCTGCCACCATAGGGATGGATGAAAACACCACCTGCACTCCCGCTCCATCCACTAACCGTCCCAGCCCCCTAAAGTCTCGTTTAATAGCCTTCAGGCTTCTCTCTTCAATGTTGTCACTGCCCGCCTGGACTATCAAAAGAGGATAATAATCAGAGGGGCGTACCAGGT
This sequence comes from Somateria mollissima, assembly GCA_951411735.1. Classification (NCBI taxonomy): domain Eukaryota; kingdom Metazoa; phylum Chordata; class Aves; order Anseriformes; family Anatidae; genus Somateria; species Somateria mollissima. The sequence goes on from CATOCB010000055.1 coordinate 403,304, forward strand.
TGGGAAGCTGCCTGGCAACGTCCCTGACCCTGGCCCCAGGGAGGCAGCAGACTTCCCTACGGGTAAGGTCGGGCCGACAAATAGGGCCCTCTGTTCCCCTAAGAATAGAGTCTCCAACAACAATAACCCTCCTGTCTTTCTTGATGGAGGCAGTCCTGAGGCGTGGAGTCGACCTCCTCGCCCTAGGCACCCTCCTGGGAACACTTGCTACCTCTTCCTCAGCTACTGGTCTGTCGAGCTCCAGGGCCTCAAACCTGTTGCGTAAGGGCACCTGGGAAGGTGGGGCCAGAAGGGGAGGGCATCGCCTGCGGTGTCGAGCAGGGACCTGTTTCCATTCCTCCTCAATTCCCAGATTCCCTCCCTCTGCCCGACGGTTACAGGGCAGGGGGTCCACCACTGTTTGGGGCGTCTCACCCCGGTACCTCTCCTTGAGGCCCTGCAGGGAGTCGCTCCACCAGTCTATCTCCCGCTCACACTCCCTGATATCCCTCAACCTCTCCACCTCCTCCTTGAGCTCCGCCACCATGCGGACCAGGTCATCCACCTGCTCGCACCTCACGCACGCAGTTTCTCTGCCTCCCGCCGATGGCAGCAACAGGCTCAGACACTCCTTGCATCCGGTGACCTGAACTGCTGCGTTTTTTAACGAGTAGTCGGTCTGGGTGTGTACCGACTTCCTGGAGAGCGCACCCGGCCTGGTGGAGACCATTATCACCTAGCTAACGGCTGTCGTTAAGGAGGTGTTCGTATGGGCGGGGGGAGCGCTCCGCCCTGCCTGCTCGCCCTGCCTGCGCGAACTGCCGCGCTAACTGCCGCACCACGCCCTGTTTGCCCACCCTGTTCGCCGCGCTCCTGGTCACTCGCGATCCCTAGGGGCAGCTTCTGAACAGCCGGGGGGGGGGCGCTGCTGGCTCCGCCTTCGCCTCGTCAGCCTCCCTCACGAGGGTTGCCACGTCCTGGCGGCTCCCTCAAGTAGGCTCGATGCCGGAAAAATTAGCCCTGCCTGGCCCGATCCCCCACTCCGCTGCAGAACGCGTCTGCCCCGGAGCCGATCGCCTCGGCAAATGGCAGTGAAATGGCGGTGGCGCCCGATTTAAATAGCCCGCCGCTGACGCTGCTGGCTCCGCCTTCGCCTCGTCAGCCTCCCTCACGAGGGCTGCCACGTCCTGGCGGCTCCCTCAAGTAGGCTCGATGCCGGAAAAATTAGCCCTGCCTGGCCCGATCCCCCCCTCCGCTGCAGAACGCGTCTGCCCCGGAGCCGATCGCCTCGGCAAATGGCAGTGATGATGATGTGATGATGCAGTGATGACACTGTGATGATTTTCTGATGATGCAGTGATGATGCATTGATGATGCTGTGATGACACTGTGATGATGCTGTGATGATGCTGTGATGATGCTGTGAAGACTCTGTGATGATGCTGTGGTGATGCAGTGATAATGCTGTGATGATGCAGTGATGATGCTGTGATGATGCAGTTATGACCTAGTGATGACGCTCTGATGATATTGTGATGATGCACTGATGACGCTGCGATGATGCTGTGATGATGCTGTGATGATGATGTGATGATTCAGTGATGATGATGTGATGATGCTGTAATGATTATGTTATGATGCAGTGATGATGCTGCAATGATGCAGTAATGATGCTGTGATGATGCTGTGATGATGCAGTGAGTAAGCAGTGATGATGCAGTGATGATGCAGTGATGATGCTGTGATGACACTATGATGCTGTTGTGATGATGCAGTGCTGATACTGTGATGATGCAGTGATGACGCTGTGTTGATGCAGTGATGACGCTGCGATGATGCTGCGATGATTCTCTGATGATGCAGTGATGATGCCGTGATGATGTTGTGTATATGATGTGTTGACGCTGTAATGATGCTGTGATGATGCTGTGCTGATGATGTGAGGATGCAGTGATGATGATGTGACGATGCAGTGATGATGCTGTGATGATGCAGAGATGGTACTGTAATGATGCAGTGATTATGCACTGATGACGCTGTGTTGATGCAGTGATGACACTGCGATGATTATGTTGTGATGCTGTGATGATGCGATGATTATGTTGTGATGACTGTGATGATGATGTGATGATGCAGTGATGATGAAGTGATGATGGTGTGATGATGCAGTGATGGTACTGTAATGATGCAGTGATGATGCTCTGATGACTCTGTGATGATGCTGTAATTGTTCTGTGATGATGGAGTGATGATGCTGTGATGATGTTGTGATGACACTGTGATGATGTTGTGATGATGATGCAGTGATGATACTGTGATGATGCTGTGATGATTTTCTGATGATACAGTGATGATGCAGTGATGATGCAGTGATGATGTTGTGATGATGTAGTGATGGTGCAGGAATGATGCAGTGATGATGCTCTGATGACTCTGTGATGATGCTGTAATTGTTCTGTGATGATGGAGTGATGATGCTGTGATGATGTTGTGATGACACTGTGATGATGTTGTGATGATGATGCAGTGATGATACTGTGATGATGCTGTGATGATGCAGTTATGACCTAGTGATGACGCTCTGATGATATTGTGATGATGCACTGATGACGCTGCGATGATGTTGTGATGATGCTGTGATGATGATGTGATGATTCAGTGATGATGATGTGATGATGCTGTAATGATTATGTTATGATGCAGTGATGATGCTGCAATGATGCAGTAATGATGCTGTGATGATGCTGTGAGTAAGCAGTAATGATGCAGTGATGATGCTGTGATGACACTATGATGACACTATGATGATGTTGTGATGATGCAGTGATGATACTGTGATGATGCAGTGATGACGCTGTGTTGATGCAGTGATGACGCTGCGATGATGCTATGTTGATGCAGTGATGACGCTGCGATGATGTTGTGATGACGCTCTGATGATGCTGTGATGATGATGTGATGATGTAGTGATGACGCTTTGATGATGTAGTGATGATGGTGTGATGATGCTGAGATGATGGTGTGACGATGCAGAGATGATGGTGTGATGATGCAGTGATTATGCAGTGATGATGCTGTGTGGATGCTGTGATGATGCAGTGATGATGCACTGATGATGCAGTTATGACCTAGTGATGACGCTCTGATGATATTGTGATGATGCACTGATGACGCTGCGATGATGTTGTTATGATGCAGTGATGATACTATGATGACTCTGTGACGATGCAGTCAGTAAGCAGCAATGATGCTGTGATGATGCTGATATAATGCTGTGATGATGCAGTGATTATGCAGTGATGATGCTGTGATAACACTGTGATGATGCTGTGATGATACAGTGATGATGCAGTGATTATGCTGTGAAGAGGCTCTGATGATGCTGTGATGATGCTGTGATGATGCTGTGATGATGTAGTGATGGTGCTGTGATGATGCTGCGATTATGCAGTGATGATGTAGTGATGATGCTGTGATGACTCTGTGATGATGCTCTAATGATGCTGTGATGATGCAGTGATTATGCAGTGATGATGCTGTGATGATGCTGAGAAGATGCTCTGATGATGCCGTGATGATGGTGTGATGACGCTGTGATGATGCTTTGATGATGCTGTGATGATGCAGAGATGATGCAGTGATGATGCTGTGATGATGCAGTGAGTAAGCAGTAATGATGCAGTGATGATTCTCTGATGATGCAGTGATGATGCTATGATGATGCACTGATGATGCTGAGAAGATGCTGTGATGATGCAGTGATGATGCTGTGATGATGCAGTAATTATGCAGAGATGATGAAGTGATGATGCAGTGATGAAACTGTGATGGCGCTGTGATGATGCAGTGAGTAAGCAGTAATGATGCTGTGATGATGCTGAGAAGATGCTGTGATGATGCAGTGATGATGCTGTGATGATGCAGTGATTATGTTGTGATGATGCTTTGATGAAACTGATGATGTTGTGATGATGCAGTGATTATGCAGTGATGATGCTCAGATGATGCTGTGATGATGGTGTGATGATGCTGTAATGATGGTGTGATGATGCTCAGATTATGCTGTGATCATGCAGTGATGACGCTGTGATGACACTGCGATGATGTTGTGTAGTTGATGTGATGATGCTGTGATGATGCACTGGTCATGCAGAGATGACGCAGTGATGATGCAGTGATGCTGCTGAGACGATGGTGTGATGACGCAGTGATGATGCTGTGATGATGCAGTGATGATGCTATGATGATGCAGTGATGATGCTGAGAAGATGCTGTGATGATGCAGTGATGATGCTGTGATGATGCAGTAATTATGCAGAGATGATGCAGTGATGATGCACTGATGAAAATGTGATGGCGCTGTGATGATGCAGTGAGTAAGCAGTAATGATGCTGTGATGATGCTGAGAAGATGCTGTGATGATGCAGTGATGATGCAGTGATTATGCAGTGATGATGCTCAGATGATGCTGTGATGATGGTGTGATGATGCTGTTATGATGGTGTGATGATGCTGTGACTATGCAGTGATGATTCTCTGATGATGCAGTAATGATGCTGTGATGATGCTCAGATTATGCTGTGATCATGCAGTGATGACGCTGTGATGACACTGCAATGATGTTGTGTAGTTGATGTGATGATGCTGTGATGATGCATTGATCATGCAGAGATGATGCAGTGATGATGCAGTGATGCTGCTGAGATGATGGTCTGATGACGCAGTGATGATGCAGTGATGATGCTGAGAAGATGCTGTGATGATGCAGTGATGATGCTGAAATGATGCGGTGGTAATGCAGTGATGATGCTTTGATGATGCAGTGATGACGCAGTGAAGACGCAGTGATGATGCTGCGATTACAATGTGATGACGCAGTGATGATGCAGTGATGACGCTGTGTTGATGCAGTGATGATGGTGTGATGATGCAGTGAATATGCAGTGAATATGCAGTGATGATGCTGTGATGATGCTGTGATGACGCTGTGATGATGCAGTGATGACGCTCTAATGATGCTGTGATGGTGCTATTATGATGCTGTGATGATGCTATGATGATGCAGTGATGATGCAGAGATGATGCTGTGATGATGCAGTGAGAAAGCAGTAACGATGCTCAGATGATGCTGTGATGATGCAGTGATGCTGCAGTGATGATGCTGTGATGATGCAGAGATGATGCAGTGATGACCCTGTGAAGACGCAGTTATGATGCTGTGATGATGATGCCATGACTATGTGATGATGCTCTGATGATGCAGTGATGATACTGTGATGACGCTGTGATGATGCAGTGATGATGCAGTAATGATGCTGTGATGATGCTCAGGTTATGCTGTGATGATGCAGTGATGATGCAGTGATGACACTGTGATGATGGTGTGATGATGCAGTGATTCTGCAGTGATGATGCAGTAATGAAGGTGTGATGATGCTGTGATGATGCAGTGATGATTGTGTGAAGATGCAGTGATGATGCTGTGATGATGATATGATGATGCAGTGATTATGTTGTGATGATGCTGTGATGACACTGTGATGATATTGTGATGATGCTGTGATGATACTGTGATGATGCAATGATGATGCTGTGATGATGCAGCGATGATGGTGTGATGATGCTGTGATGACACTGTGATGATATTGTGATGATGCTGTGAAGATACTGTGATGATGCTCTGATGATGGTGTAATGATGCTGTGATGATGCAGTGATGATGCTGTGATGATGGTGTGATGACGCTGTGATGATGCTTTGATGATGCTGTGATGATGCAGAGATGATGCAGTGATGATGCTGTGAAGACGCAGTTATGATGCTGTGATGATGATGCCATGACTATGTGATGATGCAGTGATGATGCTGTGATGACACTGTGATGATGTTATGTAGTTGATGTGATGATGCTGTGATGATGCACTGGTCATGCAGAGATGATGCAGTGACGATGCTCTGATGATGCGGTGATGATGGTGTGATGACGCAGTGATGATGCTGTGATGACGCTGCGATGATGCAGTGGTGATGCTGTGATTATGCTATGATTATGTTGTGATGATACTGTGATGATGCAGTGTTCACCATGCGATGATGCTGTGATGACGCTGTGATGATGCAGTGATGATGGTGTGATGATGCTATGATGATGCAGTGATGATGCTTTGATGATGCTGTGATAACACTGTGATGATATTGTGATGATGCTGTGAAGATACTGTGATGATGCAGTGATGATGCAGTGATGATGGTGTAATGATGCTGTGATGATGGTGTGATGATGCAGTGATGATGCTGTGATGATGCTGAGAAGATGCTCTGATGATGCCGTGATAATGCTGTGATGATGGTTTGATGACGCTGTGATGATGCTCTGATGATGCAGAGATGATGCAGTGATGACTATATGATGATGCAGTGATGATGCTGTGATTATGCAGTGATGATGCTATGATGATGCAGTGATGATGCTGAGAAGATGCTGTGACGATGCAGTGATGATGCTGTGATGATGGAGTAATTATGCAGAGATGATGCAGTGATGATTCAGTGATGAAACTGTGATGGCGCTGTGATGATGCAGTGAATAAGCAGTAATGATGCTGTGATGATGCTGAGAAGATGCTGTGATGATGCAGTGATGATGCTGTGATGATGCAGTGATTATGTTGTGATGATGCTTTGATGAAACTGATGATGTTGTGATGATGCAGTAATTATGCAGTGATGATGCTCAGATGATGCTGTGATGATGGTGTGATGATGCTGTGACTATGCAGTGATGATTCTCTGATGATGCAGTAATGATGCTGTGATGATGCTCAGATTATGCTGTGATCATGCAGTGATGACACTGCGATGATGTTGTGTAGTTGATGTGATGATGCTGTGATGATGCATTGATCATGCAGAGGTGATGCAGTGATGATGCAGTGATGCTGCTGAGATGATGGTGTGATGACGCAGTGATGATGCAGTGATGATAGTGTAATGATGCTGTGATGATGCTGTGATGATGGTGTGATGATGCAGCGATGATGCTGTGATGATGCTTTGATGATGCAGTGATGATGAAGTGGTGATGCTGTGATGATGCAGTGATTATGCAGTGATGCTGCTGAGATGATGGTGTGATGACGCAGTGATGATGCAGTGATGATAGTGTAATGATGCTGTGATGATGCTGTGATGATGGTGTGATGATGCAGCGATGATGCTGTGATGATGCTTTGATGATGCAGTGATGATGCAGTGATGACGCAGTGAAGACGCAGTGATGATTCTGCGATTACACTGTGATGATGCAGTGATGACGCTGTGTTGATGCAGTGATGATGGTGTGAGGATGCAGTGAATATGCAGTGAATATGCAGTGATGATGCTGTGATGATGCTGTGATGACGCTGTGATGATGCAGTGTTGACGCTCTAATGATGCTGTGATGGTGCTATTATGATGCTGTGATGATGCAGTGATGATGCTATGATGATGCAGTGATGATGCAGTGATGATGCTATGATGATGCAGTGATGATGCAGAGATGATGCAGTGATGACCCTGTGAAGACGCAGTTATGATGCTGTGATGATGATGCCATGACTATGTGATGATGCTGTGATGATGCTCAGGTTATGCTGTGATTATGCAGTGATGATGCTGTGATGACACTGTGATGATGTTGTGTAGTTGATGCGATGATGCTGTGATTATGCACTGGTCATGCAGAGATGATGCAGTGATGATGCTATAATGACGCAGTGATGATGCAGTGATGATGGTGTGATGACGCAGTGATGATGCTGTGATGACACTGTGATGATGGTATGATGATGCAGTGATTCTGCAGTGATGATTGTGTGATGATGCTGTGATGATGATGTGATGATGCAGTGATGATGCTGTGATCATGCAGTGATGATGCTGTGATCATGCAGTGATGATGCTGAGATGATGCAGTGATGATACTGTGATGATGCAGTGATTATGTTGTGATGATGCTGTGATGACACTGTGATGGTATTGTGATGATGGTGTGATGATGCAGTGATTATGAAGTGATAACGCTGTGATGATGATGTGTTGATGCAGTGATGATGCTGCGATGATGATGTTTTGTTGCTGTGACAATACTATGTTTATGTTTTTATGATGCAGTGATGATGTGATGATGCTGTGATGATGGTGTGATGATGCTCTTGTGATGCAGTGATGGTGCTGTGATGACACTGTGATGATGCTGTGATGATGCAGTAATGATGCTGTGATGTCGCAGTGATGATTATGCTGTGATGACGCAGTGATGACGCAGTGATGATGCTGCGATTACACTGTAATGATTCAGTGATGACGCTGTGTTGATGCAGTGATGATGGTGTGATGATGCAGTCAATATGCAGTGATGATGCTGTGATGATGCTGTGAAGACGCTGTGATGATGCAGTGATGACGCTCTAATGATGCTGTGATGATGCTATGATGATGCTGTGATGATGCAGTGATGATGCTATGATGACGCTGTGATGATGCAGTGAGTAAGCAGTAATGATACTGTGATGAAGCTCAGATGATGCTGTGATGATGCAGTGATGATGGTGTGATGATGCAGTGATGATGCTGAGAAGATGCTGTGATGATGCAGTGATTATGCAGTGATGATGCTGTAATGATGCTGTGATGATGCAGTGATGATGCAGTGATGACTATATGATGATGCAGTGATGATGCTGTGATTATGCAGTGATGATGCTATGATGATGCAGTGATGATGCTGAGAAGATGCTGTGATGATGCAGTGATGATGCTGTCATGATGCAGTAATTATGCAGAGATGATGCAGTGATGATGCAGTGATGAAACTGTGATGGCGCTGTGATGATGCAGAGTAAGCAGTAATGATGCTGTGATGATGCTGAGAAGATGCTGTGATGATTCTGTGATGATATTGTGATGATGCTGTGATGATTCTTTGATGACTCTGTGATGATGTTGTGATGATGCTGTGATGCAGTGATGATGGTGCCTTGATGCTGTGATGATGCAGTGATGATGCTGCGATGATGCAGAGATGATGCAGTGATGACGCAGTTATGATGCTGTGATGATGATGCAATGACTATGTGATGATGCAGTGATGATGCTATGATGATGCTGTGACGATGCAGTGAGTATGCTCTGATGATGCAGTGATGATGCTCTGATGATGCAGTGATGATGCTATGATGATGCTGTGACGATGCAGTGATGATGCAGTAATGATGCTGTGATGATGCTCTGATGATGCAGTGATGATGCTGTGATGATGCAGTGATGATGCAGTAATGATGCTGTGATGATGCTCAGGTTATGCTGTGATTATGCAGTGATGATGCTGTGATGACACTGTGATGATGTTGTGTAGTTGATGTGATGATGCTGTGATGATGGTGTGATGACGCAGTGACGATGCTGTGATGACGCTGCGATGATGCAGTGGTGATGCTGTGATTATGCTATGATTATGTTGTGATGATACTGTGATGATGCAGTGTTCACCATGCGATGATGCTGTGATGATGCAGTGATGATGGTGTGATGACGCTATGATGATGCAGTGATGATGCAATGATGATGCTATGATGATGCTGTGATGATGCTTTGATGATGCTGTGATGATGCAGTGATGATGCAGTGATGATGCTGAGAAGATGCTGTGATGATGCAGTGATGATGCTGTGATGATGCAGTAATTATGCAGAGATGATGAAGTGATGATGCAGTGATGAAACTGTGATGGCGCTGTGATGATGCAGTGAGTAAGCAGTAATGATGCTGTGATGATGCTGAGAAGATGCTGTGATGATGCAGTGATGATGCTGTGATGATGCAGTGATTATGTTGTGATGATGCTTTGATGAAACTGATGATGTTGTGATGATGCAGTGATTATGCAGTGATGATGCTCAGATGATGCTGTGATGATGGTGTGATGATGCTGTAATGATGGTGTGATGATGCTCAGATTATGCTGTGATCATGCAGTGATGACGCTGTGATGACACTGCGATGATGTTGTGTAGTTGATGTGATGATGCTGTGATGATGCACTGGTCATGCAGAGATGACGCAGTGATGATGCAGTGATGCTGCTGAGACGATGGTGTGATGACGCAGTGATGATGCTGTGATGATGCAGTGATGATGCTATGATGATGCAGTGATGATGCTGAGAAGATGCTGTGATGATGCAGTGATGATGCTGTGATGATGCAGTAATTATGCAGAGATGATGCAGTGATGATGCACTGATGAAAATGTGATGGCGCTGTGATGATGCAGTGAGTAAGCAGTAATGATGCTGTGATGATGCTGAGAAGATGCTGTGATGATGCAGTGATGATGCAGTGATTATGCAGTGATGATGCTCAGATGATGCTGTGATGATGGTGTGATGATGCTGTTATGATGGTGTGATGATGCTGTGACTATGCAGTGATGATTCTCTGATGATGCAGTAATGATGCTGTGATGATGCTCAGATTATGCTGTGATCATGCAGTGATGACGCTGTGATGACACTGCAATGATGTTGTGTAGTTGATGTGATGATGCTGTGATGATGCATTGATCATGCAGAGATGATGCAGTGATGATGCAGTGATGCTGCTGAGATGATGGTCTGATGACGCAGTGATGATGCAGTGATGATGCTGAGAAGATGCTGTGATGATGCAGTGATGATGCTGAAATGATGCGGTGGTAATGCAGTGATGATGCTTTGATGATGCAGTGATGACGCAGTGAAGACGCAGTGATGATGCTGCGATTACAATGTGATGACGCAGTGATGATGCAGTGATGACGCTGTGTTGATGCAGTGATGACGGTGTGATGATGCAGTGAATATGCAGTGAATATGCAGTGATGATGCTGTGATGACGCTGTGATGATGCAGTGATGACGCTCTAATGATGCTGTGATGGTGCTATTATGATGCTGTGATGATGCTATGATGATGCAGTGATGATGCAGAGATGATGCTGTGATGATGCAGTGAGAAAGCAGTAACGATGCTCAGATGATGCTGTGATGATGCAGTGATGCTGCAGTGATGATGCTGTGATGATGCAGAGATGATGCAGTGATGACCCTGTGAAGACGCAGTTATGATGCTGTGATGATGATGCCATGACTATGTGATGATGCTCTGATGATGCAGTGATGATACTGTGATGACGCTGTGATGATGCAGTGATGATGCAGTAATGATGCTGTGATGATGCTCAGGTTATGCTGTGATGATGCAGTGATGATGCAGTGATGACACTGTGATGATGGTGTGATGATGCAGTGATTCTGCAGTGATGATGCAGTAATGAAGGTGTGATGATGCTGTGATGATGCAGTGATGATGCTGTGATGATGATATGATGATGCAGTGATTATGTTGTGATGATGCTGTGATGACACTGTGATGATATTGTGATGATGCTGTGATGATACTGTGATGATGCAATGATGATGCTGTGATGATGCAGCGATGATGGTGTGATGATGCTGTGATGACACTGTGATGATATTGTGATGATGCTGTGAAGATACTGTGATGATGCTCTGATGATGGTGTAATGATGCTGTGATGATGCAGTGATGATGCTGTGATGATGCTGAGAAGATGCTCTGATGATGCCGTGATAATGCTGTGATGATGGTGTGATGACGCTGTGATGATGCTTTGATGATGCTGTGATGATGCAGAGATGATGCAGTGATGATGCTGTGAAGACGCAGTTATGATGCTGTGATGATGATGCCATGACTATGTGATGATGCAGTGATGATGCTGTGATGACACTGTGATGATGTTATGTAGTTGATGTGATGATGCTGTGATGATGCACTGGTCATGCAGAGATGATGCAGTGACGATGCTCTGATGATGCGGTGATGATGGTGTGATGACGCAGTGATGATGCTGTGATGACGCTGCGATGATGCAGTGGTGATGCTGTGATTATGCTATGATTATGTTGTGATGATACTGTGATGATGCAGTGTTCACCATGCGATGATGCTGTGATGACGCTGTGATGATGCAGTGATGATGGTGTGATGATGCTATGATGATGCAGTGATGATGCTTTGATGATGCTGTGATAACACTGTGATGATATTGTGATGATGCTGTGAAGATACTGTGATGATGCAGTGATGATGCAGTGATGATGGTGTAATGATGCTGTGATGATGGTGTGATGATGCAGTGATGATGCTGTGATGATGCTGAGAAGATGCTCTGATGATGCCGTGATAATGCTGTGATGATGGTTTGATGACGCTGTGATGATGCTCTGATGATGCAGAGATGATGCAGTGATGACTATATGATGATGCAGTGATGATGCTGTGATTATGCAGTGATGATGCTATGATGATGCAGTGATGATGCTGAGAAGATGCTGTGACGATGCAGTGATGATGCTGTGATGATGGAGTAATTATGCAGAGATGATGCAGTGATGATTCAGTGATGAAACTGTGATGGCGCTGTGATGATGCAGTGAATAAGCAGTAATGATGCTGTGATGATGCTGAGAAGATGCTGTGATGATGCAGTGATGATGCTGTGATGATGCAGTGATTATGTTGTGATGATGCTTTGATGAAACTGATGATGTTGTGATGATGCAGTAATTATGCAGTGATGATGCTCAGATGATGCTGTGATGATGGTGTGATGATGCTGTGACTATGCAGTGATGATTCTCTGATGATGCAGTAATGATGCTGTGATGATGCTCAGATTATGCTGTGATCATGCAGTGATGACACTGCGATGATGTTGTGTAGTTGATGTGATGATGCTGTGATGATGCATTGATCATGCAGAGGTGATGCAGTGATGATGCAGTGATGCTGCTGAGATGATGGTGTGATGACGCAGTGATGATGCAGTGATGATAGTGTAATGATGCTGTGATGATGCTGTGATGATGGTGTGATGATGCAGCGATGATGCTGTGATGATGCTTTGATGATGCAGTGATGATGAAGTGGTGATGCTGTGATGATGCAGTGATTATGCAGTGATGCTGCTGAGATGATGGTGTGATGACGCAGTGATGATGCAGTGATGATAGTGTAATGATGCTGTGATGATGCTGTGATGATGGTGTGATGATGCAGCGATGATGCTGTGATGATGCTTTGATGATGCAGTGATGATGCAGTGATGACGCAGTGAAGACGCAGTGATGATTCTGCGATTACACTGTGATGATGCAGTGATGACGCTGTGTTGATGCAGTGATGATGGTGTGAGGATGCAGTGAATATGCAGTGAATATGCAGTGATGATGCTGTGATGATGCTGTGATGACGCTGTGATGATGCAGTGTTGACGCTCTAATGATGCTGTGATGGTGCTATTATGATGCTGTGATGATGCAGTGATGATGCTATGATGATGCAGTGATGATGCAGTGATGATGCTATGATGATGCAGTGATGATGCAGAGATGATGCAGTGATGACCCTGTGAAGACGCAGTTATGATGCTGTGATGATGATGCCATGACTATGTGATGATGCTGTGATGATGCTCAGGTTATGCTGTGATTATGCAGTGATGATGCTGTGATGACACTGTGATGATGTTGTGTAGTTGATGCGATGATGCTGTGATTATGCACTGGTCATGCAGAGATGATGCAGTGATGATGCTATAATGACGCAGTGATGATGCAGTGATGATGGTGTGATGACGCAGTGATGATGCTGTGATGACACTGTGATGATGGTATGATGATGCAGTGATTCTGCAGTGATGATTGTGTGATGATGCTGTGATGATGATGTGATGATGCAGTGATGATGCTGTGATCATGCAGTGATGATGCTGTGATCATGCAGTGATGATGCTGAGATGATGCAGTGATGATACTGTGATGATGCAGTGATTATGTTGTGATGATGCTGTGATGACACTGTGATGGTATTGTGATGATGGTGTGATGATGCAGTGATTATGAAGTGATAACGCTGTGATGATGATGTGTTGATGCAGTGATGATGCTGCGATGATGATGTTTTGTTGCTGTGACAATACTATGTTTATGTTTTTATGATGCAGTGATGATGTGATGATGCTGTGATGATGGTGTGATGATGCTCTTGTGATGCAGTGATGGTGCTGTGATGACACTGTGATGATGCTGTGATGATGCAGTAATGATGCTGTGATGTCGCAGTGATGATTATGCTGTGATGACGCAGTGATGACGCAGTGATGATGCTGCGATTACACTGTAATGATTCAGTGATGACGCTGTGTTGATGCAGTGATGATGGTGTGATGATGCAGTCAATATGCAGTGATGATGCTGTGATGATGCTGTGAAGACGCTGTGATGATGCAGTGATGACGCTCTAATGATGCTGTGATGATGCTATGATGATGCTGTGATGATGCAGTGATGATGCTATGATGACGCTGTGATGATGCAGTGAGTAAGCAGTAATGATACTGTGATGAAGCTCAGATGATGCTGTGATGATGCAGTGATGATGGTGTGATGATGCAGTGATGATGCTGAGAAGATGCTGTGATGATGCAGTGATTATGCAGTGATGATGCTGTAATGATGCTGTGATGATGCAGTGATGATGCAGTGATGACTATATGATGATGCAGTGATGATGCTGTGATTATGCAGTGATGATGCTATGATGATGCAGTGATGATGCTGAGAAGATGCTGTGATGATGCAGTGATGATGCTGTCATGATGCAGTAATTATGCAGAGATGATGCAGTGATGATGCAGTGATGAAACTGTGATGGCGCTGTGATGATGCAGAGTAAGCAGTAATGATGCTGTGATGATGCTGAGAAGATGCTGTGATGATTCTGTGATGATATTGTGATGATGCTGTGATGATTCTTTGATGACTCTGTGATGATGTTGTGATGATGCTGTGATGCAGTGATGATGGTGCCTTGATGCTGTGATGATGCAGTGATGATGCTGCGATGATGCAGAGATGATGCAGTGATGACGCAGTTATGATGCTGTGATGATGATGCAATGACTATGTGATGATGCAGTGATGATGCTATGATGATGCTGTGACGATGCAGTGAGTATGCTCTGATGATGCAGTGATGATGCTCTGATGATGCAGTGATGATGCTATGATGATGCTGTGACGATGCAGTGATGATGCAGTAATGATGCTGTGATGATGCTCTGATGATGCAGTGATGATGCTGTGATGATGCAGTGATGATGCAGTAATGATGCTGTGATGATGCTCAGGTTATGCTGTGATTATGCAGTGATGATGCTGTGATGACACTGTGATGATGTTGTGTAGTTGATGTGATGATGCTGTGATGATGGTGTGATGACGCAGTGACGATGCTGTGATGACGCTGCGATGATGCAGTGGTGATGCTGTGATTATGCTATGATTATGTTGTGATGATACTGTGATGATGCAGTGTTCACCATGCGATGATGCTGTGATGATGCAGTGATGATGGTGTGATGACGCAGTGACGATGCAGTGATGATGCAATGATGATGCTATGATGATGCTGTGATGATGCTTTGATGATGCTGTGATGATGCAGTGATGATGCAGTGATGATGCTGAGAAGATGCTGTGATGATGCAGTGATGATGCTGTGATGATGCAGTAATTATGCAGAGATGATGAAGTGATGATGCAGTGATGAAACTGTGATGGCGCTGTGATGATGCAGTGAGTAAGCAGTAATGATGCTGTGATGATGCTGAGAAGATGCTGTGATGATGCAGTGATGATGCTGTGATGATGCAGTGATTATGTTGTGATGATGCTTTGATGAAACTGATGATGTTGTGATGATGCAGTGATTATGCAGTGATGATGCTCAGATGATGCTGTGATGATGGTGTGATGATGCTGTAATGATGGTGTGATGATGCTCAGATTATGCTGTGATCATGCAGTGATGACGCTGTGATGACACTGCGATGATGTTGTGTAGTTGATGTGATGATGCTGTGATGATGCACTGGTCATGCAGAGATGACGCAGTGATGATGCAGTGATGCTGCTGAGACGATGGTGTGATGACGCAGTGATGATGCTGTGATGATGCAGTGATGATGCTATGATGATGCAGTGATGATGCTGAGAAGATGCTGTGATGATGCAGTGATGATGCTGTGATGATGCAGTAATTATGCAGAGATGATGCAGTGATGATGCACTGATGAAAATGTGATGGCGCTGTGATGATGCAGTGAGTAAGCAGTAATGATGCTGTGATGATGCTGAGAAGATGCTGTGATGATGCAGTGATGATGCAGTGATTATGCAGTGATGATGCTCAGATGATGCTGTGATGATGGTGTGATGATGCTGTTATGATGGTGTGATGATGCTGTGACTATGCAGTGATGATTCTCTGATGATGCAGTAATGATGCTGTGATGATGCTCAGATTATGCTGTGATCATGCAGTGATGACGCTGTGATGACACTGCAATGATGTTGTGTAGTTGATGTGATGATGCTGTGATGATGCATTGATCATGCCGAGATGATGCAGTGATGATGCAGTGATGCTGCTGAGATGATGGTCTGATGACGCAGTGATGATGCAGTGATGATGCTGAGAAGATGCTGTGATGATGCAGTAATGATGCTGAAATGATGCGGTGGTAATGCAGTGATGATGCTTTGATGATGCAGTGATGACGCAGTGAAGACGCAGTGATGATGCTGCGATTACAATGTGATGACGCAGTGATGATGCAGTGATGACGCTGTGTTGATGCAGTGATGATGGTGTGATGATGCAGTGAATATGCAGTGAATATGCAGTGATGATGCTGTGATGACGCTGTGATGATGCAGTGATGACGCTCTAATGATGCTGTGATGGTGCTATTATGATGCTGTGATGATGCTATGATGATGCAGTGATGATGCAGAGATGATGCTGTGATGATGCAGTGAGAAAGCAGTAACGATGCTCAGATGATGCTGTGATGATGCAGTGATGCTGCAGTGATGATGCTGTGATGATGCAGAGATGATGCAGTGATGACCCTGTGAAGACGCAGTTATGATGCTGTGATGATGATGCCATGACTATGTGATGATGCTCTGATGATGCAGTGATGATACTGTGATGACGCTGTGATGATGCAGTGATGATGCAGTAATGATGCTGTGATGATGCTCAGGTTATGCTGTGATGATGCAGTGATGATGCAGTGATGACACTGTGATGATGGTGTGATGATGCAGTGATTCTGCAGTGATGATGCAGTAATGAAGGTGTGATGATGCTGTGATGATGCAGTGATGATGCTGTGATGATGATATGATGATGCAGTGATTATGTTGTGATGATGCTGTGATGACACTGTGATGATATTGTGATGATGCTGTGATGATACTGTGATGATGCAATGATGATGCTGTGATGATGCAGCGATGATGGTGTGATGATGCTGTGATGACACTGTGATGATATTGTGATGATGCTGTGAAGATACTGTGATGATGCTCTGATGATGGTGTAATGATGCTGTGATGATGCAGTGATGATGCTGTGATGATGCTGAGAAGATGCTCTGATGATGCCGTGATAATGCTGTGATGATGGTGTGATGACGCTGTGATGATGCTTTGATGATGCTGTGATGATGCAGAGATGATGCAGTGATGATGCTGTGAAGACGCAGTTATGATGCTGTGATGATGATGCCATGACTATGTGATGATGCAGTGATGATGCTGTGATGACACTGTGATGATGTTATGTAGTTGATGTGATGATGCTGTGATGATGCACTGGTCATGCAGAGATGATGCAGTGACGATGCTCTGATGATGCGGTGATGATGGTGTGATGACGCAGTGATGATGCTGTGATGACGCTGCGATGATGCAGTGGTGATGCTGTGATTATGCTATGATTATGTTGTGATGATACTGTGATGATGCAGTGTTCACCATGCGATGATGCTGTGATGACGCTGTGATGATGCAGTGATGATGGTGTGATGATGCTATGATGATGCAGTGATGATGCTTTGATGATGCTGTGATAACACTGTGATGATATTGTGATGATGCTGTGAAGATACTGTGATGATGCAGTGATGATGCAGTGATGATGGTGTAATGATGCTGTGATGATGGTGTGATGATGCAGTGATGATGCTGTGATGATGCTGAGAAGATGCTCTGATGATGCCGTGATAATGCTGTGATGATGGTTTGATGACGCTGTGATGATGCTCTGATGATGCAGAGATGATGCAGTGATGACTATATGATGATGCAGTGATGATGCTGTGATTATGCAGTGATGATGCTATGATGATGCAGTGATGATGCTGAGAAGATGCTGTGACGATGCAGTGATGATGCTGTGATGATGGAGTAATTATGCAGAGATGATGCAGTGATGATTCAGTGATGAAACTGTGATGGCGCTGTGATGATGCAGTGAATAAGCAGTAATGATGCTGTGATGATGCTGAGAAGATGCTGTGATGATGCAGTGATGATGCTGTGATGATGCAGTGATTATGTTGTGATGATGCTTTGATGAAACTGATGATGTTGTGATGATGCAGTGATTATGCAGTGATGATGCTCAGATGATGCTGTGATGATGGTGTAATGATGCTGTGACTATGCAGTGATGATTCTCTGATGATGCAGTAATGATGCTGTGATGATGCTCAGATTATGCAGTGATGATGCTGTGATGACACTGCGATGATGTTGTGTAGTTGATGTGATGATGCTGTGATGATGCATTGGTCATGCAGAGGTGATGCAGTGATGATGCAGTGATGCTGCTGAGATGATGGTGTGATGACGCAGTGATGATGCAGTGATGATAGTGTAATGATGCTGTGATGATGCTGTGATGATGGTGTGATGATGCAGCGATGATGCTGTGATGATGCTTTGATGATGCAGTGATGATGAAGTGGTGATGCTGTGATGATGCAGTGATTATGCAGTGATGCTGCTGAGATGATGGTGTGATGACGCAGTGATGATGCAGTGATGATAATGTAATGATGCTGTGATGATGCTGTGATGATGGTGTGATGATGCAGCGATGATGCTGTGATGATGCTTTGATGATGCAGTGATGATGCAGTGATGACGCAGTGAAGACGCAGTGATGATTCTGCGATTACACTGTGATGATGCAGTGATGACGCTGTGTTGATGCAGTGATGATGGTGTGAGGATGCAGTGAATATGCAGTGAATATGCAGTGATGATGCTGTGATGATGCTGTGATGACGCTGTGATGATGCAGTGTTGACGCTCTAATGATGCTGTGATGGTGCTATTATGATGCTGTGATGATGCAGTGATGATGCTATGATGATGCAGTGATGATGCAGTGATGATGCTATGATGATGCAGTGATGATGCAGAGATGATGCAGTGATGACCCTGTGAAGACGCAGTTATGATGCTGTGATGATGATGCCATGACTATGTGATGATGCTGTGATGATGCTCAGGTTATGCTGTGATTATGCAGTGATGATGCTGTGATGACACTGTGATGATGTTGTGTAGTTGATGCGATGATGCTGTGATTATGCACTGGTCATGCAGAGATGATGCAGTGATGATGCTATAATGACGCAGTGATGATGCAGTGATGATGGTGTGATGACGCAGTGATGATGCTGTGATGACACTGTGATGATGGTATGATGATGCAGTGATTCTGCAGTGATGATGCAGTAATGAAGGTGTGATGATGCTGTGATGATGCAGTGATGATGCTGTGATGATTGTGTGATGATGCTGTGATGATGATGTGATGATGCAGGGATTTTGCTGTGATCATGCAGTGATGATGCTGTGATCATGCAGTGATGATGTTGAGATGATGCAGTGATGATACTGTGATGATGCAGTGATTATGTTGTGATGATGCTGTGATGACACTGTGATGGTATTGTGATGATGGTGTGATGATGCAGTGATTATGAAGTGATAACGCTGTGATGATGATGTGTTGATGCAGTGATGATGCTGCGATGATGATGTTTTGTTGCTGTGACAATACTATGTTTATGTTTTTATGATGCAGTGATGATGTGATGATGCTGTGATGATGGTGTGATGATGCTCTTGTGATGCAGTGATGGTGCTGTGATGACACTGTGATGATGCTGTGATGATGCAGTAATGATGCTGTGATGTCGCAGTGATGATTATGCTGTGATGACGCAGTGATGACGCAGTGATGATGCTGCGATTACACTGTAATGATTCAGTGATGACGCTGTGTTGATGCAGTGATGATGGTGTGATGATGCAGTCAATATGCAGTGATGATGCTGTGATGATGCTGTGAAGACGCTGTGATGATGCAGTGATGACGCTCTAATGATGCTGTGATGATGCTATGATGATGCTGTGATGATGCAGTGATGATGCTATGATGACGCTGTGATGATGCAGTGAGTAAGCAGTAATGATACTGTGATGAAGCTCAGATGATGCTGTGATGATGCAGTGATGATGGTGTGATGATGCAGTGATGATGCTGAGAAGATGCTGTGATGATGCAGTGATTATGCAGTGATGATGCTGTAATGATGCTGTGATGATGCAGTGATGATGCAGTGATGACTATATGATGATGCAGTGATGATGCTGTGATTATGCAGTGATGATGCTATGATGATGCAGTGATGATGCTGAGAAGATGCTGTGATGATGCAGTGATGATGCTGTCATGATGCAGTAATTATGCAGAGATGATGCAGTGATGATGCAGTGATGAAACTGTGATGGCGCTGTGATGATGCAGAGTAAGCAGTAATGATGCTGTGATGATGCTGAGAAGATGCTGTGATGATTCTGTGATGATATTGTGATGATGCTGTGATGATTCTTTGATGACTCTGTGATGATGTTGTGATGATGCTGTGATGCAGTGATGATGGTGCCTTGATGCTGTGATGATGCAGTGATGATGCTGCGATGATGCAGAGATGATGCAGTGATGACGCAGTTATGATGCTGTGATGATGATGCGATGACTATGTGATGATGCAGTGATGATGCTATGATGATGCTGTGACGATGCAGTGAGTATGCTCTGATGATGCAGTGATGATGCTCTGATGATGCAGTGATGATGCTATGATGATGCTGTGACGATGCAGTGATGATGCAGTAATGATGCTGTGATGATGCTCTGATGATGCAGTGATGATGCTGTGATGATGCAGTGATGATGCAGTAATGATGCTGTGATGATGCTCAGGTTATGCTGTGATTATGCAGTGATGATGCTGTGATGACACTGTGATGATGTTGTGTAGTTGATGTGATGATGCTGTGATGATGGTGTGATGACGCAGTGACGATGCTGTGATGACGCTGCGATGATGCAGTGGTGATGCTGTGATTATGCTATGATTATGTTGTGATGATACTGTGATGATGCAGTGTTCACCATGCGATGATGCTGTGATGATGCAGTGATGATGGTGTGATGACGCTATGATGATGCAGTGATGATGCAATGATGATGCTATGATGATGCTGTGATGATGCTTTGATGATGCTGTGATGATGCAGTGATGATGCAGTGATGATGCTGAGAAGATGCTGTGATGATGCAGTGATGATGCTGTGATGATGCAGTAATTATGCAGAGATGATGAAGTGATGATGCAGTGATGAAACTGTGATGGCGCTGTGATGATGCAGTGAGTAAGCAGTAATGATGCTGTGATGATGCTGAGAAGATGCTGTGATGATGCAGTGATGATGCTGTGATGATGCAGTGATTATGTTGTGATGATGCTTTGATGAAACTGATGATGTTGTGATGATGCAGTGATTATGCAGTGATGATGCTCAGATGATGCTGTGATGATGGTGTGATGATGCTGTAATGATGGTGTGATGATGCTCAGATTATGCTGTGATCATGCAGTGATGACGCTGTGATGACACTGCGATGATGTTGTGTAGTTGATGTGATGATGCTGTGATGATGCACTGGTCATGCAGAGATGACGCAGTGATGATGCAGTGATGCTGCTGAGACGATGGTGTGATGACGCAGTGATGATGCTGTGATGATGCAGTGATGATGCTATGATGATGCAGTGATGATGCTGAGAAGATGCTGTGATGATGCAGTGATGATGCTGTGATGATGCAGTAATTATGCAGAGATGATGCAGTGATGATGCACTGATGAAAATGTGATGGCGCTGTGATGATGCAGTGAGTAAGCAGTAATGATGCTGTGATGATGCTGAGAAGATGCTGTGATGATGCAGTGATGATGCAGTGATTATGCAGTGATGATGCTCAGATGATGCTGTGATGATGGTGTGATGATGCTGTTATGATGGTGTGATGATGCTGTGACTATGCAGTGATGATTCTCTGATGATGCAGTAATGATGCTGTGATGATGCTCAGATTATGCTGTGATCATGCAGTGATGACGCTGTGATGACACTGCAATGATGTTGTGTAGTTGATGTGATGATGCTGTGATGATGCATTGATCATGCAGAGATGATGCAGTGATGATGCAGTGATGCTGCTGAGATGATGGTCTGATGACGCAGTGATGATGCAGTGATGATGCTGAGAAGATGCTGTGATGATGCAGTGATGATGCTGAAATGATGCGGTGGTAATGCAGTGATGATGCTTTGATGATGCAGTGATGACGCAGTGAAGACGCAGTGATGATGCTGCGATTACAATGTGATGACGCAGTGATGATGCAGTGATGACGCTGTGTTGATGCAGTGATGACGGTGTGATGATGCAGTGAATATGCAGTGAATATGCAGTGATGATGCTGTGATGACGCTGTGATGATGCAGTGATGACGCTCTAATGATGCTGTGATGGTGCTATTATGATGCTGTGATGATGCTATGATGATGCAGTGATGATGCAGAGATGATGCTGTGATGATGCAGTGAGAAAGCAGTAACGATGCTCAGATGATGCTGTGATGATGCAGTGATGCTGCAGTGATGATGCTGTGATGATGCAGAGATGATGCAGTGATGACCCTGTGAAGACGCAGTTATGATGCTGTGATGATGATGCCATGACTATGTGATGATGCTCTGATGATGCAGTGATGATACTGTGATGACGCTGTGATGATGCAGTGATGATGCAGTAATGATGCTGTGATGATGCTCAGGTTATGCTGTGATGATGCAGTGATGATGCAGTGATGACACTGTGATGATGGTGTGATGATGCAGTGATTCTGCAGTGATGATGCAGTAATGAAGGTGTGATGATGCTGTGATGATGCAGTGATGATGCTGTGATGATGATATGATGATGCAGTGATTATGTTGTGATGATGCTGTGATGACACTGTGATGATATTGTGATGATGCTGTGATGATACTGTGATGATGCAATGATGATGCTGTGATGATGCAGCGATGATGGTGTGATGATGCTGTGATGACACTGTGATGATATTGTGATGATGCTGTGAAGATACTGTGATGATGCTCTGATGATGGTGTAATGATGCTGTGATGATGCAGTGATGATGCTGTGATGATGCTGAGAAGATGCTCTGATGATGCCGTGATAATGCTGTGATGATGGTGTGATGACGCTGTGATGATGCTTTGATGATGCTGTGATGATGCAGAGATGATGCAGTGATGATGCTGTGAAGACGCAGTTATGATGCTGTGATGATGATGCCATGACTATGTGATGATGCAGTGATGATGCTGTGATGACACTGTGATGATGTTATGTAGTTGATGTGATGATGCTGTGATGATGCACTGGTCATGCAGAGATGATGCAGTGACGATGCTCTGATGATGCGGTGATGATGGTGTGATGACGCAGTGATGATGCTGTGATGACGCTGCGATGATGCAGTGGTGATGCTGTGATTATGCTATGATTATGTTGTGATGATACTGTGATGATGCAGTGTTCACCATGCGATGATGCTGTGATGACGCTGTGATGATGCAGTGATGATGGTGTGATGATGCTATGATGATGCAGTGATGATGCTTTGATGATGCTGTGATAACACTGTGATGATATTGTGATGATGCTGTGAAGATACTGTGATGATGCAGTGATGATGCAGTGATGATGGTGTAATGATGCTGTGATGATGGTGTGATGATGCAGTGATGATGCTGTGATGATGCTGAGAAGATGCTCTGATGATGCCGTGATAATGCTGTGATGATGGTTTGATGACGCTGTGATGATGCTCTGATGATGCAGAGATGATGCAGTGATGACTATATGATGATGCAGTGATGATGCTGTGATTATGCAGTGATGATGCTATGATGATGCAGTGATGATGCTGAGAAGATGCTGTGACGATGCAGTGATGATGCTGTGATGATGGAGTAATTATGCAGAGATGATGCAGTGATGATTCAGTGATGAAACTGTGATGGCGCTGTGATGATGCAGTGAATAAGCAGTAATGATGCTGTGATGATGCTGAGAAGATGCTGTGATGATGCAGTGATGATGCTGTGATGATGCAGTGATTATGTTGTGATGATGCTTTGATGAAACTGATGATGTTGTGATGATGCAGTAATTATGCAGTGATGATGCTCAGATGATGCTGTGATGATGGTGTGATGATGCTGTGACTATGCAGTGATGATTCTCTGATGATGCAGTAATGATGCTGTGATGATGCTCAGATTATGCTGTGATCATGCAGTGATGATGCTGTGATGACACTGCGATGATGTTGTGTAGTTGATGTGATGATGCTGTGATGATGCATTGATCATGCAGAGGTGATGCAGTGATGATGCAGTGATGATGCAGTGATGCTGCTGAGATGATGGTGTGATGACGCAGTGATGATGCAGTGATGATAGTGTAATGATGCTGTGATGATGCTGTGATGATGGTGTGATGATGCAGCGATGATGCTGTGATGATGCTTTGATGATGCAGTGATGATGAAGTGGTGATGCTGTGATGATGCAGTGATTATGCAGTGATGCTGCTGAGATGATGGTGTGATGACGCAGTGATGATGCAGTGATGATAGTGTAATGATGCTGTGATGATGCTGTGATGATGGTGTGATGATGCAGCGATGATGCTGTGATGATGCTTTGATGATGCAGTGATGATGCAGTGATGACGCAGTGAAGACGCAGTGATGATTCTGCGATTACACTGTGATGATGCAGTGATGACGCTGTGTTGATGCAGTGATGATGGTGTGAGGATGCAGTGAATATGCAGTGAATATGCAGTGATGATGCTGTGATGATGCTGTGATGACGCTGTGATGATGCAGTGTTGACGCTCTAATGATGCTGTGATGGTGCTATTATGATGCTGTGATGATGCAGTGATGATGCTATGATGATGCAGTGATGATGCAGTGATGATGCTATGATGATGCAGTGATGATGCAGAGATGATGCAGTGATGACCCTGTGAAGACGCAGTTATGATGCTGTGATGATGATGCCATGACTATGTGATGATGCTGTGATGATGCTCAGGTTATGCTGTGATTATGCAGTGATGATGCTGTGATGACACTGTGATGATGTTGTGTAGTTGATGCGATGATGCTGTGATTATGCACTGGTCATGCAGAGATGATGCAGTGATGATGCTATAATGACGCAGTGATGATGCAGTGATGATGGTGTGATGACGCAGTGATGATGCTGTGATGACACTGTGATGATGGTATGATGATGCAGTGATTCTGCAGTGATGATTGTGTGATGATGCTGTGATGATGATGTGATGATGCAGTGATGATGCTGTGATCATGCAGTGATGATGCTGTGATCATGCAGTGATGATGCTGAGATGATGCAGTGATGATACTGTGATGATGCAGTGATTATGTTGTGATGATGCTGTGATGACACTGTGATGGTATTGTGATGATGGTGTGATGATGCAGTGATTATGAAGTGATAACGCTGTGATGATGATGTGTTGATGCAGTGATGATGCTGCGATGATGATGTTTTGTTGCTGTGACAATACTATGTTTATGTTTTTATGATGCAGTGATGATGTGATGATGCTGTGATGATGGTGTGATGATGCTCTTGTGATGCAGTGATGGTGCTGTGATGACACTGTGATGATGCTGTGATGATGCAGTAATGATGCTGTGATGTCGCAGTGATGATTATGCTGTGATGACGCAGTGATGACGCAGTGATGATGCTGCGATTACACTGTAATGATTCAGTGATGACGCTGTGTTGATGCAGTGATGATGGTGTGATGATGCAGTCAATATGCAGTGATGATGCTGTGATGATGCTGTGAAGACGCTGTGATGATGCAGTGATGACGCTCTAATGATGCTGTGATGATGCTATGATGATGCTGTGATGATGCAGTGATGATGCTATGATGACGCTGTGATGATGCAGTGAGTAAGCAGTAATGATACTGTGATGAAGCTCAGATGATGCTGTGATGATGCAGTGATGATGGTGTGATGATGCAGTGATGATGCTGAGAAGATGCTGTGATGATGCAGTGATTATGCAGTGATGATGCTGTAATGATGCTGTGATGATGCAGTGATGATGCAGTGATGACTATATGATGATGCAGTGATGATGCTGTGATTATGCAGTGATGATGCTATGATGATGCAGTGATGATGCTGAGAAGATGCTGTGATGATGCAGTGATGATGCTGTCATGATGCAGTAATTATGCAGAGATGATGCAGTGATGATGCAGTGATGAAACTGTGATGGCGCTGTGATGATGCAGAGTAAGCAGTAATGATGCTGTGATGATGCTGAGAAGATGCTGTGATGATTCTGTGATGATATTGTGATGATGCTGTGATGATTCTTTGATGACTCTGTGATGATGTTGTGATGATGCTGTGATGCAGTGATGATGGTGCCTTGATGCTGTGATGATGCAGTGATGATGCTGCGATGATGCAGAGATGATGCAGTGATGACGCAGTTATGATGCTGTGATGATGATGCAATGACTATGTGATGATGCAGTGATGATGCTATGATGATGCTGTGACGATGCAGTGAGTATGCTCTGATGATGCAGTGATGATGCTCTGATGATGCAGTGATGATGCTATGATGATGCTGTGACGATGCAGTGATGATGCAGTAATGATGCTGTGATGATGCTCTGATGATGCAGTGATGATGCTGTGATGATGCAGTGATGATGCAGTAATGATGCTGTGATGATGCTCAGGTTATGCTGTGATTATGCAGTGATGATGCTGTGATGACACTGTGATGATGTTGTGTAGTTGATGTGATGATGCTGTGATGATGGTGTGATGACGCAGTGACGATGCTGTGATGACGCTGCGATGATGCAGTGGTGATGCTGTGATTATGCTATGATTATGTTGTGATGATACTGTGATGATGCAGTGTTCACCATGCGATGATGCTGTGATGATGCAGTGATGATGGTGTGATGACGCAGTGACGATGCAGTGATGATGCAATGATGATGCTATGATGATGCTGTGATGATGCTTTGATGATGCTGTGATGATGCAGTGATGATGCAGTGATGATGCTGAGAAGATGCTGTGATGATGCAGTGATGATGCTGTGATGATGCAGTAATTATGCAGAGATGATGAAGTGATGATGCAGTGATGAAACTGTGATGGCGCTGTGATGATGCAGTGAGTAAGCAGTAATGATGCTGTGATGATGCTGAGAAGATGCTGTGATGATGCAGTGATGATGCTGTGATGATGCAGTGATTATGTTGTGATGATGCTTTGATGAAACTGATGATGTTGTGATGATGCAGTGATTATGCAGTGATGATGCTCAGATGATGCTGTGATGATGGTGTGATGATGCTGTAATGATGGTGTGATGATGCTCAGATTATGCTGTGATCATGCAGTGATGACGCTGTGATGACACTGCGATGATGTTGTGTAGTTGATGTGATGATGCTGTGATGATGCACTGGTCATGCAGAGATGACGCAGTGATGATGCAGTGATGCTGCTGAGACGATGGTGTGATGACGCAGTGATGATGCTGTGATGATGCAGTGATGATGCTATGATGATGCAGTGATGATGCTGAGAAGATGCTGTGATGATGCAGTGATGATGCTGTGATGATGCAGTAATTATGCAGAGATGATGCAGTGATGATGCACTGATGAAAATGTGATGGCGCTGTGATGATGCAGTGAGTAAGCAGTAATGATGCTGTGATGATGCTGAGAAGATGCTGTGATGATGCAGTGATGATGCAGTGATTATGCAGTGATGATGCTCAGATGATGCTGTGATGATGGTGTGATGATGCTGTTATGATGGTGTGATGATGCTGTGACTATGCAGTGATGATTCTCTGATGATGCAGTAATGATGCTGTGATGATGCTCAGATTATGCTGTGATCATGCAGTGATGACGCTGTGATGACACTGCAATGATGTTGTGTAGTTGATGTGATGATGCTGTGATGATGCATTGATCATGCAGAGATGATGCAGTGATGATGCAGTGATGCTGCTGAGATGATGGTCTGATGACGCAGTGATGATGCAGTGATGATGCTGAGAAGATGCTGTGATGATGCAGTGATGATGCTGAAATGATGCGGTGGTAATGCAGTGATGATGCTTTGATGATGCAGTGATGACGCAGTGAAGACGCAGTGATGATGCTGCGATTACAATGTGATGACGCAGTGATGATGCAGTGATGACGCTGTGTTGATGCAGTGATGATGGTGTGATGATGCAGTGAATATGCAGTGAATATGCAGTGATGATGCTGTGATGACGCTGTGATGATGCAGTGATGACGCTCTAATGATGCTGTGATGGTGCTATTATGATGCTGTGATGATGCTATGATGATGCAGTGATGATGCAGAGATGATGCTGTGATGATGCAGTGAGAAAGCAGTAACGATGCTCAGATGATGCTGTGATGATGCAGTGATGCTGCAGTGATGATGCTGTGATGATGCAGAGATGATGCAGTGATGACCCTGTGAAGACGCAGTTATGATGCTGTGATGATGATGCCATGACTATGTGATGATGCTCTGATGATGCAGTGATGATACTGTGATGACGCTGTGATGATGCAGTGATGATGCAGTAATGATGCTGTGATGATGCTCAGGTTATGCTGTGATGATGCAGTGATGATGCAGTGATGACACTGTGATGATGGTGTGATGATGCAGTGATTCTGCAGTGATGATGCAGTAATGAAGGTGTGATGATGCTGTGATGATGCAGTGATGATGCTGTGATGATGATATGATGATGCAGTGATTATGTTGTGATGATGCTGTGATGACACTGTGATGATATTGTGATGATGCTGTGATGATACTGTGATGATGCAATGATGATGCTGTGATGATGCAGCGATGATGGTGTGATGATGCTGTGATGACACTGTGATGATATTGTGATGATGCTGTGAAGATACTGTGATGATGCTCTGATGATGGTGTAATGATGCTGTGATGATGCAGTGATGATGCTGTGATGATGCTGAGAAGATGCTCTGATGATGCCGTGATAATGCTGTGATGATGGTGTGATGACGCTGTGATGATGCTTTGATGATGCTGTGATGATGCAGAGATGATGCAGTGATGATGCTGTGAAGACGCAGTTATGATGCTGTGATGATGATGCCATGACTATGTGATGATGCAGTGATGATGCTGTGATGACACTGTGATGATGTTATGTAGTTGATGTGATGATGCTGTGATGATGCACTGGTCATGCAGAGATGATGCAGTGACGATGCTCTGATGATGCGGTGATGATGGTGTGATGACGCAGTGATGATGCTGTGATGACGCTGCGATGATGCAGTGGTGATGCTGTGATTATGCTATGATTATGTTGTGATGATACTGTGATGATGCAGTGTTCACCATGCGATGATGCTGTGATGACGCTGTGATGATGCAGTGATGATGGTGTGATGATGCTATGATGATGCAGTGATGATGCTTTGATGATGCTGTGATAACACTGTGATGATATTGTGATGATGCTGTGAAGATACTGTGATGATGCAGTGATGATGCAGTGATGATGGTGTAATGATGCTGTGATGATGGTGTGATGATGCAGTGATGATGCTGTGATGATGCTGAGAAGATGCTCTGATGATGCCGTGATAATGCTGTGATGATGGTTTGATGACGCTGTGATGATGCTCTGATGATGCAGAGATGATGCAGTGATGACTATATGATGATGCAGTGATGATGCTGTGATTATGCAGTGATGATGCTATGATGATGCAGTGATGATGCTGAGAAGATGCTGTGACGATGCAGTGATGATGCTGTGATGATGGAGTAATTATGCAGAGATGATGCAGTGATGATTCAGTGATGAAACTGTGATGGCGCTGTGATGATGCAGTGAATAAGCAGTAATGATGCTGTGATGATGCTGAGAAGATGCTGTGATGATGCAGTGATGATGCTGTGATGATGCAGTGATTATGTTGTGATGATGCTTTGATGAAACTGATGATGTTGTGATGATGCAGTGATTATGCAGTGATGATGCTCAGATGATGCTGTGATGATGGTGTAATGATGCTGTGACTATGCAGTGATGATTCTCTGATGATGCAGTAATGATGCTGTGATGATGCTCAGATTATGCAGTGATGATGCTGTGATGACACTGCGATGATGTTGTGTAGTTGATGTGATGATGCTGTGATGATGCATTGGTCATGCAGAGGTGATGCAGTGATGATGCAGTGATGCTGCTGAGATGATGGTGTGATGACGCAGTGATGATGCAGTGATGATAGTGTAATGATGCTGTGATGATGCTGTGATGATGGTGTGATGATGCAGCGATGATGCTGTGATGATGCTTTGATGATGCAGTGATGATGAAGTGGTGATGCTGTGATGATGCAGTGATTATGCAGTGATGCTGCTGAGATGATGGTGTGATGACGCAGTGATGATGCAGTGATGATAATGTAATGATGCTGTGATGATGCTGTGATGATGGTGTGATGATGCAGCGATGATGCTGTGATGATGCTTTGATGATGCAGTGATGATGCAGTGATGACGCAGTGAAGACGCAGTGATGATTCTGCGATTACACTGTGATGATGCAGTGATGACGCTGTGTTGATGCAGTGATGATGGTGTGAGGATGCAGTGAATATGCAGTGAATATGCAGTGATGATGCTGTGATGATGCTGTGATGACGCTGTGATGATGCAGTGTTGACGCTCTAATGATGCTGTGATGGTGCTATTATGATGCTGTGATGATGCAGTGATGATGCTATGATGATGCAGTGATGATGCAGTGATGATGCTATGATGATGCAGTGATGATGCAGAGATGATGCAGTGATGACCCTGTGAAGACGCAGTTATGATGCTGTGATGATGATGCCATGACTATGTGATGATGCTGTGATGATGCTCAGGTTATGCTGTGATTATGCAGTGATGATGCTGTGATGACACTGTGATGATGTTGTGTAGTTGATGCGATGATGCTGTGATTATGCACTGGTCATGCAGAGATGATGCAGTGATGATGCTATAATGACGCAGTGATGATGCAGTGATGATGGTGTGATGACGCAGTGATGATGCTGTGATGACACTGTGATGATGGTATGATGATGCAGTGATTCTGCAGTGATGATGCAGTAATGAAGGTGTGATGATGCTGTGATGATGCAGTGATGATGCTGTGATGATTGTGTGATGATGCTGTGATGATGATGTGATGATGCAGGGATTTTGCTGTGATCATGCAGTGATGATGCTGTGATCATGCAGTGATGATGCTGAGATGATGCAGTGATGATACTGTGATGATGCAGTGATTATGTTGTGATGATGCTGTGATGACACTGTGATGGTATTGTGATGATGGTGTGATGATGCAGTGATTATGAAGTGATAACG
Source organism: Somateria mollissima (assembly GCA_951411735.1). Classification (NCBI taxonomy): domain Eukaryota; kingdom Metazoa; phylum Chordata; class Aves; order Anseriformes; family Anatidae; genus Somateria; species Somateria mollissima. Next base: position 435,291 of record CATOCB010000055.1, read on the forward strand.
CTGTGATGATGATGTGTTGATGCAGTGATGATGCTGCGATGATGATGTTTTGTTGCTGTGACAATACTATGTTTATGTTTTTATGATGCAGTGATGATGTGATGATGCTGTGATGATGGTGTGATGATGCTCTTGTGATGCAGTGATGGTGCTGTGATGACACTGTGATGATGCTGTGATGATGCAGTAATGATGCTGTGATGTCGCAGTGATGATTATGCTGTGATGACGCAGTGATGACGCAGTGATGATGCTGCGATTACACTGTAATGATTCAGTGATGACGCTGTGTTGATGCAGTGATGATGGTGTGATGATGTAGTCAATATGCAGTGATGATGCTGTGATGATGCAGTGATGATGCTATGATGACGCTGTGATGATGCAGTGAGTAAGCAGTAATGATACTGTGATGAAGCTCAGATGATGCTGTGATGATGCAGTGATGATGGTGTGATGATGCAGTGATGATGCTGAGAAGATGCTGTGATGATGCAGTGATTATGCAGTGATGATGCTGTAATGATGCTGTGATGATGCAGTGATGATGCAGTGATGACTATATGATGATGCAGTGATGATGCTGTGATTATGCAGTGATGATGCTATGATGATGCAGTGATGATGCTGAGAAGATGCTGTGATGATGCTGTCATGATGCAGTAATTATGCAGAGATGATGCAGTGATGATGCAGTGATGAAACTGTGATGGCGCTGTGATGATGCAGAGTAAGCAGTAATGATGCTGTGATGATGCTGAGAAGATGCTGTGATGATTCTGTGATGATATTGTGATGATGCTGTGATGATTCTTTGATGACTCTGTGATGATGTTGTGATGATGCTGTGATGCAGTGATGATGGTGCCTTGATGCTGTGATGATGCAGTGATGATGCTGCGATGATGCAGAGATGATGCAGTGATGACGCAGTTATGATGCTGTGATGATGATGCGATGACTATGTGATGATGCAGTGATGATGCTATGATGATGCTGTGACGATGCAGTGAGTATGCTCTGATGATGCAGTGATGATGCTCTGATGATGCAGTGATGATGCTATGATGATGCTGTGACGATGCAGTGATGATGCAGTAATGATGCTGTGATGATGCTCTGATGATGCAGTGATGATGCTGTGATGATGCAGTGATGATGCAGTAATGATGCTGTGATGATGCTCAGGTTATGCTGTGATTATGCAGTGATGATGCTGTGATGACACTGTGATGATGTTGTGTAGTTGATGTGATGATGCTGTGATGATGGTGTGATGACGCAGTGACGATGCTGTGATGACGCTGCGATGATGCAGTGGTGATGCTGTGATTATGCTATGATTATGTTGTGATGATACTGTGATGATGCAGTGTTCACCATGCGATGATGCTGTGATGATGCAGTGATGATGGTGTGATGACGCTATGATGATGCAGTGATGATGCAATGATGATGGTATGATGATGCTGTGATGATGCTTTGATGATGCTGTGATGATGCAGTGATGATGCTGTGATGATGCAGTAATTATGCAGAGATGATGAAGTGATGATGCAGTGATGAAACTGTGATGGCGCTGTGATGATGCAGTGAGTAAGCAGTAATGATGCTGTGATGATGCTGAGAAGATGCTGTGATGATGCAGTGATGATGCTGTGATGATGCAGTGATTATGTTGTGATGATGCTTTGATGAAACTGATGATGTTGTGATGATGCAGTGATTATGCAGTGATGATGCTCAGATGATGCTGTGATGATGGTGTGATGATGCTGTAATGATGGTGTGATGATGCTCAGATTATGCTGTGATCATGCAGTGATGACGCTGTGATGACACTGCGATGATGTTGTGTAGTTGATGTGATGATGCTGTGATGATGCACTGGTCATGCAGAGATGACGCAGTGATGATGCAGTGATGCTGCTGAGACGATGGTGTGATGACGCAGTGATGATGCTGTGATGATGCAGTGATGATGCTATGATGATGCAGTGATGATGCTGAGAAGATGCTGTGATGATGCAGTGATGATGCTGTGATGATGCAGTAATTATGCAGAGATGATGCAGTGATGATGCACTGATGAAAATGTGATGGCGCTGTGATGATGCAGTGAGTAAGCAGTAATGATGCTGTGATGATGCTGAGAAGATGCTGTGATGATGCAGTGATGATGCAGTGATTATGCAGTGATGATGCTCAGATGATGCTGTGATGATGGTGTGATGATGCTGTTATGATGGTGTGATGATGCTGTGACTATGCAGTGATGATTCTCTGATGATGCAGTAATGATGCTGTGATGATGCTCAGATTATGCTGTGATCATGCAGTGATGACGCTGTGATGACACTGCAATGATGTTGTGTAGTTGATGTGATGATGCTGTGATGATGCATTGATCATGCAGAGATGATGCAGTGATGATGCAGTGATGCTGCTGAGATGATGGTCTGATGACGCAGTGATGATGCAGTGATGATGCTGAGAAGATGCTGTGATGATGCAGTGATGATGCTGAAATGATGCGGTGGTAATGCAGTGATGATGCTTTGATGATGCAGTGATGACGCAGTGAAGACGCAGTGATGATGCTGCGATTACAATGTGATGACGCAGTGATGATGCAGTGATGACGCTGTGTTGATGCAGTGATGATGGTGTGATGATGCAGTGAATATGCAGTGAATATGCAGTGATGATGCTGTGATGACGCTGTGATGATGCAGTGATGACGCTCTAATGATGCTGTGATGGTGCTATTATGATGCTGTGATGATGCTATGATGATGCAGTGATGATGCAGAGATGATGCTGTGATGATGCAGTGAGAAAGCAGTAACGATGCTCAGATGATGCTGTGATGATGCAGTGATGCTGCAGTGATGATGCTGTGATGATGCAGAGATGATGCAGTGATGACCCTGTGAAGACGCAGTTATGATGCTGTGATGATGATGCCATGACTATGTGATGATGCTCTGATGATGCAGTGATGATACTGTGATGACGCTGTGATGATGCAGTGATGATGCAGTAATGATGCTGTGATGATGCTCAGGTTATGCTGTGATGATGCAGTGATGATGCAGTGATGACACTGTGATGATGGTGTGATGATGCAGTGATTCTGCAGTGATGATGCAGTAATGAAGGTGTGATGATGCTGTGATGATGCAGTGATGATGCTGTGATGATGATATGATGATGCAGTGATTATGTTGTGATGATGCTGTGATGACACTGTGATGATATTGTGATGATGCTGTGATGATACTGTGATGATGCAATGATGATGCTGTGATGATGCAGCGATGATGGTGTGATGATGCTGTGATGACACTGTGATGATATTGTGATGATGCTGTGAAGATACTGTGATGATGCTCTGATGATGGTGTAATGATGCTGTGATGATGCAGTGATGATGCTGTGATGATGCTGAGAAGATGCTCTGATGATGCCGTGATAATGCTGTGATGATGGTGTGATGACGCTGTGATGATGCTTTGATGATGCTGTGATGATGCAGAGATGATGCAGTGATGATGCTGTGAAGACGCAGTTATGATGCTGTGATGATGATGCCATGACTATGTGATGATGCAGTGATGATGCTGTGATGACACTGTGATGATGTTATGTAGTTGATGTGATGATGCTGTGATGATGCACTGGTCATGCAGAGATGATGCAGTGACGATGCTCTGATGATGCGGTGATGATGGTGTGATGACGCAGTGATGATGCTGTGATGACGCTGCGATGATGCAGTGGTGATGCTGTGATTATGCTATGATTATGTTGTGATGATACTGTGATGATGCAGTGTTCACCATGCGATGATGCTGTGATGACGCTGTGATGATGCAGTGATGATGGTGTGATGATGCTATGATGATGCAGTGATGATGCTTTGATGATGCTGTGATAACACTGTGATGATATTGTGATGATGCTGTGAAGATACTGTGATGATGCAGTGATGATGCAGTGATGATGGTGTAATGATGCTGTGATGATGGTGTGATGATGCAGTGATGATGCTGTGATGATGCTGAGAAGATGCTCTGATGATGCCGTGATAATGCTGTGATGATGGTTTGATGACGCTGTGATGATGCTCTGATGATGCAGAGATGATGCAGTGATGACTATATGATGATGCAGTGATGATGCTGTGATTATGCAGTGATGATGCTATGATGATGCAGTGATGATGCTGAGAAGATGCTGTGACGATGCAGTGATGATGCTGTGATGATGGAGTAATTATGCAGAGATGATGCAGTGATGATTCAGTGATGAAACTGTGATGGCGCTGTGATGATGCAGTGAATAAGCAGTAATGATGCTGTGATGATGCTGAGAAGATGCTGTGATGATGCAGTGATGATGCTGTGATGATGCAGTGATTATGTTGTGATGATGCTTTGATGAAACTGATGATGTTGTGATGATGCAGTAATTATGCAGTGATGATGCTCAGATGATGCTGTGATGATGGTGTGATGATGCTGTGACTATGCAGTGATGATTCTCTGATGATGCAGTAATGATGCTGTGATGATGCTCAGATTATGCTGTGATCATGCAGTGATGATGCTGTGATGACACTGCGATGATGTTGTGTAGTTGATGTGATGATGCTGTGATGATGCATTGATCATGCAGAGGTGATGCAGTGATGATGCAGTGATGATGCAGTGATGCTGCTGAGATGATGGTGTGATGACGCAGTGATGATGCAGTGATGATAGTGTAATGATGCTGTGATGATGCTGTGATGATGGTGTGATGATGCAGCGATGATGCTGTGATGATGCTTTGATGATGCAGTGATGATGAAGTGGTGATGCTGTGATGATGCAGTGATTATGCAGTGATGCTGCTGAGATGATGGTGTGATGACGCAGTGATGATGCAGTGATGATAGTGTAATGATGCTGTGATGATGCTGTGATGATGGTGTGATGATGCAGCGATGATGCTGTGATGATGCTTTGATGATGCAGTGATGATGCAGTGATGACGCAGTGAAGACGCAGTGATGATTCTGCGATTACACTGTGATGATGCAGTGATGACGCTGTGTTGATGCAGTGATGATGGTGTGAGGATGCAGTGAATATGCAGTGAATATGCAGTGATGATGCTGTGATGATGCTGTGATGACGCTGTGATGATGCAGTGTTGACGCTCTAATGATGCTGTGATGGTGCTATTATGATGCTGTGATGATGCAGTGATGATGCTATGATGATGCAGTGATGATGCAGTGATGATGCTATGATGATGCAGTGATGATGCAGAGATGATGCAGTGATGACCCTGTGAAGACGCAGTTATGATGCTGTGATGATGATGCCATGACTATGTGATGATGCTGTGATGATGCTCAGGTTATGCTGTGATTATGCAGTGATGATGCTGTGATGACACTGTGATGATGTTGTGTAGTTGATGCGATGATGCTGTGATTATGCACTGGTCATGCAGAGATGATGCAGTGATGATGCTATAATGACGCAGTGATGATGCAGTGATGATGGTGTGATGACGCAGTGATGATGCTGTGATGACACTGTGATGATGGTATGATGATGCAGTGATTCTGCAGTGATGATGCAGTAATGAAGGTGTGATGATGCTGTGATGATGCAGTGATGATGCTGTGATGATTGTGTGATGATGCTGTGATGATGATGTGATGATGCAGGGATTTTGCTGTGATCATGCAGTGATGATGCTGTGATCATGCAGTGATGATGCTGAGATGATGCAGTGATGATACTGTGATGATGCAGTGATTATGTTGTGATGATGCTGTGATGACACTGTGATGGTATTGTGATGATGGTGTGATGATGCAGTGATTATGAAGTGATAACGCTGTGATGATGATGTGTTGATGCAGTGATGATGCTGCGATGATGATGTTTTGTTGCTGTGACAATACTATGTTTATGTTTTTATGATGCAGTGATGATGTGATGATGCTGTGATGATGGTGTGATGATGCTCTTGTGATGCAGTGATGGTGCTGTGATGACACTGTGATGATGCTGTGATGATGCAGTAATGATGCTGTGATGTCGCAGTGATGATTATGCTGTGATGACGCAGTGATGACGCAGTGATGATGCTGCGATTACACTGTAATGATTCAGTGATGACGCTGTGTTGATGCAGTGATGATGGTGTGATGATGCAGTCAATATGCAGTGATGATGCTGTGATGATGCTGTGAAGACGCTGTGATGATGCAGTGATGACGCTCTAATGATGCTGTGATGATGCTATGATGATGCTGTGATGATGCAGTGATGATGCTATGATGACGCTGTGATGATGCAGTGAGTAAGCAGTAATGATACTGTGATGAAGCTCAGATGATGCTGTGATGATGCAGTGATGATGGTGTGATGATGCAGTGATGATGCTGAGAAGATGCTGTGATGATGCAGTGATTATGCAGTGATGATGCTGTAATGATGCTGTGATGACACTGTGATGATATTGTGATGATGCTGTGAAGATACTGTGATGATGCTCTGATGATGGTGTAATGATGCTGTGATGATGCAGTGATGATGCTGTGATGATGCTGAGAAGATGCTCTGATGATGCCGTGATAATGCTGTGATGATGGTGTGATGACGCTGTGATGATGCTTTGATGATGCTGTGATGATGCAGAGATGATGCAGTGATGATGCTGTGAAGACGCAGTTATGATGCTGTGATGATGATGCCATGACTATGTGATGATGCAGTGATGATGCTGTGATGACACTGTGATGATGTTATGTAGTTGATGTGATGATGCTGTGATGATGCACTGGTCATGCAGAGATGATGCAGTGACGATGCTCTGATGATGCGGTGATGATGGTGTGATGACGCAGTGATGATGCTGTGATGACGCTGCGATGATGCAGTGGTGATGCTGTGATTATGCTATGATTATGTTGTGATGATACTGTGATGATGCAGTGTTCACCATGCGATGATGCTGTGATGACGCTGTGATGATGCAGTGATGATGGTGTGATGATGCTATGATGATGCAGTGATGATGCTTTGATGATGCTGTGATAACACTGTGATGATATTGTGATGATGCTGTGAAGATACTGTGATGATGCAGTGATGATGCAGTGATGATGGTGTAATGATGCTGTGATGATGGTGTGATGATGCAGTGATGATGCTGTGATGATGCTGAGAAGATGCTCTGATGATGCCGTGATAATGCTGTGATGATGGTTTGATGACGCTGTGATGATGCTCTGATGATGCAGAGATGATGCAGTGATGACTATATGATGATGCAGTGATGATGCTGTGATTATGCAGTGATGATGCTATGATGATGCAGTGATGATGCTGAGAAGATGCTGTGACGATGCAGTGATGATGCTGTGATGATGGAGTAATTATGCAGAGATGATGCAGTGATGATTCAGTGATGAAACTGTGATGGCGCTGTGATGATGCAGTGAATAAGCAGTAATGATGCTGTGATGATGCTGAGAAGATGCTGTGATGATGCAGTGATGATGCTGTGATGATGCAGTGATTATGTTGTGATGATGCTTTGATGAAACTGATGATGTTGTGATGATGCAGTAATTATGCAGTGATGATGCTCAGATGATGCTGTGATGATGGTGTGATGATGCTGTGACTATGCAGTGATGATTCTCTGATGATGCAGTAATGATGCTGTGATGATGCTCAGATTATGCTGTGATCATGCAGTGATGATGCTGTGATGACACTGCGATGATGTTGTGTAGTTGATGTGATGATGCTGTGATGATGCATTGATCATGCAGAGGTGATGCAGTGATGATGCAGTGATGATGCAGTGATGCTGCTGAGATGATGGTGTGATGACGCAGTGATGATGCAGTGATGATAGTGTAATGATGCTGTGATGATGCTGTGATGATGGTGTGATGATGCAGCGATGATGCTGTGATGATGCTTTGATGATGCAGTGATGATGAAGTGGTGATGCTGTGATGATGCAGTGATTATGCAGTGATGCTGCTGAGATGATGGTGTGATGACGCAGTGATGATGCAGTGATGATAGTGTAATGATGCTGTGATGATGCTGTGATGATGGTGTGATGATGCAGCGATGATGCTGTGATGATGCTTTGATGATGCAGTGATGATGCAGTGATGACGCAGTGAAGACGCAGTGATGATTCTGCGATTACACTGTGATGATGCAGTGATGACGCTGTGTTGATGCAGTGATGATGGTGTGAGGATGCAGTGAATATGCAGTGAATATGCAGTGATGATGCTGTGATGATGCTGTGATGACGCTGTGATGATGCAGTGTTGACGCTCTAATGATGCTGTGATGGTGCTATTATGATGCTGTGATGATGCAGTGATGATGCTATGATGATGCAGTGATGATGCAGTGATGATGCTATGATGATGCAGTGATGATGCAGAGATGATGCAGTGATGACCCTGTGAAGACGCAGTTATGATGCTGTGATGATGATGCCATGACTATGTGATGATGCTGTGATGATGCTCAGGTTATGCTGTGATTATGCAGTGATGATGCTGTGATGACACTGTGATGATGTTGTGTAGTTGATGCGATGATGCTGTGATTATGCACTGGTCATGCAGAGATGATGCAGTGATGATGCTATAATGACGCAGTGATGATGCAGTGATGATGGTGTGATGACGCAGTGATGATGCTGTGATGACACTGTGATGATGGTATGATGATGCAGTGATTCTGCAGTGATGATGCAGTAATGAAGGTGTGATGATGCTGTGATGATGCAGTGATGATGCTGTGATGATTGTGTGATGATGCTGTGATGATGATGTGATGATGCAGGGATTTTGCTGTGATCATGCAGTGATGATGCTGTGATCATGCAGTGATGATGCTGAGATGATGCAGTGATGATACTGTGATGATGCAGTGATTATGTTGTGATGATGCTGTGATGACACTGTGATGGTATTGTGATGATGGTGTGATGATGCAGTGATTATGAAGTGATAACGCTGTGATGATGATGTGTTGATGCAGTGATGATGCTGCGATGATGATGTTTTGTTGCTGTGACAATACTATGTTTATGTTTTTATGATGCAGTGATGATGTGATGATGCTGTGATGATGGTGTGATGATGCTCTTGTGATGCAGTGATGGTGCTGTGATGACACTGTGATGATGCTGTGATGATGCAGTAATGATGCTGTGATGTCGCAGTGATGATTATGCTGTGATGACGCAGTGATGACGCAGTGATGATGCTGCGATTACACTGTAATGATTCAGTGATGACGCTGTGTTGATGCAGTGATGATGGTGTGATGATGCAGTCAATATGCAGTGATGATGCTGTGATGATGCTGTGAAGACGCTGTGATGATGCAGTGATGACGCTCTAATGATGCTGTGATGATGCTATGATGATGCTGTGATGATGCAGTGATGATGCTATGATGACGCTGTGATGATGCAGTGAGTAAGCAGTAATGATACTGTGATGAAGCTCAGATGATGCTGTGATGATGCAGTGATGATGGTGTGATGATGCAGTGATGATGCTGAGAAGATGCTGTGATGATGCAGTGATTATGCAGTGATGATGCTGTAATGATGCTGTGATGATGCAGTGATGATGCAGTGATGACTATATGATGATGCAGTGATGATGCTGTGATTATGCAGTGATGATGCTATGATGATGCAGTGATGATGCTGAGAAGATGCTGTGATGATGCAGTGATGATGCTGTCATGATGCAGTAATTATGCAGAGATGATGCAGTGATGATGCAGTGATGAAACTGTGATGGCGCTGTGATGATGCAGAGTAAGCAGTAATGATGCTGTGATGATGCTGAGAAGATGCTGTGATGATTCTGTGATGATATTGTGATGATGCTGTGATGATTCTTTGATGACTCTGTGATGATGTTGTGATGATGCTGTGATGCAGTGATGATGGTGCCTTGATGCTGTGATGATGCAGTGATGATGCTGCGATGATGCAGAGATGATGCAGTGATGACGCAGTTATGATGCTGTGATGATGATGCGATGACTATGTGATGATGCAGTGATGATGCTATGATGATGCTGTGACGATGCAGTGAGTATGCTCTGATGATGCAGTGATGATGCTCTGATGATGCAGTGATGATGCTATGATGATGCTGTGACGATGCTGTGATGATGCTCTGATGATGCATTGATGATGCTCTGATGATGCAGTGATGATGCTGTGATGATGCAGTGATGATGCAGTAATGATGCTGTGATGATGCTCAGGTTATGCTGTGATTATGCAGTGATGATGCTGTGATGACACTGTGATGATGTTGTGTAGTTGATGTGATGATGCTGTGATGATGGTGTGATGACGCAGTGACGATGCTGTGATGACGCTGCGATGATGCAGTGGTGATGCTGTGATTATGCTATGATTATGTTGTGATGATACTGTGATGATGCAGTGTTCACCATGCGATGATGCTGTGATGATGCAGTGATGATGGTGTGATGACGCTATGATGATGCAGTGATGATGCAATGATGATGCTATGATGATGCTGTGATGATGCTTTGATGATGCTGTGATGATGCAGTGATGATGCAGTGATGATGCTATGATGATGCACTGATGATGCTGAGAAGATGCTGTGATGATGCAGTGATGATGCTGTGATGATGCAGTAATTATGCAGAGATGATGAAGTGATGATGCAGTGATGAAACTGTGATGGCGCTGTGATGATGCAGTGAGTAAGCAGTAATGATTCTGTGATGATGCTGAGAAGATGCTGTGATGATGCAGTGATGATGCTGTGATGATGCAGTGATTATGTTGTGATGATGCTTTGATGAAACTGATGATGTTGTGATGATGCAGTGATTATGCAGTGATGATGCTCAGATGATGCTGTGATGATGGTGTGATGATGCTGTAATGATGGTGTGATGATGCTCAGATTATGCTGTGATCATGCAGTGATGACGCTGTGATGACACTGCGATGATGTTGTGTAGTTGATGTGATGATGCTGTGATGATGCACTGGTCATGCAGAGATGACGCAGTGATGATGCAGTGATGCTGCTGAGACGATGGTGTGATGACGCAGTGATGATGCTGTGATGATGCAGTGATGATGCTATGATGATGCAGTGATGATGCTGAGAATATGCTGTGATGATGCAGTGATGATGCTGTGATGATGCAGTGATGATGCACTGATGAAAATGTGATGGCGCTGTGATGATGCAGTGAGTAAGCAGTAATGATGCTGTGATGATGCTGAGAAGATGCTGTGATGATGCAGTGATGATGCAGTGATTATGCAGTGATGATGCTCAGATGATGCTGTGATGATGGTGTGATGATGCTGTTATGATGGTGTGATGATGCTGTGACTATGCAGTGATGATTCTCTGATGATGCAGTAATGATGCTGTGATGATGCTCAGATTATGCTGTGATCATGCAGTGATGACGCTGTGATGACACTGCAATGATGTTGTGTAGTTGATGTGATGATGCTGTGATGATGCATTGATCATGCAGAGATGATGCAGTGATGATGCAGTGATGCTGCTGAGATGATGGTCTGATGACACAGTGATGATGCAGTGATGATGCTGAGAAGATGCTGTGATGATGCAGTGATGATGCTGAAATGATGCGGTGGTAATGCAGTGATGATGCTTTGATGATGCAGTGATGACGCAGTGAAGACGCAGTGATGATGCTGCGATTACAATGTGATGACGCAGTGATGATGCAGTGATGACGCTGTGTTGATGCAGTGATGATGGTGTGATGATGCAGTGAATATGCAGTGAATATGCAGTGATGATGCTGTGATGATGCTGTGATGACGCTGTGATGATGCAGTGATGACGCTCTAATGATGCTGTGATGGTGCTATTATGATGCTGTGATGATGCTATGATGATGCAGTGATGATGCAGAGATGATGCTGTGATGATGCAGTGAGAAAGCAGTAACGATGCTCAGATGATGCTGTGATGATGCAGTGATGCTGCAGTGATGATGCTGTGATGATGCAGAGATGATGCAGTGATGACCCTGTGAAGACGCAGTTATGATGCTGTGATGATGATGCCATGACTATGTGATGATGCTCTGATGATGCAGTGATGATACTGTGATGACGCTGTGATGATGCAGTGATGATGCAGTAATGATGCTGTGATGATGCTCAGGTTATGCTGTGATGATGCAGTGATGATGCAGTGATGACACTGTGATGATGGTGTGATGATGCAGTGATTCTGCAGTGATGATGCAGTAATGAAGGTGTGATGATGCTGTGATGATGCAGTGATGATTGTGTGAAGATGCAGTGATGATGCTGTGATGATGATATGATGATGCAGTGATTATGTTGTGATGATGCTGTGATGACACTGTGATGATATTGTGATGATGCTGTGATGATACTGTGATGATGCAATGATGATGCTGTGATGATGCAGCGATGATGGTGTGATGATGCTGTGATGACACTGTGATGATATTGTGATGATGCTGTGAAGATACTGTGATGATGCTCTGATGATGGTGTAATGATGCTGTGATGATGCAGTGATGATGCTGTGATGATGGTGTGATGACGCTGTGATGATGCTTTGATGATGCTGTGATGATGCAGAGATGATGCAGTGATGATGCTGTGAAGACGCAGTTATGATGCTGTGATGATGATGCCATGACTATGTGATGATGCAGTGATGATGCTGTGATGACACTGTGATGATGTTATGTAGTTGATGTGATGATGCTGTGATGATGCACTGGTCATGCAGAGATGATGCAGTGACGATGCTCTGATGATGCGGTGATGATGGTGTGATGACGCAGTGATGATGCTGTGATGACGCTGCGATGATGCAGTGGTGATGCTGTGATTATGCTATGATTATGTTGTGATGATACTGTGATGATGCAGTGTTCACCATGCGATGATGCTGTGATGACGCTGTGATGATGCAGTGATGATGGTGTGATGATGCTATGATGATGCAGTGATGATGCTTTGATGATGCTGTGATAACACTGTGATGATATTGTGATGATGCTGTGAAGATACTGTGATGATGCAGTGATGATGCAGTGATGATGGTGTAATGATGCTGTGATGATGGTGTGATGATGCAGTGATGATGCTGTGATGATGCTGAGAAGATGCTCTGATGATGCCGTGATAATGCTGTGATGATGGTTTGATGACGCTGTGATGATGCTCTGATGATGCAGAGATGATGCAGTGATGACTATATGATGATGCAGTGATGATGCTGTGATTATGCAGTGATGATGCTATGATGATGCAGTGATGATGCTGAGAAGATGCTGTGACGATGCAGTGATGATGCTGTGATGATGGAGTAATTATGCAGAGATGATGCAGTGATGATTCAGTGATGAAACTGTGATGGCGCTGTGATGATGCAGTGAATAAGCAGTAATGATGCTGTGATGATGCTGAGAAGATGCTGTGATGATGCAGTGATGATGCTGTGATGATGCAGTGATTATGTTGTGATGATGCTTTGATGAAACTGATGATGTTGTGATGATGCAGTAATTATGCAGTGATGATGCTCAGATGATGCTGTGATGATGGTGTGATGATGCTGTGACTATGCAGTGATGATTCTCTGATGATGCAGTAATGATGCTGTGATGATGCTCAGATTATGCTGTGATCATGCAGTGATGATGCTGTGATGACACTGCGATGATGTTGTGTAGTTGATGTGATGATGCTGTGATGATGCATTGGTCATGCAGAGGTGATGCAGTGATGATGCAGTGATGATGCAGTGATGCTGCTGAGATGATGGTGTGATGACGCAGTGATGATGCAGTGATGATAGTGTAATGATGCTGTGATGATGCTGTGATGATGGTGTGATGATGCAGCGATGATGCTGTGATGATGCTTTGATGATGCAGTGATGATGAAGTGGTGATGCTGTGATGATGCAGTGATTATGCAGTGATGCTGCTGAGATGATGGTGTGATGACGCAGTGATGATGCAGTGATGATAGTGTAATGATGCTGTGATGATGCTGTGATGATGCAGCGATGATGCTGTGATGATGCTTTGATGATGCAGTGATGATGCAGTGATGACACAGTGAAGACGCAGTGATGATTCTGCGATTACACTGTGATGATGCAGTGATGACGCTGTGTTGATGCAGTGATGATGGTGTGAGGATGCAGTGAATATGCAGTGAATATGCAGTGATGATGCTGTGATGATGCTGTGATGACGCTGTGATGATGCAGTGTTGACGCTCTAATGATGCTGTGATGGTGCTATTATGATGCTGTGATGATGCAGTGATGATGCTATGATGATGCAGTGATGATGCAGTGATGATGCTATGATGATGCAGTGATGATGCAGAGATGATGCAGTGATGACCCTGTGAAGACGCAGTTATGATGCTGTGATGATGATGCCATGACTATGTGATGATGCAGTGATGATGCAGAGATGATGCAGTGATGACCCTGTGAAGACGCAGTTATGATGCTGTGATGATGATGCCATGACTATGTGATGATGCTGTGATGATGCTCAGGTTATGCTGTGATTATGCAGTGATGATGCTGTGATGACACTGTGATGATGTTGTGTAGTTGATGCGATGATGCTGTGATTATGCACTGGTCATGCAGAGATGATGCAGTGATGATGCTATAATGACGCAGTGATGATGCAGTGATGATGGTGTGATGACGCAGTGATGATGCTGTGATGACACTGTGATGATGGTATGATGATGCAGTGATTCTGCAGTGATGATGCAGTAATGAAGGTGTGATGATGCTGTGATGATGCAGTGATGATGCTGTGATGATTGTGTGATGATGCTGTGATGATGCTGTGATGATGATGTGATGATGCAGGGATTTTGCTGTGATCATGCAGTGATGATGCTGTGATCATGCAGTGATGATGCTGAGATGATGCAGTGATGATACTGTGATGATGCAGTGATTATGTTGTGATGATGCTGTGATGACACTGTGATGGTATTGTGATGATGGTGTGATGATGCAGTGATTATGAAGTGATAACGCTGTGATGATGATGTGTTGATGCAGTGATGATGCTGCGATGATGATGTTTTGTTGCTGTGACAATACTATGTTTATGTTTTTATGATGCAGTGATGATGTGATGATGCTCTGATGATGGTGTGATGATGCTCTTGTGATGCAGTGATGGTGCTGTGATGACACTGTGATGATGCTGTGATGATGCAGTAATGATGCTGTGATGTCGCAGTGATGATTATGCTGTGATGACGCAGTGATGACGCAGTGATGATGCTGCGATTACACTGTAATGATTCAGTGATGACGCTGTGTTGATGCAGTGATGATGGTGTGATGATGCAGTCAATATGCAGTGATGATGCTGTGATGATGCTGTGAAGACGCTGTGATGATGCAGTGATGACGCTCTAATGATGCTGTGATGATGCTATGATGACACTGTGATGATGCTGTGATGATGCTGTGATGATGCAGTGATGCTACTGTGATGATGCTGTGATGACTCTGCAGTGATGATGCAGTGATCATGATGTGATGATGCAGTGATGATGATGTGATGACGCTGTGTTGATGCACTGATGATGCTGTGACTATGCAGTGACGATGCTGTGATGATGCAGTGTTGACCATGCGATGATGCTGTGATGCGGCAGTGATGAAGCAGTTAAGATGCTGTGATGATGCTCTGATGACACTCTGATGATGCTGTGATGATGCAGTGATGATGCTGTGATGATGCAGTGACGATGCTGTGATGATGCAATGATGATGCTCTGATGGCGCTGTGATAATGCACTAATAAGCAGTAATGATGCTGTGATGATGCTTTGATGATGCAGTGATTATGCAGTGATGATGGTGTGATGACGGTCTAATGATGCTGTGATGATGCAGTGATTCTGCAGTGATGATGCTCTGATGACCCTCTAATCATGCTCTGATGATGCTGTGATGATGCTGTGATGATGCAGTGATGATGCTGTGATGATACAGTGATGACGCTGTGATGATTATCTGATGATGCAGTGATGATGCATTGATGATGCTGTGATGGTGGTGTGATGATGTTGTGATGATGTAGTGATGGTGCAGGGATGATGCTGTGATGACTCTGTAGTGATGCTGTAATGATGATGTGATGATGCAGTGATGATACTGTGATGATGCTGTGATGACACTGTGATGATGCTGCGAAGATGCAGTGAAGATACTGTGATGATACAGTGATGATGCTGTGATGACACTGTGATGATGCACTGATGATGCTGTGACTATGCAGTGATGATGCTGTGATGATGCAGTGTTGACCATGCGATGATGCTGTGATGAGGCAGTGATGAAGCAGTGAAGATGGTGTGATGATGCTTTGATGACGCTGTGATGATGCTGTGATAATACTGTGATGATGCAGTGATGAAGGTGTGATGATGCTGATATAATGCTGTGATGAAGCAGTGATTATGCAGTGATGATGCCGTGATGACACTGTGTTGATGCAGTGATGACGCTGCGATGATGATGTTGTGATGCTGTGATGATGCTATGATTATGTTGCGATGACTCTGTGATGATGCAGTGATGATGCTGTGATGATGCAGTTATGATGGTGTGATGATGCTCTGATGATGCAGTGATTATGCAGTGATGATGCTGTGATGACACTGTGATGATGCTGTGACGATGCAGTGATGATGCAGTGATAATGGTGTGATGATGCTGTGAAGACGCTCTGATGATGCAGTGATGATGATGTGATGATACAGTGATGACGCTGTGATGATTATCTGATGATGCAGTGATGATGCACTGATGATGCTGTGATGGTTGTGTGATGATGTTGTGATGATGTAGTGATGGTGCAGGGATGATGCTGTGATGATGCTGTGATGACTCTGTGGTGATGCTCTAATGATGCTGTGATGATGCAGTGATGATGCTGTGATGACACTGTGATGATGTTGTGATGATGCTGCGATGATGCAGTGATGATACTGTGATGATGCAGTGATGACGCTGTGTTGATGTAGTGATGAGGCTGCGATGATGATGTTGTGATGATGCAGTGGTGATGGTGTGATGATGCTCTGATGATGCAGTGATTATGCAGTGATGATGCTGTGATGACTCTGTGATGATGCAGTGATGATGCTGTGACTATGCAGTGATGATGCTGTGATGAGGCAGTGATGAAGCAGTTAAGATGCTGTGATGATGCTCTGATGACACTCTGATGATGCAGTGATGATGCAGTGAGGATGCTGTGATGATGCAGTGATGATGCAGTGATCATGCTGTGATGATTCTGTGATGATGCTGATATAATGCTGTGATGATGCAGTGATTATGCAGTGATGATGCTGTGATGACACTGTGGTGATTTTGTGATGATACTGTGATGATGCAGTGATGATGCTGTGATGACGCTGTGTTGATGCAGTGATAACGCTGCAATGATGATGTTGTGATGCTGTGATGATGCTATGATTATGTTGCGATGACTCTGTGATGATGCAGTGATGATGCTGTGATGATGCAGTGATGATGTAGTAATGGTGCAGGAATCATGCTGTAATGATGCTCTGATGATGCAGTGATGATGCTGTGATGATGCAGTGATGATGTTATGATGATGCAATGATGATGCTCTGATGACGCTGTGATGATGCAGTAATAAGCAGTAATGATGCTGTGATGATGCTGTGATGATACATTGATGATGCAGTGATTATGCAGTGATGATGGTGTGATGACGGTCTAATGATGCTCTGATGATGCAGTGATGATGCTGTGATGATGCAGTGATTATGCTGTGATGATGGTGTGATGATGCAGTGATTATGCAGTGATGATGCTCTGATGAATATCTAATCATGCTCTGATGATGCTGTGATGATGCTGTTATGACACTCTGATGATGTTTTGATGATGCAGTGATGATGCTGTGAAGACGCTCTGATGATGCAGTGATGATGCTGTGATGATGCAGTGATGATGCAGTGATGATGCTGTGATGAAAGACGCTGTGATGATATTGTGTAGTTGATGTGATGATGCTGTGATGATGCAGAAATGATGCAGAGATGATGCAGCGATGATGCTGTGATGATATTGTGATAATGCAGTGATTATTCAGTGATGATGTTGTGATGATGCTTTGATGACGCTGTGATGATGCTGTGATAATACTGTGATGATGCAGTGATGATGGTGTGATGATGCAGTGAGGATGCTGTGATGGTGCAGTGATGATGCAGTGATCATGCTGTGATGATGCTGTGATGATGCTGATATAATGCTGTGATGACGCAGTGATTATGCAGTGATGATGCTGTGATGACACTGTGGTGATTTTGTGATGATACTGTGATGATGCAGTGATGATGCACTGATGATGCTGTGATGGTGGTGTGATGATGTTGTGATGATGTAGTGATGGTGCAGGAATGATGCTGTGATGATGCTGTGATGACTCTGTGGTGACGCTGTAATGATGCTGTGATAATGCAGTGATGATGCTGTGATGATGCAGTGATTATGCTGTGATGATGGTGTGATGATGCAGTGATTATGCAGTGATGATACTCTGATGACGCTCTAATCATGCTCTGACGATATTGTGATGATGCAGTGATGATGCTGTGATGATGCAGTGATGATGCAGTGATCATGCTGTGATGATGCTCTGATGATGCTGATATAATGCTGTGATGATACAGTGATTATGCTGTGATGACACTGTGGTGATTTTGTGATGATGCAGTGATGATGCTGTGATGACGCTGTGTTGATGCAGTGATGACGCTGCGATGATGATGTCGTGATGCTGTGATGATGCTATGATTATGTTGCGATGACTCTGTGATGATGTAGTGATGATGCAGTGATGATGCTGTGATGATGCAGTGATGATGGTGTGATGATGCAGTGATTATGCAGTGATGATGCTGTGATGATGCTGTGATGATGCTGTGACGATGCAGTGATGATGCAATGATGATGGTGTGATGATGCTGTAAAGACGCTCTGATGATGCTGTGATGAAGCAGTGATGATGATGTGATGATACAGTGATGACGCTGTGATGATTATCTGATGATGCAGTGATGATGCATTGATGATGCTGTGATGGTGGTGTGATGATGTTGTGATGATGTAGTGATGGTGCAGGGATGATGCACTGATGATGCTGTGATGACTCTGTGGTGATGCTGTAATGATGCTGTGATGATGCAGTGATGATGCAGTGATCTAGCTGTGATGATGCTGTGATGATGCTGCAATGATTCTGTGATGATGCTGTGATGACTCTGTGATGATGCAGTCAGTAAGCAGAAATGATGCTGTGATGATGCTGTGATGATGCAGTGATTACGCAGAGATGATGCAGTGTTTATGCAGTGATTATGCAGTGATGACGCTGTGATGATTATCTGATGATGCAGTGATGATGCATTGATGCTGCTGTGATGACCCTGTGATGATGCTGTGATGATGCAGTGATGATGCTGTAATGACGCTGTGATGATGCTGTGACTATGCAGTGATGATGCAGTGATGATGCTGTGAGGATGCTGTAAGGATGCTCTGATGATGCAGTAATTATGCAGTGATGATGCTGTGATGACTCTGTGATGATGTTGTATAAATGTTGTGATGATGCTGCGATGATGCTGCGATGATGCTGTGATGATGCTATGATGATGCAGTGATCTTGCTGTGATGACGCAATTATGATGCTGTGATGACACTGTGATGATGCAGCGATGATGCAATGATGGCGCTGTGATGATGCAGTAATTATGCAGTGATGATGCTGTGATGATAGTGTGATGATGCTCTGATGATGCAGTGATGATGCAGTGATGATGCTTTGAAGACGCTCTGATGATGCTGTGATGATGATGTGATGACTCTGTGACGATGCAGTGATGACGCTGTGATGATTACCTGATGATGCAGTGATGATGCTCTGATGACTCTGTGATGATGCTGTAATGATTCTGTGATGATGCAGTGATGATTCTGTGACGATGCAGTGATGACGCTGTGATAATGTAGTGATGATGTTCTGATGATGCTGAGATGATGGTGTGACGATGCAGTGATTATGCTGTGAAGACTCTGTGATGATGCTGTGGTGATGCAGTGATAATGCTGTGATGATGCAGTGATGATGCTGTGATGATGCAGTTATGACCTAGTGATGACGCTCTGATGATATTGTGATGATGCACTGATGATGCTGCGATGATGTTGTGATGATGCTGTGATGATGATGTGATGATTCAGTGATGATGATGTGATGATGCTGTAATGATTATGTTATGATGGAGTGATGATGCTGCAATGATGCAGTAATGATGCTGTGATGATGCTGTGATGATGCAGTGAGTAAGCAGTGATGATGCAGTGATGATGCAGTGATGATGCAGGGATGATGCTATGATGCTGTTGTGATGATGCAGTGCTGATACTGTGATGATGCAGTGATGACGCTGTGTTGATGCAGTGATGACGCTGTGATGATGCTGTGATGATTCTCTGATGATGCAGTGATGATGCCGTGATGATGTTGTGTATATGATTTGATGACGCTGTAATGATGCTGTGATGATGCTGTGATGATGTTGTGTATATGATGTGTTGACGCTGTAATGATGCTGTGATGATGCTGTGATGATGCAGAGATGATACTGTAATGATGCAGTGATTATGCACTGATGACGCTGTGTTGATGCAGTGATGACGCTGCGATGATGATGTTGTGATGCTGTGATGATGCTATGATTATGTTGTGATGACTCTGTGATGATGATGTGATGATGCAGTGATGATCACAGAATCACAGAATTTTCTAGGTTGGAAGAGACCTTAAGATCATCGAGTCCAACCTCTGACCTAACGCTAACAGTCCCCACTAAATCATATCCCTAAGCTCAACATCTAATCGTCTTTTAAAGTCTTCCAGGGATGGTGACTCCACCACTTCCCTGGGCAGCCTGTTCCAATGTCGAACAACCCTTTCGGTAAAAAAGTGCCCCCTAACATCCAGCCTAAAACTCCCCTGGCGCAACTTAATCCCATTCCCCCTCGTCCTATCACCAGGCACGTGGAAGAATAAACCAACCCCCACCTCGCTACAGCCTCCCTTAAGGTATCTGTAGAGAGCAATAAGGTCACCCCTGAGCCTCCTTTTCTCAAGGCTGAACAAGCCCAGCTCCCTCAGCCGCTCCTCGTAGGACTTGTTCTCCAGGCCCCTCACCAGCTTCGTCGCCCTTCTCTGAACCCGCTCAAGCACCTCGACGTCCTTCTTGTAGCGAGGGGCCCAAAACTGAACACAGTACTCGAGGTGCGGCCTCACCAGAGCCGAGTACAGGGGGACGATCACCTCCCTAGCCCTGCTGGCCACACTGTTTCTTATGCAGGCCAGGATGCTGTTGGCCTTTTTGGCGACCTGAGCACACTGCTGGCTCATATTCAGCCGACTATCCACCATCACTCCCAGGTCCTTCTCTGCCTGGCAGCTCTCCAACCACTCATCTCCCAGCCTGTAGCTCTGCTTGGGGTTATTGCGCCCCAGGTGCAGGACCCGGCACTTGGCCTTGTTGAACTTCATGCAGTTGGCCTCAGCCCATCGGTCAAGCCTGTCCAGATCCTCCTGCAGAGCCTTCCTACCCTCAAGCAGGTCGACACACGCACCTAGCTTGGTGTCATCTGCAAACTTACTGAGGGTGCACTCAATGCCCTCGTCCAGATCATCGATGAAGATATTAAAGAGGACCGGCCCCAGCACCGAGCCCTGGGGAACGCCACTAGTGACCGGCCTCCAACTGGACTTGACTCCATTTACCATGACTCTTTGGGCCCGGCTATCCAGCCAGTTTCTAACCCAACGAAGCATGCGCCAGTCCAAGCCAAGAGCAGCCAGTTTCTTGAGGAGAATGCTGTGGGAGACGGTGTCAAAAGCCTTGCTGAAGTCAAGGTAGACCACATCCACAGCCTTTCCCTCATCCACCCAGCGCGTCACTTTGTCATAGAAGGAGATCAGGTTCGTCAAGCAGGACCTGCCTTTCAGAAACCCATGCCGACTGGGCCTGATCGCCTGCTTGCCCTGCAAGTGCTGCATGATGACTCTCAAGAGGATCTGCTCCATGAGCTTCCCTGGCACTGAGGTTAAACTGACAGGCCTGTAGTTTCCTGGGTCTGCCCTCCGGCCCTTCTTGTAGATGGGCGTCACGTTTGCTAGCCGCCAGTCAACTGGGACCTCCCCCGATAGCCAGGACTGCTGATAAATGATGGATAGTGGCTTGGCCAGCTCCTCTGCCAGTTCTCTCAGTACCCTTGGGTGGATCCCATCCGGCCCCATCGACTTGTGCACATCCAAGTGCCGTAGCAGGTCACCAACCAGTTCCTCGTCGATAGTGAGGGCCACATCCTGCTCCACATCCCCCTCCACCAGCTCAGGGTACTGAGTATCCAGAGAACAACCAGTATTGCCGCTAAAGACTGAGGTGAAGAAGGCATTAAGCACCTCCGCCTTTTCTTCATCTCTTGTAACTAAGTTTCCCCCCTCATCCAGTAAAGGATGGAGATTCTCCTTAGTCCTCCTTTTTGTGTTGATGTATTTATAAAAACGTTTTTTGTTATCTTTAACGGCAGTAGCCAGATTGAGCTCCAGATGAGCTTTGGCCTTCCTAATTTTGTCCCTGCACAGCCTCGCAACATCCTTATAGTCCTCCCTAGTGGCCTGCCCACTTTTCCAAAGGTTATAGACCCTCTTTTTTCTCCTAAGCTCAAGCCACAATTCTCTGTTCAGCCAGGCTGGTCTTCTTCCCCGCCAGCTCGTCTTTGGGCACGTGGGGACAGACCGTTCCTGTGCCATTAAGATTTCCCTCTTGAAGAGCGCCCAGCCTTCCTGGACCCCTCTGCCCTTCAGAACCGCCTCCCAAGGGACTCTACCAACCAGTGTCCTGAGCAGCTCAAAGTCAGCCCTCCGGAAGTCCAATACAGCGGTTTTGCTGGTCCCCTTCCTGGCCTCGCCAAGAACAGTGAACTCCACCATTTCGTGGTCACTCTGCCCAAGACAGCTCCCGACAATCACATCCTCCACCAGTCCTTCTCTGTTTGTGAAGAGAAGGTCTAGCGGGGCACCACCCCTGGTAGGTTCACTAACCAGCTGCGTCAGGAAGCTATCTTCCACACTCTCCAGAAACCTCCTAGACTGCTTTCTTTGGGCTGTGTTGTGCTTCCAGGATATGTCAGGGAAATTGAAGTCCCCCACGAGTACAAGCGCTGAAGATTTTGCAACTTCTGTCAGTTGCCTGTAGAACTCCTCGTCCGTCTCCTCATCCTGGTTCGGCGGTCTATAGCAGACCCCGACCAGGACACTAGCCTTGTTGCCCCTGCTGATCCTAACCCAAAGGGACTCGACCTTGTCATTCCTAGCCTCGAGTTCTACAACCTCGAAAGACTCTCTAATATAGAGAGCCACACCACCACCCCTTCTGTGCCGCCTGTCCCTTCTGAAGAGCTTATAGCCAGGCATTGCAGCACTCCAGTCATGAGACTGGTCCCACCACGTCTCCGTGATGGCAACCAAGTCGTAGCCTGCCTGCCGCACAATGGCTTCCAGCTCCTCCTGTTTGTTACCCATGCTGCGTGCATTGGTGTAGATGCACTTCAGCTGGGCCATTACCTTATCCTCCGGCCTTGCCATTATTCCCCCTGGCACAGCCCCAACAATCCTTGCCTCAGCCCCATCCCCCTTCTTACCTAGTCTAAAGCCCTCTCAATGAGCCCTGCCAGCTCCTGGCCCAGGATCCTTTTTCCCCTAAAAGATAGAGACCCGTCCGCGGCCATCAGGCCAGGTGCTGAGTAAAGTGCCCCATGGTCGAAAAACCCAAGATTTCTGCGTTGGCACCAGCCCCGAAGCCACGTGTTTAACAGGTGGGCTTTCCATGTCCTCTCTGTTCCCCTCCCTGCCACCATAGGGATGGATGAAAACACCACCTGCACTCCCGCTCCATCCACTAACCGTCCCAGCCCCCTAAAGTCTCGTTTAATAGCCTTCAGGCTTCTCTCTTCAATGTTGTCACTGCCCGCCTGGACTATCAAAAGAGGATAATAATCAGAGGGGCGTACCAGGTTGGGAAGCTGCCTGGCAACGTCCCTGACCCTGGCCCCAGGGAGGCAGCAGACTTCCCTACGGGTAAGGTCGGGCCGACAAATAGGGCCCTCTGTTCCCCTAAGAATAGAGTCTCCAACAACAATAACCCTCCTGTCTTTCTTGATGGAGGCAGTCCTGAGGCGTGGAGTCGACCTCCTCGCCCTAGGCACCCTCCTGGGAACACTTGCTACCTCTTCCTCAGCTACTGGTCTGTCGAGCTCCAGGGCCTCAAACCTGTTGCGTAAGGGCACCTGGGAAGGTGGGGCCGGAAGGGGAGGGCATCGCCTGCGGTGTCGAGCAGGGACCTGTTTCCATTCCTCCTCAATTCCCAGATTCCCTCCCTCTGCCCGACGGTTACAGGGCAGGGGGTCCACCACTGTTTGGGGCGTCTCACCCCGGTACCTCTCCTTGAGGCCCTGCAGGGAGTCGCTCCACCAGTCTATCTCCCGCTCACACTCCCTGATATCCCTCAACCTCTCCACCTCCTCCTTGAGCTCCGCCACCATGCGGACCAGGTCATCCACCTGCTCGCACCTCATGCACGCAGTTTCTCTGCCTCCCGCCGATGGCAGCAACAGGCTCAGACACTCCTTGCATCCGGTGACCTGAACTGCTGCGTTTTTTAACGAGTAGTCGGTCTGGGTGTGTACCGACTTCCTGGAGAGCGCACCCGGCCTGGTGGAGACCATTATCACCTAGCTAACGGCTGTCGTTAAGGAGGTGTTCGTATGGGCGGGGGGAGCGCTCCGCCCTGCCTGCTCGCCCTGCCTGCGCGAACTGCCGCGCTAACTGCCGCACCACGCCCTGTTTGCCCACCCTGTTCGCCGTGCTCCTGGTCGCTCGCGCTCCCTAGGGGCAGCTTTTGAACAGCCGGGGGGGGGCGCTGCTGGCTCCGCCTTCGCCTCGTCAGCCTCCCTCACGAGGGCTGCCACGTCCTGGCGGCTCCCTCAAGTAGGCTCGATGCCGGAAAAATTAGCCCTGCCTGGCCCGATCCCCCACTCCGCTGCAGAACGCGTCTGCCCCGGAGCCGATCGCCTCGGCAAATGGCAGTGATGATGATGTGATGATGCAGTGATGACGCTGTGATGATTTTCTGATGATGCAGTGAAAATGCATTGATGATGCAGTGATGATGCAGTGATGATGTTGTGATGATGTAGTGATGGTGCAGGGATGATGCTGTGATGATGCTCTGATGACTCTGTGATGATGTTGTGATGATGCTGTGATGATGCAGTGATGATACTGTGATGATGCAGTGATGATGCACTGATGACGCTGTGTTGATGCAGTGATGACGCTGCGATGATGATGTGGTGACGCTGTGATGATGCTATGATTATGTTGTGATGACTCTGTGGTGATGATGTGATGATGCTGTGATGATGTAGTGATGATGCTCATATGATGCATTGATTATGCAGTGATGATGCTGTGATGACACTGTGATGATGCAGTGATTATGCAGTGATGATGCATTGATGATGTTGTGATGACTCTGTGATGATGCTGCAATGATTCTGTGATGATGCAGTGATGATGCATTGCTGATGCAGTGATGATTCTGTGATGATGCAGTGATGATGCTGTGATAATGTAGTGATGATGTTCTGATGATGCAGTGATGATGCTGTGATGATGCTGTGGTGATGCTGTCATGATGCAGTGATAATGCTGTGATGATGCAGTGATGATGCGTTGATGATGGTGTGATGATGCTGAGATGATGTTGTGATGATACTGTAATGATGGTGTGAAGATGCAATGATTATGCAGTGATGATACAGTGATTATGCTGTGATGATGCAGTGATGATGCAGTGATGATGCTGTGATGATGCTCTGATGACACTGTGATGATGTTGTGATGATGCTGTGATGATACTGTGATGATGCAGTGATGATGCACTGATGACGCTGTGTTGATGCAGTGATGACGCTGCGATGATGATGTGGTGACGCTGTGATGATGCTATGATTATGTTGTGATGACTCTGTGAGATGTAGTGATGATGCTCATATGATGCATTGATTATGCAGTGATGATGCTGTGATGACACTGTGATGATGCAGTGATTATGCAGTGATGATGCATTGATGATGTTGTGATGACTCTGTAATGATGCTGCAATGATTCTGTGATGATGCAGTGATGATGCATTGCTGATGCAGTGATGATTCTGTGATGATGCAGTGATGACGCTGTGATAATGCAGTGATGATGTTCTGATGATGCTGAGATGATGGTGTGACGATGCAGAGATGATGGTGTGATGATGCAGTGATGATGCTGTGGTGATGCTGTCGTGATGTAGTGATAATGCTGTGATGATGCAGTGATGATGCTGTGATGATGCAATTATGACCTAGTGATGACGCTCTGATGATATTGTGATGATGCACTGATGACGCTGCGATGATGTTGTGATGATGCTGTGATGATGATGTGATGATTCAGTGATGATGATGTGATGATGCTGTAATGATTATGTTATGATGCAGTGAAGATGCTGCAATGATGCAGTAATGATGCTGTGATGATGCTTTGATGATGCAGTGAGTAAGCAGTAATGATGCTGTGATGATGCAGTGATGATGCTGTGATGACACTATGATGATGATGTGATGATGCAGTGATGATACTGTGATGATGTAGTGATGATGCAGTGATGACGCTGTGTTGATGCAGTGATGACGCTGCGATGATGCTGTGATGATGCTCTGATGATGCTGTGATGATGTAGTTATGACGCTTTGATGATGTAGTGATGATGCTGAGATGATGGTGTGACGATGCAGAGATGATGGTGTGATGATGCAGTGATTATGCAGTGATGATGCAGTGGTGATGGTGTGATGATGCAGTGATGATGCAGTGATAATGCTGTGATGATGCACTGATGATGCAGTTATGACCTAGTGATGACGCTCTGATGATATTGTGATGATGCACTGATGACGCTGCGATGATGTTGTTATGATGCAGTGATGATACTATGATGACTCTGTGATGATGCAGTCAGTAAGCAGTAATGATGCTGTGATGATGCTGATATAATGCTGTGATGATGCTGTGATGATGCAGTGATTATGCTGTGAAGACGCTCTGATGATGCTGCGATGATGCTGTGATGATGCAGTGAGTATGCTGTGATGATGATGTAGTGATGATGCTGTGATGACTCTCTGATGATGCTCTAATGATGCTGTGATGCTGCAGTGATTATGCAGTGATGATGCTGTTATGACACTGTGATGATGTTGTGTAGACGATGTGATGATGTTGTTATGATGCTGCAATGATGCTGTGATGACGCTGTGATGATGCTGTGATGATGTAGTGATGATGCGGTGATGATGCACTGATGATGCAGTTATGACCTAGTGATGACGCTCTGAAGATATTGTGATGATGCACTTATGAGGCTGCGTTGATTTTGTGATGATGCTGTGATGATGATGTGATGATTTGTGATGATGCTGTAATGATTATGTGATGATGCAGTGATGATGCTGTAATGATACAGTGATCATGCTGTGATGACGCTGTGATGATGCAGTGAGTAAGCAGTAATGATGCTGTGATGATGCCGATATAATATTGTGACGATGCAGTGATGCTGCAGTGATGACACTGTGTTGATGCAGTGATGAGGCTGCAATGATGATGTTGTGATGCTGTGATGATGCTATGATTATGTTGTGATGATGCAGTGATGTTATTGTGATGATGCTGTGATGGTGCAGTGATGATACTCTGATGATGCAGTGATGATACTGTGATGACGCTGTGATGATGCAGTGAGTAAGCAGTAATGATGCTGCGATGATGCCGATATAATATTGTGACGATGCAGTGATGCTGCAGTGATGACACTGTGTTGATGCAGTGATGACATTGCGATGATGATTTTGTGATGCTGTGATGAGGCTATGATTATGTTGTGATGATGCAGTGATGATGGTGTGATGATGCAGTGATCATGCTGTGAAGATGCTGTGATGATGATGTGATGACACTGTGATGATGCTGTGATGATGCAGTGATGATGCTGTGAAGACGATCTGATAATTCTGGCATGATGCAGTGATAATGATGTGATGATGCAGTGATGACGCTGTGATGATTATCTGATGATGCAGTGATGATGCATTGATGATGCTGTGATGGTGGTGTGATGATATTGTGATGATGTAGTGATGATGCAGTGATGATGCTGTGATGATGCTGTGATGACTCTGTGATGATGCTGTGATAATACTGTGATGATGCAGTGATGATGGTGTGATGATGCAGTGAGTATGCTGTGATGATGCAGTGATCATGCTGTGATGATGTTAATATTATGCTGTGATGATGCAGTGATTATGCAGTGATGATGCAGTGATTATGCAGTGATGATGCTGT
The DNA here is from genome assembly GCA_951411735.1 of Somateria mollissima. Classification (NCBI taxonomy): domain Eukaryota; kingdom Metazoa; phylum Chordata; class Aves; order Anseriformes; family Anatidae; genus Somateria; species Somateria mollissima. Next base: position 464,015 of record CATOCB010000055.1, read on the forward strand.
GATGACGCTGCGATGATGATGTTGTGATGCTGTGATGATGCTATGATTGTGTTGCGATGACTCTGTGATGATGCAGTGATGATGCTTTGAAGACGCTCTGATGATGCTGTGATGATGCAGTGATTATGCAGTGATGATGCTCTGATGATGCTCTAATCATGCTCTGATGATGCTGTGATGATGCTGTGATGATGATGTGATGATGCTTTGATGATGCAGTGATGACGCTGTGAAGACGCAGTTATGATGCTGTGATGACGCTGTGATGATGCTGTGATGATACAGTAATTATGCAGTGATGATGCTGTTATGACACTGTGATGATGTTGTGTAGACGCTGCGATGACACTGTGATGACGCTCTGATGATGCTGTGATGATGCAGTGATGATGATGTGATGATGCAGTTATGATGCAATGATGATGTAGTGGTGATGCCCCGATGATGCAGTGATGATGCAGTAAGTAAGCAGTAATGATGCTGTGATGATGCTGTGATGAAGATGTGATTATGCTGTGATTACGCAGTCATGATGTTGTGATGATGCAGTGATGATGCAGAGATGATGCAGTGATGATGCTGTGATGATGCAGTGATTATTCAGTGATGATGCTCTGATGACGCTGTGATGATGCAGTAATAAGCAGTAATGATGCTGTGATGATGCTGTGATGAAGCAGTTAAGATGCTGTGATGATGCTCTGATGACACTCTGATGATGCTGGGATGATGTAGTGATGATGCTGTGATGATGCAGCGATGATGCTCTGATGATGCAATGATGATGCTCTGATGAGACTGTGATGATGCAGTAATAAGCAGTAATGATGCTGTGATGATGCAGTGATTATTCAGTGATGATGCTTTGATGACGCTGTGATGATGCTGTGATAATACTGTGATGATGCAGTGATGATGGTGTGATGATGCAGTGAGGATGCTGTGATGATGCAGTGATGATGCAGTGATCATGCTGTGATGATGCTGTGATGATGCTGATATAATGCTGTGATGATGCAGTGATTATGCAGTGATGATGCAGTGATGACACTGTGGTGATTTTGTGATGATGCTGTGATGATACTGCGATGATGCAGTGATGATGCTGTGTTGATACAGTGATGACGCTGCGATGATGATGTTGTGATGCTGTGATGATGCTATGATTATGTTGCGATGACTCTGTGATGATGCAGTAATGATGCTGTGACGATGCAGTGATGATGCTCTGATGATGCAGTGATTATGCAGTGATGATGCTGTGATGATGCAGTGATGATGGTGTAATGATGCTGTGAAGACGCTCTGATGATGCTGTGATGATGATGTGATGATACAGTGATGACGCTGTGATGATTATCTGATGATGCAGTGATGATGCACTAATGATGCTGTGATGGTGGTGTGATGATGTTGTGATGATGTAGTGATGGTGCAGGGATGATGCAGTGATGATGGTGTGATGATGCTGTGAAGACGCTCTGATGATGCTGTGATGATGCAGTGATGATGCTGTGATGATGCAGTGATGACGCTGTGATGACATTGTGTAGCTGATGTGATGATGCAGTGATGATGCAGAGATGATGCAGTGATGATGCTGTGATGATGCAGTGATTATTCAGTGATTATTCAGTGATGATGCTTTGATGACGCTGTGATGATGCTGTGATGATGGTGTGATGATGCAGTGAGGATGCTCAGATGATGCAGTGATGATGCTGTGATGATGCTGTGATGATGCTGATATAATGCTGTTATGATGCAGTGATTATGCAGTGATGATGCTGTGATGACACTGTGGTGATTTTGTGATGACACTGTGATGATGCTGTGTTGATGCAGTGATGATGTTGTGATGATGCTCTGATGATGCAGTGATTATGCAGTGATGATGCTGTGATGACACTGTGATGATGCTGTGACGATGCAGTACTGATGCAGTGATGAAAGTGTGATGATGCTGTGAAGACGCTCTGATGATGCTGTGATGATGCAGTGATGATGATGTGATGATACAGTGATGACGCTGTGATGATTCTCTGATGATGCAGTGATGATGCACTGATGATGCTGTGATTGTGGTGTGATGATGTTGTGATGATGTAGTGATGGTGCAGGGATGATGCTGTGATTATGTTGTGATGACTCTGTGGTGATGTTGTAATGATGCAGTGATGATACTGTGATGATGCTGTGATGACGCAGTGATGATGATGTGATGATGCTGCGATGATGCAGTGATGATACTGTGATGATGCAGTGATGATGCTGTGACTATGCAGTGATGATGCAGTGTTGACCATGCGATGATGCTGTGATGAGGCAGTGATGAAGCAGTTAAGATGCTGTGATGATGCTCTGATGACACTCTGATGATGCTGTGATAATGCAGTGATGATGCTGTGATGATGCAGTGATGATGCTCTGATGATGCAATGATGATGCTCTGATGACGCTGTGATGATGCAGTAATAAGCAGTAATGATGCTGTGATGATGCAGAGATGATGCAGTGATGATGCTGTGATGATGCAGTGATTATGCAGTGATGATGCTCTGATGATGCTCTAATCATGCTCTGATGATGCTGTGATGATGATGTGATGATGCTTTGATGATGCAGTGATGACGCTGTGAAGACGCAGTTATGATGCTGTGATGACGCTGTGATGATGCTGTGATGATACAGTGATTATGCAGTGATGATGCCGTTATGACACTGTGATGATGTTGTGTAGACGATGTGATGATGCTGCAATGATGCTTTGATGACGCTTTGATGATGCAGTGATGATGCTGTGACGATACAGTGATTATGGAGTGATGATGCTGTGATGACACTGTGATGATATTGTGTAGATGATGTGATGGCGCTGTGATTATGCTGTGATGACGCAGTGATGATGCAGTGATGACGCTGCGATGACACTGTGATGACGCTCTGATGATGCTTTGATGATGCAGTGATGATGATGTGATGATGGAGTTATGATGCAATGATGATGTGGTGGTGATGCAGTGATGATGCAGTAAGTAAGCAGTAATGATGCTGTGATGATACTGTGATGAAGATGTGATTATGCTGTGATTACGCAGTCATGATGTTGTGATGATGCAGTGATGATGCAGAGATGATGCAGTGATGATGCTGTGATGATGCTGTGATGATGCATTGATTATTCAGTGATGATGCTCTGATGACGCTGTGATGATGCAGTAATAAGCAGTAATGATGCTGTGATGATGCTGTGATGAAGCAGTTAAGATGCTGTGATGATGCTCTGATGACACTCTGATGATGCTGGGATGATGCAGTGATGATGCTGTGATGATGCAGCGATGATGCTCTGATGATGCAATGATGATGCTCTGATGACACTGTGATGATGCAGTAATAAGCAGTAATGATGCTGTGATGATGCAGTGATTATGCTGTGATGATGGTGTGATGACGGTCTAATGATGCTGTGATGATGCAGTGATGATGCTGTGTTGATGCAGTGATGATGCAGTGATTATGCAGTGATGATGCTCTGATGACGCTCTAATCATGCTCTGATGATGATGTGATGATGCTTTGATGATGCAGTGATTATGCAGTGATGATGCTGTGATGACACTGTGATGATGTTGTGTAGATGATGTGATGATGCTGTGATGACGCTGTGATGATGCAGTTTTGACCATGTGATGATGCTGTGATGATGCAGTGATGATGCAGTGATGACACTGCGATGACACTGTGATGACGCTGTGATGACGCAGTGATGCTGTGATGACACTGTGATGATGCTGTGATGATGCTCTGATGATGCTGTGATGATGATGTGATGATGCAGTTATGATGCAATGATGATGTAGTGGTGATGCTCCGATGATGCAGTGATGATGGAGTAAGTAAGCAGTAATGATGCTGTGATGATGCTGTGATGAAGATGTGATTATGCAGTGATTACGCAGTCATGATGTTGTGATGATGTAGTGATAATGCTATGATGACGCTGTGGTGATGCTGTAATGATTCTGTGATGATGCAGTGATGCAGTGATGACACTGTGATGATGTTGTGATAATGTTGTGAGGATGCTCTGATGATGCTCTGATGACGCAGTGATGATTTTGTAATGACGCTGTGATGATGCATTTATGTTGCCGCGATGACACTGTGATGACGCTGTGATGATGCAGTGACGCAGTGATGACACTGCGTTGATGTTGAGATAATGTTGTGAGGATGCTGTGATGATGCAGTCATGATGCTATGATGATGCTCAGATGATATTTTGTAGTTAATGTGATGATGCAATGATGATGCAGTGATGATGCTGAGATGATGCAGTGACGATTCAGTGATGATACTGTGATGATGCTGTGATGATGCCGTGAGTAAGCTGTAATGATGCTGTGATGATGCTCAGATGATGCTGTGATGATGCAGTGATGATGATGTGATTAAACAGTGATGATGCTGTGATGATGCTCAGATGATGCAGTGATTATACTGTGATGATGCAGTGATGATGCTGTGATGACACTGTGATTATTTTGTGATGATGCTGTGATGATGCAGTGATGATGCAGTGTTGACCATGCGATGATGCTGTGATGAGGCAGTGATGAAGCAGTTAAGATGCTGTGATGATGCTCTGATGACACTCTGATGATGCTGTGATAATGCAGTGATGATGCTGTGATGATGCAGTGATGATGCTCTGATGATGCAATGATGATGCTCTGATGACGCTGTGATGATGCAGTAATAAGCAGTAATGATGCTGTGATGATGCAGAGATGATGCAGTGATGATGCTGTGATGATGCAGTGATTATGCAGTGATGATGCTCTGATGATGCTCTAATCATGCTCTGATGATGCTGTGATGATGATGTGATGATGCTTTGATGATGCAGTGATGACGCTGTGAAGACGCAGTTATGATGCTGTGATGACGCTGTGATGATGCTGTGATGATACAGTGATTATGCAGTGATGATGCTGTTATGACACTGTGATGATGTTGTGTAGACGATGTGATGATGCTGCAATGATGCTTTGATGACGCTTTGATGATGCAGTGATGATGCTGTGACGATACAGTGATTATGGAGTGATGATGCTGTGATGACACTGTGATGATATTGTGTAGATGATGTGATGGCGCTGTGATTATGCTGTGATGACGCAGTGATGATGCAGTGATGACGCTGCGATGACACTGTGATGACGCTCTGATGATGCTTTGATGATGCAGTGATGATGATGTGATGATGGAGTTATGATGCAATGATGATGTGGTGGTGATGCAGTGATGATGCAGTAAGTAAGCAGTAATGATGCTGTGATGATACTGTGATGAAGATGTGATTATGCTGTGATTACGCAGTCATGATGTTGTGATGATGCAGTGATGATGCAGAGATGATGCAGTGATGATGCTGTGATGATGCTGTGATGATGCATTGATTATTCAGTGATGATGCTCTGATGACGCTGTGATGATGCAGTAATAAGCAGTAATGATGCTGTGATGATGCTGTGATGAAGCAGTTAAGATGCTGTGATGATGCTCTGATGACACTCTGATGATGCTGGGATGATGCAGTGATGATGCTGTGATGATGCAGCGATGATGCTCTGATGATGCAATGATGATGCTCTGATGACACTGTGATGATGCAGTAATAAGCAGTAATGATGCTGTGATGATGCAGTGATTATGCTGTGATGATGCAGTGATGATGCAGTGATTATGCAGTGATGATGCTCTGATGACGCTCTAATCATGCTCTGATGATGATGTGATGATGCTTTGATGATGCAGTGATTATGCAGTGATGATGCTGTGATGACACTGTGATGATGTTGTGTAGATGATGTGATGATGCTGTGATGACGCTGTGATGATGCAGTTTTGACCATGTGATGATGCTGTGATGATGCAGTGATGATGCAGTGATGACACTGCGATGACACTGTGATGACGCTGTGATGACGCAGTGATGCTGTGATGACACTGTGATGATGCTGTGATGATGCTCTGATGATGCTGTGATGATGATGTGATGATGCAGTTATGATGCAATGATGATGTAGTGGTGATGCTCCGATGATGCAGTGATGATGGAGTAAGTAAGCAGTAATGATGCTGTGATGATGCTGTGATGAAGATGTGATTATGCAGTGATTACGCAGTCATGATGTTGTGATGATGTAGTGATAATGCTATGATGACGCTGTGGTGATGCTGTAATGATTCTGTGATGATGCAGTGATGCAGTGATGACACTGTGATGATGTTGTGATAATGTTGTGAGGATGCTCTGATGATGCTCTGATGACGCAGTGATGATTTTGTAATGACGCTGTGATGATGCATTTATGTTGCCGCGATGACACTGTGATGACGCTGTGATGATGCAGTGACGCAGTGATGACACTGCGTTGATGTTGAGATAATGTTGTGAGGATGCTGTGATGATGCAGTCATGATGCTATGATGATGCTCAGATGATGCAGTGATTATGCAGTGATGATGCTGTGATGACACTCTGATGATATTTTGTAGTTAATGTGATGATGCAATGATGATGCCGTGATGATGCTGAGATGATGCAGTGACGATTCAGTGATGATACTGTGATGATGCTGTGATGATGCCGTGAGTAAGCTGTAATGATGCTGTGATGATGCTCAGATGATGCTGTGATGATGCAGTGATGATGATGTGATTAAACAGTGATGATGCTGTGATGATGCTCAGATGATGCAGTGATTATACTGTGATGATGCAGTGATGATGCTGTGATGACACTGTGATTATTTTGTGATGATGCTGTGATGATGCAGTGATGATGCAGTGTTGACCATGCGATGATGCTGTGATGAGGCAGTGATGAAGCAGTTAAGATGCTGTGATGATGCTCTGATGACACTCTGATGATGCTGTGATAATGCAGTGATGATGCTGTGATGATGCAGTGATGATGCTCTGATGATGCAATGATGATGCTCTGATGACGCTGTGATGATGCAGTAATAAGCAGTAATGATGCTGTGATGATGCAGAGATGATGCAGTGATGATGCTGTGATGATGCAGTGATTATGCAGTGATGATGCTCTGATGATGCTCTAATCATGCTCTGATGATGCTGTGATGATGATGTGATGATGCTTTGATGATGCAGTGATGACGCTGTGAAGACGCAGTTATGATGCTGTGATGACGCTGTGATGATGCTGTGATGATACAGTGATTATGCAGTGATGATGCTGTTATGACACTGTGATGATGTTGTGTAGACGATGTGATGATGCTGCAATGATGCTTTGATGACGCTTTGATGATGCAGTGATGATGCTGTGACGATACAGTGATTATGGAGTGATGATGCTGTGATGACACTGTGATGATATTGTGTAGATGATGTGATGGCGCTGTGATTATGCTGTGATGACGCAGTGATGATGCAGTGATGACGCTGCGATGACACTGTGATGACGCTCTGATGATGCTGTGATGACGCTGCGATGATGATGTTGTGATGCTGTGATGATGCTATGATTATGTTGCGATGACTCTGTGATGATGCAGTGATGATGCTTTGAAGACGCTCTGATGATGCTGTGATGATGCAGTGATTATGCAGTGATGATGCTCTGATGATGCTCTAATCATGCTCTGATGATGCTGTGATGATGCTGTGATGATGATGTGATGATGCTTTGATGATGCAGTGATGACGCTGTGAAGACGCAGTTATGATGCTGTGATGACGCTGTGATGATGCTGTGATGATACAGTAATTATGCAGTGATGATGCTGTTATGACACTGTGATGATGTTGTGTAGACGCTGCGATGACACTGTGATGACGCTCTGATGATGCTGTGATGATGCAGTGATGATGATGTGATGATGCAGTTATGATGCAATGATGATGTAGTGGTGATGCTCCGATGATGCAGTGATGATGCAGTAAGTAAGCAGTAATGATGCTGTGATGATGCTGTGATGAAGATGTGATTATGCTGTGATTACGCAGTCATGATGTTGTGATGATGCAGTGATGATGCAGAGATGATGCAGTGATGATGCTGTGATGATGCAGTGATTATTCAGTGATGATGCTCTGATGACGCTGTGATGATGCAGTAATAAGCAGTAATGATGCTGTGATGATGCTGTGATGAAGCAGTTAAGATGCTGTGATGATGCTCTGATGACACTCTGATGATGCTGGGATGATGTAGTGATGATGCTGTGATGATGCAGCGATGATGCTCTGATGATGCAATGATGATGCTCTGATGAGACTGTGATGATGCAGTAATAAGCAGTAATGATGCTGTGATGATGCAGTGATTATTCAGTGATGATGCTTTGATGACGCTGTGATGATGCTGTGATAATACTGTGATGATGCAGTGATGATGGTGTGATGATGCAGTGAGGATGCTGTGATGATGCAGTGATGATGCAGTGATCATGCTGTGATGATGCTGTGATGATGCTGATATAATGCTGTGATGATGCAGTGATTATGCAGTGATGATGCAGTGATGACACTGTGGTGATTTTGTGATGATGCTGTGATGATACTGCGATGATGCAGTGATGATGCTGTGTTGATACAGTGATGACGCTGCGATGATGATGTTGTGATGCTGTGATGATGCTATGATTATGTTGCGATGACTCTGTGATGATGCAGTAATGATGCTGTGACGATGCAGTGATGATGCTCTGATGATGCAGTGATTATGCAGTGATGATGCTGTGATGATGCAGTGATGATGGTGTAATGATGCTGTGAAGACGCTCTGATGATGCTGTGATGATGATGTGATGATACAGTGATGACGCTGTGATGATTATCTGATGATGCAGTGATGATGCACTAATGATGCTGTGATGGTGGTGTGATGATGTTGTGATGATGTAGTGATGGTGCAGGGATGATGCAGTGATGATGGTGTGATGATGCTGTGAAGACGCTCTGATGATGCTGTGATGATGCAGTGATGATGCTGTGATGATGCAGTGATGACGCTGTGATGACATTGTGTAGCTGATGTGATGATGCAGTGATGATGCAGAGATGATGCAGTGATGATGCTGTGATGATGCAGTGATTATTCAGTGATTATTCAGTGATGATGCTTTGATGACGCTGTGATGATGCTGTGATGATGGTGTGATGATGCAGTGAGGATGCTCAGATGATGCAGTGATGATGCTGTGATGATGCTGTGATGATGCTGATATAATGCTGTTATGATGCAGTGATTATGCAGTGATGATGCTGTGATGACACTGTGGTGATTTTGTGATGACACTGTGATGATGCTGTGTTGATGCAGTGATGATGTTGTGATGATGCTCTGATGATGCAGTGATTATGCAGTGATGATGCTGTGATGACACTGTGATGATGCTGTGACGATGCAGTACTGATGCAGTGATGAAAGTGTGATGATGCTGTGAAGACGCTCTGATGATGCTGTGATGATGCAGTGATGATGATGTGATGATACAGTGATGACGCTGTGATGATTCTCTGATGATGCAGTGATGATGCACTGATGATGCTGTGATTGTGGTGTGATGATGTTGTGATGATGTAGTGATGGTGCAGGGATGATGCTGTGATTATGTTGTGATGACTCTGTGGTGATGTTGTAATGATGCAGTGATGATACTGTGATGATGCTGTGATGACGCAGTGATGATGATGTGATGATGCTGCGATGATGCAGTGATGATACTGTGATGATGCAGTGATGATGCTGTGACTATGCAGTGATGATGCAGTGTTGACCATGCGATGATGCTGTGATGAGGCAGTGATGAAGCAGTTAAGATGCTGTGATGATGCTCTGATGACACTCTGATGATGCTGTGATAATGCAGTGATGATGCTGTGATGATGCAGTGATGATGCTCTGATGATGCAATGATGATGCTCTGATGACGCTGTGATGATGCAGTAATAAGCAGTAATGATGCTGTGATGATGCAGAGATGATGCAGTGATGATGCTGTGATGATGCAGTGATTATGCAGTGATGATGCTCTGATGATGCTCTAATCATGCTCTGATGATGCTGTGATGATGATGTGATGATGCTTTGATGATGCAGTGATGACGCTGTGAAGACGCAGTTATGATGCTGTGATGACGCTGTGATGATGCTGTGATGATACAGTGATTATGCAGTGATGATGCCGTTATGACACTGTGATGATGTTGTGTAGACGATGTGATGATGCTGCAATGATGCTTTGATGACGCTTTGATGATGCAGTGATGATGCTGTGACGATACAGTGATTATGGAGTGATGATGCTGTGATGACACTGTGATGATATTGTGTAGATGATGTGATGGCGCTGTGATTATGCTGTGATGACGCAGTGATGATGCAGTGATGACGCTGCGATGACACTGTGATGACGCTCTGATGATGCTTTGATGATGCAGTGATGATGATGTGATGATGGAGTTATGATGCAATGATGATGTGGTGGTGATGCAGTGATGATGCAGTAAGTAAGCAGTAATGATGCTGTGATGATACTGTGATGAAGATGTGATTATGCTGTGATTACGCAGTCATGATGTTGTGATGATGCAGTGATGATGCAGAGATGATGCAGTGATGATGCTGTGATGATGCTGTGATGATGCATTGATTATTCAGTGATGATGCTCTGATGACGCTGTGATGATGCAGTAATAAGCAGTAATGATGCTGTGATGATGCTGTGATGAAGCAGTTAAGATGCTGTGATGATGCTCTGATGACACTCTGATGATGCTGGGATGATGCAGTGATGATGCTGTGATGATGCAGCGATGATGCTCTGATGATGCAATGATGATGCTCTGATGACACTGTGATGATGCAGTAATAAGCAGTAATGATGCTGTGATGATGCAGTGATTATGCTGTGATGATGGTGTGATGACGGTCTAATGATGCTGTGATGATGCAGTGATGATGCTGTGTTGATGCAGTGATGATGCAGTGATTATGCAGTGATGATGCTCTGATGACGCTCTAATCATGCTCTGATGATGATGTGATGATGCTTTGATGATGCAGTGATTATGCAGTGATGATGCTGTGATGACACTGTGATGATGTTGTGTAGATGATGTGATGATGCTGTGATGACGCTGTGATGATGCAGTTTTGACCATGTGATGATGCTGTGATGATGCAGTGATGATGCAGTGATGACACTGCGATGACACTGTGATGACGCTGTGATGACGCAGTGATGCTGTGATGACACTGTGATGATGCTGTGATGATGCTCTGATGATGCTGTGATGATGATGTGATGATGCAGTTATGATGCAATGATGATGTAGTGGTGATGCTCCGATGATGCAGTGATGATGGAGTAAGTAAGCAGTAATGATGCTGTGATGATGCTGTGATGAAGATGTGATTATGCAGTGATTACGCAGTCATGATGTTGTGATGATGTAGTGATAATGCTATGATGACGCTGTGGTGATGCTGTAATGATTCTGTGATGATGCAGTGATGCAGTGATGACACTGTGATGATGTTGTGATAATGTTGTGAGGATGCTCTGATGATGCTCTGATGACGCAGTGATGATTTTGTAATGACGCTGTGATGATGCATTTATGTTGCCGCGATGACACTGTGATGACGCTGTGATGATGCAGTGACGCAGTGATGACACTGCGTTGATGTTGAGATAATGTTGTGAGGATGCTGTGATGATGCAGTCATGATGCTATGATGATGCTCAGATGATATTTTGTAGTTAATGTGATGATGCAATGATGATGCAGTGATGATGCTGAGATGATGCAGTGACGATTCAGTGATGATACTGTGATGATGCTGTGATGATGCCGTGAGTAAGCTGTAATGATGCTGTGATGATGCTCAGATGATGCTGTGATGATGCAGTGATGATGATGTGATTAAACAGTGATGATGCTGTGATGATGCTCAGATGATGCAGTGATTATACTGTGATGATGCAGTGATGATGCTGTGATGACACTGTGATTATTTTGTGATGATGCTGTGATGATGCAGTGATGATGCAGTGTTGACCATGCGATGATGCTGTGATGAGGCAGTGATGAAGCAGTTAAGATGCTGTGATGATGCTCTGATGACACTCTGATGATGCTGTGATAATGCAGTGATGATGCTGTGATGATGCAGTGATGATGCTCTGATGATGCAATGATGATGCTCTGATGACGCTGTGATGATGCAGTAATAAGCAGTAATGATGCTGTGATGATGCAGAGATGATGCAGTGATGATGCTGTGATGATGCAGTGATTATGCAGTGATGATGCTCTGATGATGCTCTAATCATGCTCTGATGATGCTGTGATGATGATGTGATGATGCTTTGATGATGCAGTGATGACGCTGTGAAGACGCAGTTATGATGCTGTGATGACGCTGTGATGATGCTGTGATGATACAGTGATTATGCAGTGATGATGCCGTTATGACACTGTGATGATGTTGTGTAGACGATGTGATGATGCTGCAATGATGCTTTGATGACGCTTTGATGATGCAGTGATGATGCTGTGACGATACAGTGATTATGGAGTGATGATGCTGTGATGACACTGTGATGATATTGTGTAGATGATGTGATGGCGCTGTGATTATGCTGTGATGACGCAGTGATGATGCAGTGATGACGCTGCGATGACACTGTGATGACGCTCTGATGATGCTGTGATGATGCAGTGATGATGATGTGATGATGGAGTTATGATGCAATGATGATGTGGTGGTGATGCAGTGATGATGCAGTAAGTAAGCAGTAATGATGCTGTGATGATACTGTGATGAAGATGTGATTATGCTGTGATTACGCAGTCATGATGTTGTGATGATGCAGTGATGATGCAGAGATGATGCAGTGATGATGCTGTGATGATGCTGTGATGATGCAGTGATTATTCAGTGATGATGCTCTGATGACGCTGTGATGATGCAGTAATAAGCAGTAATGATGCTGTGATGATGCTGTGATGAAGCAGTTAAGATGCTGTGATGATGCTCTGATGACACTCTGATGATGCTCTGATGATGCAATGATGATGCTCTGATGACACTGTGATGATGCAGTAATAAGCAGTAATGATGCTGTGATGATGCAGTGATTATGCTGTGATGATGCAGTGATGATGCAGTGATTATGCAGTGATGATGCTCTGATGACGCTCTAATCATGCTCTGATGATGATGTGATGATGCTTTGATGATGCAGTGATTATGCAGTGATGATGCTGTGATGACACTGTGATGATGTTGTGTAGATGATGTGATGATGCTGTGATGACGCTGTGATGATGCAGTTTTGACCATGTGATGATGCTGTGATGATGCAGTGATGATGCAGTGATGACACTGCGATGACACTGTGATGACGCTGTGATGACGCAGTGATGCTGTGATGACACTGTGATGATGCTGTGATGATGCTCTGATGATGCTGTGATGATGATGTGATGATGCAGTTATGATGCAATGATGATGTAGTGGTGACGCTCCGATGATGCAGTGATGATGGAGTAAGTAAGCAGTAATGATGCTGTGATGATGCTGTGATGAAGATGTGATTATGCAGTGATTACGCAGTCATGATGTTGTGATGATGTAGTGATAATGCTATGATGACGCTGTGGTGATGCTGTAATGATTCTGTGATGATGCAGTGATGCAGTGATGACACTGTGATGATGTTGTGATAATGTTGTGAGGATGCTCTGATGATGCTCTGATGACGCAGTGATGATTTTGTAATGACGCTGTGATGATGCATTTATGTTGCCGCGATGACACTGTGATGACGCTGTGATGATGCAGTGACGCAGTGATGACACTGCGTTGATGTTGAGATAATGTTGTGAGGATGCTGTGATGATGCAGTCATGATGCTATGATGATGCTCAGATGATGCAGTGATTATGCAGTGATGATGCTGTGATGACACTCTGATGATATTTTGTAGTTAATGTGATGATGCAATGATGATGCCGTGATGATGCTGAGATGATGCAGTGACGATTCAGTGATGATACTGTGATGATGCTGTGATGATGCCGTGAGTAAGCTGTAATGATGCTGTGATGATGCTCAGATGATGCTGTGATGATGCAGTGATGATGATGTGATTAAACAGTGATGATGCTGTGATGATGCTCAGATGATGCAGTGATTATACTGTGATGATGCAGTGATGATGCTGTGATGACACTGTGATTATTTTGTGATGATGCTGTGATGATGCAGTGATGATACTGTGATGTTGCAGTAATGATGCAATGATGACGCTGTGTTGATGCAGTGATGATGCTGCGATGATGATGTTGTGATGCTGTGATGATGCTATGATTCTGTTGTGATGACTGTGATGATGATGTGATGATGCTGTGATGATGCAGTGATGATGCTGTGATGATGCTCTGATGATGCAGTGATTATGCAGTGATGATGCTGTGATGACACTGTGATGATGCTGTGAGGATGCAGTGATGATGTAGTGATGATGGTGTGATGATGCTGTGAAGACGCTCTGATGATGCTGTGATGACGCAGTGATGATGATGTGATGATACAGTAATGACGCTGTGATGATTATCTGATGATGCAGTGATGATGCACTGATGATGCTGTGATGGTGGTGTGATGATGTTGTGATGATGTAGTGATGGTGGAGGGATGATGCTGTGATGATGCTGTGATGACTCTGTGGTGATGCTGTAATGATTCTGTGATGATGCAGTGATGCTGCTGTGATGACACTGTGATGATGTAGTGATGATGCTGCGATGATGATGTTGTGATGCTGTGATGATGCAGTGGTGATGGTGTGATGATACTCTGATGATGCAGTGATGATGCAGTGATGATGCTGTTATGACACTGTGATGATGTTGTGATGATGCAGTGATGATGCAGCGATGATGCTGTGATGATGCTGTGAAGACGCTCTGATGATGCTGTGATGATGCAGTGATGACGCTGTGATGATATTGTGTAGTTGGTGTGATGATGCAGTGATGATAGAGTGATGATGCAGAGATGATGCAGTGATGATGCTGTGATGATGCTGTGATGATGCAGTGATTATTCAGTGATGATGCTGTGATGATGCTTTGATGACGCTGTGATGATGCTATGATAATACTGTGATGATGCTATGATCATGTTGCGATGACTCTGTGATGATGCAGTGATGATGCTGTGATGATGCAGTGATGATGGTGTGATGATGCAGTGATTATGCAGTGATGATGTTGTGATGACACTGTGATGATGCTGTGACGATGCAGTGATGATGCAGTGATGGTGTGATGATGCTGTGAAGACGTTCTGACGATGCTGTGATGACGCAGTGATGATGATGTGATGATACAGTGATGACGCTGTGATGATTATCTGATGATGCAGTGATGATGCACTGATGATGCTGTGATGGTGGTGTGATGATGTTGTGATGATGTAGTGATGGTGCAGGGATGATGCTGTGATGATGCTGTGATGACTCTGTGGTGATGCTGTAATGAGGCTGTGATGATGCAGGGATGATACTGTGATGATGCTGTGATGACACTGTGATGATGTTGTGATGATGCTGCGATGATGCAGTGATGATACTGTGATGATGTAGTGATGACGCTGTGTTGCTGTAGTGATGACGCTGCGATGATGATGTTGTGATGATGCAGTGATGATGCAGTGGTGATGGTGTGATGATGCTCTGATGATGTAGTGATTATGCAGTGATGATGCTGTGATGACTCTGTGATGATGCAGTGATGATGCAGTGATCATGCTGTGATGATGCTGTGATGACACTGTGATGATGCACTGATGATGCTGTGACGATGCAGTGATGATGCTGTGATGATGCTGTGTGTTGACCATGCGATGATGCTGAGATGAGGCAGTGATGAAGCAGTTAAGATGCTGTGATGATGCTCTGATGACACTCTGATGATGCTGGGATGATGCAGCGATGATGCTCTGATGATGCAATGATGATGCTCTGATGACACTGTGATGATGCAGTAATAAGCAGTAATGATGCTGTGATGATGCTTTGATAATGCAGTGATTATGCAGTGATGATGGTGTGATGACGGTCTAATGATGCTGTGATGATGCAGTAATGATGCTGTGTTGATGCAGTGATGATGCAGTGATTATGCTGTGATGATGGTGTGATGATGCAGTGATTATGCAGTGATGATGCTCTGATGACGCTCTAATCATGCTCTGATGATGCTGTGATGATGATGTGATGATGCTTTGATGATGCAGTGAAGACGCGTTTATGATGCTGTGATGACACTGTGATGATGCTTTGATGATACAGTGATTATGCAGTGATGATGCTGTGATGACACTGTGATGATGTTGTGTAGATGATGTGATGATGCTGTGATGACGCTGTGATGATGCAGTTTTGACCATGTGATGATGCTGTGATGATGCAGTGATGATGCAGTGATGACACTGCGATGACACTGTGATGACGCTGTGATGACGCAGTGATGCTGTGATGACACTGTGATGATGCTGTGATGACGCTCTGATGATGCTGTGATGATGCAGTGATGATGATGTGATGATGCAGTTATGATGCAATGATGATGTAGTGGTGATGCTCCGATGATGCAGTGATGATGCAGTAAGTAAGCAGTAATGATGCTGTGATGATGCTGTGATGAAGATGTGATTATGCAGTGATTACGCAGTCATGATGTTGTGATGATGTAGTGATAATGCTATGATGACGCTGTGGTGATGCTGTAATGATTCTGTGATGATGCAGTGATGATAGTGTGATGATGCAGTGATGACACTGTGATGATGTTGTGATAATGTTGTGAAGATGCTCTGATGATGCTCTGATGACGCAGTGATGATTTTGTAATGACGCTGTGATGATGCATTTATGTTGCTGCGATGACACTGCGATGACGCTGTGATGATGTGTTGACGCAGTGATGACACTGCGTTGATGTTGAGATAATGTTGTGAGGATGCTGTGATGATGCAGTCATGATGCTATGTTGATGCTCAGATGATGCTTTGATGATGCAGTTATGATGCTGAGATGATGCAGTGATGATTCAGTGATGATACTGTGATGATGCTGTGATGATGCAGTGAGTAAGCTGTAATGATACTGTGATGATGCTCAGATGATGCTGTGATGATGCAGTGATGATGATGTGATTAAACAGTGATGATGCTGTGATGATGCTCAGATGATGCAGTGATTATACTGTGATGATGCTGTGATGATGTTGTGATGATGCTGATATAATGCTGTGATAATGCAGTGATTATGCAGTGATGATGCTGTGATGACACTGTGGTGATTTTGTGATGATGCTGTGATGATACTGTGATGTTGCAGTGATGATGCAATGATGACGCTGTGTTGATGCAGTGATGACGCTGCGATGATGATGTTGTGATGCTGTGATGATGCTATGATTCTGTTGTGATGACTGTAATGATGCTGTGATGATGCAGTGATGATGGTATGATGCTCTGATGATGCAGTGATTATGCAGTGATGATGCTGTGATGACACTGTGATGATGCTGTGAGGATGCAGTGATGATGCAGTGATGATGGTGTGATGATGCTGTGAAGACGCTCTGATGATGCTGTGATGATGATGTGATGATACAGTGATGACGCTGTGATGATTATCTGATGATGCAGTGATGATGCACTGATGATGCTGTGATGGTGGTGTGATGATGTTGTGATGATGTAGTGATGGTGCAGGGATGATGCTGTGATGATGCTGTGGTGACTCTGTGGTGATGCTGTAATGATTCTGTGATGATGCAGTGATGCTGCTGTGATGACACTGTGATGATGCTGCGATGATGCAGTGATGATACTGTGATGATGCTGTGTTGATGTAGTGATGACGCTGCGATTATGATGTTGTGATGCTGTGATGATGCAGTGGTGATGGTGTGATGATGCTGTGATGAAGCAGTTAAGATGCTGTGATGATGCTCTGATGACACTCTGATGATACTGTGATGATGCAGTGATGACGCTGTGTTGCTGTAGTGATGACGCTGCGATGATGATGTTGTGATGATGCAGTGATGATGCAGTGGTGATGGTGTGATGATGCTCTGATGATGCAGTGATTATGCAGTGATGATGCTGTGATGACTCTGTGATGATGCTGTGACTATGCAGTGATGATGCTGTGATGATGCTGTGTGTTGACCATGCGATGATGCTGTGATGAGGCAGTGATGAAGCAGTTAAGATGCTGTGGTGATGCTCTGATGACACTCTGATGATGCTGGGATGATGCAATGATGATGCTCTGATGACACTGTGATGATGCAGTAATAAGCAGTAATGATGCTGTGATGATGCTTTGATGATGCAGTGATTATGCAGTGATGATGGTGTGATGACGGTCTAATGATGCTCTGATGATGCAGTAATGATGCTGTGTTGATGCAGTGATTATGCTGTGATGATGGTGTGATGATGCTCTGATGACGCTCTAATCATGCTCTGATGATGCTGTGATGATGATGTGATGATGCTTTGATGATGCAGTGATGACGCTGTGAAGACGCATTTATGATGCTGTGATGACGCTGTGATGATGCTTTGATGATGCAGTGATGATGCTGTGATGACACTGTGATGATGTTGTGTAGATGATGTGATGATGCTGTGATGACACTGTTATGATGCTGTGATGATGCAGTTTTGACCATGCGATGATGCTGTGATGACGCAGTGATGATGCAGTGATGACACTGCAATGACACTGTGATGACGCTGTGATGATGCAGTGATGCTGTGATGACGCTGTGATGATGCTGTGATGACGCTCCGATGATGCTGTGATGATGCAGTGATGATGATGTGATGATGCAGTTATGATGCAATGATGATGTAGTGGTGATGCTCCGATGATGCAGTGATGATGGAGTAAGTAAGCAGTAATGATGCTGTGATGATGCTGTGATGAAGATGTGATTATGCAGTGATTACGCAGTCATGATGTTGTGATGATGCAGTGATGATGCTCTGATGATGCAGTCATGATGCAGTCATGATGCTGTGATGATGTAGTGATAATGCAATGATGACGCTTTGGTGATGCTGTAATGATTCCGTGATGATACTGTGATGTTGCAGTGATGATGCAGT
This sequence comes from Somateria mollissima, assembly GCA_951411735.1. NCBI lineage: Eukaryota > Metazoa > Chordata > Aves > Anseriformes > Anatidae > Somateria > Somateria mollissima. The sequence continues at coordinate 483,267 of CATOCB010000055.1, forward strand.
GATGACGCTGTGTTGATGCAGTGATGACGCTGCGATGATGATGTTGTGATGCTGTGATGATGCTATGATTCTGTTGTGATGACTCTGTGATGATGCTGTGATGATGGTGTGATGATGCTCTGATGATGCAGTGATGATGCAGTGATGACTCTGTGAAGACGCATTTATGATGCTGTGATGACGCTGTGATGATGCTTTGATGATACAGTGATTATGCAGTGATGATGCTGTGATGACACTGTGATGATGTTGTGTAGATGATGTGATGATGCTGTGATGACGCTGTTATGATGCTGTGATGATGCAGTTTTGACCATGCGATGATGCTGTGATGACGCAGTGATGATGCAGTGATGACGCTGTGTTGATGCAGTGATGACGCTGCGATGATGATGTTGTGATGCTGTGATGATGCTATGATTCTGTTGTGATGACTCTGTGATGATGATGTGATGATGCTGTGATGATGGTGTGATGATGCTCTGATGATGCAGTGATTATGCAGTGATGATGCTGTGATGACACTGTGATGATGCTGTGACGATGCAGTGATGATGCAGTGATGATGGTGTGATGATGCAATGATGACGCTGTAATGATTATCTGATGATGCAGTGATGATGCATTGATGATGCTGTGATGGTGGTGTGATGATGTTGTGATGATGTAGTGATGGTGCAGTGATGATGCTGTGATGACACTGTGGTGATTTTGTGATGATGCTGTGATGATGCAGTGATGATACTGTGATGTTGCAGTGATGATGCAATGATGACGCTGTGTTGATGCAGTGATGACGCTGCGATGATGATGTTGTGATGCTGTGATGATGCTATGATTCTGTTGTGATGACTCTGTGATGATGATGTGATGATGCTGTGATGATGGTGTGATGATGCTCTGATGATGCAGTGATTATGCAGTGATGATGCTGTGATGACACTGTGATGATGCTGTGATGATGCATTGATGATGCAGTGATGGTGGTGTGATGATGTTGTGATGATGTAGTGATGGTGCAGGGATGATGCTGTGATGACACTGTGATGATGCACTGATGATGCTGTGACTATGCAGTGATGATGCAGTGTTGACCATGCGATGATGCTGTGATGAGGCAGTGATGAAGCAGTTAAGATGCTGTGATGATGCTCTGATGACACTCTGATGATGCTGTGATGATGCAGTGATGATGCTGTGATGATGCAGTGATGATGCTATGATGATGCAATGATGATGCTCTGATGACGCTGTGATGATGCAGTAATAAGCAGTAATGATGCTGTGATGATGCTGTGATGATGCTTTGATGATGCAGTGATTATGCAGTGATGATGCTGTGATGACGGTCTAATGATGCTGTGATGATGCAGTGATGATGCTGTGTTGATGCTGTGATGATGCAGTGATTATGCTGTGATGATGGTGTGATGATGCAGTGATTATGCAGTAATGATGCTCTGATGACGCTCTAATCATGCTCTGATGATGCTGTGGTGATGCTGTGATGATGATGTGATGATGCAGTGAGTAAGCTGTAATGATGCTGTGATGATGCTGTGATGATGCAGTGATGATGCAGTGATGATGATGTGATTAAACAGTGATGATGCTGTGATGATGCTCAGATGATGCAGTGATTATACTGTGATGATGCAGTGATGACACTGTGATGATGCACTGATGATGCTGTGATGATGCTGTGTGTTGACCATGCGATGATGCTGTGATGAGGCAGTGATGAAGCAGTTAAGATGCTGTGATGATGCTCTGATGACACTCTGATGATGCTGGAATGATGCAGTGATGATGCTCTGATGATGCAGCGATGATGCTCTGATGATGCAATGATGATGCTCTGATGACACTGTGATGATGCAGTAATAAGCAGTAATGATGCTGTGATGATGCTTTGATGATGCAGTGATTATGCAGTGATGATGGTGTGATGACGGTCTAATGATGCTGTGATGATGCAGTAATGATGCTGTGTTGATGCAGTGATGATGCAGTGATTATGCAGTGATGATGCTCTGATGACGCTCTAATCATGCTCTGATGATGCTGTGATGATGATGTGATGATGCTTTGATGATGCAGTGAAGACGCGTTTATGATGCTGTGATGACACTGTGATGATGCTTTGATGATACAGTGATTATGCAGTGATGATGCTGTGATGACGCTGTGATGATGCAGTTTTGACCATGTGATGATGCTGTGATGATGCAGTGATGATGCAGTGATGACACTGCGATGACACTGTGATGACGCTGTGATGACGCAGTGATGCTGTGATGACACTGTGATGATGCTGTGATGACGCTCTGATGATGCTGTGATGATGCAGTGATGATGATGTGATGATGCAGTTATGATGCAATGATGATGTAGTGGTGATGCTCCGATGATGCAGTGATGATGCAGTAAGTAAGCAGTAATGATGCTGTGATGATGCTGTGATGAAGATGTGATTATGCAGTGATTACGCAGTCATGATGTTGTGATGATGCAGTGATGATGCTCAGATGATGCAGTCATGATGCTGTGATGATGTAGTGATAATGCTATGATGACGCTGTGGTGATGCTGTAATGATTCTGTGATGATGCAGTGATGATAGTGTGATGATGCTGTGAAGACACTGTGATGATGCTGTGATGATGCAGTGATGATGATGTGATTAAACAGTGATGATGCTGTGATTATGCTCAGATGATGCAGTGATTATACTGTAATGATGCTGTGATGATGTTGTGATGATGCTGATATAATGCTGTGATAATGCAGTGATTATGCAGTGATATTGCTGTGATGACACTGTGGTGATTTTGTGATGATGCTGTGATGATGCAGTGATGATACTGTGATGTTGCAGTGATGATGCTGTGTTGATGCAGTGATGACGCTGCGATGATGATGTTGTGATGCTGTGATGATGCTATGATTCTGTTGTGATGACTGTGATGATGCTGTGATGATGCAGTGATGATGGTGTGATGATGCTGTGAAGACGCTCTGATGATGCTGTGATGATGATGTGATGATACAGTGATGACGCTGTGATGATTATCTGATGATGCAGTGATGATGCTGTGATGATGCTGTGATGGTGGTGTGATGATGTTGTGATGATGTAGTGATGGTGCAGGGATGATGCTGTGATGATGCTGTGGTGACTCTGTGGTGATGCTGTAATGATTCTGTGATGATGCAGTGATGATGCTGTGATGACACTGTGATGATGTTGTGATGATGCTGCGATGATGCAGTGATGATACTGTGATGATGCTGTGTTGATGTAGTGATGACGCTGCGATGATGATGTTGTGATGCTGTGATGATGCAGTGGTGATGGTGTGATGATACTCTGATGATGCAGTGATGATGCAGTGATGATGCTGTTATGACGCTGTGATGATGTTGTGATGATGCAGTGATGATGCAGTGATGATGCTGTGATGATGCTGTGAAGACGCTCTGATGATGCTGTGATGATGCTGTGATGACGCTGTGATGATATTGTGTAGTTGATGTGATGATGCAGTGATGATAGAGTCATGATGCAGAGATGATGCAGTGATGATGCTGTGATGATGCAGTGATTATTCAGTGATGATGCTGTGATGATGCTTTGATGACGCTGTGATGATGCTATGATAATACTGTGATGATGCAGTGATGATGGTGTGATGATGCAGTGAGGATGCTGTGATGATGCAGTGATGATGCTGATATAATGCTGTGATGCTGCAGTGATTATGCAGTGATGATGCTGTGATGACACTGTGGTGATTTTGTGATGATGCTGTGATGATGCAGTGATGATACTGTGATGATGCAGTGATGATGCAGTGATGACGCTGTGTTGATGCAGAGATGGCGCTGCGATGATGATGTTGTGATGCTGCGATGATGCTATGATTATGTTGCGATGAATCTGTGATGATGCAGTGATGATGCTGTGATGATGCAGTGATGATTGTGTGATGATGCTGTGATGATGCAGTGATTATGCAGTGATGATGCTGTGATGACACTGTGATGATGCTGTGACGATGCAGTGATGATGGTGTGATGATGCAGTGATGATGCACTGATGATGCTGTGATGACGCAGTGATGATGATGTGATGATACAGTGATGACGCTGTGATGATTATCTGATGATGCAGTGATGATGCACTGATGATGCTGTGATGATGTTGTGATGATGTAGTGATGGTGCAGGGATGATGCTGTGATGATGCTGTGATGACTCTGTGGTGATGCTGTAATGATGCTGTGATGATGCTTTGATGATGCAGTGATTATGCAGTGATGATGCTGTGATGACGGTCTAATGATGCTGTGATGATGCAGTGATGATGCTGTGTTGATGCTGTGATGATGCAGTGATGACGCTGTGTTGATGCAGTGATGACGCTGCGATGATGATGTTGCGATGCTGTGATGATGCTATGATTCTGTTGTGATGACTCTGTGATGAGGATGTGATGATGCTGTGATGATGCAGTGATGATGGTGTGATGATGCAGTGATTATGCAGTGATGATGCTGTGATGACACTGTGATGATGCTGTGACGATGCAGTGATGATGCAGTGATGATGGTGTGATGATGCTGTGAAGATGCTCTGATGATGCTGTGATGACGCAGTTATGATGATGTGATGATGCAGTGATGACACTGTAATGATTATCTGATGATGCAGTGATGATGCATTGATGATGCTGTGATGGTGGTGTGATGATGTTGTGATGATGTAGTGATTGTGCAGGGATGATGCTGTGATGATGCTGTGATGACTCTGTGGTGATGCTGTAATGATTCTGTGATGATGCAGTGATGATGCTGTGATGACACTGTGATGATGTTGTGATGATACTGCGATGATGCAGTGATGATACTGTGATGATGCAGTGATGACGCTGTGTTGATGTAGTGATGACGCTGCGATGATGATGTTGTGATGCTGTGATGATGCAGTGGTGATGCTGTGATGATGATGCTCTGATGATGCAGTGATGATGCTATTATGACACTGTGATGATGCTGTGATGATGCAGTGATGACGCTGTTATGATATTGTGTAGTTGATGTGATGATGCAGAGATGATGCTGTGATAATACTGTGATGATGCAGTGATGATGCAGTGAGGATGCTGTGATGATGCAGTGTTGATGCAGTGATCATGCTGTGATGATGCTGTGATGATGCTGATATAATGCTGTGATGATGCAGTGATTATGCAATGATGATGCTGTGATGACACTTTGATGATGCTGTGATGATGCTATGATAATACTGTGATGATGCAGTGATGATGGTGTGATGATGCAGTGAGGATGCTGTGATGATGCAGTGATGATGCTGATATAATGCTGTGATGCTGCAGTGATTATGCAGTGATGATGCTGTGATGACACTGTGGTGATTTTGTGATGATGCTGTGATGATGCAGTGATGATACTGTGATGATGCAGTGATGATGCAGTGATGACGCTGTGTTGATGCAGAGATGGCGCTGCGATGATGATGTTGTGATGCTGCGATGATGCTATGATTATGTTGCGATGAATCTGTGATGATGCAGTGATGATGCTGTGATGATGCAGTGATGATTGTGTGATGATGCTGTGATGATGCAGTGATTATGCAGTGATGATGCTGTGATGACACTGTGATGATGCTGTGACGATGCAGTGATGATGCAGTGATGATGGTGTGATGATGCAGTGATGATGCACTGATGATGCTGTGATGACGCAGTGATGATGATGTGATGATACAGTGATGACGCTGTGATGATTATCTGATGATGCAGTGATGATGCACTGATGATGCTGTGATGATGTTGTGATGATGTAGTGATGGTGCAGGGATGATGCTGTGATGATGCTGTGATGACTCTGTGGTGATGCTGTAATGATGCTGTGATGATGCTTTGATGATGCAGTGTTTATGCAGTGATGATGCTGTGATGACGGTCTAATGATGCTGTGATGATGCAGTGATGATGCTGTGTTGATGCTGTGATGATGCAGTGATGACGCTGTGTTGATGCAGTGATGACGCTGCGATGATGATGTTGCGATGCTGTGATGATGCTATGATTCTGTTGTGATGACTCTGTGATGATGATGTGATGATGCTGTGATGATGGTGTGATGATGCTCTGATGATGCAGTGATTATGCAGTGATGATGCTGTGATGACACTGTGATGATGCTGTGACGATGCAGTGATGATGCAGTGATGATGGTGTGATGATGCAATGATGACGCTGTAATGATTATCTGATGATGCAGTGATGATGCATTGATGATGCTGTGATGGTGGTGTGATGATGTTGTGATGATGTAGTGATGGTGCAGTGATGATGCTGTGATGACACTGTGGTGATTTTGTGATGATGCTGTGATGATGCAGTGATGATACTGTGATGTTGCAGTGATGATGCAATGATGACGCTGTGTTGATGCAGTGATGACGCTGCGATGATGATGTTGTGATGCTGTGATGATGCTATGATTCTGTTGTGATGACTCTGTGATGATGATGTGATGATGCTGTGATGATGGTGTGATGATGCTCTGATGATGCAGTGATTATGCAGTGATGATGCTGTGATGACACTGTGATGATGCTGTGATGATGCATTGATGATGCAGTGATGGTGGTGTGATGATGTTGTGATGATGTAGTGATGGTGCAGGGATGATGCTGTGATGACACTGTGATGATGCACTGATGATGCTGTGACTATGCAGTGATGATGCAGTGTTGACCATGCGATGATGCTGTGATGAGGCAGTGATGAAGCAGTTAAGATGCTGTGATGATGCTCTGATGACACTCTGATGATGCTGTGATGATGCAGTGATGATGCTGTGATGATGCAGTGATGATGCTATGATGATGCAATGATGATGCTCTGATGACGCTGTGATGATGCAGTAATAAGCAGTAATGATGCTGTGATGATGCTGTGATGATGCTTTGATGATGCAGTGATTATGCAGTGATGATGCTGTGATGACGGTCTAATGATGCTGTGATGATGCAGTGATGATGCTGTGTTGATGCTGTGATGATGCAGTGATTATGCTGTGATGATGGTGTGATGATGCAGTGATTATGCAGTAATGATGCTCTGATGACGCTCTAATCATGCTCTGATGATGCTGTGGTGATGCTGTGATGATGATGTGATGATGCAGTGAGTAAGCTGTAATGATGCTGTGATGATGCTCAGATGATGCTGTGATGATGCAGTGATGATGATGTGATTAAACAGTGATGATGCTGTGATGATGCTCAGATGATGCAGTGATTATACTGTGATGATGCAGTGATGACACTGTGATGATGCACTGATGATGCTGTGATGATGCTGTGTGTTGACCATGCGATGATGCTGTGATGAGGCAGTGATGAAGCAGTTAAGATGCTGTGATGATGCTCTGATGACACTCTGATGATGCTGGGATGATGCAGTGATGATGCTCTGATGATGCAGCGATGATGCTCTGATGATGCAATGATGATGCTCTGATGACACTGTGATGATGCAGTAATAAGCAGTAATGATGCTGTGATGATGCTTTGATGATGCAGTGATTATGCAGTGATGATGGTGTGATGACGGTCTAATGATGCTGTGATGATGCAGTAATGATGCTGTGTTGATGCAGTGATGATGCAGTGATTATGCAGTGATGATGCTCTGATGACGCTCTAATCATGCTCTGATGATGCTGTGATGATGATGTGATGATGCTTTGATGATGCAGTGAAGACGCGTTTATGATGCTGTGATGACACTGTGATGATGCTTTGATGATACAGTGATTATGCAGTGATGATGCTGTGATGACACTGTGATGATGTTGTGTAGATGATGTGATGATGCTGTGATGACGCTGTGATGATGCAGTTTTGACCATGTGATGATGCTGTGATGATGCAGTGATGATGCAGTGATGACACTGCGATGACACTGTGATGACGCTGTGATGACGCAGTGATGCTGTGATGACACTGTGATGATGCTGTGATGACGCTCTGATGATGCTGTGATGATGCAGTGATGATGATGTGATGATGCAGTTATGATGCAATGATGATGTAGTGGTGATGCTCCGATGATGCAGTGATGATGCAGTAAGTAAGCAGTAATGATGCTGTGATGATGCTGTGATGAAGATGTGATTATGCAGTGATTACGCAGTCATGATGTTGTGATGATGCAGTGATGATGCTCAGATGATGCAGTCATGATGCTGTGATGATGTAGTGATAATGCTATGATGACGCTGTGGTGATGCTGTAATGATTCTGTGATGATGCAGTGATGATAGTGTGATGATGCTGTGAAGACACTGTGATGATGCTGTGATGATGCAGTGATGATGATGTGATTAAACAGTGATGATGCTGTGATTATGCTCAGATGATGCAGTGATTATACTGTAATGATGCTGTGATGATGTTGTGATGATGCTGATATAATGCTGTGATAATGCAGTGATTATGCAGTGATATTGCTGTGATGACACTGTGGTGATTTTGTGATGATGCTGTGATGATGCAGTGATGATACTGTGATGTTGCAGTGATGATGCTGTGTTGATGCAGTGATGACGCTGCGATGATGATGTTGTGATGCTGTGATGATGCTATGATTCTGTTGTGATGACTGTGATGATGCTGTGATGATGCAGTGATGATGGTGTGATGATGCTGTGAAGACGCTCTGATGATGCTGTGATGATGATGTGATGATACAGTGATGACGCTGTGATGATTATCTGATGATGCAGTGATGATGCAGTGATGATGCTGTGATGGTGGTGTGATGATGTTGTGATGATGTAGTGATGGTGCAGGGATGATGCTGTGATGATGCTGTGGTGACTCTGTGGTGATGCTGTAATGATTCTGTGATGATGCAGTGATGATGCTGTGATGACACTGTGATGATGTTGTGATGATGCTGCGATGATGCAGTGATGATACTGTGATGATGCTGTGTTGATGTAGTGATGACGCTGCGATGATGATGTTGTGATGCTGTGATGATGCAGTGGTGATGGTGTGATGATACTCTGATGATGCAGTGATGATGCAGTGATGATGCTGTTATGACGCTGTGATGATGTTGTGATGATGCAGTGATGATGCAGTGATGATGCTGTGATGATGCTGTGAAGACGCTCTGATGATGCTGTGATGATGCTGTGATGACGCTGTGATGATATTGTGTAGTTGATGTGATGATGCAGTGATGATAGAGTCATGATGCAGAGATGATGCAGTGATGATGCTGTGATGATGCAGTGATTATTCAGTGATGATGCTGTGATGATGCTTTGATGACGCTGTGATGATGCTATGATAATACTGTGATGATGCAGTGATGATGGTGTGATGATGCAGTGAGGATGCTGTGATGATGCAGTGATGATGCTGATATAATGCTGTGATGCTGCAGTGATTATGCAGTGATGATGCTGTGATGACACTGTGGTGATTTTGTGATGATGCTGTGATGATGCAGTGATGATACTGTGATGATGCAGTGATGATGCAGTGATGACGCTGTGTTGATGCAGAGATGGCGCTGCGATGATGATGTTGTGATGCTGCGATGATGCTATGATTATGTTGCGATGAATCTGTGATGATGCAGTGATGATGCTGTGATGATGCAGTGATGATTGTGTGATGATGCTGTGATGATGCAGTGATTATGCAGTGATGATGCTGTGATGACACTGTGATGATGCTGTGACGATGCAGTGATGATGCAGTGATGATGGTGTGATGATGCAGTGATGATGCACTGATGATGCTGTGATGACGCAGTGATGATGATGTGATGATACAGTGATGACGCTGTGATGATTATCTGATGATGCAGTGATGATGCACTGATGATGCTGTGATGATGTTGTGATGATGTAGTGATGGTGCAGGGATGATGCTGTGATGATGCTGTGATGACTCTGTGGTGATGCTGTAATGATGCTGTGATGATGCTTTGATGATGCAGTGATTATGCAGTGATGATGCTGTGATGACGGTCTAATGATGCTGTGATGATGCAGTGATGATGCTGTGTTGATGCTGTGATGATGCTGTGATGAAGATGTGTTGATGCAGTGATGACGCTGCGATGATGATGTTGCGATGCTGTGATGATGCTATGATTCTGTTGTGATGACTCTGTGATGAGGATGTGATGATGCTGTGATGATGCAGTGATGATGGTGTGATGATGCAGTGATTATGCAGTGATGATGCTGTGATGACACTGTGATGATGCTGTGACGATGCAGTGATGATGCAGTGATGATGGTGTGATGATGCTGTGAAGACGCTCTGATGATGCTGTGATGACGCAGTTATGATGATGTGATGATGCAGTGATGACACTGTAATGATTATCTGATGATGCAGTGATGATGCATTGATGATGCTGTGATGGTGGTGTGATGATGTTGTGATGATGTAGTGATTGTGCAGGGATGATGCTGTGATGATGTTGTGATGACTCTGTGGTGATGCTGTAATGATTCTGTGATGATGCAGTGATGATGCTGTGATGACACTGTGATGATGTTGTGATGATACTGCGATGATGCAGTGATGATACTGTGATGATGCAGTGATGACGCTGTGTTGATGTAGTGATGACGCTGCGATGATGATGTTGTGATGCTGTGATGATGCAGTGGTGATGCTGTGATGATGATGCTCTGATGATGCAGTGATGATGCTATTATGACACTGTGATGATGCTGTGATGATGCAGTGATGATGCTGTGATGACGCTGTTATGATATTGTGTAGTTGATGTGATGATGCAGAGATGATGCTGTGATAATACTGTGATGATGCAGTGATGATGCAGTGAGGATGCTGTGATGATGCAGTGATGATGCAGTGATCATGCTGTGATGATGCTGTGATGATGCTGATATAATGCTGTGATGATGCAGTGATTATGCAATGATGATGCTGTGATGACACTTTGATGATGCTGTGATGATGCACTGATGATGCTGTGTTTATGCAGTGATGATGCTGTGATGATGCAGTGTTGACCATGCGATGATGCTGTGATGAGGCAGTGATGAAGCAGTTAAGATGCTGTGATAATGCTCTGATGACACTCTGATGATGCTGTGATGATGCTGTGATGATGCAGTGATGATGCTATGATGATGCAATAATGATGCTCTGATGACGCTGTGATGATGCAGTAATAAGCAGTAATGATGTTGTGATGATGGTGTGATGATGCAGTGATGATGCAGTGATGATGCTCTGATGACGCTCTAATCATGCTCTGATGATGCTGTGATGATGCTGTGATGATGATGTGATGATGCTTTGATGATGCAGTGATGACGCAGTTATGATGCTGTGATGACGCTGTGATGATGCTTTGATGATACAGTGATTATGCAGTGATGGTGCTGTGATGACACTGTGATGATGTTGTGTAGATGATGTGATGATGCTGTGATGACGCTGTGATGATGCTGTGATGATGCAGTTTTGACCATGCGATGATGCTGTGATGACGCAGCGATAATGCAGTGATGACGCTGCGATGACACTGTGATGACGCTGTGATGATGCAGTGATGCTGTGATGACACTGTGATGATGCTGTGATGATGCTGTGATGACGCTCTGATGATGCTGTGATGATGCAGTGATGATGATGTGATGATGCAGTTATGATGCAATGATGATGTAGTGGTGATGCTCCGATGATGCAGTGATGATGCAGTAAGTAAGCAGTAATGATGCTGTGATGATGCTGTGATGAAGATGTGATTATGCAGTGATTACGCAGTCATGATGTTGTGATGATGCAGTGATGATGCTCTGATGATGCAGTCATGATGCTGTGATGATGTAGTGATAATGCTATGATGACGCTGTGGTGATGCTGTAATGATTCCGTGATGATGCAGTGATGATACTGTGATGTTGGAGTGATGATGCAGTGATTATGCAGTGATGATGCTGTGATGACACCTTGATGATGCTCTGATGATGCTGTGACGATGCAGTGATGATGCTGTGATGATGCAATGATGATGATCTGATGACGCTGTGATGATGCAGTAATAAGCAGTGATGATGCTGTGATGATGCTTTGATGATGCAGTGATTATGCAGCGATGATGGTGTGATGACGGTCTAATGATGCTGTGATGACTCTGTGATGATGCTTTGATGATACAGTTATTATGCAGTGATGGTGCTGTGATGACACTGTGATGATGCTGTGATGACGCTGTGATGATGCTGTGATGATGCAGTTTTGACCATGCGATGATGGTGTGATGACGCAGTGATGATGCAGTGATGACGCTGCGATGACACTGTGATGACGCTGTGATGATGCAGTGATGCTGTGATGACACTGTGATGATGCTGTGATGATGCTGTGATGATGCAGTGATGATGATGTGATGATGCAGTTATGATGCAATGATGATGTAGTGGTGATGCTCCGATGATGCAGTGATGATGCAGTAAGTAAGCAGTAATGATGCTGTGATGATGCTGTGATGAAGATGTGATTATGCAGTGATTACGCAGTCATGATGTTGTGATGATGCAGTGATGATGCTCTGATGATGCAGTCATGATGCAGTCATGATGCTGTGATGATGTAGTGATAATGCCTTGATGACGCTGTGGTGATGCTGTAATGATTCCATGATGATGCAGTGATGATGGTGTGATGTTGCTCTGATGATGCAGTGATTATGCAGTGATGATGCTGTGATGACACTGTGATGATGTTGTGATGATGCAGTGATGATGCAGTGATGATGGTGTGATGATGCAATGATGACGCTGTAATGATTATCTGATGACGCAGTGATGATGCATTGATGATGCTGTGATGGTGGTGTGATGATGTTGTGATGATGTAGTGATGGTGCAGGGATGATGCTGTGATGATGCTGTGGTGATGCTGTAATGATTCTGTGATGATGCAGTGATGATGCTGTGATGGTGGTGTGATGATGTTGTGATGATACTGCGATGATGCAGTGATGATACTGTGATGGTGCTGTGATGATGCTGATATAATGCTGTGATGATGCAGTGATTATGCAGTGATGATGTTGTTATGACACTGTGGTGATTTTGTGATTATGCTGTGATGATGCAGTGATGATACTGTGATGATGCAGTGATGACGCTGTGTTGATGCAGAGATGATGCTGCGATGATGATGTTGTGATGCTGTGATGATGCTATGATTATGTTGCGATGACTCTGTGATGATGCAGTGATGATGCAGTGATGATGGTGTGATGATGCTCTGATGATGCAGTGATTATGCAGTGATGATGCTGTGATGACACTGTGATGATGCTGTGAGGATGCAGTGATGATGCAGTGATGATGGTGTGATGATGCTGTGAAGACGCTCTGATGATGCTGTGATGATGCTGTGATAATACTTTGATGATGCTGATATAATGCTGTGATGATGCAGTGATTATGCAGTGATGATGCTGTGATGACTCTGTGGTGATTTTGTGATGATGCTGTGATGATGCAGTGATGATACTGTGGTGATGCAGTGATGATGCAGTGATGACGCTGTGTTGATGCAGAGATGACGCTGCGATGATGATGTTGTGATGCTGTGATTATGCAGTGATGATGCTGTGATGATGCAGTGATGATGCTGTGATGATGGTGTGATGATGCAGTGATTATGCAGTGATGATGCTGTGATGACACTGTGATGATGCTGTGACGATGCAGTCATGATGCAGTGATGAAAGTGTGATGATGCTGTGAAGACGCCCTGATGATGCTGTGATGATGATGTGATGATACAGTGATGACGCTGTGATGATTATCTGATGATGCAGTGATGATGCACTGATGATGCTGTGATGGTGGTGTGATGATGTTGTGATGATGCAGGGATGATGCAGTGATGATGCTGTGATGACACTGTGATGATGCAGTGATGATACTGTGATGATGCAGTGATGACGCTGTGTTGATGTAGTGATGACGCTGCGATGATGATGTTGTGATGCTGTGATGATGCAGTGGTGATGGTGTGATGATGATGCTCTGATGATGCAGTGATGATGCAGTGATGATGCTGTGATGATGCAGTGATGACGCTGTGATGATATTGTGTAGTTGATGTGATGATGCAGTGATGATGCAGAGATGATGCAGTGATGATGCTGTGATGATGCTGTGATGATGCAGCGATTATTCAGTGATAATGGTGTGATGATGCTTTGATGACGCTGTGATGATGCTGTGATAATACTGTTATGATGCAGTGATGATGGTGTGATGATGCAGTGAGGATGCAGTGATGATGCAGTGATGATGCTGTGATGACACTGTGGTGATTTTGTGATGATTCTGTGATGATGCAGTGATGATACTGTGATGATGCAGTGATGACGTTGTGTTGATGCAGAGATGACGCTGCGATTATGATGTTGTGATGCTGTGATGATGCTATGATTATGTTGCGATGACTCTGTGATGATGCAGTGATGATGCAGTGATGATGGTGTGATGATGCTCTGATGATGCAGTGATTATGCAGTGATGATGCTGTGATGACACTGTGATGATGCTGTGACGATGCAGTGATGATGCAGTGATGATGGTGTGATGATGCTGTGAAGACGCTCTGATGATGCTGTGATGATGCAGTGATGACGCTGTGATGATTATCTGATGATGCAGTGATGATGCAGTGATGATGCTGTGATGGTGGTGTGATGATGTTGTGATGATGTAGTGATGGTGCAGGGATGATGTTGTGATGATGCTGTGATGTCTCTGTGGTGATGCTGTAATGATGCTGTAATGATTCTGTGATGATGCAGTGATGATGCTGTGATGACACTGTGATGATGTTGTGATGATACTGCGATGATGCAGTGATGATACTGTGATGATGCAGTGATGACGCTGTGTTGATGTAGTGATGACGCTGCGATGATGATGTTGTGATGCTGTGATGATGCAGTGGTGATGCTGTGATGATGATGCTCTGATGATGCAGTGATGATGCTATTATGACACTGTGATGATGCTGTGATGATGCAGTGATGATGCTGTGATGACGCTGTTATGATATTGTGTAGTTGATGTGATGATGCAGAGATGATGCTGTGATAATACTGTGATGATGCAGTGATGATGCAGTGAGGATGCTGTGATGATGCAGTGATGATGCAGTGATCATGCTGTGATGATGCTGTGATGATGCTGATATAATGCTGTGATGATGCAGTGATTATGCAATGATGATGCTGTGATGACACTTTGATGATGCTGTGATGATGCACTGATGATGCTGTGTTTATGCAGTGATGATGCTGTGATGATGCAGTGTTGACCATGCGATGATGCTGTGATGAGGCAGTGATGAAGCAGTTAAGATGCTGTGATAATGCTCTGATGACACTCTGATGATGCTGTGATGATGCTGTGATGATGCAGTGATGATGCTATGATGATGCAATAATGATGCTCTGATGACGCTGTGATGATGCAGTAATAAGCAGTAATGATGTTGTGATGATGGTGTGATGATGCAGTGATGATGCAGTGATGATGCTCTGATGACGCTCTAATCATGCTCTGATGATGCTGTGATGATGCTGTGATGATGATGTGATGATGCTTTGATGATGCAGTGATGACGCAGTTATGATGCTGTGATGACGCTGTGATGATGCTTTGATGATACAGTGATTATGCAGTGATGGTGCTGTGATGACACTGTGATGATGTTGTGTAGATGATGTGATGATGCTGTGATGACGCTGTGATGATGCTGTGATGATGCAGTTTTGACCATGCGATGATGCTGTGATGACGCAGCGATAATGCAGTGATGACGCTGCGATGACACTGTGATGACGCTGTGATGATGCAGTGATGCTGTGATGACACTGTGATGATGCTGTGATGATGCTGTGATGACGCTCTGATGATGCTGTGATGATGCAGTGATGATGATGTGATGATGCAGTTATGATGCAATGATGATGTAGTGGTGATGCTCCGATGATGCAGTGATGATGCAGTAAGTAAGCAGTAATGATGCTGTGATGATGCTGTGATGAAGATGTGATTATGCAGTGATTACGCAGTCATGATGTTGTGATGATGCAGTGATGATGCTCTGATGATGCAGTCATGATGCTGTGATGATGTAGTGATAATGCTATGATGACGCTGTGGTGATGCTGTAATGATTCCGTGATGATGCAGTGATGATACTGTGATGTTGGAGTGATGATGCAGTGATTATGCAGTGATGATGCTGTGATGACACCTTGATGATGCTCTGATGATGCTGTGACGATGCAGTGATGATGCTGTGATGATGCAATGATGATGATCTGATGACGCTGTGATGATGCAGTAATAAGCAGTGATGATGCTGTGATGATGCTTTGATGATGCAGTGATTATGCAGCGATGATGGTGTGATGACGGTCTAATGATGCTGTGATGACTCTGTGATGATGCTTTGATGATACAGTTATTATGCAGTGATGGTGCTGTGATGACACTGTGATGATGCTGTGATGACGCTGTGATGATGCTGTGATGATGCAGTTTTGACCATGCGATGATGGTGTGATGACGCAGTGATGATGCAGTGATGACGCTGCGATGACACTGTGATGACGCTGTGATGATGCAGTGATGCTGTGATGACACTGTGATGATGCTGTGATGATGCTGTGATGATGCAGTGATGATGATGTGATGATGCAGTTATGATGCAATGATGATGTAGTGGTGATGCTCCGATGATGCAGTGATGATGCAGTAAGTAAGCAGTAATGATGCTGTGATGATGCTGTGATGAAGATGTGATTATGCAGTGATTACGCAGTCATGATGTTGTGATGATGCAGTGATGATGCTCTGATGATGCAGTCATGATGCAGTCATGATGCTGTGATGATGTAGTGATAATGCCTTGATGACGCTGTGGTGATGCTGTAATGATTCCGTGATGATGCAGTGATGATGGTGTGATGTTGCTCTGATGATGCAGTGATTATGCAGTGATGATGCTGTGATGACACTGTGATGATGTTGTGATGATGCAGTGATGATGCAGTGATGATGGTGTGATGATGCAATGATGACGCTGTAATGATTATCTGATGACGCAGTGATGATGCATTGATGATGCTGTGATGGTGGTGTGATGATGTTGTGATGATGTAGTGATGGTGCAGGGATGATGCTGTGATGATGCTGTGGTGATGCTGTAATGATTCTGTGATGATGCAGTGATGATGCTGTGATGGTGGTGTGATGATGTTGTGATGATACTGCGATGATGCAGTGATGATACTGTGATGGTGCTGTGATGATGCTGATATAATGCTGTGATGATGCAGTGATTATGCAGTGATGATGTTGTTATGACACTGTGGTGATTTTGTGATTATGCTGTGATGATGCAGTGATGATACTGTGATGATGCAGTGATGACGCTGTGTTGATGCAGAGATGATGCTGCGATGATGATGTTGTGATGCTGTGATGATGCTATGATTATGTTGCGATGACTCTGTGATGATGCAGTGATGATGCAGTGATGATGGTGTGATGATGCTCTGATGATGCAGTGATTATGCAGTGATGATGCTGTGATGACACTGTGATGATGCTGTGAGGATGCAGTGATGATGCAGTGATGATGGTGTGATGATGCTGTGAAGACGCTCTGATGATGCTGTGATGATGCTGTGATAATACTTTGATGATGCTGATATAATGCTGTGATGATGCAGTGATTATGCAGTGATGATGCTGTGATGACTCTGTGGTGATTTTGTGATGATGCTGTGATGATGCAGTGATGATACTGTGGTGATGCAGTGATGATGCAGTGATGACGCTGTGTTGATGCAGAGATGACGCTGCGATGATGATGTTGTGATGCTGTGATTATGCAGTGATGATGCTGTGATGATGCAGTGATGATGCTGTGATGATGGTGTGATGATGCAGTGATTATGCAGTGATGATGCTGTGATGACACTGTGATGATGCTGTGACGATGCAGTCATGATGCAGTGATGAAAGTGTGATGATGCTGTGAAGACGCCCTGATGATGCTGTGATGATGATGTGATGATACAGTGATGACGCTGTGATGATTATCTGATGATGCAGTGATGATGCACTGATGATGCTGTGATGGTGGTGTGATGATGTTGTGATGATGCAGGGATGATGCAGTGATGATGCTGTGATGACACTGTGATGATGCAGTGATGATACTGTGATGATGCAGTGATGACGCTGTGTTGATGTAGTGATGACGCTGCGATGATGATGTTGTGATGCTGTGATGATGCAGTGGTGATGGTGTGATGATGATGCTCTGATGATGCAGTGATGATGCAGTGATGATGCTGTGATGATGCAGTGATGACGCTGTGATGATATTGTGTAGTTGATGTGATGATGCAGTGATGATGCAGAGATGATGCAGTGATGATGCTGTGATGATGCTGTGATGATGCAGCGATTATTCAGTGATAATGGTGTGATGATGCTTTGATGACGCTGTGATGATGCTGTGATAATACTGTTATGATGCAGTGATGATGGTGTGATGATGCAGTGAGGATGCAGTGATGATGCAGTGATGATGCTGTGATGACACTGTGGTGATTTTGTGATGATTCTGTGATGATGCAGTGATGATACTGTGATGATGCAGTGATGACGCTGTGTTGATGCAGAGATGACGCTGCGATTATGATGTTGTGATGCTGTGATGATGCTATGATTATGTTGCGATGACTCTGTGATGATGCAGTGATGATGCAGTGATGATGGTGTGATGATGCTCTGATGATGCAGTGATTATGCAGTGATGATGCTGTGATGACACTGTGATGATGCTGTGACGATGCAGTGATGATGCAGTGATGATGGTGTGATGATGCTGTGAAGACGCTCTGATGATGCTGTGATGATGCAGTGATGACGCTGTGATGATTATCTGATGATGCAGTGATGATGCAGTGATGATGCTGTGATGGTGGTGTGATGATGTTGTGATGATGTAGTGATGGTGCAGGGATGATGTTGTGATGATGCTGTGATGTCTCTGTGGTGATGCTGTAATGATGCTGTGATGATGCAGTGATGATACTGTGATGATGCTGTGATGACACTGTGATGATGTTGTGATGATGCTGCGATGATGCAGTGATGATACTGTGATGATGCAGTGATGACGCTGTGTTGATGTAGTGATGAGGCTGCGATGATGATATTGTGATGATGTAGTGGTGATGGTGTGATGATGCTCTGATGATGCAGTGATGATGCAGTGATCATGATGTGATGACACTGTGATGATGCACTGATGATGCTGTGACTATGCAGTGATGATGCTGTGATGATGCAGTGTTGACCATGCGATGATGCTGTCATGAGGCAGTGATGAAGCAGTTAAGATGCTGTGATGATGCTCTGATGACACTCTGATGATGCTGTGATTATGCAGTGATGATGCTGTGATGATGCAGCGATGATGCTCTGATGATGCAATGATGATGCTCTGATGACGCTGTGATGATGCAGTAATAAGCAGTAATGATGCTGTGATGATGCTGTGATGATGCTTTGATGATGCAGTGATTATGCAGTGATGATGGTGTGATGATGGTCTAATGATGCTGTGATGATGCGGATATAATGCAGTGATGATGCAGTGATTATGCTGTGATTTTGGTGTGATGATGCAGTGATTATGCAGTGATGATGCTCTGATGACGCTCTAATCATGCTCTGATGATGCTGTGATGATGCTGTGATGATGATGTGATGATGCTTTGATGATGCTGTGATGATGCAGTGATGACGCTGTGAAGACGCAGTTATGATGCTCTGATGATGCTGTGATGATGCTGTGATGATACAGTGATTATGCAGTGATGATGCTGTGATGACACTGTGATGATGTTGTGTAGATGATGTGATGATGCTGTGGTGATTTTGTGATGATGCTGTGATGATGCAGTGATGATGCAGTGATGATGCAGTGATCATGCTGTGATGACACTGTGATGATGCACTGATGATGCTGTGACTATGCAGTGATGATGCTGTGATGATGCAGTGTTGACCATGCGATGATGCTGTGATGAGGCAGTGATGAAGCAGTTAAGATGCAGTGATGTTGCTCTGATGACACTCTGATGATGCTGTGATGATGCAGTGATGATGCTGTGATGATGCAGCAATGATGCTCTGATGATGCAATGATGATGCTCTGATGACACTGTGATGATGCAGTAATAAGCAGTAATGATGCTGTGATGATGCTGTGATGATGCTTTGATGATGCAGTGATTATGCAGTGATGATGGTGTGATGACGGTCTAATGATGCTGTGATGATGCTGATATAATGCAGTGATGATGCAGTGATTATGCTGTGATTTTGGTGTGATGATGCAGTGATTATGCAGTGATGATGCTCTGATGACGCTCTAATCATGCTCTGATGATGCTGTGATGATGCTGTGATGATGATGTGATGATGCTTTGATGATGCAGGAATGATGCAGTGATGACGCTGTGAAGACGCAGTTATGATGCTGTGATGATGCTGTGATGATACAGTGATTATGCAGTGATGATGCTGTGATGACACTGTGATGATTTTGTGTAGATGATGTGATGATGCTGTGATGACGCTGTGAAGATGCTGTGATGATGCAGTTTTGACCATGCTATTATGTTGTGATGACGCAGTGATGACGCTGCGATGACACTGTGATGACGCTGTGATGATGCAGTGATGCTGTGATGGCACTGTGATGATGCTGTGATGATGCAGTGATGATGCTGTGATGATGCAGTGATGATACTATGATGACGCAATGATGATGCTCTGATGACGCTGTGATGATGCAGTAATAAGCAGTAATGATGCTGTGATGATGCTTTGATGATGCAATGATTATGCAGTGATGATGGTGTGATGACGGTCTAATGATGCTGTGATGATGCAGTGATGATGCTCTGATGATGCAGTCATGATGCAGTCATGATGCTGTGATTTTGGTGTGATGATGCAGTGATGATGCAGTGATGATGCTCTGATGACGTTCTAATCATGCTCTGATGATGCTGTGATGATGCTGTGATGATGGTTTGATGATGCAGGGATGATGCAGTGATGATGCTGTGAAGATGCAGTTATGATGCTGTGATGACGCTGTGATGATGCTGTGATGACGCTGTGATGATGCTGTGATGATGCAATTTTGACCATGCGATGATGCTGTGATGACGCAGTGATAATGCAGTGATGACGCTGCGATGACACTGTGATGACGCTGTGATGATGTAGTGATGCTGTGATGACACTGTGATGATGCTGTGATGATGCTGTGATGACGCTCCGATGATGCTGTGATGATGCAGTGATGATGATGTGATGATGCAGTGATGATGCAATGATGATGTAGTGGTGATGCTCCGATGATGCAGTGATGATGCAGTAAGTAAGCAGTAATGATGCTGTGATGATGCTGTGATGAAGATGTGATTATGCAGTGATTACGCAGTCATGATGTTGTGATGATGCAGTGATGATGCTCTGATGATGCAGTCATGATGCTGTGATGATGTAGTGATAATGCTATGATGACGCTGTGGTGATGCTGTAATGATTCCGTGATGATGCAGTAATGATACTGTGATGTTGCAGTGATGATGCAGTGATGACGCTGTGTTGATGCAGTGATGACGCTGCGATGATGATGTTGTGATGCTGTGATGATGCTATGATTCTGTTGTGATGACTCTGTGATGATGATGTGATGATGATGTGATGATGCTGTGATGATGCAGTGATGATGCAGTGATGATGGTGTGATGATGCTGTTATGATGCAGTGATTATGCAGTGATGATGCTGTGATGACACTGTGGTGATTTTGTGATGATGCTGTGATGATGCAGTGATGATACTGTGGTGATGCAGTGATGATGCAGTGATGACGCTGTGTTGATGCAGAGATGACGCTGCGATGATGATGTTGTGATGCTGTGATGATGCTATGATTCTGTTGCGATGACTCTGTGATGATGCAGTGATGATGCTGTGATGATGCAGTGATGATGCTGTGATGATGGTGTGATGATGCAGTGATTATGCAGTGATGATGCTGTGATGACACTGTGATGATGCTGTGACGATGCAGTCATGATGCAGTGATGAAAGTGTGATGATGCTGTGAAGACGCTCTGATGATGCTGTGATGACGCAGTGATGATGATGTGATGATACAGCGATGACGCTGTGATGATTATCTGATGATGCAGTGATGATGCACTGATGATGCTGTGATGGTGGTGTGATGATGTTGTGATGATGTAGTGATGATGCAGGGATGATGCAGTGATGATGCTGTGATGACACTGTGATGATGCAGTGATGATACTGTGATGATGCAGTGATGACGCTGTGTTGATGTAGTGATGACGCTGCGATGATGATGTTGTGATGCTGTGATGATGCAGTGGTGATGGTGTGATGATGATGCTCTGATGATGCAGTGATGATGCAGTGATGATGCTGTTATGACACTGTGATGATGTTGTGATGATGCAGTGATGATGCTGTGATGATGCAGTGATGACGCTGTGATGATATTGTGTAGTTGATGTGATGATGCAGTGATGATGCAGAGATGATGCAGTGATGATGCTGTGATGATGCTGTGATGATGCAGCGATTATTCAGTGATAATGCTGTGATGATGCTTTGATGACGCTGTGATGATGCTGTGATAATACTGTTATGATGCAGTGATGATGGTGTGATGATGCAGTGAGGATGCAGTGATGATGCAGTGATGATGCTGTGATGACACTGTGGTGATTTTGTGATGATTCTGTGATGATGCAGTGATGATACTGTGATGATGCAGTGATGACGCTGTGTTGATGCAGAGATGACGCTGCGATGATGATGTTGTGATGCTGTGATGATGCTATGATTATGTTGCGATGACTCTGTGATGACGCAGTGATGATGCAGTGATGATGGTGTGATGATGCTCTGATGATGCAGTGATTATGCAGTGATGATGCTGTGATGACACTGTGATGATGCTGTGACGATGCAGTGATGATGCAGTGATGATGGTGTGATGATGCTGTGAAGACGCTCTGATGATGCTGTGATGATGCAGTGATGACGCTGTGATGATTATCTGATGATGCAGTGATGATGCACTGATGATGCTGTGATGGTGGTGTGATGATGTTGTGATGATGTAGTGATGGTGCAGGGATGATGTTGTGATGATGCTGTGATGATGCTGTGGTGATGCTGTAATGATGCTGTGATGATGCAGTGATGATACTGTGATGATGCTGTGATGACACTGTGATGATGTTGTGATGATGCTGCGATGATGCAGTGATGATACTGTGATGATGCAGTGATGACGCTGTGTTGATGTAGTGATGAGGCTGCGATGATGATATTGTGATGATGTAGTGGTGATGGTGTGATGATGCTCTGATGATGCAGTGATGATGCAGTGATCATGATGTGATGACACTGTGATGATGCACTGATGATGCTGTGACTATGCAGTGATGATGCTGTGATGATGCAGTGTTGACCATGCGATGATGCTGTCATGAGGCAGTGATGAAGCAGTTAAGATGCTGTGATGATGCTCTGATGACACTCTGATGATGCTGTGATGATGCAGTAATGATGCTGTGATGATGCAGCGATGATGCTCTGATGATGCAATGATGATGCTCTGATGACGCTGTGATGATGCAGTAATAAGCAGTAATGATGCTGTGATGATGCTGTGATGATGCTTTGATGATGCAGTGATTATGCAGTGATGATGGTGTGATGACGGTCTAATGATGCTGTGATGATGCTGATATAATGCAGTGATGATGCAGTGATTATGCTGTGATTTTGGTGTGATGATGCAGTGATTATGCAGTGATGATGCTCTGATGACGCTCTAATCATGCTCTGATGATGTTGTGATGATGCAGTGATGATGCTGTGATGATGCTGTGAAGACGCTCTGATGATGCTGTAATGATGCAGTGATGACGCTGTGATGATATTGAGTAGCTGATGTGATGATGCAGTGATGATGCAATGATGATGCAGAGATGATGCAGTGATGATGCTGTGATGATGCTTTGATGACGCTGTGATGATGCTGTGATAATACTGTGATGATGCAGTGATGATGGTGTGATGATGCTCTGATGATGCAGTGATTATGCAGTGATGATGCTGTGATGACACTGTGATGATGCTGTGACGATGCAGTGATGATGCCGTGATGATGGTGTGATGACACTGTGATGATGCACTGATGATGCTGTGTCTATGCAGTGATGATGCTGTGATGATGCAGTGTTGACCATGCGATGATGCTGTGATGAGGCAGTGATGAAGCAGTTAAGATGCTGTGATGATGCTCTGATGACACTCTGATGATGCTGTGATGATGCTGTGATGATGCAGTGATGATGCTATGATGATGCAATGATGATGCTCTGATGACGCTGTGATGATGCAGTAATAAGCAGTAATGATGCTGTGATGATGCTTTGATAATGCAGTTATTATGCAGTGATGATGGTGTGATGACGGTCTAATGATGCTGTGATGATGCAGTGATGATGCTGTGTTGATGCAGTGGTGATGCAGTGATTATGCTGTGATGATGGTGTGATGATGCAGTGATTATGCAGTGATGATGCTCTGATGACGCTCTAATCATGCTCTGATGATGCTGTGATGATGCTGTGATGATGATGTGATGATGCTTTGATGATGCAGGGATGATGCAGTGATGACGCAGTTATGATGCTGTGATGACGCTGTGATGATGCTTTGATGATACAGTGATTGTGCAGTGATGGTGCTGTGATGACACTGTGATGATGTTGTGTAGATGATGTGATGATGCTGTGATGACGCTGTGATGATGCAGTTTTAACCATGCGATGATGCTGTGATGACGCACTGATAATGCAGTGATGACGCTGCGATGACACTGTGATGACGCTGTGAAGATGCAGTGATGCTGTGATGACACTGTGATGATGCTGTGATGACGCTCCGATGATGCTGTGATGATGCAGTGATGATGATGTGATGATGCAGTGATGATGCAATGATGATGTAGTGGTGATGCTCCGATGATGTAGTGATGATGGAGTAAGTAAGCAGTAATGATGCTGTGATGAAGATGTGATTATGCAGTGATTACGCAGTCATGATGTTGTGATGATGCAGTGATGATGCTCTGATGATGCAGTCATGATGCTGTGATGATGTAGTGATAATGCTATGATGACGCTGTGTTGATGCAGAGATGACGCTGCGATGATGATGTTGTGATGCTGCGATTATGCTATGATTATGTTGCGATGACTCTGTGATGATGCAGTGATGATGCTGTGATGATGCAGTGATGATGGTGTGATGTTGCTCTGATGATGCAGTGATCATGCTGTGATGATGCTGATATAATGCTGTGATGATGCAGTGATGATGCAGTGATCATGTTGTGATGACACTGTGGTGATTTTTTTGATGATGCTGTGAAGATGCAGTGATGATACTGTGATGATGCAGTGATGACGCTGTGTTGATGCAGAGATGACGCTGCGATGATGATGTTGTGATGCTGCAATTATGCTATGATTATGTTGCGATGACTCTGTGATGATGCAGTGATGATGCTGTGATGATGCAGTGATGATGGTGTGATGATGCTGTGATGATGCAGTGATTATGCAGTGATGATGCTGTGATGACACTGTGATGATGCTGTGACGATGCAGTGATGATGCAGTGGTGATGATGCTGTGAAGACGCTCTGATGATGCATTGATGACTCAGTGATGACGCTGTGTTGATGCAGAGATGACGCTGCGATGATGATGTTGTGATGCGGTGATGATGCTATGATTATGTTCCGATGACTCTGTGATGATGCAGTGATGATGCAGTGATGATGGTGTGATGATGCTCTGATGATGCAGTGATTATGCAGTGATGATGCTGTCATGACACTGTGATGATGCTGTGACGATGCAGTGATGATGCAGTGATGATGGTGTGATGATGCTGTGAAGACGCTCTGATGATGCAGTGACAATGCACTGATGATGCTGTGATGGTGGTGTGATGATGTTGTGATGATGTAGTGATGGTGCAGGGATGATGCTCTGATGATGCTGTGATGTCTCTGTGGTGATGCTGTAATGATGCTGTGATGATGCAGTGATGATACTGTGATGATGCTGTGATGACACTGTGATGATGTTGTGATGATGCTGCGATGATGCAGTGATGATACTGTGATGATGCAGTGATGACGCTGTGTTGATGTAGTGATGAGGCTGCGATGATGATATTGTGATGATGCAGTGATGATGCAGTGGTGATGGTGTGATGATGCTCTGATGATGCAGTGATTATGCAGTGATGATGCTGTGATGACTCTGTGATGATGCAGTGATGATGCAGTGATCATGCTGTGATGACACTGTGATGATGCACTGAATGTGCTGTGACTATGCAGTGATGATGCTGTGATGATGCAGTGTTGACCATGCGATGATGCTGTGATGAGGCAGTGATGAAGCAGTTAAGATGCTGTGATGATGCTGTGATGACGCTCCGATGATGCTGTGATGATGCAGTGATGATGCTGTGATGATGCAGTGATGATGCTCTGATGATGCAATGATGATGCTCTGATGACGCTGTGATGATGCAGTAATAAGCAGTAATGATGCTGTGATGATGCAGTGATTATGCAGTGATGATGGTGTGATGACGGTCTAATGATGCAGTGATGATGCTGGGTTGATGCAGTGATGATGCAGTGATTATGCTGTGATGATGGTGTGATGATGCAGTGATTATGCAGTGATGATGCTCTGATGACGCTCTAATCATGCTCTGATGATGCTGTGATGATGCTGTGATGATGATGTGATGATGCTTTGATGATGCAGGAATGATGCAGTGATGACGCTGTGAAGACGCAGTTATGATGCTGTGATGATGCTGTGATGATGCTGTGATGATGCAGTGGTGATGATGTGATGATGCAGTTATGATGCAATGATGATGTAGTGGTGATGCTCCGATGACGCAGTGATGATGCAGTAAGTAAGCAGTAATGATGCTGTGATGAAGCTGTGATTAGGCAGTGATGAAGCAGTTAAGATGCTGTGGTGATGCTGTGATGACACTCTGATGATGCTGTGATGATGCAGTGATGATGCTGTGATGATGCAGTGGTGATGCAATGATGATGCTCTGATGACGCTGTGATGATGCAGTAATAAGCAGTAATGATGCTGTGATAATGCTGTGATGATGCTTTGATGATGCAGTGATTATGCAGTGATGATGGTATGATGACGGTCTAATCATACTGTGATGATGCAGTGATGATGCTGTGATGATGCTGTGATGATGATGTGATGATGCTTTGATGATGCAGGGATGATGCAGTGATGACGCTGTGAAGACGCTTTGATGACGCTGTGATGATGCAGTGAGGATGCTGTGATGATGCAGTGATGATGCAGTGATCATGCTGTGATGATGCTGTGATGATGCTGATATAATGCTGTGATGATGCAGTGATTATGCAGTGATGATGCTGTGATGAGACTGTGGTGATTTTTTGATGATGCTGTGATGATGCAGTGATGATACTGTGATGATGCAGTGATTACGCTGTGTTGATGCAGAGATGACGCTGTGATGATGATGTTGTGATGCTGTGATGATGCTATGATTCTGTTGCGATGACTCTGTGATGATGCAGTGATGATGCTGTGATGATGCAGTGATGATGCTGTGATGATGGTGTGATGATGCAGTGATTATGCAGTGATGATGCTGTGATGACACTGTGATGATGCTGTGACGATGCTGTGATGATGCTGTGATGATGATGTGATGATGCTTTGATGATGCAGGGATGATGCAGTGATGACGCAGTTATGATGCTGTGATGACACTGTGATGATGTTGTGTAGATGATGTGATGATGCTGTGATGACGCTGTGATGATGCAGTTTTAACCATGCGATGATGCTGTGATGACGCAGTGATAATGCAGTGATGACGCTGCGATGACACTGTGATGACGCTGTGATGATGCAGTGATGCTGTGATGACACTGTGATGATGCTGTGATGATGCTGTGATGACGCTCCGATGATGCTGTGATGATGCAGTGATGATGATGTGATGATGCAGTGATGATGCAATGATGATGTAGTGGTGATGCTCCGATGATGCAGTGATGATGGAGTAAGTAAGCAGTAATGATGCTGTGATGAAGATGTGATTATGCAGTGATTACGCAGTCATGATGTTGTGATGATGCAGTGATGATGCTCTGATGATGCAGTCATGATGCTGTGATGATGTAGTGATAATGCTATGATGACGCTGTGTTGATGCTGTTATGATTCTGTGATGATGCAGTGATGATGCAGTGATCATGCTGTGATGATGCTGATATAATGCTGTGATGATGCAGTGATTATGCAGTGATGATGCTGTGATGACACTGTGGTGATTTTTTTGATGATGCTGTGATGATGCAGTGATGATACTGTGGTGATGCAGTGATGATGCAGTGATGACGCTGTGTTGATGCAGAGATGACGCTGCGATGATGATGTTGTGATGCTGTGATGATGCTATGATTCTGTTGCGATGACTCTGTGATGATGCAGTGATGATGCTGTGATGATGCAGTGATGATGCTGTGATGATGGTGTGATGATGCAGTGATTATGCAGTGATGATGCTGTGATGACACTGTGATGATGCTGTGACGATGCAGTCATGATGCAGTGATGAAAGTGTGATGATGCTGTGAAGACGCCCTGATGATGCTGTGATGATGATGTGATGATACAGTGATGACGCTGTGATGATTATCTGATGATGCAGTGATGATGCACTGATGATGCTGTGATGGTGGTGTGATGATGTTGTGATGATGTAGTGATGATGCAGGGATGATGCAGTGATGATGCTGTGATGACACTGTGATGATGCAGTGATGATACTGTGATGATGCAGTGATGACGCTGTGTTGATGTAGTGATGACGCTGCGATGATGATGTTGTGATGCTGTGATGATGCAGTGGTGATGGTGTGATGATGATGCTCTGATGATGCAGTGATGATGCAGTGATGATGCTGTTATGACACTGTGATGATGTTGTGATGATGCAGTGATGATGCTGTGATGATGCAGTGATGACGCTGTGATGATATTGTGTAGTTGATGTGATGATGCAGTGATGATGCAGAGATGATGCAGTGATGATGCTGTGATGATGCTGTGATGATGCAGCGATTATTCAGTGATAATGCTGTGATGATGCTTTGATGACGCTGTGATGATGCTGTGATAATACTGTTATGATGCAGTGATGATGGTGTGATGATGCAGTGAGGATGCAGTGATGATGCAGTGATGATGCTGTGATGACACTGTGGTGATTTTGTGATGATTCTGTGATGATGCAGTGATGATACTGTGATGATGCAGTGATGACGCTGTGTTGATGCAGAGATGACGCTGCGATGATGATGTTGTGATGCTGTGATGATGCTATGATTATGTTGCAATGACTCTGTGATGAGGCAGTGATGATGCAGTGATGATGGTGTGATGATGCTGTGATGATGCAGTGATTATGCAGTGATGATGCTGTGATGACACTGTGATGATGCTGTAACGATGCAGTGATGATGCAGTGATGATGGTGTGATGATGCTGTGAAGACGCTCTGATGATGCTGTGATGACGCTGTGATGATTATCTGATGATGCAGTGATGATGCACTGATGATGCTGTGATGGTGGTGTGATGATGTTGTGATGATGTAGTGATGGTGCAGGGATGATGCTGTGATGATGCTGTGATGTCTCTGTGGTGATGCTGTAATGATGCTGTGATGATGCAGCGATGATGCTCTGATGATGCAATGATGATGCTCTGATGACGCTGTGATGATGCAGTAATAAGCAGTAATGATGCTGTGATGATGCTTTGATGATGCAGTGATTATGCAGTGATGATGGTGTGATGACGGTCTAATGATGCTGTGATGATGCTGATATAATGCAGTGATGATGCAGTGATTATGCTGTGATTTTGGTGTGATGATGCAGTGATTATGCAGTGATGATGCTCTGATGACGCTCTAATCATGCTCTGATGATGCTGTGATGATGCTGTGATGATGCTGTGATGATGATGTGATGATGCTTTGATGATGCTGTGATGATGCAGTGATGACGCTGTGAAGACGCAGTTATGATGCTGTGATGATGCTGTGATGATGCTGTGATGATACAGTGATTATGCAGTGATGATGCTGTGATGACACTGTGATGATGTTGTGTAGATGATGTGATGATGCTGTGATGACGCTGTGATGATGCTGTGATGATGCAGTTTTGACCATGCTATGATGTTGTGATGACGCAGTGATGACGCTGCGATGACACTGTGATGACGCATTGATGATGCAGTGATGCTGTGATGGCACTGTGATGATGCTGTGATGATGCTGTGATGAAGATGTGATTATGCAGTGATTACGCAGTCATGATGTTGTGATGATGCTGTGAAGACGCTCTGATGATGCTGTGATGACGCTGTGATGATATTGTGTAGTTGATGTGATGATGCAGTGATGATAGAGTCATGATGCAGAGATGATGCAGTGATGATACTGTGATGATGCAGTGATTATTCAGTGATGATGCTGTGATGATGCTTTGATGACGCTGTGATGATGCTATGATAATACTGTGATGATGCAGTGATGATGGTGTGATGATGCAGTGAGCATGCTGTGATGCTGCAGTGATTATGCAGTGATGATGCTGTGATGACACTGTGGTGATTTTGTGATGATGCTGTGATGATGCAGTGATGATGCAGTGATGATGCAGTGATGACGCTGTGTTGATGCAGAGATGGCGCTGCGATGATGATGTTGTGATGCTGTGATGATGCTATGACTATGTTGCGATGACTCTGTGATGATGCAGTGATGATGCTGTGATGATGCAGTGATGATTGTGTGATGATGCTGTGATGATGCAGTGATTATGCAGTGATGATGTTGTGATGACACTGTGATGATGCTGTGACGATGCAGTGATGATGCAGTGATGATGGTGTGATGATGCTGTGAAGATGCTCTGATGATGCTGTGATGACGCAGTGATGATGATGTGATGATACAGTGATGACGCTGTGATGATTATCTGATGATGCAGTGATGATGCACTGATGATGCTGTGATGATGTTGTGATGATGCTGTGATGATGTTGTGATGATGTAGTGATGGTGCAGGGATGATGCTGTGATGACGCTGTGATGACTCTGTGGTGATGCTGTAATGATGCTGTGATGATGCAGTGATGATACTGTGATGATGCTGTGATGACACTGTGATGATGTTGTGATGATGCTGCGATGATGCAGTGATGATGCTGTGATGATGCAGTGATGACGCTGTGTTGCTGTAGTGATGACGCTGCGATGATGATGTTGTGATGATGCAGTAATGATGCAGTGGTGATGGTGTGATGATGCTCTGATGATGCAGTGATTATGCAGTGATGATGCATTGATGATGCTGTGATGGTGGTGTGATGATGTTGTGATGATGTAGTGATGGTGCAGGGATGATGCTGTGATGACACTGTGATGATGCACTGATGATTCTGTGACTATGCAGTGATGATGCTGTGTGTTGACCATGCGATGATGCTGTGATGAGGCAGTGATGAAGCAGTTAAGATGCTGTGATGATGCTCTGCTGACACTCTGATGATGCTGTGATGATGCAGTGATGATGCTGTGATGATGCAGTGATGATGCTGTGATGATGCAATGATGATGCTCTGATGACGCTGTGATGATGCAGTAATAAGCAGTAATGATGCTGTGATGATGCTGTGATGATGCTTTGATGATGCAGTGATTATGCAGTGATGATGCTGTGATGACGGTCTAATGATGCTGTGATGATGCAGTGATGATGCTGTGTTGATGCTGTGATGATGTTGTGATTATGCTGTGATTTTGGTGTGATGATGCAGTGATTATGCAGTAATGATGCTCTGATGACGCTCTAATCATGCTCTGATGATGCTGTGATGACGCTGTGATGATGCAGTTTTGACCATGTGATGATGCTGTGATGATGCTGTGATGATGCAGTGATGATGGTGTGATGATGCAGTGATTATGCAGTGATGATGTTGTGATGACACTGTGATGATGCTGTGACGATGCAGTGATGATGCAGTGATGGTGTGATGATGCTGTGAAGACGTTCTGACGATGCTGTGATGACGCAGTGATGATGATGTGATGATACAGTGATGACGCTGTGATGATTATCTGATGATGCAGTGATGATGCACTGATGATGCTGTGATGGTGGTGTGATGATGTTGTGATGATGTAGTGATGGTGCAGGGATGATGCTGTGATGATGCTGTGATGACTCTGTGGTGATGCTGTAATGAGGCTGTGATGATGCAGGGATGATACTGTGATGATGCTGTGATGACACTGTGATGATGTTGTGATGATGCTGCGATGATGCAGTGATGATACTTTGATGATGTAGTGATGATGCTGTGTTGCTGTAGTGATGACACTGCGATGATGATGTTGTGATGATGCAGTGATGATGCAGTGGTGATGGTGTGATGATGCTCTGATGATGTAGTAATTATGCAGTGATGATGCTGTGATGACTCTGTGATGATGCAGTGATGATGCAGTGATCATGCTGTGATGATGCTGTGATGACACTGTGATGATGCACTGATGATGCTGTGACGATGCAGTGATGATGCTGTGATGATGCTCTGTGTTGACCATGCGATGATGCTGAGATGAGGCAGTGATGAAGCAGTTAAGATGCTGTGATGATGCTCTGATGACACTCTGATGATGCTGGGATGATGCAGTGATGATGCTGTGATGATGCAGCGATGATGCTCTGATGATGCAATGATGATGCTCTGATGACACTGTGATGATGCAGTAATAAGCAGTAATGATGCTGTGATGATGCTTTGATGATGCAGTGATTATGCAGTGATGATGGTGTGATGACGGTCTAATGATGCTGTGATGATGCAGTAATGATGCTGTGTTGATGCAGTAATGATGCTGTGATGACACTGTGATGATGCTTTGATGATACAGTGATTATGCAGTGATGATGCTGTGATGACACTGTGATGATGTTGTGTAGATGATGTGATGATGCTGTGATGACGCTGTGATGATGCAGTTTTGACCATGTGATGATGCTGTGATGATGCAGTGATGATGCAGTGATGACACTGCGATGACACTGTGATGACGCTGTGATGACGCAGTGATGCTGTGATGACACTGTGATGATGCTGTGATGACGCTCTGATGATGCTGTGATGATGCAGTGATGATGATGTGATGATGCAGTTATGATGCAATGATGATGTAGTGGTGATGCTCCGATGATGCAGTGATGATGGAGTAAGTAAGCAGTAATGATGCTGTGATGATGCTGTGATGAAGATGTGATTATGCAGTGATTACGCAGTCATGATGTTGTGATGATGCAGTGATGATGCTCAGATGATGCAGTCATGATGCTGTGATGATGTAGTGATAATGCTATGATGACGCTGTGGTGATGCTTTAATGATGCTGTGATGATGCAGTGATGATAGTGTGATGATGCAGTGATGACACTGTGATGATGTTGTGATAATGTTGTGAAGATGCTCTGATGATGCTCTGATGACGCAGTGATGATTTTGTAATGACGCTGTGATGATGCGTTTATGTTGCTGCGATGACACTGTGATGACGCTGTGATGATGTGTTGACGCAGTGATGACACTGTGTTGATGTTGAGATAATGTTGTGAGGATGCTGTGATGATGCAGTCATGATGCTATGTTGATGCTCAGATGATGCTTTGATGATGCAGTTATGATGCTGAGATGATGCAGTGATGATTCAGTGATGATACTGTGATGATACTGTGATGATGCAGTGAGTAAGCTGTAATGATACTGTGATGATGCTCAGATGATGCTGTGATGATGCAGTGATGATGATGTGATTAAACAGTGATGATGCTGTGATGATGCTCAGATGATGCAGTGATTATACTGTGATGATGCTGTGATGACACTGTGGTGATTTTGTGATGATGCTGTGATGATGCAGTGATGATACTGTGATGTTGCAGTGATGATGCAATGATGACGCTGTGTTGATGCAGTGATGACGCTGCGATGATGATGTTGTGATGCTGTGATGATGCTATGATTCTGTTGTGATGACTGTGATGATGCTGTGATGATGCAGTGATGATGGTGTGATGATGCTCTGATGATGCAGTGATTATGCAGTGATGATGCTGTGATGACACTGTGATGATGCTGTGAGGATGCAGTGATGATGCAGTGATGATGGTGTGATGATGCTGTGAAGACGCTCTGATGATGCTGTGATGATGATGTGATGATACAGTGATGACGCTGTGATGATTATCTGATGATGCAGTGATGATGCACTGATGATGCTGTGATGGTGGTGTGATGATGTTGTGATGATGTAGTGATGGTTCAGGGATGATGCTGTGATGATGCTGTGGTGACTCTGTGGTGATGCTGTAATGATTCTGTGATGATGCAGTGATGATGCTGTGATGACACTGTGATGATGTTGTGATGATGCTGCGATAATGCAGTGATGATACTGTGATGATGCTGTGTTGATTTAGTGATGACGCTGCGATGATGATGTTGTGATGCTGTGATGATGCAGTGGTGATGGTGTGATGATACTCTGATGATGCAGTGATGATGCAGTGATGATGCTGTTATGACACTGTGATGATGTTGTGATGATGCAGTGATGATGCTGTGATGATGCTGTGAAGACGCTCTGATGATGCTGTGATGATGCAGTGATGACGCTGTGATGATATTGTGTAGTTGATGTGATGATGCAGTGATGATAGAGTCATGATGCAGAGATGATGCAGTGATGATGCTGTGATGATGCAGTGATTATTCAGTGATGATGCTGTGATGATGCTTTGATGACGCTGTGATGATGCTATGATAATACTGTGATGATGCAGTGATGATGGTGTGATGATGCAGTGAGGATGCTGTGATGATGCAGTGATGATGCAGTGATCATGCTGTGATGATGCTGTGATGATGCTGATATAATGCTGTGATGATGCAGTGATTATGCAGTGATGATGCTGTGATGACACTGTGGTGATTTTGTGATGATGCTGTGATGATGCAGTGATGATACTGTGATGATGCAGTGAAGATGCAGTGATGACGCTGTGTTGATGCAGAGATGGCGCTGCGATGATGATGTTGTGATGCTGTGATGATGCTATGATTATGTTGCGATGACTCTGTGATGATGCAGTGATGATGCAGTGATGATGGTGTGATGATGCTGTGAAGACGCTCTGATGATGCTGTGATGACGCAGTGATGATGATGTGATGATACAGTGATGACGCTGTGATGATTATCTGAAGATGCAGTGATGATGCACTGATGATGCTGTGATGATGTTCTGATGATGTAGTGATGGTGCAGGGATGATGCTGTGATAATGCTGTGATGACACTGTGATGATGTTGTGATGATGCTGCGATGATGCAGTGATGATACTGTGATGATGCAGTGATGACGCTGTGTTGCTGTAGTGATGACGCTGCGATGATGATGTTGTGATGATGCAGTGATGATGCAGTGGTGATGGTGTGATGATGCTCTGATGATGCAGTGATTATGCAGTGATGATACTGTGATGACTCTGTGATGATGCTGTGACTATGCAGTGATGATGCTGTGATGATGCTGTGTGTTGACCATGCGATGATGCTGTGATGAGGCAGTGATGAAGCAGTTAAGATGCTGTGGTGATGCTCTGATGACACTCTGATGATGCTGGGATGATGCAATGATGATGCTCTGATGACACTGTGATGATGCAGTAATAAGCAGTAATGATGCTGTGATGATGCTTTGATGATGTAGTGATTATGCAGTGATGATGGTGTGATGACGGTCTAATGATGCTCTGATGATACAGTAATGATGCTGTGTTGATGCAGTGATTATGCTGTGATGATGGTGTGATGATGCTCTGATGACGCTCTAATCATGCTCTGATGATGCTGTGATGATGATGTGATGATGCTTTGATGATGCAGTGATGACGCTGTGAAGACGCATTTATGATGCTGTGATGACGCTGTGATGATGCTTTGATGATGCAGTGATGATGCTGTGATGACACTGTGATGATGTTGTGTAGATGATGTGATGATGCTGTGATGACACTGTTATGATGCTGTGATGATGCAGTTTTGACCATGCGATGATGCTGTGATGACGCAGTGATGATGCAGTGATGACACTGCAATGACACTGTGATGACGCTGTGATGATGCTGTGATGACGCTCCGATGATGCTGTGATGATGCAGTGATGATGATGTGATGATGCAGTTATGATGCAATGATGATGTAGTGGTGATGCTCCGATGATGCAGTGATGATGGAGTAAGTAAGCAGTAATGATGCTGTGATGATGCTGTGATGAAGATGTGATTATGCAGTGATTACGCAGTCATGATGTTGTGATGATGCAGTGATGATGCTCTGATGATGCAGTCATGATGCAGTCATGATGCTGTGATGATGTAGTGATAATGCAATGATGACGCTTTGGTGATGCTGTAATGATTCCGTGATGATACTGTGATGTTGCAGTGATGATGCAGTGATGACGCTGTGTTGATGCAGTGATGACGCTGCGATGATGATGTTGTGATGCTGTGATGATTCTATGATTCTGTTGTGATGACTCTGTGATGATGATGTGATGATGCTGTGATGATGGTGTGATGATGCTCTGATGATGCAGTGATTATGCAGTGATGATGCTGTGATGACACTGTGATGATGCACTGATGATGCAGTGATGATGGTGTGATGATGCAATGATGACGCTGTAATGATTATCTGATGATGCAGTGATGATGCATTGATGATGCTGTGATGGTGGTGTGATGATGTTGTGATGATGTAGTGATGGTGCAGGGATGATGCTGTGATGACACTGTGATGATGCACTGATGATGCTGTGACTATGCAGTGATGATGCAGTGTTGACCATGCGATGATGCTGTGATGAGGCAGTGATGAAGCAGTTAAGATGCTGTGATGATGCTCTGATGACACTCTGATGATGCTGTGATGATGCAGTGATGATGCTGTGATGATGCTATGATGATGCAATGATGATGCTCTGATGACGCTGTGATGATGCAGTAATAAGCAGTAATGATGCTGTGATGATGCTGTGATGATGCTCTGATGATGCAGTGATGATGCAGTGATTATGCTGTGATGATGGTGTGATGATGCAGTGATTATGCAGTGATGATGCTCTGATGACGCTCTAATCATGCTCTGATGATGCTGTGGTGATGCTGTGATGATGATGTGATGATGCTTTGATGATGCAGGGATGATGCAGTGATGACGCAGTTATGATGCTGTGATGATGCTGTGATGATACAGTGATTATGCAGTGATGATGCTGTGATGACACTGTGATGATGTTGTGTAGATGATGTGATGATGCTGTGATGACGCTGTGATGATGCAGTTTTGACCATGCGATGATGCTGTGATGACGCAGTGATAATGCAGTGATGACGCTGCGATGACACTGTGATGACGCTGTGATGACGCACTGATGCTGTGATGACACTGTGATGATGCTGTGATGATGATGTGATGATGGAGTTATGATGCAATGATGATGTAGTGGTGATGCTCCGATGATGCAGTGATGATGCAGTAAGTAAGCAGTAATGATGCTGTGATGATGCTGTGATGAAGATGTGATTATGCAGTGATTACGCAGTCATGATGTTGTGATGATGCAGTGATGATGCTCTGATGATGCAGTCATGATGCAGTCATGATGCTGTGATGATGTAGTGATAATGCTATGATGACGCTGTGGTGATGCTGTAATGATTCTGTGATGATGCAGTGATGATAGTGTGATGATGGTGTGATGACACTGTGATGATGCTGTGATAATGTTGTGAAGATGCTCTGATGATGCTCTGATGACGCAGTGATGATTTTGTAATGACGCTGTGATGATGCATTTATGTTGCTGCGATGACACTGTGATGACGCTGTGAAGATGCAGTGACTCAGTGGTGACACTGCGTTGATGTTGAGATAATGTTGTGAGGATGCTGTGATGATGCAGTGATTATGCTGTGATGATGGTGTGATGATGCAGTGATTATGCAGTGATGATGCTCTGATGACGCTCTAATCATGCTCTGATGATGCTGTGATGATGATGTGATGATGCTTTGATGATGCAGTGAAGACGCGTTTATGATGCTGTGATGACACTGTGATGATGCTTTGATGATACAGTGATTATGCAGTGATGATGCTGTGATGACACTGTGATGATGTTGTGTAGATGATGTGATGATGCTGTGATGACGCTGTGATGATGCAGTTTTGACCATGTGATGATGCTGTGATGATGCAGTGATGATGCAGTGATGACACTGCGATGACACTGTGATGACGCTGTGATGACGCAGTGATGCTGTGATGACACTGTGATGATGCTGTGATGACGCTCTGATGATGCTGTGATGATGCAGTGATGATGATGTGATGATGCAGTTATGATGCAATGATGATGTAGTGGTGATGCTCCGATGATGCAGTGATGATGGAGTAAGTAAGCAGTAATGATGCTGTGATGATGCTGTGATGAAGATGTGATTATGCAGTGATTACGCAGTCATGATGTTGTGATGATGCAGTGATGATGCTCAGATGATGCAGTCATGATGCTGTGATGATGTAGTGATAATGCTATGATGACGCTGTGGTGATGCTGTAATGATTCTGTGATGATGCAGTGATGATAGTGTGATGATGCAGTGATGACACTGTGATGATGTTGTGATAATGTTGTGAAGATGCTCTGATGATGCTCTGATGACGCAGTGATGATTTTGTAATGACGCTGTGATGATGCATTTATGTTGCTGCGATGACACTGAGATGACGCTGTGATGATGTGTTGACGCAGTGATGACACTGCGTTGATGTTGAGATAATGTTGTGAGGATGCTGTGATGATGCAGTCATGATGCTATGATGATGCTCAGATGATGCAGTGATTATGCAGTGATGATGCTGTGAAGACACTGTGATGATGTTGTGATGATGCTGTGTTGATGTAGTGATGACGCTGCGATGATGATGTTGTGATGCTGTGATGATGCAGTGGTGATGGTGTGATGATACTCTGATGATGCAGTGATGATGCAGTGATGATGCTGTTATGACACTGTGATGATGTTGTGATGATGCAGTGATGATGCAGTGATGATGCTGTGAAGACGCTCTGATGATGCTGTGATGATGCTGTGATGACGCTGTGATGATATTGTGTAGTTGATGTGATGATGCAGTGATGATAGAGTCATGATGCAGAGATGATGCAGTGATGATGCTGTGATGATGCAGTGATTATTCAGTGATGATGCTGTGATGATGCTTTGATGACGCTGTGATGATGCTATGATAATACTGTGATGATGCAGTGATGATGGTGTGATGATGCAGTGAGCATGCTGTGATGCTGCAGTGATCATGCTGTGATGATGCTGTGATGACACTGTGGTGATTTTGTGATGATGCTGTGATGATGCAGTGATGATACTGTGATGATGCAGTGATGATGCAGTGATGACGCTGTGTTGATGCAGAGATGGCGCTGCGATGATGATGTTGTGATGCTGTGATGATGCTATGATTATGTTGCGATGACTCTGTGATGATGCAGTGATGATGCTGTGATGATGCAGTGATGATTGTGTGATGATGCTGTGATGATGCAGTGATTATGCAGTGATGATGCTGTGATGACACTGTGATGATGCTGTGACGATGCAGTGATGATGCAGTGATGATGGTGTGATGATGCTGTGAAAACGCTCTGATGATGCTGTGATGACGCAGTGATGATGATGTGATGATACAGTGATGACGCTGTGATGATTATCTGATGATGCAGTGATGATGCACTGATGATGCTGTGATGATGTTGTAATGATGTAGTGATGGTGCAGGGATGATGCTGTGATGATGCTGTGATGACTCTGTGGTGATGCTGTAATGATGCTGTGATGATGCAGTGATGATACTGTGATGATGCTGTGATGACACTGTGATGATGTTGTGATGATGCTGCGATGATGCAGTGATGACGCTGTGTTGCTGTAGTGATGACGCTGCGATGATGATGTTGTGATGATGCAGTGATGATGCAGTGGTGATGGTGTGATGATGCTCTGATGATGCAGTGATTATGCAGTGATGATGCTGTGATGACTCTGTGATGATGCAGTGATGATGCAGTGATCATGCTGTGATGATGCTGTGATGATGCTGTGATGACACTGTGATGATGCACTGATGATTCTGTGACTATGCAGTGATGATGCTGTGTGTTGACCATGCGATGATGCTGTGATGAGGCAGTGATGAAGCAGTTAAGATGCTGTGATGATGCTCTGATGACACTGATGATGCTGGGATGATGCAGTGATGATGCTGTGATGATGCAGCGATGATGCTCTGATGATGCAATGATGATGCTCTGATGACACTGTGATGATGCAGTAATAAGCAGTAATGATGCTGTGATGATGCTTTGATGATGCAGTGATTATGCAGTGATGATGGTGTGATGACGGTCTAATGATGCTGTGATGATGCAGTGATGATGCTGTGTTGATGCAGTGATTATGCTGTGATGATGGTGTGATGATGCTCTGATGACGCTCTAATCATGCTCTGATGACACTGTGATGACGCTGTGATGATGCAGTGATGCTGTGATGACACTGTGATGATGCTGTGATGATGCTGTGATGACGCTCTGATGATGCTGTGATGATGCAGTGATGATGATGTGATGATGCAGTTATGATGCAATGATGATGTAGTGGTGATGCTCCGATGATGCAGTGATGATGGAGTAAGTAAGCAGTAATGATGCTGTGATGAAGATGTGATTATGCAGTGATTACGCAGTCATGATGTTGTGATGATGCAGTGATGATGCTCTGATGATGCAGTCATGATGCGGTCATGATGCTGTGATGATGTAGTGATAATGCAATGATGACGCTTTGGTGATGCTGTAATGATTCCGTGATGATACTGTGATGTTGCAGTGATGATGCAGTGATGACGCTGTGTTGATGCAGTGATGACGCTGCGATGATGATGTTGTGATGCTGTGATGATGCTATGATTCTGTTGTGATGACTCTGTGATGATGATGTGATGATGCTGTGATGATGGTGTGATGATGCTCTGATGATGCAGTGATTATGCAGTGATGATGCTGTGATGACACTGTGATGATGCTGTGACGATGCAGTGATGATGCAGTGATGATGGTGTGATGATGCAATGATGACGCTGTAATGATTATCTGATGATGCAGTGATGATGCATTGATGATGCTGTGATGGTGGTGTGATGATGTTGTGATGATGTAGTGATGGTGCAGGGATGATGCTGTGATGACACTGTGATGATGCACTGATGATGCTGTGACTATGCAGTGATGATGCAGTGTTGACCATGCGATGATGCTGTGATGAGGCAGTGATGAAGCAGTTAAGATGCTGTGATGATGCTCTGATGACACTCTGATGATGCTGTGATGATGCAGTGATGATGCTGTGATGATGCAGTGATGATGCTATGATGATGCAATGATGATGCTCTGATGACGCTGTGATGATGCAGTAATAAGCAGTAATGATGCTGTGATGATGCTGTGATGATGCTTTGATGATGCAGTGATTATGCAGTGATGATGCTGTGATGATGGTCTAATGATGCTGTGATGATGCAGTGATGATGCTGTGTTGATGCTGTGATGATGTTGTGATTTTGCTGTGATGATGGTGTGATGATGCAGGGATGATGCAGTAATGATGCTCTGATGACGCTCTAATCATGCTCTGATGATGCTGTGATGACGCTGTGATGATGCAGTTTTGACCATGTGATGATGCTGTGATGATGCAGTGATGACACTGCGATGACACTGTGATGACGCTATGATGACGCAGTGATGCTGTGATGACACTGTGATGATGCTGTGATGACGCTCTGATGATGCTGTGATGATGCAGTGATGATGATGTGATGATGCAGTTATGATGCAATGATGATGTAGTGGTGATGCTCCGATGATGCAGTGATGATGGAGTAAGTAAGCAGTAATGATGCTGTGATGATGCTGTGATGAAGATGTGATTATGCAGTGATTACGCAGTCATGATGTTGTGATGATGCAGTGATGATGCTCAGATGATGCAGTCATGATGCTGTGATGATGTAGTGATAATGCTATGATGACGCTGTGGTGATGCTGTAATGATGCTGTGATGATGCAGTGATGATAGTGTGATGATGCAGTGATGACACTGTGATGATGTTGTGATAATGTTGTGAAGATGCTCTGATGATGCTCTGATGACGCAGTGATGATTTTGTAATGACGCTGTGATGATGCATTTATGTTGCTGCGATGACACTGAGATGACGCTGTGATGATGTGTTGACGCAGTGATGACACTGCGTTGATGTTGAGATAATGTTGTGAGGATGCTGTGATGATGCAGTCATGATGCTATGATGATGCTCAGATGATGCAGTGATTATGCAGTGATGATGCTGTGAAGACACTGTGATGATATTTTGTAGTTGATGTGATGATGCTCTGATGATGCAGTGATGATGCTGAGATGATGTAGTGATGATTCAGTGATGATACTGTGATGATGCTGTGATGATGCCGTGAGTAAGCTGTAATGATACTGTGATGATGCTCAGATGATGCTGTGATGATGCAGTGATGATGATGTGATTAAACAGTGATGATGCTGTGATGATGCTCAGATGATGCAGTGATTATACTGTGATGATGCTGTGATGATGTTGTGATGATGCTGATATAATGCTGTGATAATGCAGTGATTATGCAGTGATGATGCTGTGATGACACTGTGGTGATTTTGTGATGATGCTGTGATGATGCAGTGATGATACTGTGATGTTGCAGTGATGATGCAATGATGACGCTGTGTTGATGCAGTGATGACGCTGCGATGATGATGTTGTGATGCTGTGATGATGCTATGATTCTGTTGTGATGACTCTGTGATGATGATGTGATGATGCTGTGATGATGGTGTGATGATGCTCTGATGATGCAGTGATTATGCAGTGATGATGCTGTGATGACACTGTGATGATGCTGTGATGATGCAGTGATGATGCAGTGATGATGGTGTGATGATGCAATGATGACGCTGTAATGATTATCTGATGATGCAGTGATGATGCATTGATGATGCTGTGATGGTGGTGTGATGATGTCGTGATGATGTAGTGATGGTGCAGGGATGATGCTGTGATGACACTGTGATGATGCACTGATGATGCTGTGACTATGCAGTGATGATGCAGTGTTGACCATGCGATGATGCTGTGATGAGGCAGTGATGAAGCAGTTAAGATGCTGTGATGATGCTCTGATGACACTCTGATGATGCTGTGATGATGCAGTGATGATGCTGTGATGATGCAGTGATGATGCTATGATGATGCAATGATGATGCTCTGATGACGCTGTGATGATGCAGTAATAAGCAGTAATGATGCTGTGATGATGCTTTGATGATGCAGTGATTATGCAGTGATGATGCTGTGATGACGGTCTAATGATGCTGTGATGATGCAGTGATGATGCTGTGTTGATGCTGTGATGATGCAGTGATTATGCTGTGATGATGGTGTGATGATGCAGTGATTATGCAGTAATGATGCTCTGATGACGCTCTAATCATGCTCTGATGATGCTGTGGTGATGCTGTGATGATGATGTGATGATGCAGTGAGTAAGCTGTAATGATGCTGTGATGATGCTGTGATGATGCAGTGATGATGCAGTGATGATGATGTGATTAAACAGTGATGATGCTGTGATGATGCTCAGATGATGCAGTGATTATACTGTGATGATGCAGTGATGACACTGTGATGATGCACTGATGATGCTGTGATGATGCTGTGTGTTGACCATGCGATGATGCTGTGA
Source organism: Somateria mollissima (assembly GCA_951411735.1). Classification (NCBI taxonomy): domain Eukaryota; kingdom Metazoa; phylum Chordata; class Aves; order Anseriformes; family Anatidae; genus Somateria; species Somateria mollissima. The sequence continues at coordinate 527,742 of CATOCB010000055.1, forward strand.
TGAGGCAGTGATGAAGCAGTTAAGATGCTGTGATGATGCTCTGATGACACTCTGATGATGCTGGGATGATGCAGTGATGATGCTGTGATGATGCAGCGATGATGCTCTGATGATGCAATGATGATGCTCTGATGACACTGTGATGATGCAGTAATAAGCAGTAATGATGCTGTGATGATGCTTTGATGATGCAGTGATTATGCAGTGATGATGGTGTGATGACGGTCTAATGATGCTGTGATGATGCAGTAATGATGCTGTGTTGATGCAGTGATGATGCAGTGATTATGCAGTGATGATGCTCTGATGACGCTCTAATCATGCTCTGATGATGCTGTGATGATGATGTGATGATGCTTTGATGATGCAGTGAAGACGCGTTTATGATGCTGTGATGACACTGTGATGATGCTTTGATGATACAGTGATTATGCAGTGATGATGCTGTGATGACACTGTGATGATGTTGTGTAGATGATGTGATGATGCTGTGATGACGCTGTGATGATGCAGTTTTGACCATGTGATGATGCTGTGATGATGCAGTGATGATGCAGTGATGACACTGCGATGACACTGTGATGACGCAGTGATGCTGTGATGACACTGTGATGATGCTGTGATGACGCTCTGATGATGCTGTGATGATGCAGTGATGATGATGTGATGATGCAGTTATGATGCAATGATGATGTAGTGGTGATGCTTCGATGATGCAGTGATGATGCAGTAAGTAAGCAGTAATGATGCTGTGATGATGCTGTGATGAAGATGTGATTATGCAGTGATTACGCAGTCATGATGTTGTGATGATGCAGTGATGATGCTCAGATGATGCAGTCATGATGCTGTGATGATGTAGTGATAATGCTATGATGACGCTGTGGTGATGCTGTAATGATTCTGTGATGATGCAGTGATGATAGTGTGATGATGCTGTGAAGACACTGTGATGATGCTGTGATGATGCAGTGATGATGATGTGATTAAACAGTGATGATGCTGTGATTATGCTCAGATGATGCAGTGATTATACTGTAATGATGCTGTGATGATGTTGTGATGATGCTGATATAATGCTGTGATAATGCAGTGATTATGCAGTGATATTGCTCTGATGACACTGTGGTGATTTTGTGATGATGCTGTGATGATGCAGTGATGATACTGTGATGTTGCAGTGATGATGCAATGATGACGCTGTGTTGATGCAGTGATGACGCTGCGATGATGATGTTGTGATGCTGTGATGATGCTATGATTCTGTTGTGATGACTGTGATGATGCTGTGATGATGGTGTGATGATGGTGTGAAGACGCTCTGATGATGCTGTGATGATGATGTGATGATACAGTGATGACGCTGTGATGATTATCTGATGATGCAGTGATGATGCAGTGATGATGCTGTGATGGTGGTGTGATGATGTTGTGATGATGTAGTGATGGTGCAGGGATGATGCTGTGATGATGCTGTGGTGACTGTGGTGATGCTGTAATGATTCTGTGATGATGCAGTGATGATGCTGTGATGACACTGTGATGATGTTGTGATGATGCTGCGATGATGCAGTGATGATACTGTGATGATGCTGTGTTGATGTAGTGATGACGCTGCGATGATGATGTTGTGATGCTGTGATGATGCAGTGGTGATGGTGTGATGATACTCTGATGATGCAGTGATGATGCAGTGATGATGCTGTTATGACACTGTGATGATGTTGTGATGATGCAGTGATGATGCAGTGATGATGCTGTGATGATGCTGTGAAGACGCTCTGATGATGCTGTGATGATGCTGTGATGACGCTGTGATGATACTGTGTAGTTGATGTGATGATGCAGTGATGATAGAGTCATGATGCAGAGATGATGCAGTGATGATGCTGTGATGATGCAGTGATTATTCAGTGATGATGCTGTGATGATGCTTTGATGATGCTGTGATGATGCTATGATAATACTGTGATGATGTAGTGATGATGGTGTGATGATGCAGTGAGGATGCTGTGATGATGCAGTGATGATGCTGATATAATGCTGTGATGCTGCAGTGATTATGCAGTGATGATGCTGTGATGACACTGTGGTGATTTTGTGATGATGCTGTGATGATGCAGTGATGATACTGTGATGATGCAGTGATGATGCAGTGATGACGCTGTATTGATGCAGAGATGGCGCTGCGATGATGATGTTGTGATGCTGCGATGATGCTATGATTATGTTGAGATGACTCTGTGATGATGCAGTGATGATGCTGTGATGATGCAGTGATGATTGTGTGATGATGCTGTGATGATGCAGTGATTATGCAGTGATGATGCTGTGATGACACTGTGATGATGCTGTGACGATGCAGTGATGATGCAGTGATGATGGTGTGATGATGCAGTGATGATGCACTGATGATGCTGTGATGACGCAGTGATGATGATGTGATGATACAGTGATGACGCTGTGATGATTATCTGATGATGCAGTGATGATGCACTGATGATGCTGTGATGATGTTGTGATGATGTAGTGATGGTGCAGGGATGATGCTGTGATGATGCTGTGATGACTCTGTGGTGATGCTGTAATGATGCTGTGATGATGCTGTGATGATGCTTTGATGATGCAGTGATTATGCAGTGATGATGCTGTGATGACGGTCTAATGATGCTGTGATGATGCAGTGATGATGCTGTGTTGATGCTGTGATGATGCAGTGATGACGCTGTGTTGATGCAGTGATGACGCTGCGATGATGATGTTGCGATGCTGTGATGATGCTATGATTCTGTTGTGATGACTCTGTGATGAGGATGTGATGATGCTGTGATGATGCAGTGATGATGGTGTGATGATGCTGTGATGACACTGTGATGATGCTGTGACGATGCAGTGATGATGCAGTGATGATGGTGTGATGATGCTGTGAAGATGCTCTGATGATGCTGTGATGATGCAGTGATGACACTGTAATGATTATCTGATGATGCAGTGATGATGCATTGATGATGCTGTGATGGTGGTGTGATGATGTTGTGATGATGTAGTGATTGTGCAGGGATGATGCTGTGATGATGCTGTGATGTCTCTGTGGTGATGCTGTAATGATTCTGTGATGATGCAGTGATGATGCTGTGATGACACTGTGATGATGTTGTGATGATACTGCAATGATGCAGTGATGATACTGTGATGATGCAGTGATGACGCTGCGATGATGATGTTGTGATGCTGTGATGATGCAGTGGTGATGCTGTGATGATGATGCTCTGATGATGCAGTGATGATGCAGTGATGATGCTATTATGACACTGTGATGATGCTGTGATGATGCAGTGATGATGCTGTGATGACGCTGTTATGATATTGTGTAGTTGATGTGATGATGCAGAGATGATGCTGTGATAATACTGTGATGATGCAGTGATGATGCAGTGAGGATGCTGTGATGATGCAGTGATGATGCTGTGATCATGCTGTGATGATGCTGTGATGATGCTGATATAATGCTGTGATGATGTAGTGATTATGCAATGATGATGCTGTGATGACACTTTGATGATGCTGTGATGATGCACTGATGATGCTGTGTTTATGCATTGATGATGCTGTGATGATGCAGTGTTGACCATGCGATGATGCTGTGATGAGGCAGTGATGAAGCAGTTAAGATGCTGTGATGATGCTCTGATGACACTCTGATGATGCTGTGATGATGCTGTGATGATGCAGTGATGATGCTATGATGATGCAATAATGATGCTCTGATGACGCTGTGATGATGCAGTAATAAGCAGTAATGATGTTGTGATGATGCTGTGATGATGGTGTGATGATGCAGTGATGATGCAGTGATGATGCTCTGATGACGCTCTAATCATGCTCTGATGATGCTGTGATGATGCTGTGATGATGATGTGATGATGCTTTGATGATGCAGTGATGACGCAGTTATGATGCTGTGATGACGCTTTGATGATGCTTTGATGATACAGTGATTATGCAGTGATGGTGCTGTGATGACACTGTGATGATGTTGTGTAGATGATGTGATGATGCTGTGATGACGCTGTGATGATGCTGTGATGATGCAGTTTTGACCATGCGATGATGCTGTGATGACGCAGCGATAATGCAGTGATGACGCTGCGATGACACTGTGATGACGCTGTGATGATGCAGTGATGCTGTGATGACACTGTGATGATGCTGTGATGATGCTGTGATGACGCTCTGATGATGCTGTGATGATGCAGTGATGATGATGTGATGATGCAGTTATGATGCAATGATGATGTAGTGGTGATGCTCCGATGATGCAGTGATGATGCAGTAAGTAAGCAGTAATGATGCTGTGATGATGCTGTGATGAAGATGTGATTATGCAGTGATTACGCAGTCATGATGTTGTGATGATGCAGTGATGATGCTCTGATGATGCAGTCATGATGCTGTGATGATGTAGTGATAATGCTATGATGACGCTGTGGTGATGCTGTAATGATTCCGTGATGATGCAGTGATGATACTGTGATGTTGCAGTGATGATGCAGTGATTATGCAGTGATGATGCTGTGATGACACTGTGATGATGCTCTGATGATGCTGTGACGATGCAGTGATGATGCTGTGATGATGCAATGATGATGCTCTGATGACGCTGTGATGATGCAGTAATAAGCAGTGATGATGCTGTGATGATGCTTTGATGATGCAGTGATTATGCAGCGATGATGGTGTGATGACGGTCTAATGATGCTGTGATGACTCTGTGATGATGCTTTGATGATACAGTGATTATGCAGTGATGATGCTGTGATGACACTGTGATGATGTTGTGTAGATGATGTGATGATGCTGTGATGACTCTGTGATGATGCTGTGATGATGCAGTTTTGACCATGCGATGATGCTGTGATGACGCAGTGATGATGCAGTGATGACGCTGCGATGACACTGTGATGACGCTGTGATGATGCAGTGATGCTGTGATGACACTGTGATGATGCTGTGATGATGCTGTGATGATGCAGTGATGATGATGTGATGATGCAGTTATGATGCAATGATGATGTAGTGGTGATGCTCCGATGATGCAGTGATGATGCAGTAAGTAAGCAGTAATGATGCTGTGATGATGCTGTGATGAAGATGTGATTATGCAGTGATTACGCAGTCATGATGTTGTGATGATGCAGTGATGATGCTCTGATGATGCAGTCATGATGCAGTCATGATGCTGTGATGATGTAGTGATAATGCCTTGATGACGCTGTGGTGATGCTGTAATGATTCCGTGATGATGCAGTGATGATGGTGTGATGTTGCTCTGATGATGCAGTGATTATGCAGTGATGATGCTGTGATGACACTGTGATGATGTTGTGATGATGCAGTGATGATGCAGTGATGATGGTGTGATGATGCAATGATGACGCTGTAATGATTATCTGATGACGCAGTGATGATGCATTGATGATGCTGTGATGGTGGTGTGATGATGTTGTGATGATGTAGTGATGGTGCAGGGATGATGCTGTGATGATGCTGTGGTGATGCTGTAATGATTCTGTGATGATGCAGTGATGATGCTGTGATGGTGGTGTGATGATGTTGTGATGATACTGCGATGATGCAGTGATGATACTGTGATGGTGCTGTGATGATGCTGATATAATGCTGTGATGATGCAGTGATTATGCAGTGATGATGTTGTTATGACACTGTGGTGATTTTGTGATTATGCTGTGATGATGCAGTGATGACGCTGTGTTGATGCAGAGATGATGCTGCGATGATGATGTTGTGATGCTGTGATGATGCTATGATTATGTTGCGATGACTCTGTGATGATGCAGTGATGATGCAGTGATGATGGTGTGATGATGCTCTGATGATGCAGTGATTATGCAGTGATGATGCTGTGATGACACTGTGATGATGCTGTGAGGATGCAGTGATGATGCTGTGATGATGGTGTGATGATGCTGTGAAGACGCTCTGATGATGCTGTGATGATGCTGTGATAATACTGTGATGATGCTGATATAATGCTGTGATGATGCAGTGATTATGCAGTGATGATGCTGTGATGACTCTGTGGTGATTTTGTGATGATGCTGTGATGATGCAGTGATGATACTGTGGTGATGCACTGATGATTCTGTGACTATGCAGTGATGATGCTGTGTGTTGACCATGCGATGATGCTGTGATGAGGCAGTGATGAAGCAGTTAAGATGCTGTGATGATGCTCTGATGACACTGATGATGCTGGGATGATGCAGTGATGATGCTGTGATGATGCAGCGATGATGCTCTGATGATGCAATGATGATGCTCTGATGACACTGTGATGATGCAGTAATAAGCAGTAATGATGCTGTGATGATGCTTTGATGATGCAGTGATTATACAGTGATGATGGTGTGATGACGGTCTAATGATGCTGTGATGATGCAGTGATGATGCTGTGTTGATGCAGTGATTATGCTGTGATGATGGTGTGATGATGCTCTGATGACGCTCTAATCATGCTCTGATGACACTGTGATGACGCTGTGATGACGCAGTGATGCTGTGATGACACTGTGATGATGCTGTGATGATGCTGTGATGACGCTCTGATGATGCTGTGATGATGCAGTGATGATGATGTGATGATGCAGTTATGATGCAATGATGATGTAGTGGTGATGCTCCGATGATGCAGTGATGATGGAGTAAGTAAGCAGTAATGATGCTGTGATGAAGATGTGATTATGCAGTGATTACGCAGTCATGATGTTGTGATGATGCAGTGATGATGCTCTGATGATGCAGTCATGATGCGGTCATGATGCTGTGATGATGTAGTGATAATGCAATGATGACGCTTTGGTGATGCTGTAATGATTCCGTGATGATACTGTGATGTTGCAGTGATGATGCAGTGATGACGCTGTGTTGATGCAGTGATGACGCTGCGATGATGATGTTGTGATGCTGTGATGATGCTATGATTCTGTTGTGATGACTCTGTGATGATGATGTGATGATGCTGTGATGATGGTGTGATGATGCTCTGATGATGCAGTGATTATGCAGTGATGATGCTGTGATGACACTGTGATGATGCTGTGACGATGCAGTGATGATGCAGTGATGATGGTGTGATGATGCAATGATGACGCTGTAATGATTATCTGATGATGCAGTGATGATGCATTGATGATGCTGTGATGGTGGTGTGATGATGTTGTGATGATGTAGTGATGGTGCAGGGATGATGCTGTGATGACACTGTGATGATGCACTGATGATGCTGTGACTATGCAGTGATGATGCAGTGTTGACCATGCGATGATGCTGTGATGAGGCAGTGATGAAGCAGTTAAGATGCTGTGATGATGCTCTGATGACACTCTGATGATGCTGTGATGATGCAGTGATGATGCTGTGATGATGCAGTGATGATGCTATGATGATGCAATGATGATGCTCTGATGACGCTGTGATGATGCAGTAATAAGCAGTAATGATGCTGTGATGATGCTGTGATGATGCTTTGATGATGCAGTGATTATGCAGTGATGATGCTGTGATGATGGTCTAATGATGCTGTGATGATGCAGTGATGATGCTGTGTTGATGCTGTGATGATGTTGTGATTATGCTGTGATGATGGTGTGATGATGCAGGGATGATGCAGTAATGATGCTCTGATGACGCTCTAATCATGCTCTGATGATGCTGTGATGACGCTGTGATGATGCAGTTTTGACCATGTGATGATGCTGTGATGATGCAGTGATGACACTGCGATGACACTGTGATGACGCTATGATGACGCAGTGATGCTGTGATGACACTGTGATGATGCTGTGATGACGCTCTGATGATGCTGTGATGATGCAGTGATGATGATGTGATGATGCAGTTATGATGCAATGATGATGTAGTGGTGATGCTCCGATGATGCAGTGATGATGGAGTAAGTAAGCAGTAATGATGCTGTGATGATGCTGTGATGAAGATGTGATTATGCAGTGATTACGCAGTCATGATGTTGTGATGATGCAGTGATGATGCTCAGATGATGCAGTCATGATGCTGTGATGATGTAGTGATAATGCTATGATGACGCTGTGGTGATGCTGTAATGATGCTGTGATGATGCAGTGATGATAGTGTGATGATGCAGTGATGACACTGTGATGATGTTGTGATAATGTTGTGAAGATGCTCTGATGATGCTCTGATGACGCAGTGATGATTTTGTAATGACGCTGTGATGATGCATTTATGTTGCTGCGATGACACTGAGATGACGCTGTGATGATGTGTTGACGCAGTGATGACACTGCGTTGATGTTGAGATAATGTTGTGAGGATGCTGTGATGATGCAGTCATGATGCTATGATGATGCTCAGATGATGCAGTGATTATGCAGTGATGATGCTGTGAAGACACTGTGATGATATTTTGTAGTTGATGTGATGATGCTCTGATGATGCAGTGATGATGCTGAGATGATGTAGTGATGATTCAGTGATGATACTGTGATGATGCTGTGATGATGCCGTGAGTAAGCTGTAATGATACTGTGATGATGCTCAGATGATGCTGTGATGATGCAGTGATGATGATGTGATTAAACAGTGATGATGCTGTGATGATGCTCAGATGATGCAGTGATTATACTGTGATGATGCTGTGATGATGTTGTGATGATGCTGATATAATGCTGTGATAATGCAGTGATTATGCAGTGATGATGCTGTGATGACACTGTGGTGATTTTGTGATGATGCTGTGATGATGCAGTGATGATACTGTGATGTTGCAGTGATGATGCAATGATGACGCTGTGTTGATGCAGTGATGACGCTGCGATGATGATGTTGTGATGCTGTGATGATGCTATGATTCTGTTGTGATGACTCTGTGATGATGATGTGATGATGCTGTGATGATGGTGTGATGATGCTCTGATGATGCAGTGATTATGCAGTGATGATGCTGTGATGACACTGTGATGATGCTGTGATGATGCAGTGATGATGCAGTGATGATGGTGTGATGATGCAATGATGACGCTGTAATGATTATCTGATGATGCAGTGATGATGCATTGATGATGCTGTGATGGTGGTGTGATGATGTCGTGATGATGTAGTGATGGTGCAGGGATGATGCTGTGATGACACTGTGATGATGCACTGATGATGCTGTGACTATGCAGTGATGATGCAGTGTTGACCATGCGATGATGCTGTGATGAGGCAGTGATGAAGCAGTTAAGATGCTGTGATGATGCTCTGATGACACTCTGATGATGCAGTGATGATGCTATGATGATGCAATGATGATGCTCTGATGACGCTGTGATGATGCAGTAATAAGCAGTAATGATGCTGTGATGATGCTGTGATGATGCTTTGATGATGCAGTGATTATGCAGTGATGATGCTGTGATGACGGTCTAATGATGCTGTGATGATGCAGTGATGATGCTGTGTTGATGCTGTGATGATGCAGTGATTATGCTGTGATGATGGTGTGATGATGCAGTGATTATGCAGTAATGATGCTCTGATGACGCTCTAATCATGCTCTGATGATGCTGTGGTGATGCTGTGATGATGATGTGATGATGCAGTGAGTAAGCTGTAATGATGCTGTGATGATGCTGTGATGATGCAGTGATGATGCAGTGATGATGATGTGATTAAACAGTGATGATGCTGTGATGATGCTCAGATGATGCAGTGATTATACTGTGATGATGCAGTGATGACACTGTGATGATGCACTGATGATGCTGTGATGATGCTGTGTGTTGACCATGCGATGATGCTGTGATGAGGCAGTGATGAAGCAGTTAAGATGCTGTGATGATGCTCTGATGACACTCTGATGATGCTGGGATGATGCAGTGATGATGCTGTGATGATGCAGCGATGATGCTCTGATGATGCAATGATGATGCTCTGATGACACTGTGATGATGCAGTAATAAGCAGTAATGATGCTGTGATGATGCTTTGATGATGCAGTGATTATGCAGTGATGATGGTGTGATGACGGTCTAATGATGCTGTGATGATGCAGTAATGATGCTGTGTTGATGCAGTGATGATGCAGTGATTATGCAGTGATGATGCTCTGATGACGCTCTAATCATGCTCTGATGATGCTGTGATGATGATGTGATGATGCTTTGATGATGCAGTGAAGACGCGTTTATGATGCTGTGATGACACTGTGATGATGCTTTGATGATACAGTGATTATGCAGTGATGATGCTGTGATGACACTGTGATGATGTTGTGTAGATGATGTGATGATGCTGTGATGACGCTGTGATGATGCAGTTTTGACCATGTGATGATGCTGTGATGATGCAGTGATGATGCAGTGATGACACTGCGATGACACTGTGATGACGCAGTGATGCTGTGATGACACTGTGATGATGCTGTGATGACGCTCTGATGATGCTGTGATGATGCAGTGATGATGATGTGATGATGCAGTTATGATGCAATGATGATGTAGTGGTGATGCTTCGATGATGCAGTGATGATGCAGTAAGTAAGCAGTAATGATGCTGTGATGATGCTGTGATGAAGATGTGATTATGCAGTGATTACGCAGTCATGATGTTGTGATGATGCAGTGATGATGCTCAGATGATGCAGTCATGATGCTGTGATGATGTAGTGATAATGCTATGATGACGCTGTGGTGATGCTGTAATGATTCTGTGATGATGCAGTGATGATAGTGTGATGATGCTGTGAAGACACTGTGATGATGCTGTGATGATGCAGTGATGATGATGTGATTAAACAGTGATGATGCTGTGATTATGCTCAGATGATGCAGTGATTATACTGTAATGATGCTGTGATGATGTTGTGATGATGCTGATATAATGCTGTGATAATGCAGTGATTATGCAGTGATATTGCTCTGATGACACTGTGGTGATTTTGTGATGATGCTGTGATGATGCAGTGATGATACTGTGATGTTGCAGTGATGATGCAATGATGACGCTGTGTTGATGCAGTGATGACGCTGCGATGATGATGTTGTGATGCTGTGATGATGCTATGATTCTGTTGTGATGACTGTGATGATGCTGTGATGATGCAGTGATGATGGTGTGATGATGGTGTGAAGACGCTCTGATGATGCTGTGATGATGATGTGATGATACAGTGATGACGCTGTGATGATTATCTGATGATGCAGTGATGATGCAGTGATGATGCTGTGATGGTGGTGTGATGATGTTGTGATGATGTAGTGATGGTGCAGGGATGATGCTGTGATGATGCTGTGGTGACTGTGGTGATGCTGTAATGATTCTGTGATGATGCAGTGATGATGCTGTGATGACACTGTGATGATGTTGTGATGATGCTGCGATGATGCAGTGATGATACTGTGATGATGCTGTGTTGATGTAGTGATGACGCTGCGATGATGATGTTGTGATGCTGTGATGATGCAGTGGTGATGGTGTGATGATACTCTGATGATGCAGTGATGATGCAGTGATGATGCTGTTATGACACTGTGATGATGTTGTGATGATGCAGTGATGATGCAGTGATGATGCTGTGATGATGCTGTGAAGACGCTCTGATGATGCTGTGATGATGCTGTGATGACGCTGTGATGATACTGTGTAGTTGATGTGATGATGCAGTGATGATAGAGTCATGATGCAGAGATGATGCAGTGATGATGCTGTGATGATGCAGTGATTATTCAGTGATGATGCTGTGATGATGCTTTGATGATGCTGTGATGATGCTATGATAATACTGTGATGATGTAGTGATGATGGTGTGATGATGCAGTGAGGATGCTGTGATGATGCAGTGATGATGCTGATATAATGCTGTGATGCTGCAGTGATTATGCAGTGATGATGCTGTGATGACACTGTGGTGATTTTGTGATGATGCTGTGATGATGCAGTGATGATACTGTGATGATGCAGTGATGATGCAGTGATGACGCTGTATTGATGCAGAGATGGCGCTGCGATGATGATGTTGTGATGCTGCGATGATGCTATGATTATGTTGAGATGACTCTGTGATGATGCAGTGATGATGCTGTGATGATGCAGTGATGATTGTGTGATGATGCTGTGATGATACAGTGATTATGCAGTGATGATGCTGTGATGACACTGTGATGATGTTGTGTAGATGATGTGATGATGCTGTGATGACGCTGTGATGATGCAGTTTTGACCATGCGATGATGCTGTGATGACGCAGTGATAATGCAGTGATGACGCTGCGATGACACTGTGATGACGCTGTGATGACGCACTGATGCTGTGATGACACTGTGATGATGCTGTGATGATGATGTGATGATGCAGTTATGATGCAATGATGATGTAGTGGTGATGCTCCGATGATGCAGTGATGATGCAGTAAGTAAGCAGTAATGATGCTGTGATGATGCTGTGATGAAGATGTGATTATGCAGTGATTACGCAGTCATGATGTTGTGATGATGCAGTGATGATGCTCTGATGATGCAGTCATGATGCAGTCATGATGCTGTGATGATGTAGTGATAATGCTATGATGACGCTGTGGTGATGCTGTAATGATTCTGTGATGATGCAGTGATGATAGTGTGATGATGCTGTGATGACACTGTGATGATGCTGTGATAATGTTGTGAAGATGCTCTGATGATGCTCTGATGACGCAGTGATGATTTTGTAATGACGCTGTGATGATGCATTTATGTTGCTGCGATGACACTGTGATGACGCTGTGAAGATGCAGTGACTCAGTGGTGACACTGCGTTGATGTTGAGATAATGTTGTGAGGATGCTGTGATGATGCAGTGATTATGCTGTGATGATGGTGTGATGATGCAGTGATTATGCAGTGATGATGCTCTGATGACGCTCTAATCATGCTCTGATGATGCTGTGATGATGATGTGATGATGCTTTGATGATGCAGTGAAGACGCGTTTATGATGCTGTGATGACACTGTGATGATGCTTTGATGATACAGTGATTATGCAGTGATGATGCTGTGATGACACTGTGATGATGTTGTGTAGATGATGTGATGATGCTGTGATGACGCTGTGATGATGCAGTTTTGACCATGTGATGATGCTGTGATGATGCAGTGATGATGCAGTGATGACACTGCGATGACACTGTGATGACGCTGTGATGACGCAGTGATGCTGTGATGACACTGTGATGATGCTGTGATGACGCTCTGATGATGCTGTGATGATGCAGTGATGATGATGTGATGATGCAGTTATGATGCAATGATGATGTAGTGGTGATGCTCCGATGATGCAGTGATGATGGAGTAAGTAAGCAGTAATGATGCTGTGATGATGCTGTGATGAAGATGTGATTATGCAGTGATTACGCAGTCATGATGTTGTGATGATGCAGTGATGATGCTCAGATGATGCAGTCATGATGCTGTGATGATGTAGTGATAATGCTATGATGACGCTGTGGTGATGCTGTAATGATTCTGTGATGATGCAGTGATGATAGTGTGATGATGCAGTGATGACACTGTGATGATGTTGTGATAATGTTGTGAAGATGCTCTGATGATGCTCTGATGACGCAGTGATGATTTTGTAATGACGCTGTGATGATGCATTTATGTTGCTGCGATGACACTGAGATGACGCTGTGATGATGTGTTGACGCAGTGATGACACTGCGTTGATGTTGAGATAATGTTGTGAGGATGCTGTGATGATGCAGTCATGATGCTATGATGATGCTCAGATGATGCAGTGATTATGCAGTGATGATGCTGTGAAGACACTGTGATGATGTTGTGATGATGCTGTGTTGATGTAGTGATGACGCTGCGATGATGATGTTGTGATGCTGTGATGATGCAGTGGTGATGGTGTGATGATACTCTGATGATGCAGTGATGATGCAGTGATGATGCTGTTATGACACTGTGATGATGTTGTGATGATGCAGTGATGATGCAGTGATGATGCTGTGAAGACGCTCTGATGATGCTGTGATGATGCTGTGATGACGCTGTGATGATATTGTGTAGTTGATGTGATGATGCAGTGATGATAGAGTCATGATGCAGAGATGATGCAGTGATGATGCTGTGATGATGCAGTGATTATTCAGTGATGATGCTGTGATGATGCTTTGATGACGCTGTGATGATGCTATGATAATACTGTGATGATGCAGTGATGATGGTGTGATGATGCAGTGAGCATGCTGTGATGCTGCAGTGATCATGCTGTGATGATGCTGTGATGACACTGTGGTGATTTTGTGATGATGCTGTGATGATGCAGTGATGATACTGTGATGATGCAGTGATGATGCAGTGATGACGCTGTGTTGATGCAGAGATGGCGCTGCGATGATGATGTTGTGATGCTGTGATGATGCTATGATTATGTTGCGATGACTCTGTGATGATGCAGTGATGATGCTGTGATGATGCAGTGATGATTGTGTGATGATGCTGTGATGATGCAGTGATTATGCAGTGATGATGCTGTGATGACACTGTGATGATGCTGTGACGATGCAGTGATGATGCAGTGATGATGGTGTGATGATGCTGTGAAAACGCTCTGATGATGCTGTGATGACGCAGTGATGATGATGTGATGATACAGTGATGACGCTGTGATGATTATCTGATGATGCAGTGATGATGCACTAATGATGCTGTGATGATGTTGTGATGATGTAGTGATGGTGCAGGGATGATGCTGTGATGATGCTGTGATGACTCTGTGGTGATGCTGTAATGATGCTGTGATGATGCAGTGATGATACTGTGATGATGCTGTGATGACACTGTGATGATGTTGTGATGATGCTGCGATGATGCAGTGATGACGCTGTGTTGCTGTAGTGATGACGCTGCGATGATGATGTTGTGATGATGCAGTGATGATGCAGTGGTGATGGTGTGATGATGCTCTGATGATGCAGTGATTATGCAGTGATGATGCTGTGATGACTCTGTGATGATGCAGTGATGATGCAGTGATCATGCTGTGATGATGCTGTGATGATGCTGTGATGACACTGTGATGATGCACTGATGATTCTGTGACTATGCAGTGATGATGCTGTGTGTTGACCATGCGATGATGCTGTGATGAGGCAGTGATGAAGCAGTTAAGATGCTGTGATGATGCTCTGATGACACTGATGATGCTGGGATGATGCAGTGATGATGCTGTGATGATGCAGCGATGATGCTCTGATGATGCAATGATGATGCTCTGATGACACTGTGATGATGCAGTAATAAGCAGTAATGATGCTGTGATGATGCTTTGATGATGCAGTGATTATGCAGTGATGATGGTGTGATGACGGTCTAATGATGCTGTGATGATGCAGTGATGATGCTGTGTTGATGCAGTGATTATGCTGTGATGATGGTGTGATGATGCTCTGATGACGCTCTAATCATGCTCTGATGACACTGTGATGACGCTGTGATGATGCAGTGATGCTGTGATGACACTGTGATGATGCTGTGATGATGCTGTGATGACGCTCTGATGATGCTGTGATGATGCAGTGATGATGATGTGATGATGCAGTTATGATGCAATGATGATGTAGTGGTGATGCTCCGATGATGCAGTGATGATGGAGTAAGTAAGCAGTAATGATGCTGTGATGAAGATGTGATTATGCAGTGATTACGCAGTCATGATGTTGTGATGATGCAGTGATGATGCTCTGATGATGCAGTCATGATGCGGTCATGATGCTGTGATGATGTAGTGATAATGCAATGATGACGCTTTGGTGATGCTGTAATGATTCCGTGATGATACTGTGATGTTGCAGTGATGATGCAGTGATGACGCTGTGTTGATGCAGTGATGACGCTGCGATGATGATGTTGTGATGCTGTGATGATGCTATGATTCTGTTGTGATGACTCTGTGATGATGATGTGATGATGCTGTGATGATGGTGTGATGATGCTCTGATGATGCAGTGATTATGCAGTGATGATGCTGTGATGACACTGTGATGATGCTGTGACGATGCAGTGATGATGCAGTGATGATGGTGTGATGATGCAATGATGACGCTGTAATGATTATCTGATGATGCAGTGATGATGCATTGATGATGCTGTGATGGTGGTGTGATGATGTTGTGATGATGTAGTGATGGTGCAGGGATGATGCTGTGATGACACTGTGATGATGCACTGATGATGCTGTGACTATGCAGTGATGATGCAGTGTTGACCATGCGATGATGCTGTGATGAGGCAGTGATGAAGCAGTTAAGATGCTGTGATGATGCTCTGATGACACTCTGATGATGCTGTGATGATGCAGTGATGATGCTGTGATGATGCAGTGATGATGCTATGATGATGCAATGATGATGCTCTGATGACGCTGTGATGATGCAGTAATAAGCAGTAATGATGCTGTGATGATGCTGTGATGATGCTTTGATGATGCAGTGATTATGCAGTGATGATGCTGTGATGATGGTCTAATGATGCTGTGATGATGCAGTGATGATGCTGTGTTGATGCTGTGATGATGTTGTGATTATGCTGTGATGATGGTGTGATGATGCAGGGATGATGCAGTAATGATGCTCTGATGACGCTCTAATCATGCTCTGATGATGCTGTGATGACGCTGTGATGATGCAGTTTTGACCATGTGATGATGCTGTGATGATGCAGTGATGACACTGCGATGACACTGTGATGACGCTATGATGACGCAGTGATGCTGTGATGACACTGTGATGATGCTGTGATGACGCTCTGATGATGCTGTGATGATGCAGTGATGATGATGTGATGATGCAGTTATGATGCAATGATGATGTAGTGGTGATGCTCCGATGATGCAGTGATGATGGAGTAAGTAAGCAGTAATGATGCTGTGATGATGCTGTGATGAAGATGTGATTATGCAGTGATTACGCAGTCATGATGTTGTGATGATGCAGTGATGATGCTCAGATGATGCAGTCATGATGCTGTGATGATGTAGTGATAATGCTATGATGACGCTGTGGTGATGCTGTAATGATGCTGTGATGATGCAGTGATGATAGTGTGATGATGCAGTGATGACACTGTGATGATGTTGTGATAATGTTGTGAAGATGCTCTGATGATGCTCTGATGACGCAGTGATGATTTTGTAATGACGCTGTGATGATGCATTTATGTTGCTGCGATGACACTGAGATGACGCTGTGATGATGTGTTGACGCAGTGATGACACTGCGTTGATGTTGAGATAATGTTGTGAGGATGCTGTGATGATGCAGTCATGATGCTATGATGATGCTCAGATGATGCAGTGATTATGCAGTGATGATGCTGTGAAGACACTGTGATGATATTTTGTAGTTGATGTGATGATGCTCTGATGATGCAGTGATGATGCTGAGATGATGCAGTGATGATTCAGTGATGATACTGTGATGATGCTGTGATGATGCAGTGAGTAAGCTGTAATGATACTGTGATGATGCTCAGATGATGCTGTGATGATGCAGTGATGATGATGTGATTAAACAGTGATGATGCTGTGATGATGCTCAGATGATGCAGTGATTATACTGTGATGATGCTGTGATGATGTTGTGATGATGCTGATATAATGCTGTGATAATGCAGTGATTATGCAGTGATGATGCTGTGATGACACTGTGGTGATTTTGTGATGATGCTGTGATGATGCAGTGATGATACTGTGATGTTGCAGTGATGATGCAATGATGACGCTGTGTTGATGCAGTGATGACGCTGCGATGATGATGTTGTGATGCTGTGATGATGCTATGATTCTGTTGTGATGACTCTGTGATGATGATGTGATGATGCTGTGATGATGGTGTGATGATGCTCTGATGATGCAGTGATTATGCAGTGATGATGCTGTGATGACACTGTGATGATGCTGTGATGATGCAGTGATGATGCAGTGATGATGGTGTGATGATGCAATGATGACGCTGTAATGATTATCTGATGATGCAGTGATGATGCATTGATGATGCTGTGATGGTGGTGTGATGATGTCGTGATGATGTAGTGATGGTGCAGGGATGATGCTGTGATGACACTGTGATGATGCACTGATGATGCTGTGACTATGCAGTGATGATGCAGTGTTGACCATGCGATGATGCTGTGATGAGGCAGTGATGAAGCAGTTAAGATGTTGTGATGATGCTCTGATGACACTCTGATGATGCTGTGATGATGCAGTGATGATGCTGTGATGATGCAGTGATGATGCTATGATGATGCAATGATGATGCTCTGATGACGCTGTGATGATGCAGTAATAAGCAGTAATGATGCTGTGATGATGCTTTGATGATGCAGTGATTATGCAGTGATGATGCTGTGATGACGGTCTAATGATGCTGTGATGATGCAGTGATGATGCTGTGTTGATGCTGTGATGATGCAGTGATTATGCTGTGATGATGGTGTGATGATGCAGTGATTATGCAGTAATGATGCTCTGATGACGCTCTAATCATGCTCTGATGATGCTGTGGTGATGCTGTGATGATGATGTGATGATGCAGTGAGTAAGCTGTAATGATGCTGTGATGATGCTGTGATGATGCAGTGATGATGCAGTGATGATGATGTGATTAAACAGTGATGATGCTGTGATGATGCTCAGATGATGCAGTGATTATACTGTGATGATGCAGTGATGACACTGTGATGATGCACTGATGATGCTGTGATGATGCTGTGTGTTGACCATGCGATGATGCTGTGATGAGGCAGTGATGAAGCAGTTAAGATGCTGTGATGATGCTCTGATGACACTCTGATGATGCTGGGATGATGCAGTGATGATGCTGTGATGATGCAGCGATGATGCTCTGATGATGCAATGATGATGCTCTGATGACACTGTGATGATGCAGTAATAAGCAGTAATGATGCTGTGATGATGCTTTGATGATGCAGTGATTATGCAGTGATGATGGTGTGATGACGGTCTAATGATGCTGTGATGATGCAGTAATGATGCTGTGTTGATGCAGTGATGATGCAGTGATTATGCAGTGATGATGCTCTGATGACGCTCTAATCATGCTCTGATGATGTTGTGATGATGATGTGATGATGCTTTGATGATGCAGTGAAGACGCGTTTATGATGCTGTGATGACACTGTGATGATGCTTTGATGATACAGTGATTATGCAGTGATGATGCTGTGATGACACTGTGATGATGTTGTGTAGATGATGTGATGATGCTGTGATGACGCTGTGATGATGCAGTTTTGACCATGTGATGATGCTGTGATGATGCAGTGATGATGCAGTGATGACACTGCGATGACACTGTGATGACGCAGTGATGCTGTGATGACACTGTGATGATGCTGTGATGACGCTCTGATGATGCTGTGATGATGCAGTGATGATGATGTGATGATGCAGTTATGATGCAATGATGATGTAGTGGTGATGCTTCGATGATGCAGTGATGATGCAGTAAGTAAGCAGTAATGATGCTGTGATGATGCTGTGATGAAGATGTGATTATGCAGTGATTACGCAGTCATGATGTTGTGATGATGCAGTGATGATGCTCAGATGATGCAGTCATGATGCTGTGATGATGTAGTGATAATGCTATGATGACGCTGTGGTGATGCTGTAATGATTCTGTGATGATGCAGTGATGATAGTGTGATGATGCTGTGAAGACACTGTGATGATGCTGTGATGATGCAGTGATGATGATGTGATTAAACAGTGATGATGCTGTGATTATGCTCAGATGATGCAGTGATTATACTGTAATGATGCTGTGATGATGTTGTGATGATGCTGATATAATGCTGTGATAATGCAGTGATTATGCAGTGATATTGCTCTGATGACACTGTGGTGATTTTGTGATGATGCTGTGATGATGCAGTGATGATACTGTGATGTTGCAGTGATGATGCAATGATGACGCTGTGTTGATGCAGTGATGACGCTGCGATGATGATGTTGTGATGCTGTGATGATGCTATGATTCTGTTGTGATGACTGTGATGATGCTGTGATGATGGTGTGATGATGGTGTGAAGACGCTCTGATGATGCTGTGATGATGATGTGATGATACAGTGATGACGCTGTGATGATTATCTGATGATGCAGTGATGATGCAGTGATGATGCTGTGATGGTGGTGTGATGATGTTGTGATGATGTAGTGATGGTGCAGGGATGATGCTGTGATGATGCTGTGGTGACTGTGGTGATGCTGTAATGATTCTGTGATGATGCAGTGATGATGCTGTGATGACACTGTGATGATGTTGTGATGATGCTGCGATGATGCAGTGATGATACTGTGATGATGCTGTGTTGATGTAGTGATGACGCTGCGATGATGATGTTGTGATGCTGTGATGATGCAGTGGTGATGGTGTGATGATACTCTGATGATGCAGTGATGATGCAGTGATGATGCTGTTATGACACTGTGATGATGTTGTGATGATGCAGTGATGATGCAGTGATGATGCTGTGATGATGCTGTGAAGACGCTCTGATGATGCTGTGATGATGCTGTGATGACGCTGTGATGATACTGTGTAGTTGATGTGATGATGCAGTGATGATAGAGTCATGATGCAGAGATGATGCAGTGATGATGCTGTGATGATGCAGTGATTATTCAGTGATGATGCTGTGATGATGCTTTGATGATGCTGTGATGATGCTATGATAATACTGTGATGATGTAGTGATGATGGTGTGATGATGCAGTGAGGATGCTGTGATGATGCAGTGATGATGCTGATATAATGCTGTGATGCTGCAGTGATTATGCAGTGATGATGCTGTGATGACACTGTGGTGATTTTGTGATGATGCTGTGATGATGCAGTGATGATACTGTGATGATGCAGTGATGATGCAGTGATGACGCTGTATTGATGCAGAGATGGCGCTGCGATGATGATGTTGTGATGCTGCGATGATGCTATGATTATGTTGAGATGACTCTGTGATGATGCAGTGATGATGCTGTGATGATGCAGTGATGATTGTGTGATGATGCTGTGATGATGCAGTGATTATGCAGTGATGATGCTGTGATGACACTGTGATGATGCTGTGACGATGCAGTGATGATGCAGTGATGATGGTGTGATGATGCAGTGATGATGCACTGATGATGCTGTGATGACGCAGTGATGATGATGTGATGATACAGTGATGACGCTGTGATGATTATCTGATGATGCAGTGATGATGCACTGATGATGCTGTGGTGATGTTGTGATGATGTAGTGATGGTGCAGGGATGATGCTGTGATGATGCTGTGATGACTCTGTGGTGATGCTGTAATGATGCTGTGATGATGCTGTGATGATGCTTTGATGATGCAGTGATTATGCAGTGATGATGCTGTGATGACGGTCTAATGATGCTGTGATGATGCAGTGATGATGCTGTGTTGATGCTGTGATGATGCAGTGATGACGCTGTGTTGATGCAGTGATGACGCTGCGATGATGATGTTGCGATGCTGTGATGATGCTATGATTCTGTTGTGATGACTCTGTGATGAGGATGTGATGATGCTGTGATGATGCAGTGATGATGGTGTGATGATGCTGTGATGACACTGTGATGATGCTGTGACGATGCAGTGATGATGCAGTGATGATGGTGTGATGATGCTGTGAAGATGCTCTGATGATGCTGTGATGATGCAGTGATGACACTGTAATGATTATCTGATGATGCAGTGATGATGCATTGATGATGCTGTGATGGTGGTGTGATGATGTTGTGATGATGTAGTGATTGTGCAGGGATGATGCTGTGATGATGCTGTGATGTCTCTGTGGTGATGCTGTAATGATTCTGTGATGATGCAGTGATGATGCTGTGATGACACTGTGATGATGTTGTGATGATACTGCAATGATGCAGTGATGATACTGTGATGATGCAGTGATGACGCTGCGATGATGATGTTGTGATGCTGTGATGATGCAGTGGTGATGCTGTGATGATGATGCTCTGATGATGCAGTGATGATGCAGTGATGATGCTATTATGACACTGTGATGATGCTGTGATGATGCAGTGATGATGCTGTGATGACGCTGTTATGATATTGTGTAGTTGATGTGATGATGCAGAGATGATGCTGTGATAATACTGTGATGATGCAGTGATGATGCAGTGAGGATGCTGTGATGATGCAGTGATGATGCTGTGATCATGCTGTGATGATGCTGTGATGATGCTGATATAATGCTGTGATGATGTAGTGATTATGCAATGATGATGCTGTGATGACACTTTGATGATGCTGTGATGATGCACTGATGATGCTGTGTTTATGCATTGATGATGCTGTGATGATGCAGTGTTGACCATGCGATGATGCTGTGATGAGGCAGTGATGAAGCAGTTAAGATGCTGTGATGATGCTCTGATGACACTCTGATGATGCTGTGATGATGCTGTGATGATGCAGTGATGATGCTATGATGATGCAATAATGATGCTCTGATGACGCTGTGATGATGCAGTAATAAGCAGTAATGATGTTGTGATGATGCTGTGATGATGGTGTGATGATGCAGTGATGATGCAGTGATGATGCTCTGATGACGCTCTAATCATGCTCTGATGATGCTGTGATGATGCTGTGATGATGATGTGATGATGCTTTGATGATGCAGTGATGACGCAGTTATGATGCTGTGATGACGCTTTGATGATGCTTTGATGATACAGTGATTATGCAGTGATGGTGCTGTGATGACACTGTGATGATGTTGTGTAGATGATGTGATGATGCTGTGATGACGCTGTGATGATGCTGTGATGATGCAGTTTTGACCATGCGATGATGCTGTGATGACGCAGCGATAATGCAGTGATGACGCTGCGATGACACTGTGATGACGCTGTGATGATGCAGTGATGCTGTGATGACACTGTGATGATGCTGTGATGATGCTGTGATGACGCTCTGATGATGCTGTGATGATGCAGTGATGATGATGTGATGATGCAGTTATGATGCAATGATGATGTAGTGGTGATGCTCCGATGATGCAGTGATGATGCAGTAAGTAAGCAGTAATGATGCTGTGATGATGCTGTGATGAAGATGTGATTATGCAGTGATTACGCAGTCATGATGTTGTGATGATGCAGTGATGATGCTCTGATGATGCAGTCATGATGCTGTGATGATGTAGTGATAATGCTATGATGACGCTGTGGTGATGCTGTAATGATTCCGTGATGATGCAGTGATGATACTGTGATGTTGCAGTGATGATGCAGTGATTATGCAGTGATGATGCTGTGATGACACTGTGATGATGCTCTGATGATGCTGTGACGATGCAGTGATGATGCTGTGATGATGCAATGATGATGCTCTGATGACGCTGTGATGATGCAGTAATAAGCAGTGATGATGCTGTGATGATGCTTTGATGATGCAGTGATTATGCAGCGATGATGGTGTGATGACGGTCTAATGATGCTGTGATGACTCTGTGATGATGCTTTGATGATACAGTGATTATGCAGTGATGATGCTGTGATGACACTGTGATGATGTTGTGTAGATGATGTGATGATGCTGTGATGACTCTGTGATGATGCTGTGATGATGCAGTTTTGACCATGCGATGATGCTGTGATGACGCAGTGATGATGCAGTGATGACGCTGCGATGACACTGTGATGACGCTGTGATGATGCAGTGATGCTGTGATGACACTGTGATGATGCTGTGATGATGCTGTGATGATGCAGTGATGATGATGTGATGATGCAGTTATGATGCAATGATGATGTAGTGGTGATGCTCCGATGATGCAGTGATGATGCAGTAAGTAAGCAGTAATGATGCTGTGATGATGCTGTGATGAAGATGTGATTATGCAGTGATTACGCAGTCATGATGTTGTGATGATGCAGTGATGATGCTCTGATGATGCAGTCATGATGCAGTCATGATGCTGTGATGATGTAGTGATAATGCCTTGATGACGCTGTGGTGATGCTGTAATGATTCCGTGATGATGCAGTGATGATGGTGTGATGTTGCTCTGATGATGCAGTGATTATGCAGTGATGATGCTGTGATGACACTGTGATGATGTTGTGATGATGCAGTGATGATGCAGTGATGATGGTGTGATGATGCAATGATGACGCTGTAATGATTATCTGATGACGCAGTGATGATGCATTGATGATGCTGTGATGGTGGTGTGATGATGTTGTGATGATGTAGTGATGGTGCAGGGATGATGCTGTGATGATGCTGTGGTGATGCTGTAATGATTCTGTGATGATGCAGTGATGATGCTGTGATGGTGGTGTGATGATGTTGTGATGATACTGCGATGATGCAGTGATGATACTGTGATGGTGCTGTGATGATGCTGATATAATGCTGTGATGATGCAGTGATTATGCAGTGATGATGTTGTTATGACACTGTGGTGATTTTGTGATTATGCTGTGATGATGCAGTGATGACGCTGTGTTGATGCAGAGATGATGCTGCGATGATGATGTTGTGATGCTGTGATGATGCTATGATTATGTTGCGATGACTCTGTGATGATGCAGTGATGATGCAGTGATGATGGTGTGATGATGCTCTGATGATGCAGTGATTATGCAGTGATGATGCTGTGATGACACTGTGATGATGCTGTGAGGATGCAGTGATGATGCAGTGATGATGGTGTGATGATGCTGTGAAGACGCTCTGATGATGCTGTGATGATGCTGTGATAATACTGTGATGATGCTGATATAATGCTGTGATGATGCAGTGATTATGCAGTGATGATGCTGTGATGACTCTGTGGTGATTTTGTGATGATGCTGTGATGATGCAGTGATGATACTGTGGTGATGCACTGATGATTCTGTGACTATGCAGTGATGATGCTGTGTGTTGACCATGCGATGATGCTGTGATGAGGCAGTGATGAAGCAGTTAAGATGCTGTGATGATGCTCTGATGACACTGATGATGCTGGGATGATGCAGTGATGATGCTGTGATGATGCAGCGATGATGCTCTGATGATGCAATGATGATGCTCTGATGACACTGTGATGATGCAGTAATAAGCAGTAATGATGCTGTGATGATGCTTTGATGATGCAGTGATTATACAGTGATGATGGTGTGATGACGGTCTAATGATGCTGTGATGATGCAGTGATGATGCTGTGTTGATGCAGTGATTATGCTGTGATGATGGTGTGATGATGCTCTGATGACGCTCTAATCATGCTCTGATGACACTGTGATGACGCTGTGATGACGCAGTGATGCTGTGATGACACTGTGATGATGCTGTGATGATGCTGTGATGACGCTCTGATGATGCTGTGATGATGCAGTGATGATGATGTGATGATGCAGTTATGATGCAATGATGATGTAGTGGTGATGCTCCGATGATGCAGTGATGATGGAGTAAGTAAGCAGTAATGATGCTGTGATGAAGATGTGATTATGCAGTGATTACGCAGTCATGATGTTGTGATGATGCAGTGATGATGCTCTGATGATGCAGTCATGATGCGGTCATGATGCTGTGATGATGTAGTGATAATGCAATGATGACGCTTTGGTGATGCTGTAATGATTCCGTGATGATACTGTGATGTTGCAGTGATGATGCAGTGATGACGCTGTGTTGATGCAGTGATGACGCTGCGATGATGATGTTGTGATGCTGTGATGATGCTATGATTCTGTTGTGATGACTCTGTGATGATGATGTGATGATGCTGTGATGATGGTGTGATGATGCTCTGATGATGCAGTGATTATGCAGTGATGATGCTGTGATGACACTGTGATGATGCTGTGACGATGCAGTGATGATGCAGTGATGATGGTGTGATGATGCAATGATGACGCTGTAATGATTATCTGATGATGCAGTGATGATGCATTGATGATGCTGTGATGGTGGTGTGATGATGTTGTGATGATGTAGTGATGGTGCAGGGATGATGCTGTGATGACACTGTGATGATGCACTGATGATGCTGTGACTATGCAGTGATGATGCAGTGTTGACCATGCGATGATGCTGTGATGAGGCAGTGATGAAGCAGTTAAGATGCTGTGATGATGCTCTGATGACACTCTGATGATGCTGTGATGATGCAGTGATGATGCTGTGATGATGCAGTGATGATGCTATGATGATGCAATGATGATGCTCTGATGACGCTGTGATGATGCAGTAATAAGCAGTAATGATGCTGTGATGATGCTGTGATGATGCTTTGATGATGCAGTGATTATGCAGTGATGATGCTGTGATGATGGTCTAATGATGCTGTGATGATGCAGTGATGATGCTGTGTTGATGCTGTGATGATGTTGTGATTATGCTGTGATGATGGTGTGATGATGCAGGGATGATGCAGTAATGATGCTCTGATGACGCTCTAATCATGCTCTGATGATGCTGTGATGACGCTGTGATGATGCAGTTTTGACCATGTGATGATGCTGTGATGATGCAGTGATGACACTGCGATGACACTGTGATGACGCTATGATGACGCAGTGATGCTGTGATGACACTGTGATGATGCTGTGATGACGCTCTGATGATGCTGTGATGATGCAGTGATGATGATGTGATGATGCAGTTATGATGCAATGATGATGTAGTGGTGATGCTCCGATGATGCAGTGATGATGGAGTAAGTAAGCAGTAATGATGCTGTGATGATGCTGTGATGAAGATGTGATTATGCAGTGATTACGCAGTCATGATGTTGTGATGATGCAGTGATGATGCTCAGATGATGCAGTCATGATGCTGTGATGATGTAGTGATAATGCTATGATGACGCTGTGGTGATGCTGTAATGATGCTGTGATGATGCAGTGATGATAGTGTGATGATGCAGTGATGACACTGTGATGATGTTGTGATAATGTTGTGAAGATGCTCTGATGATGCTCTGATGACGCAGTGATGATTTTGTAATGACGCTGTGATGATGCATTTATGTTGCTGCGATGACACTGAGATGACGCTGTGATGATGTGTTGACGCAGTGATGACACTGCGTTGATGTTGAGATAATGTTGTGAGGATGCTGTGATGATGCAGTCATGATGCTATGATGATGCTCAGATGATGCAGTGATTATGCAGTGATGATGCTGTGAAGACACTGTGATGATATTTTGTAGTTGATGTGATGATGCTCTGATGATGCAGTGATGATGCTGAGATGATGTAGTGATGATTCAGTGATGATACTGTGATGATGCTGTGATGATGCCGTGAGTAAGCTGTAATGATACTGTGATGATGCTCAGATGATGCTGTGATGATGCAGTGATGATGATGTGATTAAACAGTGATGATGCTGTGATGATGCTCAGATGATGCAGTGATTATACTGTGATGATGCTGTGATGATGTTGTGATGATGCTGATATAATGCTGTGATAATGCAGTGATTATGCAGTGATGATGCTGTGATGACACTGTGGTGATTTTGTGATGATGCTGTGATGATGCAGTGATGATACTGTGATGTTGCAGTGATGATGCAATGATGACGCTGTGTTGATGCAGTGATGACGCTGCGATGATGATGTTGTGATGCTGTGATGATGCTATGATTCTGTTGTGATGACTCTGTGATGATGATGTGATGATGCTGTGATGATGGTGTGATGATGCTCTGATGATGCAGTGATTATGCAGTGATGATGCTGTGATGACACTGTGATGATGCTGTGATGATGCAGTGATGATGCAGTGATGATGGTGTGATGATGCAATGATGACGCTGTAATGATTATCTGATGATGCAGTGATGATGCATTGATGATGCTGTGATGGTGGTGTGATGATGTCGTGATGATGTAGTGATGGTGCAGGGATGATGCTGTGATGACACTGTGATGATGCACTGATGATGCTGTGACTATGCAGTGATGATGCAGTGTTGACCATGCGATGATGCTGTGATGAGGCAGTGATGAAGCAGTTAAGATGCTGTGATGATGCTCTGATGACACTCTGATGATGCAGTGATGATGCTATGATGATGCAATGATGATGCTCTGATGACGCTGTGATGATGCAGTAATAAGCAGTAATGATGCTGTGATGATGCTGTGATGATGCTTTGATGATGCAGTGATTATGCAGTGATGATGCTGTGATGACGGTCTAATGATGCTGTGATGATGCAGTGATGATGCTGTGTTGATGCTGTGATGATGCAGTGATTATGCTGTGATGATGGTGTGATGATGCAGTGATTATGCAGTAATGATGCTCTGATGACGCTCTAATCATGCTCTGATGATGCTGTGGTGATGCTGTGATGATGATGTGATGATGCAGTGAGTAAGCTGTAATGATGCTGTGATGATGCTGTGATGATGCAGTGATGATGCAGTGATGATGATGTGATTAAACAGTGATGATGCTGTGATGATGCTCAGATGATGCAGTGATTATACTGTGATGATGCAGTGATGACACTGTGATGATGCACTGATGATGCTGTGATGATGCTGTGTGTTGACCATGCGATGATGCTGTGATGAGGCAGTGATGAAGCAGTTAAGATGCTGTGATGATGCTCTGATGACACTCTGATGATGCTGGGATGATGCAGTGATGATGCTGTGATGATGCAGCGATGATGCTCTGATGATGCAATGATGATGCTCTGATGACACTGTGATGATGCAGTAATAAGCAGTAATGATGCTGTGATGATGCTTTGATGATGCAGTGATTATGCAGTGATGATGGTGTGATGACGGTCTAATGATGCTGTGATGATGCAGTAATGATGCTGTGTTGATGCAGTGATGATGCAGTGATTATGCAGTGATGATGCTCTGATGACGCTCTAATCATGCTCTGATGATGCTGTGATGATGATGTGATGATGCTTTGATGATGCAGTGAAGACGCGTTTATGATGCTGTGATGACACTGTGATGATGCTTTGATGATACAGTGATTATGCAGTGATGATGCTGTGATGACACTGTGATGATGTTGTGTAGATGATGTGATGATGCTGTGATGACGCTGTGATGATGCAGTTTTGACCATGTGATGATGCTGTGATGATGCAGTGATGATGCAGTGATGACACTGCGATGACACTGTGATGACGCAGTGATGCTGTGATGACACTGTGATGATGCTGTGATGACGCTCTGATGATGCTGTGATGATGCAGTGATGATGATGTGATGATGCAGTTATGATGCAATGATGATGTAGTGGTGATGCTTCGATGATGCAGTGATGATGCAGTAAGTAAGCAGTAATGATGCTGTGATGATGCTGTGATGAAGATGTGATTATGCAGTGATTACGCAGTCATGATGTTGTGATGATGCAGTGATGATGCTCAGATGATGCAGTCATGATGCTGTGATGATGTAGTGATAATGCTATGATGACGCTGTGGTGATGCTGTAATGATTCTGTGATGATGCAGTGATGATAGTGTGATGATGCTGTGAAGACACTGTGATGATGCTGTGATGATGCAGTGATGATGATGTGATTAAACAGTGATGATGCTGTGATTATGCTCAGATGATGCAGTGATTATACTGTAATGATGCTGTGATGATGTTGTGATGATGCTGATATAATGCTGTGATAATGCAGTGATTATGCAGTGATATTGCTCTGATGACACTGTGGTGATTTTGTGATGATGCTGTGATGATGCAGTGATGATACTGTGATGTTGCAGTGATGATGCAATGATGACGCTGTGTTGATGCAGTGATGACGCTGCGATGATGATGTTGTGATGCTGTGATGATGCTATGATTCTGTTGTGATGACTGTGATGATGCTGTGATGATGCAGTGATGATGGTGTGATGATGGTGTGAAGACGCTCTGATGATGCTGTGATGATGATGTGATGATACAGTGATGACGCTGTGATGATTATCTGATGATGCAGTGATGATGCAGTGATGATGCTGTGATGGTGGTGTGATGATGTTGTGATGATGTAGTGATGGTGCAGGGATGATGCTGTGATGATGCTGTGGTGACTGTGGTGATGCTGTAATGATTCTGTGATGATGCAGTGATGATGCTGTGATGACACTGTGATGATGTTGTGATGATGCTGCGATGATGCAGTGATGATACTGTGATGATGCTGTGTTGATGTAGTGATGACGCTGCGATGATGATGTTGTGATGCTGTGATGATGCAGTGGTGATGGTGTGATGATACTCTGATGATGCAGTGATGATGCAGTGATGATGCTGTTATGACACTGTGATGATGTTGTGATGATGCAGTGATGATGCAGTGATGATGCTGTGATGATGCTGTGAAGACGCTCTGATGATGCTGTGATGATGCTGTGATGACGCTGTGATGATACTGTGTAGTTGATGTGATGATGCAGTGATGATAGAGTCATGATGCAGAGATGATGCAGTGATGATGCTGTGATGATGCAGTGATTATTCAGTGATGATGCTGTGATGATGCTTTGATGACGCTGTGATGATGCTATGATAATACTGTGATGATGCAGTGATGATGGTGTGATGATGCAGTGAGGATGCTGTGATGATGCAGTGATGATGCTGATATAATGCTGTGATGCTGCAGTGATTATGCAGTGATGATGCTGTGATGACACTGTGGTGATTTTGTGATGATGCTGTGATGATGCAGTGATGATACTGTGATGATGCAGTGATGATGCAGTGATGACGCTGTATTGATGCAGAGATGGCGCTGCGATGATGATGTTGTGATGCTGCGATGATGCTATGATTATGTTGAGATGACTCTGTGATGATGCAGTGATGATGCTGTGATGATGCAGTGATGATTGTGTGATGATGCTGTGATGATGCAGTGATTATGCAGTGATGATGCTGTGATGACACTGTGATGATGCTGTGACGATGCAGTGATGATGCAGTGATGATGGTGTGATGATGCAGTGATGATGCACTGATGATGCTGTGATGACGCAGTGATGATGATGTGATGATACAGTGATGACGCTGTGATGATTATCTGATGATGCAGTGATGATGCACTGATGATGCTGTGGTGATGTTGTGATGATGTAGTGATGGTGCAGGGATGATGCTGTGATGATGCTGTGATGACTCTGTGGTGATGCTGTAATGATGCTGTGATGATGCTGTGATGATGCTTTGATGATGCAGTGATTATGCAGTGATGATGCTGTGATGACGGTCTAATGATGCTGTGATGATGCAGTGATGATGCTGTGTTGATGCTGTGATGATGCAGTGATGACGCTGTGTTGATGCAGTGATGACGCTGCGATGATGATGTTGCGATGCTGTGATGATGCTATGATTCTGTTGTGATGACTCTGTGATGAGGATGTGATGATGCTGTGATGATGCAGTGATGATGGTGTGATGATGCTGTGATGACACTGTGATGATGCTGTGACGATGCAGTGATGATGCAGTGATGATGGTGTGATGATGCTGTGAAGATGCTCTGATGATGCTGTGATGACGCAGTTATGATGATGTGATGATGCAGTGATGTCACTGTAATGATTATCTGATGATGCAGTGATGATGCATTGATGATGCTGTGATGGTGGTGTGATGATGTTGTGATGATGTAGTGATTGTGCAGGGATGATGCTGTGATGATGCTGTGATGACTCTGTGGTGATGCTGTAATGATTCTGTGATGATGCAGTGATGATGCTGTGATGACACTGTGATGATGTTGTGATGATACTGCAATGATGCAGTGATGATACTGTGATGATGCAGTGATGACGCTGTGTTGATGTAGTGATGACGCTGCGATGATGATGTTGTGATGCTGTGATGATGCAGTGGTGATGCTGTGATGATGATGCTCTGATGATGCAGTGATGATGCAGTGATGATGCTATTATGACACTGTGATGATGCTGTGATGATGCAGTGATGATGCTGTGATGACGCTGTTATGATATTGTGTAGTTGATGTGATGATGCAGAGATGATGCTGTGATAATACTGTGATGATGCAGTGATGATGCAGTGAGGATGCTGTGATGATGCAGTGATGATGCTGTGATCATGCTGTGATGATGCTGTGATGATGCTGATATAATGCTGTGATGATGTAGTGATTATGCAATGATGATGCTGTGATGACACTTTGATGATGCTGTGATGATGCACTGATGATGCTGTGTTTATGCATTGATGATGCTGTGATGATGCAGTGTTGACCATGCGATGATGCTGTGATGAGGCAGTGATGAAGCAGTTAAGATGCTGTGATGATGCTCTGATGACACTCTGATGATGCTGTGATGATGCTGTGATGATGCAGTGATGATGCTATGATGATGCAATAATGATGCTCTGATGACGCTGTGATGATGCAGTAATAAGCAGTAATGATGTTGTGATGATGCTGTGATGATGGTGTGATGATGCAGTGATGATGCAGTGATGATGCTCTGATGACGCTCTAATCATGCTCTGATGATGCTGTGATGATGCTGTGATGATGATGTGATGATGCTTTGATGATGCAGTGATGACGCAGTTATGATGCTGTGATGACGCTGTGATGATGCTTTGATGATACAGTGATTATGCAGTGATGGTGCTGTGATGACACTGTGATGATGTTGTGTAGATGATGTGATGATGCTGTGATGACGCTGTGATGATGCTGTGATGATGCAGTTTTGACCATGCGATGATGCTGTGATGACGCAGCGATAATGCAGTGATGACGCTGCGATGACACTGTGATGACGCTGTGATGATGCAGTGATGCTGTGATGACACTGTGATGATGCTGTGATGATGCTGTGATGACGCTCTGATGATGCTGTGATGATGCAGTGATGATGATGTGATGATGCAGTTATGATGCAATGATGATGTAGTGGTGATGCTCCGATGATGCAGTGATGATGCAGTAAGTAAGCAGTAATGATGCTGTGATGATGCTGTGATGAAGATGTGATTATGCAGTGATTACGCAGTCATGATGTTGTGATGATGCAGTGATGATGCTCTGATGATGCAGTCATGATGCTGTGATGATGTAGTGATAATGCTATGATGACGCTGTGGTGATGCTGTAATGATTCCGTGATGATGCAGTGATGATACTGTGATGTTGGAGTGATGATGCAGTGATTATGCAGTGATGATGCTGTGATGACACTGTGATGATGCTCTGATGATGCTGTGACGATGCAGTGATGATGCTGTGATGATGCAATGATGATGCTCTGATGACGCTGTGATGATGCAGTAATAAGCAGTGATGATGCTGTGATGATGCTTTGATGATGCAGTGATTATGCAGCGATGATGGTGTGATGACGGTCTAATGATGCTGTGATGACTCTGTGATGATGCTTTGATGATACAGTGATTATGCAGTGATGATGCTGTGATGACACTGTGATGATGTTGTGTAGATGATGTGATGATGCTGTGATGACTCTCTGATGATGCTGTGATGATGCAGTTTTGACCATGCGATGATGCTGTGATGACGCAGTGATGATGCAGTGATGACGCTGCGATGACACTGTGATGACGCTGTGATGATGCAGTGATGCTGTGATGACACTGTGATGATGCTGTGATGATGCTGTGATGATGCAGTGATGATGATGTGATGATGCAGTTATGATGCAATGATGATGTAGTGGTGATGCTCCGATGATGCAGTGATGATGCAGTAAGTAAGCAGTAATGATGCTGTGATGATGCTGTGATGAAGATGTGATTATGCAGTGATTACGCAGTCATGATGTTGTGATGATGCAGTGATGATGCTCTGATGATGCAGTCATGATGCAGTCATGATGCTGTGATGATGTAGTGATAATGCCTTGATGACGCTGTGGTGATGCTGTAATGATTCCGTGATGATGCAGTGATGATGGTGTGATGTTGCTCTGATGATGCAGTGATTATGCAGTGATGATGCTGTGATGACACTGTGATGATGTTGTGATGATGCAGTGATGATGCAGTGATGATGGTGTGATGATGCAATGATGACGCTGTAATGATTATCTGATGACGCAGTGATGATGCATTGATGATGCTGTGATGGTGGTGTGATGATGTTGTGATGATGTAGTGATGGTGCAGGGATGATGCTGTGATGATGCTGTGGTGATGCTGTAATGATTCTGTGATGATGCAGTGATGATGCTGTGATGGTGGTGTGATGATGTTGTGATGATACTGCGATGATGCAGTGATGATACTGTGATGGTGCTGTGATGATGCTGATATAATGCTGTGATGATGCAGTGATTATGCAGTGATGATGTTGTTATGACACTGTGGTGATTTTGTGATTATGCTGTGATGATGCAGTGATGATACTGTGATGATGCAGTGATGACGCTGTGTTGATGCAGAGATGATGCTGCGATGATGATGTTGTGATGCTGTGATGATGCTATGATTATGTTGCGATGACTCTGTGATGATGCAGTGATGATGCAGTGATGATGGTGTGATGATGCTCTGATGATGCAGTGATTATGCAGTGATGATGCTGTGATGACACTGTGGTGATGCTGTGAGGATGCAGTGATGATGCAGTGATGATGGTGTGATGATGCTGTGAAGACGCTCTGATGATGCTGTGATGATGCTGTGATAATACTGTGATGATGCTGATATAATGCTGTGATGATGCAGTGATTATGCAGTGATGATGCTGTGATGACTCTGTGGTGATTTTGTGATGATGCTGTGATGATGCAGTGATGATACTGTGGTGATGCACTGATGATGCAGTGATGACGCTGTGTTGATGCAGAGATGACGCTGCGATGATGATGTTGTGATGCTGTGATTATGCAGTGATGATGCTGTGATGATGCAGTGATGATGCTGTGATGATGGTGTGATGATGCAGTGATTATGCAGTGATGATGCTGTGATGACACTGATGATGCTGTGACGATGCAGTCATGATGCAGTGATGAAAGTGTGATGATGCTGTGAAGACGCTCTGATGATGCTGTGATGACGCAGTGATGATGATGTGATGATACATTGATGACGCTGTGATGATTATCTGATGATGCAGTGATGATGCACTGATGATGCTGTGATGGTGGTGTGATGATGTTGTGATGATGCAGGGATGATGCAGTGATGATGCTGTGATGACACTGTGATGATGCAGTGATGATACTGTGATGATGCAGTGATGACGCTGTGTTGATGTAGTGATGACGCTGCGATGATGATGTTGTGATGCTGTGATGATGCAGTGGTGATGGTGTGATGATGATGCTCTGATGATGCAGTGATGATGCAGTGATGATGCTGTGATGATGCAGTGATGACGCTGTGTTGATGCAGAGATGACGCTGCGATGATGATGTTGTGATGCTGTGATGATGCTATGATTATGTTGCGATGACTCTGTGATGATGCAGTGATGATGCAGTGATGATGGTGTGATGATGCTGTGATGATGCAGTGATTATGCAGTGATGATGCTGTGATGACACTGTGATGATGCTGTGACGATGCAGTGATGATGCAGTGATGATGGTGTGATGATGCTGTGAAGACGCTCTGATGATGCTGTGATGATGCAGTGATGACGCTGTGATGATTATCTGATGATGCAGTGATGATGCACTGATGATGCTGTGATGGTGGTGTGATGATGTTGTGATGATGTAGTGATGGTGCAGGGATGATGCTGTGATGATGCTGTGATGTCTCTGTGGTGATGCTGTAATGATGCTGTGATGATGCAGTGATGATACTGTGATGATGCTGTGATGACACTGTGATGATGTTGTGATGATGCTGCGATGATGCAGTGATGATACTGTGATGATGCAGTGATGACGCTGTGTTGATGTAGTGATGAGGCTGCGATGATGATATTGTGATGATGTAGTGGTGATGGTGTGATGATGCTCTGATGATGCAGTGATGATGCAGTGATCATGAT
Source organism: Somateria mollissima (assembly GCA_951411735.1). NCBI lineage: Eukaryota > Metazoa > Chordata > Aves > Anseriformes > Anatidae > Somateria > Somateria mollissima. The sequence goes on from CATOCB010000055.1 coordinate 563,835, forward strand.
GTGATGACACTGTGATGATGCACTGATGATGCTGTGACTATGCAGTGATGATGCTGTGATGATGCAGTGTTGACCATGCGATGATGCTGTCATGAGGCAGTGATGAAGCAGTTAAGATGCTGTGATGATGCTCTGATGACACTCTGATGATGCTGTGATGATGCAGTAATGATGCTGTGATGATGCAGCGATGATGCTCTGATGATGCAATGATGATGCTCTGATGACGCTGTGATGATGCAGTAATAAGCAGTAATGATGCTGTGATGATGCTGTGATGATGCTTTGATGATGCAGTGATTATGCAGTGATGATGGTGTGATGACGGTCTAATGATGCTGTGATGATGCTGATATAATGCAGTGATGATGCAGTGATTATGCTGTGATGATGGTGTGATGATGCAGTGATCATGCAGTGATGATGCTCTGATGACGCTCTAATCATGCTCTGATGATGCTGTGATGATGCTGTGATGATGATGTGATGATGCTTTGATGATGCTGTGATGATGCAGTGATGACGCTGTGAAGACGCAGTTATGATGCTGTGATGATGCTGTGATGATACAGTGATTATGCAGTGATGATGCTGTGATGACACTGTGATGATGTTGTGTAGATGATGTGATGATGCTGTGATGACGCTGTGAAGATGCTGTGATGATGCAGTTTTGACCATGCTATTATGTTGTGATGACGCAGTGATGACGCTGCGATGACACTGTGATGACGCTGTGATGATGCAGTGATGCTGTGATGGCACTGTGATGATGCTGTGATGATGCAGTGATGATGCTGTGATGATGCAGCGATGATGCTCTGATGACGCAATGATGATGCTCTGATGACGCTGTGATGATGCAGTAATAAGCAGTAATGATGCTGTGATGATGCTTTGATGATGCAGTGATTATGCAGTGATGATGGTGTGATGACGGTCTAATGATGCTGTGATGATGCAGTGATGATGCTGTGTTGATGCAGTGATGATGCAGTGATTATGCTGTGATTTTGGTGTGATGATGCAGTGATGATGCAGTGATGATGCTCTGATGACGCTCTAATCATGCTCTGATGATGCTGTGATGATGCTGTGATGATGGTTTGATGATGCAGGGATGATGCAGTGATGATGCTGTGAAGACGCAGTTATGATGCTGTGATGACGCTGTGATGATGCTGTGATGACGCTGTGATGATGCTGTGATGATGCAGTTTTGACCATGCGATGATGCTGTGATGACGCAGTGATAATGCAGTGATGACGCTGCGATGACACTGTGATGACGCTGTGATGATGCAGTGATGCTGTGATGACACTGTGATGATGCTGTGATGATGCTGTGATGACGCTCCGATGATGCTGTGATGATGCAGTGATGATGATGTGATGATGCAGTGATGATGCAATGATGATGTAGTGGTGATGCTCCGATGATGCAGTGATGATGCAGTAAGTAAGCAGTAATGATGCTGTGATGATGCTGTGATGAAGATGTGATTATGCAGTGATTACGCAGTCATGATGTTGTGATGATGCAGTGATGATGCTCTGATGATGCAGTCATGATGCAGTCATGATGCTGTGATGATGTAGTGATAATGCTATGATGACGCTGTGGTGATGCTGTAATGATTCCGTGATGATGCAGTAATGATACTGTGATGTTGCAGTGATGATGCAGTGATGACGCTGTGTTGATGCAGTGATGACGCTGCGATGATGATGTTGCGATGCTGTGATGATGCTATGATTCTGTTGTGATGACTCTGTGATGAGGATGTGATGATGCTGTGATGATGCAGTGATGATGGTGTGATGTTGCTCTGATGATGCAGTGATTATGCAGTGATGATGCTGTGATGACACTGTGATGATGCTGTGACGATGCAGTGATGATGCAGTGATGATGGTGTGATGATGCAATGATGACGCTGTAATGATTATCTGATGATGCAGTGATGATGCATTGATGATGCTGTGATGGTGGTGTGATGATGTTGTGATGATGTAGTGATGGTGCAGGGATGATGCTGTGATGATGCTGTGGTGATGCTGTAATGATTCTGTGATGATGCAGTGATGATGCTGTGATGGTGGTGTGATGATGTTGTGATGATACTGCGATGATGCAGTGATGATACTGTGATGGTGCTGTGATGATGCTGATATAATGCTGTGATGATGCAGTGATTATGCAGTGATGATGTTGTTATGACACTGTGGTGATTTTGTGATTATGCTGTGATGATGCAGTGATGATACTGTGATGATGCAGTGATGACGCTGTGTTGATGCAGAGATGATGCTGCGATGATGATGTTGTGATGCTGTGATGATGCTATGATTATGTTGCGATGACTCTGTGATGATGCAGTGATGATGCAGTGATGATGGTGTGATGATGCTGTGATGATGCAGTGATTATGCAGTGATGATGCTGTGATGACACTGTGGTGATTTTGTGATGATGCTGTGATGATGCAGTGATGATACTGTGGTGATGCAGTGATGATGCAGTGATGACGCTGTGTTGATGCAGAGATGACGCTGCGATGATGATGTTGTGATGCTGTGATGATGCTATGATTCTGTTGCGATGACTCTGTGATGATGCAGTGATGATGCTGTGATGATGCTGTGATGATGGTGTGATGATGCAGTGATTATGCAGTGATGATGCTGTGATGACACTGTGATGATGCTGTGACGATGCAGTCATGATGCAGTGATGATGGTGTGATGATGCTGTGAAGACGCTCTGATGATGCTGTGATGACGCAGTGATGATGATGTGATGATACAGTGATGACGCTGTGATGATTATCTGATGATGCAGTGATGATGCACTGATGATGCTGTGATGGTGGTGTGATGATGTTGTGATGATGTAGTGATGATGCAGGGATGATGCAGTGATGATGCTGTGATGACACTGTGATGACGCTGTGATGATGCAGTGATGCTGTGATGACACTGTGATGATGCTGTGATGATGCTGTGATGATGCAGTGATGATGATGTGATGATGCAGTTATGATGCAATGATGATGTAGTGGTGATGCTCCGATGATGCAGTGATGATGCAGTAAGTAAGCAGTAATGATGCTGTGATGATGCTGTGATGAAGATGTGATTATGCAGTGATTACGCAGTCATGATGTTGTGATGATGCAGTGATGATGCTCTGATGATGCAGTCATGATGCAGTCATGATGCTGTGATGATGTAGTGATAATGCCTTGATGACGCTGTGGTGATGCTGTAATGATTCCGTGATGATGCAGTGATGATGGTGTGATGTTGCTCTGATGATGCAGTGATTATGCAGTGATGATGCTGTGATGACACTGTGATGATGTTGTGATGATGCAGTGATGATGCAGTGATGATGGTGTGATGATGCAATGATGACGCTGTAATGATTATCTGATGACGCAGTGATGATGCATTGATGATGCTGTGATGGTGGTGTGATGATGTTGTGATGATGTAGTGATGGTGCAGGGATGATGCTGTGATGATGCTGTGGTGATGCTGTAATGATTCTGTGATGATGCAGTGATGATGCTGTGATGGTGGTGTGATGATGTTGTGATGATACTGCGATGATGCAGTGATGATACTGTGATGGTGCTGTGATGATGCTGATATAATGCTGTGATGATGCAGTGATTATGCAGTGATGATGTTGTTATGACACTGTGGTGATTTTGTGATTATGCTGTGATGATGCAGTGATGATACTGTGATGATGCAGTGATGACGCTGTGTTGATGCAGAGATGATGCTGCGATGATGATGTTGTGATGCTGTGATGATGCTATGATTATGTTGCGATGACTCTGTGATGATGCAGTGATGATGCAGTGATGATGGTGTGATGATGCTCTGATGATGCAGTGATTATGCAGTGATGATGCTGTGATGACACTGTGATGATGCTGTGAGGATGCAGTGATGATGCAGTGATGATGGTGTGATGATGCTGTGAAGACGCTCTGATGATGCTGTGATGATGCTGTGATAATACTGTGATGATGCTGATATAATGCTGTGATGATGCAGTGATTATGCAGTGATGATGCTGTGATGACTCTGTGGTGATTTTGTGATGATGCTGTGATGATGCAGTGATGATACTGTGGTGATGCACTGATGATGCAGTGATGACGCTGTGTTGATGCAGAGATGACGCTGCGATGATGATGTTGTGATGCTGTGATTATGCAGTGATGATGCTGTGATGATGCAGTGATGATGCTGTGATGATGGTGTGATGATGCAGTGATTATGCAGTGATGATGCTGTGATGACACTGTGATGATGCTGTGACGATGCAGTCATGATGCAGTGATGAAAGTGTGATGATGCTGTGAAGACGCTCTGATGATGCTGTGATGACGCAGTGATGATGATGTGATGATACATTGATGACGCTGTGATGATTATCTGATGATGCAGTGATGATGCACTGATGATGCTGTGATGGTGGTGTGATGATGTTGTGATGATGCAGGGATGATGCAGTGATGATGCTGTGATGACACTGTGATGATGCAGTGATGATACTGTGATGATGCAGTGATGACGCTGTGTTGATGTAGTGATGACGCTGCGATGATGATGTTGTGATGCTGTGATGATGCAGTGGTGATGGTGTGATGATGATGCTCTGATGATGCAGTGATGATGCAGTGATGATGCTGTGATGATGCAGTGATGACGCTGTGTTGATGCAGAGATGACGCTGCGATGATGATGTTGTGATGCTGTGATGATGCTATGATTATGTTGCGATGACTCTGTGATGATGCAGTGATGATGCAGTGATGATGGTGTGATGATGCTGTGATGATGCAGTGATTATGCAGTGATGATGCTGTGATGACACTGTGATGATGCTGTGACGATGCAGTGATGATGCAGTGATGATGGTGTGATGATGCTGTGAAGACGCTCTGATGATGCTGTGATGATGCAGTGATGACGCTGTGATGATGCACTGATGATGCTGTGATGGTGGTGTGATGATGTTGTGATGATGTAGTGATGGTGCAGGGATGATGCTGTGATGATGCTGTGATGTCTCTGTGGTGATGCTGTAATGATGCTGTGATGATGCAGTGATGATACTGTGATGATGCTGTGATGACACTGTGATGATGTTGTGATGATGCTGCGATGATGCAGTGATGATACTGTGATGATGCAGTGATGACGCTGTGTTGATGTAGTGATGAGGCTGCGATGATGATATTGTGATGATGTAGTGGTGATGGTGTGATGATGCTCTGATGATGCAGTGATGATGCAGTGATCATGATGTGATGACACTGTGATGATGCACTGATGATGCTGTGACTATGCAGTGATGATGCTGTGATGATGCAGTGTTGACCATGCGATGATGCTGTCATGAGGCAGTGATGAAGCAGTTAAGATGCTGTGATGATGCTCTGATGACACTCTGATGATGCTGTGATGATGCAGTAATGATGCTGTGATGATGCAGCGATGATGCTCTGATGATGCAATGATGATGCTCTGATGACGCTGTGATGATGCAGTAATAAGCAGTAATGATGCTGTGATGATGCTGTGATGATGCTTTGATGATGCAGTGATTATGCAGTGATGATGGTGTGATGACGGTCTAATGATGCTGTGATGATGCTGATATAATGCAGTGATGATGCAGTGATTATGCTGTGATTTTGGTGTGATGATGCAGTGATCATGCAGTGATGATGCTCTGATGACGCTCTAATCATGCTCTGATGATGCTGTGATGATGCTGTGATGATGCTTTGATGATGCTGTGATGATGCAGTGATGACGCTGTGAAGACGCAGTTATGATGCTGTGATGATGCTGTGATGATACAGTGATTATGCAGTGATGATGCTGTGATGACACTGTGATGATGTTGTGTAGATGATGTGATGATGCTGTGATGACGCTGTGAAGATGCTGTGATGATGCAGTTTTGACCATGCTATTATGTTGTGATGACGCAGTGATGACGCTGCGATGACACTGTGATGACGCTGTGATGATGCAGTGATGCTGTGATGGCACTGTGATGATGCTGTGATGATGCAGTGATGATGCTGTGATGATGCAGCGATGATGCTCTGATGACGCAATGATGATGCTCTGATGACGCTGTGATGATGCAGTAATAAGCAGTAATGATGCTGTGATGATGCTTTGATGATGCAGTGATTATGCAGTGATGATGGTGTGATGACGGTCTAATGATGCTGTGATGATGCAGTGATGATGCTGTGTTGATGCAGTGATGATGCAGTGATTATGCTGTGATTTTGGTGTGATGATGCAGTGATGATGCAGTGATGATGCTCTGATGACGCTCTAATCATGCTCTGATGATGCTGTGATGATGCTGTGATGATGGTTTGATGATGCAGGGATGATGCAGTGATGATGCTGTGAAGACGCAGTTATGATGCTGTGATGACGCTGTGATGATGCTGTGATGACGCTGTGATGATGCTGTGATGATGCAGTTTTGACCATGCAATGATGCTGTGATGACGCAGTGATAATGCAGTGATGACGCTGCGATGACACTGTGATGACGCTGTGATGATGCAGTGATGCTGTGATGACACTGTGATGATGCTGTGATGATGCTGTGATGACGCTCCGATGATGCTGTGATGATGCAGTGATGATGATGTGATGATGCAGTGATGATGCAATGATGATGTAGTGGTGATGCTCCGATGATGCAGTGATGATGCAGTAAGTAAGCAGTAATGATGCTGTGATGATGCTGTGATGAAGATGTGATTATGCAGTGATTACGCAGTCATGATGTTGTGATGATGCAGTGATGATGCTCTGATGATGCAGTCATGATGCAGTCATGATGCTGTGATGATGTAGTGATAATGCTATGATGACGCTGTGGTGATGCTGTAATGATTCCGTGATGATGCAGTAATGATACTGTGATGTTGCAGTGATGATGCAGTGATGACGCTGTGTTGATGCAGTGATGACGCTGCGATGATGATGTTGCGATGCTGTGATGATGCTATGATTCTGTTGTGATGACTCTGTGATGAGGATGTGATGATGCTGTGATGATGCAGTGATGATGGTGTGATGTTGCTCTGATGATGCAGTGATTATGCAGTGATGATGCTGTGATGACACTGTGATGATGCTGTGACGATGCAGTGATGATGCAGTGATGATGGTGTGATGATGCAATGATGACGCTGTAATGATTATCTGATGATGCAGTGATGATGCATTGATGATGCTGTGATGGTGGTGTGATGATGTTGTGATGATACTGCGATGATGCAGTGATGATACTGTGATGGTGCTGTGATGATGCTGATATAATGCTGTGATGATGCAGTGATTATGCAGTGATGATGTTGTTATGACACTGTGGTGATTTTGTGATTATGCTGTGATGATGCAGTGATGATACTGTGATGATGCAGTGATGACGCTGTGTTGATGCAGAGATGATGCTGCGATGATGATGTTGTGATGCTGTGATGATGCTATGATTATGTTGCGATGACTCTGTGATGATGCAGTGATGATGCAGTGATGATGGTGTGATGATGCTGTGATGATGCAGTGATTATGCAGTGATGATGCTGTGATGACACTGTGGTGATTTTGTGATGATGCTGTGATGATGCAGTGATGATACTGTGGTGATGCAGTGATGACGCTGTGTTGATGCAGAGATGACGCTGCGATGATGATGTTGTGATGCTGTGATGATGCTATGATTCTGTTGCGATGACTCTGTGATGATGCAGTGATGATGCTGTGATGATGCTGTGATGATGGTGTGATGATGCAGTGATTATGCAGTGATGATGCTGTGATGACACTGTGATGATGCTGTGACGATGCAGTCATGATGCAGTGATGAAAGTGTGATGATGCTGTGAAGACGCTCTGATGATGCTGTGATGACGCAGTGATGATGATGTGATGATACAGTGATGACGCTGTGATGATTATCTGATGATGCAGTGATGATGCACTGATGATGCTGTGATGGTGGTGTGATGATGTTGTGATGATGTAGTGATGATGCAGGGATGATGCAGTGATGATGCTGTGATGACACTGTGATGATGCAGTGATGATACTGTGATGATGCAGTGATGACGCTGCGATGATGATGTTGTGATGCTGTGATGATGCAGTGGTGATGGTGTGATGATGATGCTCTGATGATGCAGTGATGATGCAGTGATGATGCTGTTATGACACTGTGATGATGTTGTGATGATGCAGTGATGATGCTGTGATGATGCAGTGATGACGCTGTGATGATATTGTGTAGTTGATGTGATGATGCAGTGATGATGCAGAGATGATGCAGTGATGATGCTGTGATGATGCTGTGATGATGCAGCGATTATTCAGTGATAATGCTGTGATGATGCTTTGATGACGCTGTGATGATGCTGTGATAATACTGTTATGATGCAGTGATGATGGTGTGATGATGCAGTGAGGATGCAGTGATGATGCAGTGATGATGCTGTGATGACACTGTGGTGATTTTGTGATGATTCTGTGACGATGCCGTGATGATACTGTGATGATGCAGTGATGACGCTGTGTTGATGCAGAGATGATGCTGCGATGATGATGTTGTGATGCTGTGATGATGCTATGATTATGTTGTGATGACTCTGTGATGATGCAGTGATGATGCAGTGATGGTGGTGTGATGATGCTGTGATGATGCAGTGATTATGCAGTTATGATGCTGTGATGACACTGTGATGATGCTGTGACGATGCAGTGATGATGCAGTGATGATGGTGTGATGATGCTGTGAAGACGCTCTGACGATGCTGTGATGATGCAGTGATGACGCTGTGATGATTATCTGATGATGCAGTGATGATGCACTGATGATGCTGTGATGGTGGTGTGATGATGTTGTGATGATGTAGTGATGGTGCAGGGATGATGTTGTGATGATGCTGTGATGTCTCTGTGGTGATGCTGTAATGATGCTGTGATGATGCAGTGATGATACTGTGATGATGCTGTGATGACACTGTGATGATGTTGTGATGATGCTGCGATGATGCAGTGATGATACTGTGATGATGCAGTGATGACGCTGTGTTGATGTAGTGATGAGGCTGCGATGATGATATTGTGATGATGTAGTGGTGATGGTGTGATGATGCTCTGATGATGCAGTGATGATGCAGTGATCATGATGTGATGACACTGTGATGATGCACTGATGATGCTGTGACTATGCAGTGATGATGCTGTGATGATGCAGTGTTGACCATGCGATGATGCTGTCATGAGGCAGTGATGAAGCAGTTAAGATGCTGTGATGATGCTCTGATGACACTCTGATGATGCTGTGATGATGCAGTAATGATGCTGTGATGATGCAGCGATGATGCTCTGATGATGCAATGATGATGCTCTGATGACGCTGTGATGATGCAGTAATAAGCAGTAATGATGCTGTGATGATGCTGTGATGATGCTTTGATGATGCAGTGATTATGCAGTGATGATGGTGTGATGACGGTCTAATGATGCTGTGATGATGCTGATATAATGCAGTGATGATGCAGTGATTATGCTGTGATTTTGGTGTGATGATGCAGTGATTATGCAGTGATGATGCTCTGATGACGCTCTAATCATGCTCTGATGATGCTGTGATGATGCTGTGATGATGATGTGATGATGCTTTGATGATGCTGTGATGATGCAGTGATGACGCTGTGAAGACGCAGTTATGATGCTGTGATGATGCTGTGATGATGCTGTGATGATACAGTGATTATGCAGTGATGATGCTGTGATGATGCTGTGATGATGTTGTGTAGATGATGTGATGATGCTGTGATGACGCTGTGAAGATGCTGTGATGATGCAGTTTTGACCATGCTATGATGTTGTGATGACGCAGTGATGACGCTGCGATGACACTGTGATGACGCTGTGATGATGCAGTGATGCTGTGATGGCACTGTGATGATGCTGTGATGATGCTGTAATGACGCTCTGATGATGCTGTGATGATGCACTGATGATGTAGTGGTGATGCTCCGATGATGCAGTGATGATGCAGTAAGTAAGCAGTAATGATGCTGTGATGATGCTGTGATGAAGATGTGATTATGCAGTGATTACGCAGTCATGATATTGTGATGATGCAGTGATGACGCTCTCATGATGCAGTCATGATGCTGTGATGATGTAGTGATAATGCTATGATGACGCTGTGGTGATTTTGTGATGATGCTGTGATGATGCAGTGATGATGCAGTGATGATGCAGTGATCATGCTGTGATGACACTGTGATGATGCACTGATGATGCTGTGACTATGAAGTGATGATGCTGTGATGATGCAGTGTTGACCATGCGATGATGCTGTGATGAGGCAGTGATGATGCTGTGATGATGCTCTGATGATGCAGTGATTATGCAGTGATGATGCTGTGATGACACTGTGATGATGCTGTGACGATGCAGTGATGATGCAGTGATGATGGTGTGATGATGCTGTGAAGACGCTCTGATGATGCTGTGATGACGCAGTGATGATGATGTGATGATACAGTGATGACGCTGTGATGATTATCTGATGATGCACTGATGATGCACTGATGATGCTGTGATGGTGGTGTGATGATGTTGTGATGATGTAGTAATGGTGCAGGAATGATGCTGTGATGATGCTGTGATGACTCTGTGGTGATGCTGTAATGATGTTGTGATGATGCAGTGATGATGCTGTGATGACACTGTGATGATGTTGTGATGATGCTGTGATGATGCAGTGATGATGCTGTGATGACACTGTGATGATGTTGTGATGATGCTGCAATGATGCAGTGATGATACTGTGATGATGCAGTGATGACTCTGTGTTGCTGTAGTGATGACGCTGCGATGATGATGTTGTGATGATATTGTGATGATGCAGTGATGATGCAGTGGTGATGCTGTGATGATGCTCTGATGATGCAATGATTATGCAGTGATGATGCTGTTATGACACTGTGATGATGTTGTGATGATGCAGTGATGATGCTGTGATGATGCTGTGAAGACGCTCTGATGATGCTGTAATGATGCAGTGATGACGCTGTGATGATATTGAGTAGCTGATGTGATGATGCAGTGATGATGCAATGATGATGCAGAGATGATGCAGTGATGATGCTGTGATGATGCTTTGATGACGCTGTGATGATGCTGTGATAATACTGTGATGATGCAGTGATGATGGTGTGATGATGCTCTGATGATGCAGTGATTATGCAGTGATGATGCTGTGATGACACTGTGATGATGCTGTGACGATGCAGTGATGATGCCGTGATGATGGTGTGATGACACTGTGATGATGCACTGATGATGCTGTGTCTATGCAGTGATGATGCTGTGATGATGCAGTGTTGACCATGCGATGATGCTGTGATGAGGCAGTGATGAAGCAGTTAAGATGCTGTGATGATGCTCTGATGACACTCTGATGATGCTGTGATGATGCTGTGATGATGCAGTGATGATGCTATGATGATGCAATGATGATGCTCTGATGACGCTGTGATGATGCAGTAATAAGCAGTAATGATGCTGTGATGATGCTTTGATAATGCAGTTATTATGCAGTGATGATGGTGTGATGACGGTCTAATGATGCTGTGATGATGCAGTGATGATGCTGTGTTGATGCAGTGGTGATGCAGTGATTATGCTGTGATGATGGTGTGATGATGCAGTGATTATGCAGTGATGATGCTCTGATGACGCTCTAATCATGCTCTGATGATGCTGTGATGATGCTGTGATGATGATGTGATGATGCTTTGATGATGCAGGGATGATGCAGTGATGACGCAGTTATGATGCTGTGATGACGCTGTGATGATGCTTTGATGATACAGTGATTGTGCAGTGATGGTGCTGTGATGACACTGTGATGATGTTGTGTAGATGATGTGATGATGCTGTGATGACGCTGTGATGATGCAGTTTTAACCATGCGATGATGCTGTGATGACGCAGTGATAATGCAGTGATGACGCTGCGATGACACTGTGATGACGCTGTGATGATGCAGTGATGCTGTGATGACACTGTGATGATGCTGTGATGATGCTGTGATGACGCTCCGATGATGCTGTGATGATGCAGTGATGATGATGTGATGATGCAGTGATGATGCAATGATGATGTAGTGGTGATGCTCCGATGATGCAGTGATGATGGAGTAAGTAAGCAGTAATGATGCTGTGATGAAGATGTGATTATGCAGTGATTACGCAGTCATGATGTTGTGATGATGCAGTGATGATGCTCTGATGATGCAGTCATGATGCTGTGATGATGTAGTGATAATGCTATGATGACGCTGTGTTGATGCTGTTATGATTCTGTGATGATGCAGTGATGATGCAGTGATCATGCTGTGATGATGCTGATATAATGCTGTGATGATGCAGTGATTATGCAGTGATGATGCTGTGATGACACTGTGGTGATTTTTTTGATGATGCTGTGATGATGCAGTGATGATACTGTGATGATGCAGTGATGACGCTGTGTTGATGCAGAGATGACGCTGCGATGATGATGTTGTGATGCTGCGATTATGCTATGATTATGTTGCGATGACTCTGTGATGATGCAGTGATGATGCTGTGATGATGCAGTGATGATGGTGTGATGATGCTGTGATGATGCAGTGATTATGCAGTGATGATGCTGTGATGACACTGTGATGATGCTGTGACGATGCAGTCATGATGCAGTGATGAAAGTGTGATGATGCTGTGAAGACGCTCTGATGATGCATTGATGACTCAGTGATGACGCTGTGTTGATGCAGAGATGACGCTGCGATGATGATGTTGTGATGCGGTGATGATGCTATGATTATGTTGCGATGACTCTGTGATGATGCAGTGATGATGCAGTGATGATGGTGTGATGATGCTCTGATGATGCAGTGATTATGCAGTGATGATGCTTTGATGACACTGTGATGATGCTGTGACGATGCAGTGATGATGCAGTGATGATGGTGTGATGATGCTGTGAAGACGCTCTGATGATGCAGTGATAATGCACTGATGATGCTGTGATGGTGGTGTGATGATGTTGTGATGATGTAGTGATGGTGCAGGGATGATGCTCTGATGATGCTGTGATGTCTCTGTGGTGATGCTGTAATGATGCTGTGATGATGCAGTGATGATACTGTGATGATGCTGTGATGACACTGTGATGATGTTGTGATGATGCTGCGATGATGCAGTGATGATACTGTGATGATGCAGTGATGACGCTGTGTTGATGTAGTGATGAGGCTGCGATGATGATATTGTGATGATGCAGTGATGATGCAGTGGTGATGGTGTGATGATGCTCTGATGATGCAGTGATTATGCAGTGATGATGCTGTGATGACTCTGTGATGATGCAGTGATGATGCAGTGATCATGCTGTGATGACACTGTGATGATGCACTGATGATGCTGTGACTATGCAGTGATGATGCTGTGATGATGCAGTGTTGACCATGCGATGATGCTGTGATGAGGCAGTGATGAAGCAGTTAAGATGCTGTGATGATGCTGTGATGACGCTCCGATGATGCTGTGATGATGCAGTGATGATGCTGTGATGATGCAGTGATGATGCTCTGATGATGCAATGATGATGCTCTGATGACGCTGTGATGATGCAGTAATAAGCAGTAATGATGCTGTGATGATGCTTTGATGATGCAGTGATTATGCAGTGATGATGGTGTGATGACGGTCTAATGATGCAGTGATGATGCTGGGTTGATGCAGTGATGATGCAGTGATTATGCTGTGATGATGGTGTGATGATGCAGTGATTATGCAGTGATGATGCTCTGATGACGCTCTAATCATGCTGTGATGATGCTGTGATGATGCTGTGATGATGATGTGATGATGCTTTGATGATGCAGGAATGATGCAGTGATGACGCTGTGAAGACGCAGTTATGATGCTGTGATGATGCTGTGATGATGCAGTGGTGATGATGTGATGATGCAGTTATGATGCAATGATGATGTAGTGGTGATGCTCCGATGACGCAGTGATGATGCAGTAAGTAAGCAGTAATGATGCTGTGATGAAGCTGTGATTAGGCAGTGATGAAGCAGTTAAGATGCTGTGGTTATGCTGTGATGACACTCTGATGATGCTGTGATGATGCAGTGATGATGCTGTGATGATGCAGTGGTGATGCAATGATGATGCTCTGATGACGCTGTGATGATGCAGTAATAAGCAGTAATGATGCTGTGATGATGCTGTGATGATGCTTTGATGATGCAGTGATTATGCAGTGATGATGGTATGATGACGGTCTAATCATACTGTGATGATGCAGTGATGATGCTGTGATGATGCTGTGATGATGATGTGATGATGCTTTGATGATGCAGGGATGATGCAGTGATGACGCTGTGAAGACGCTTTGATGACGCTGTGATGATGCAGTGAGGATGCTGTGATGATGCAGTGATGATGCAGTGATCATGCTGTGATGATGCTGTGATGATGCTGATATAATGCTGTGATGATGCAGTGATTATGCAGTGATGATGCTGTGATGAGACTGTGGTGATTTTTTGATGATGCTGTGATGATGCAGTGATGATACTGTGATGATGCAGTGATTACGCTGTGTTGATGCAGAGATGACGCTGCGATGATGATGTTGTGATGCTGTGATGATGCTATGATTCTGTTGCGATGACTCTGTGATGATGCAGTGATGATGCTGTGATGATGCAGTGATGATGCTGTGATGATGGTGTGATGATGCAGTGATTATGCAGTGATGATGCTGTGATGACACTGTGATGATGCTGTGACGATGCTGTGATGATGCTGTGATGATGCTGTGATGATGCAGTGATGATACTGTGATGATGCAGTGATTACGCTGTGTTGATGCAGAGATGACGCTGCGATGATGATGTTGTGATGCTGTGATGATGCTATGATTCTGTTGCGATGACTCTGTGATGATGCAGTGATGATGCTGTGATGATGCAGTGATGATGCTGTGATGATGGTGTGATGATGCAGTGATTATGCAGTGATGATGCTGTGATGACACTGTGATGATGCTGTGACGATGCTGTGATGATGCTGTGATGATGATGTGATGATGCTTTGATGATGCAGGGATGATGCAGTGATGACGCAGTTATGATGCTGTGATGACGCTGTGATGATGCTTTGATGATACAGTGATTGTGCAGTGATGGTGCTGTGATGACACTGTGATGATGTTGTGTAGATGATGTGATGATGCTGTGATGACGCTGTGATGATGCAGTTTTAACCATGCGATGATGCTGTGATGACGCAGTGATAATGCAGTGATGACGCTGCGATGACACTGTGATGACGCTGTGATGATGCAGTGATGCTGTGATGACACTGTGATGATGCTGTGATGATGCTGTGATGACGCTCCGATGATGCTGTGATGATGCAGTGATGATGATGTGATGATGCAGTGATGATGCAATGATGATGTAGTGGTGATGCTCCGATGATGCAGTGATGATGGAGTAAGTAAGCAGTAATGATGCTGTGATGAAGATGTGATTATGCAGTGATTACGCAGTCATGATGTTGTGATGATGCAGTGATGATGCTCTGATGATGCAGTCATGATGCTGTGATGATGTAGTGATAATGCTATGATGACGCTGTGTTGATGCTGTTATGATTCTGTGATGATGCAGTGATGATGCAGTGATCATGCTGTGATGATGCTGATATAATGCTGTGATGATGCAGTGATTATGCAGTGATGATGCTGTGATGACACTGTGGTGATTTTTTTGATGATGCTGTGATGATGCAGTGATGATACTGTGATGATGCAGTGATGACGCTGTGTTGATGCAGAGATGACGCTGCGATGATGATGTTGTGATGCTGTGATGATGCTATGATTCTGTTGCGATGACTCTGTGATGATGCAGTGATGATGCTGTGATGATGCAGTGATGATGCTGTGATGATGGTGTGATGATGCAGTGATTATGCAGTGATGATGCTGTGATGACACTGTGATGATGCTGTGACGATGCAGTCATGATGCAGTGATGAAAGTGTGATGATGCTGTGAAGACGCTCTGATGATGCTGTGATGACGCAGTGATGATGATGTGATGATACAGTGATGACGCTGTGATGATTATCTGATGATGCAGTGATGATGCACTGATGATGCTGTGATGGTGGTGTGATGATGTTGTGATGATGTAGTGATGATGCAGGGATGATGCAGTGATGATGCAGTGATGACACTGTGATGATGCAGTGATGATACTGTGATGATGCAGTGATGACGCTGTGTTGATGTAGTGATGACGCTGCGATGATGATGTTGTGATGCTGTGATGATGCAGTGGTGATGGTGTGATGATGATGCTCTGATGATGCAGTGATGATGCAGTGATGATGCTGTTATGACACTGTGATGATGTTGTGATGATGCAGTGATGATGCTGTGATGATGCAGTGATGACGCTGTGATGATATTGTGTAGTTGATGTGATGATGCAGTGATGATGCAGAGATGATGCAGTGATGATGCTGTGATAATGCTGTGATGATGCAGCGATTATTCAGTGATAATGCTGTGATGATGCTTTGATGACTCTGTGATGATGCTGTGATAATACTGTTATGATGCAGTGATGATGGTGTGATGATGCAGTGAGGATGCAGTGATAATGCAGTGATGATGCTGTGATGACACTGTGGTGATTTTGTGATGATTCTGTGATGATGCAGTGATGATACTGTGATGATGCAGTGATGACGCTGTGTTGATGCAGAGATGGCGCTGCGATGATGATGTTGTGATGCTGTGATGATGCTATGATTATGTTGCGATGACTCTGTGATGATGCAGTGATGATGCAGTGATGATGGTGTGATGATGCTGTGATGATGCAGTGATTATGCAGTGATGATGCTGTGATGACACTGTGATGATGCTGTGACGATGCAGTGATGATGCAGTGATGATGGTGTGATGATGCTGTGAAGACGCTCTGATGATGCTGTGATGACGCTGTGATGATTATCTGATGATGCAGTGATGATGCACTGATGATGCTGTGATGGTGGTGTGATGATGTTGTGATGATGTAGTGATGGTGCAGGGATGATGCTGTGATGATGCTGTGATGTCTCTGTGGTGATGCTGTAATGATGCTGTGATGATGCAGCGATGACGCTCTGATGATGCAATGATGATGCTCTGATGACGCTGTGATGATGCAGTGATTATGCAGTGATGATGCTGTGATGACGGTCTAATGATGCTGTGATGATGCTGATATAATGCAGTGATGATGCAGTGATTATGCTGTGATTTTGGTGTGATGATGCAGTGATTATGCAGTGATGATGCTCTGATGACGCTCTAATCATGCTCTGATGATGCAGTGATGACCCTGTGAAGACGCAGTTATGATGCTGTGATGATGCTGTGATGATGCTGTGATGATACAGTGATTATGCAGTGATGATGCTGTGATGACACTGTGATGATGTTGTGTAGATGATGTGATGATGCTGTGATGACGCTGTGATGATGCTGTGATGATGCAGTTTTGACCATGCTATGATGTTGTGATGACGCAGTGATGACGCTGCGATGACACTGTGATGACGCTGTGATGATGCAGTGATGCTGTGATGGCACTGTGATGATGCTGTGATGATGCTGTAATGACGCTCTGATGATGCTGTGATGATGCAGTGATGATGATGTGATGATGCAGTTATGATGCAATGATGATGTAGTGGTGATGCTCCGATGATGCAGTGATGATGCAGTAAGTAAGCAGTAATGATGCTGTGATGATGCTGTGATGAAGATGTTATTATGCAGTGATTACGCAGTCATGATGTTGTGATGATGCAGTGATGATGCTCTCATGATGCAGTCATGATGCTGTGATGATGTAGTGATAATGCTATGATGACGCTGTGGTGATTTTGTGATGATGCTGTGATGATGCAGTGATGATGCAGTGATGATGCAGTGATCATGCTGTGATGACACTGTGATGATGCACTGATGATGCTGTGACTATGCAGTGATGATGCTGTGATGATGCAGTGTTGACCATGCGATGATGCTGTGATGAGGCAGTGATGATGCTGTGATGATGCTCTGATGATGCAGTGATTATGCAGTGATGATGCTGTGATGACACTGTGATGATGCTGTGACGATGCAGTGATGATGCAGTGATGATGGTGTGATGATGCTGTGAAGACGCTCTGATGATGCTGTGATGACGCAGTGATGATGATGTGATGATACAGTGATGACGCTGTGATGATTATCTGATGATGCAGTGATGATGCACTGATGATGCTGTGATGGTGGTGTGATGATGTAGTAATGGTGCAGGGATGATGCTGTGATGATGCTGTGATGACTCTGTGGTGATGCTGTAATGATGCTGTGATGATGCAGTGATGATGCTGTGATGACACTGTGATGATGTTGTGATGATGCTGTGATGATGCAGTGATGATGCTGTGATGACACTGTGATGATGTTGTGATGATGCTGCAATGATGCAGTGATGATACTGTGATGATGCAGTGATGACGCTGTGTTGCTGTAGTGATGACGCTGCGATGATGATGTTGTGATGATGTTGTGATGATGCAGTGATGATGCAGTGGTGATGCTGTGATGATGCAGTGATGATGCAATGATGATGCAGAGATGATGCTGTTATGACACTGTGATGATGTTGTGATGATGCAGTGATGATGCTGTGATGATGCTGTGAAGACGCTCTGATGATGCTGTAATGATGCAGTGATGACGCTGTGATGATATTGAGTAGCTGATGTGATGATGCAGTGATGATGCAATGATGATGCAGAGATGATGCAGTGATGATGCTGTGATGATGCTTTGATGACGCTGTGATGATGCTGTGATAATACTGTGATGATGCAGTGATGATGGTGTGATGATGCTCTGATGATGCAGTGATTATGCAGTGATGATGCTGTGATGACACTGTGATGATGCTGTGACGATGCAGTGATGATGCCGTGATGATGGTGTGATGACACTGTGATGATGCACTGATGATGCTGTGTCTATGCAGTGATGATGCTGTGATGATGCAGTGTTGACCATGCGATGATGCTGTGATGAGGCAGTGATGAAGCAGTTAAGATGCTGTGATGATGCTCTGATGACACTCTGATGATGCTGTGATGATGCTGTGATGATGCAGTGATGATGCTATGATGATGCAATGATGATGCTCTGATGACGCTGTGATGATGCAGTAATAAGCAGTAATGATGCTGTGATGATGCTTTGATAATGCAGTTATTATGCAGTGATGATGGTGTGATGACGGTCTAATGATGCTGTGATGATGCAGTGATGATGCTGTGTTGATGCAGTGGTGATGCAGTGATTATGCTGTGATGATGGTGTGATGATGCAGTGATTATGTAGTGATGATGCTCTGATGACGCTCTAATCATGCTCTGATGATGGTGTGATGATGCTGTGATGATGATGTGATGATGCTTTGATGATGCAGGGATGATGCAGTGATGACGCAGTTATGATGCTGTGATGACGCTGTGATGATGCTTTGATGATACAGTGATTGTGCAGTGATGGTGCTGTGATGACACTGTGATGATGTTGTGTAGATGATGTGATGATGCTGTGATGACGCTGTGATGATGCAGTTTTAACCATGCGATGATGCTGTGATGACGCAGTGATAATGCAGTGATGACGCTGCGATGACACTGTGATGACGCTGTGATGATGCAGTGATGCTGTGATGACACTGTGATGATGCTGTGATGATGCTGTGATGACGCTCTGATGATGCTGTGATGATGCAGTGATGATGATGTGATGATGCAGTGATGATGCAATGATGATGTAGTGGTGATGCTCCGATGATGCAGTGATGATGGAGTAAGTAAGCAGTAATGATGTTGTGATGAAGATGTGATTATGCAGTGATTACGCAGTCATGATGTTGTGATGATGCAGTGATGATGCTCTGATGATGCAGTCATGATGCTGTGATGATGTAGTGATAATGCTATGATGACGCTGTGTTGATGCTGTTATGATTCTGTGATGATGCAGTGATGATGCAGTGATCATGCTGTGATGATGCTGATATAATGCTGTGATGATGCAGTGATTATGCAGTGATGATGCTGTGATGACACTGTGGTGATTTTTTTGATGATGCTGTGATGATGCAGTGATGATACTGTGATGATGCAGTGATGACGCTGTGTTGATGCAGAGATGACGCTGCGATGATGATGTTGTGATGCTGCGATTATGCTATGATTATGTTGCGATGACTCTGTGATGATGCAGTGATGATGCTGTGATGATGCAGTGATGATGCTGTGATGATGCTGTGATGGTGCAGTGATTATGCAGTGATGATGCTGTGATGACACTGTGATGATGCTGTGACGATGCAGTGATGATGCAGTGATGATGGTGTGATGATGCTGTGAAGACGCTCTGATGATGCATTGATGACTCAGTGATGACGCTGTGTTGATGCAGAGATGACGCTGCGATGATGATGTTGTGATGCGGTGATGATGCTATGATTATGTTGCGATGACTCTGTGATGATGCAGTGATGATGCAGTGATGATGGTGTGATGATGCTCTGATGATGCAGTGATTATGCAGTGATGATGCTGTGATGACACTGTGATGATGCTGTGACGATGCAGTGATGATGCAGTGATGATGGTGTGATGATGCTGTGAAGACGCTCTGATGATGCAGTGATGATGCACTGATGATGCTGTGATGGTGGTGTGATGATGTTGTGATGATGTAGTGATGGTGCAGGGATGATGCTCTGATGATGCTGTGATGATGCAGTGATCATGATGTGATGACACTGTGATGATGCAGTGTTGATACTGTGATGATGCTGTGATGACACTGTGATGATGTTGTGATGATGCTGCGATGATGCAGTGATGATACTGGTATGATACAGTGATGACGCTGTGTTGATGTAGTGATGAGGCTGCGATGATGATATTGTGATGATGCAGTGATGATGAAGTGGTGATGGTGTGATGATGCTCTGATGATGCAGTGATTATGCAGTGATGATGCTGTGATGACTCTGTGATGATACAGTGATGATGCAGTGATCATGCTGTGATGACACTGTGATGATGCACTGATGATGCTGTGACTATGCAGTGATGATGCTGTGATGATGCAGTGTTGACCATGCGATGATGCTGTGAAGAGGCAGTGATGAAGCAGTTAAGATGCTGTGATGATGCTGTGATGACGCTCCGATGATGCTGTGATGATGCAGTGATGATGCTGTGATGATGCAGTGTTGATGCTCTGATGATGCAATGATGATGCTCTGATGACGCTGTGATGATGCAGTAATGATGCTGTGATGATGCTGTGATGATGCTTTGATGATGCAGTGATTATGCAGTGATGATGGTGTGATGACGGTCTAATGATGCAGTGATGATGCTGGGTTGATGCAGTGATGATGCAGTGATTATGCTGTGATTATGGTGTGATGATGCAGTGATTATGCAGTGATGATGCTCTGATGACGCTCTAATCATGCTGTGATGATGCTGTGATGATGCTGTGATGATGATGTGATGATGCTTTGATGATGCAGGAATGATGCAGTGATGACGCTGTGAAGACGCAGTTATGATGCTGTGATGATGCTGTGATGATGCTGTGATGATGCAGTGGTGATGATGTGATGATGCAGTGATTACGCTGTGTTGATGCAGAGATGACGCTGCGATGATGATGTTGTGATGCTGTGATGATGCTATGATTCTGTTGCGATGACTCTGTGATGATGGTGTGATGATGCTGTGATGATGATGTGATGATGCTTTGATGATGCAGGGATGATGCAGTGATGACGCAGTTATGATGCTGTGATGACGCTGTGATGATGCTTTGATGATACAGTGATTGTGCAGTGATGGTGCTGTGATGACACTGTGATGATGTTGTGTAGATGATGTGATGATGCTGTGATGACGCTGTGATGATGCAGTTTTAACCATGCGATGATGCTGTGATGACGCAGTGATAATGCAGTGATGACGCTGCGATGACACTGTGATGACGCTGTGATGATGCAGTGATGCTGTGATGACACTGTGATGATGCTGTGATGATGCTGTGATGACGCTCCGATGATGCTGTGATGATGCAGTGATGATGATGTGATGATGCAGTGATGATGCAATGATGATGTAGTGGTGATGCTCCGATGATGCAGTGATGATGGAGTAAGTAAGCAGTAATGATGCTGTGATGAAGATGTGATTATGCAGTGATTACGCAGTCATGATGTTGTGATGATGCAGTGATGATGCTCTGATGATGCAGTCATGATGCTGTGATGATGTAGTGATAATGCTATGATGACGCTGTGTTGATGCTGTTATGATTCTGTGATGATGCAGTGATGATGCAGTGATCATGCTGTGATGATGCTGATATAATGCTGTGATGATGCAGTGATTATGCAGTGATGATGCTGTGATGACACTGTGGTGATTTTTTTGATGATGCTGTGATGATGCAGTGATGATACTGTGATGATGCAGTGATGACGCTGTGTTGATGCAGAGATGACGCTGCGATGATGATGTTGTGATGCTGCGATTATGCTATGATTATGTTGCGATGACTCTGTGATGATGCAGTGATGATGCTGTGATGATGCAGTGATGATGGTGTGATGATGCTGTGATGATGCAGTGATTATGCAGTGATGATGCTGTGATGACACTGATGATGCTGTGACGATGCAGTGATGATGCAGTGATGATGGTGTGATGATGCTGTGAAGACGCTCTGATGATGCATTGATGACTCAGTGATGACGCTGTGTTGATGCAGAGATGACGCTGCGATGATGATGTTGTGATGCGGTGATGATGCTATGATTATGTTGCGATGACTCTGTGATGATGCAGTGATGATGCAGTGATGATGGTGTGATGATGCTCTGATGATGCAGTGATTATGCAGTGATGATGCTGTGATGACACTGTGATGATGCTGTGACGATGCAGTGATGATGCAGTGATGATGGTGTGATGATGCTGTGAAGACGCTCTGATGATGCAGTGATGATGCACTGATGATGCTGTGATGGTGGTGTGATGATGTTGTGATGATGTAGTGATGGTGCAGGGATGATGCTCTGATGATGCTGTGATGATGCAGTGATCATGATGTGATGACACTGTGATGATGCAGTGATGATACTGTGATGATGCTGTGATGACACTGTGATGATGTTGTGATGATGCTGCGATGATGCAGTGATGATACTGTGATGATGCAGTGATGACGCTGTGTTGATGTAGTGATGAGGCTGCGATGATGATATTGTGATGATGCAGTGGTGATGGTGTGATGATGCTCTGATGATGCAGTGATTATGCAGTGATGATGCTGTGATGACTCTGTGATGATGCAGTGATGATGCAGTGATCATGCTGTGATGACACTGTGATGATGCACTGATGATGCTGTGACTATGCAGTGATGATGCTGTGATGATGCAGTGTTGACCATGCGATGATGCTGTGATGAGGCAGTGATGAAGCAGTTAAGATGCTGTGATGATGCTGTGATAACGCTCCGATGATGCTGTGATGATGCAGTGATGATGCTGTGATGATGCAGTGATGATGCTCTGATGATGCAATGATGATGCTCTGATGACGCTGTGATGATGCAGTAATGATGCTGTGATGATGCTGTGATGATGCTTTGATGATGCAGTGATTATGCAGTGATGATGGTGTGATGACGGTCTAATGATGCAGTGATGATGCTGGGTTGATGCAGTGATGATGCAGTGATTATGCTGTGATTATGGTGTGATGATGCAGTGATTATGCAGTGATGATGCTCTGATGACGCTCTAATCATGCTGTGATGATGCTGTGATGATGCTGTGATGATGATGTGATGATGCTTTGATGATGCAGGAATGATGCAGTGATGACGCTGTGAAGACGCAGTTATGATGCTGTGATGATGCTGTGATGATGCTGTGATGATGCAGTGGTGATGATGTGATGATGCAGTGATTACGCTGTGTTGATGCAGAGATGACGCTGCGATGATGATGTTGTGATGCTGTGATGATGCTATGATTCTGTTGCGATGACTCTGTGATGATGCAGTGATGATGCTGTGATGATGCAGTGATGATGCTGTGATGATGGTGTGATGATGCTGTGATGATGATGTGATGATGCTTTGATGATGCAGGGATGATGCAGTGATGACGCAGTTATGATGCTGTGATGACGCTGTGATGATGCTTTGATGATACAGTGATTGTGCAGTGATGGTGCTGTGATGACACTGTGATGATGTTGTGTAGATGATGTGATGATGCTGTGATGACGCTGTGATGATGCAGTTTTAACCATGCGATGATGCTGTGATGACGCAGTGATAATGCAGTGATGACGCTGCGATGACACTGTGATGACGCTGTGATGATGCAGTGATGCTGTGATGACACTGTGATGATGCTGTGATGATGCTGTGATGACGCTCCGATGATGCTGTGATGATGCAGTGATGATGATGTGATGATGCAGTGATGATGCAATGATGATGTAGTGGTGATGCTCCGATGATGCAGTGATGATGGAGTAAGTAAGCAGTAATGATGCTGTGATGAAGATGTGATTATGCAGTGATTACGCAGTCATGATGTTGTGATGATGCAGTGATGATGCTCTGATGATGCAGTCATGATGCTGTGATGATGTAGTGATAATGCTATGATGACGCTGTGTTGATGCTGTTATGATTCTGTGATGATGCAGTGATGATGCAGTGATCATGCTGTGATGATGCTGATATAATGCTGTGATGATGCAGTGATTATGCAGTGATGATGCTGTGATGACACTGTGGTGATTTTTTTGATGATGCTGTGATGATGCAGTGATGATACTGTGATGATGCAGTGATGACGCTGTGTTGATGCAGAGATGACGCTGCGATGATGATGTTGTGATGCTGCGATTATGCTATGATTATGTTGCGATGACTCTGTGATGATGCAGTGATGATGCTGTGATGATGCAGTGATGATGGTGTGATGATGCTGTGATGATGCAGTGATTATGCAGTGATGATGCTGTGATGACACTGTGATGATGCTGTGACGATGCAGTGATGATGGTGTGATGATGCTGTGAAGACGCTCTGATGATGCATTGATGACTCAGTGATGACGCTGTGTTGATGCAGAGATGACGCTGCGATGATGATGTTGTGATGCTGTGATGATGCTATGATTATGTTGCGATGACTCTGTGATGATGCAGTGATGATGCAGTGATGATGGTGTGATGATGCTCTGATGATGCAGTGATTATGCAGTGATGATGCTGTGATGACACTGTGATGATGCTGTGACGATGCAGTGATGATGCAGTGATGATGGTGTGATGATGCTGTGAAGACGCTCTGATGATGCAGTGATGATGCACTGATGATGCTGTGATGGTGGTGTGATGATGTTGTGATGATGTAGTGATGGTGCAGGGATGATGCTCTGATGATGCTGTGATGTCTCTGTGGTGATGCTGTAATGATGCTGTGATGATGCAGTGATGATACTGTGATGATGCTGTGATGACACTGTGATGATGTTGTGATGATGCTGCGATGATGCAGTGATGATACTGTGATGATGCAGTGATGACGCTGTGTTGATGTAGTGATGATGCTCTGATGATGCAATGATGATGCTCTGATGACGTTGTGATGATGCAGTAATAAGCAGTAATGATGCTGTGATGATGCTGTGATGATGCTTTGATGATGCAGTGATTATGCAGTGATGATGGTGTGATGACGGTCTAATGATGCAGTGATGATGCTGGGTTGATGCAGTGATGATGCAGTGATTATGCTGTGATGATGGTGTGATGATGCAGTCATTATTCAGTGATGATGCTCTGATGACGCTCTAATCATGCTCTGATGATGCTGTGATGATGCTGTGATGATGATGTGATGATGCTTTGATGATGCAGGAATGATGCAGTGATGACGCTGTGAAGACGCAGTTATGATGCTGTGATGATGCTGTGATGATGCTGTGATGATGCAGTGGTGATGATGTGATGATGCAGTTATGATGCAATGATGATGTAGTGGTGATGCTCCGATGACGCAGTGATGATGCAGTAAGTAAGCAGTAATGATGCTGTGATAAAGCTGTGATTAGGCAGTGATGAAGCAGTTAAGATGCTGTGGTGATGCTCTGATGACACTCTGATGATGCTGTGATGATGCAGTGATGATGCTGTGATGATGCTGATATAATGCTGTGATGATGCAGTGATTATGCAGTGATGATGCTGTGATGACACTGTGGTGATTTTGTGATGATGCTGTGATGATGCAGTGATGATACTGTGATGATGCAGTGATGACGCTGTGTTGATGCAGAGATGACGCTGCGATGATGATGTTGTGATGCTGTGATGATGCTATGATTCTGTTGCGATGACTCTGTGATGATGATGTGATGATGCTGTGATGATGCAGTGATGATGGTGTGATGATGCTGTGATGATGCAGTGATTATGCTGTGATGACACTGTGATGATGCTGTGACGATGCAGTGATGATGCAGTGATGATGGTGTGATGATGCTGTGAAGACGCTCTGATGATGCTGTGATGACGCAGTGATGATGATGTGATGATACAGTGATGACGCTGTGATGATTATCTGATGATGCAGTGATGATGCACTGATGATGCTGTGATGGTGGTGTGATGATGTTGTGATGATGTAGTGATGGTGCAGGGATGATGCTGTGATGATGCTGTGATGTCTCTGTGGTGATGCTGTAATGATGCTGTGATGATGCAGTGATGATACTGTGATGATGCTGTGATGACGTTGTGATGATGCTGCGATGATGCAGTGATGATACTGTGATGATGCAGTGATGACGCTGTGTTGATGTAGTGATGAGGCTGCGATGATGATTTTGTGATGATGCAGTGATGATGCAGTGGTGATGGTGTGATGATGCTCTGATGATGCAGTGATTATGCAGTGATGATGCTGTGATGACTCTGTGATTATGCAGTGATGATGCAGTGATCTTGCTGTGATGATGCTGTGATGACGCTGTGTTGATGCAGAGATGACGCTGCGATGATGATGTTGTGATGCTGTGATGATGCTATGATTCTGTTGCGATGACTCTGTCATGATGCAGTGATGATGCTGTGATGATGCAGTGATGATGGTGTGATGATGCTCTGATGATGCAGTGATTATGCAGTGATGATGCTGTGATGACACTGTGATGATGCTGTGACGATGCAGTGATGATGCCATGATGATGGTGTGATGACACTGTGATGATGCACTGATGATGCTGTGTCTATGCAGTGATGATGCTGTGATGATGCAGTGTTGACCATGCGATGATGCTGTGATGAGGCAGTGATGAAGCAGTTAAGATGCTGTGATGATGCTCTGATGACACTCTGATGATGCTGTGATGATGCAGTGATGATGCTCTGATGATGCAATGATGATGCTCTGATGACGCTGTGATGATGCAGTAATAAGCAGTAATGATGCTGTGATGATGCTTTGATGATGCAGTTATTATGCAGTGATGATGGTGTGATGACGGTCTAATGATGCTGTGATGATGCAGTGATGATGCTGTGTTGATGCAGTGATGATGCAGTGATTATGCTGTGATGATGGTGTGATGATGCAGTGATGATGCAGTGATGATGCTCTGATGACGCTCTAATCATGCTCTGATGATGCTGTGATGATGCTGTGATGATGATGTGATGATGGTGTGATGATGCAGGGATGATGCAGTGATGACGCAGTTATGATGCTGTGATGACGCTGTGATGATGCTTTGATGATACAGTGATTATGCAGTGATGGTGCTGTGATGACACTGTGATGATGTTGTGTAGATGATGTGATGATGCTGTGATGACGCTGTGATGATGCAGTTTTGACCATGTGATGATGCTGTGATGACGCAGTGATAATGCAGTGATGACGCTGCGATGACACTGTGATGACGCTGTGATGATGCAGTGATGCTGTGATGACACTGTGATAATGCTGTGATGATGCTGTGATGACGCTCCGATGATGCTGTGATGATGCAGTGATGATGATGTGATGATGCAGTTATGATGCAATGATGATGTAGTGGTGATGCTCCGATGATGCAGTGATGATGGAGTAAGTAAGCAGTAATGATGCTGTGATGATGCTGTGATGAAGATGTGATTATGCAGTGATTACGCAGTCATGATGTTGTGATGATGCAGTGATGATGCTCTGATGATGCAGTCATGATGCTGTGATGATGTAGTGATAATGCTATGATGACGCTGTGGTGATGCTGTAATGATTCTGTGATGATACAGTGGTGATGCAGTGATCATGCTGTGATGATGCTGTGATGATGCTGATATAATGCTGTGATGATGCAGTGATTATGCAGTGATGATGCTTTGATGACGCTGTGATGATGCTGTGATAATACTGTGATGATGCAGTGATGATGGTGTGATGATGCTCTGATGATGCAGTGATTATGCAGTGATGATGCTGTGATGACACTGTGATGATGCTGTGACGATGCAGTGATTATGCCGTGATGATGGTGTGATGACACTGTGATGATGCACTGATGATGCTGTGTCTATGCAGTGATGATGCTGTGATGATGCAGTGTTGACCATGCGATGATGCTGTGATGAGGCAGTGATGAAGCAGTTAAGATGCTGTGATGATGCTCTGATGACACTCTGATGATGCTGTGATGATGCTGTGATGATGCAGTGATGATGCTATGATGATGCAATGATGATGCTCTGATGACGCTGTGATGATGCAGTAATAAGCAGTAATGATGCTGTGATGATGCTTTGATAATGCAGTTATTATGCAGTGATGATGGTGTGATGACGGTCTAATGATGCTGTGATGATGCAGTGATGATGCTGTGTTGATGCAGTGGTGATGCAGTGATTATGCTGTGATGATGGTGTGATGATGCAGTGATTATGCAGTGATGATGCTCTGATGACGCTCTAATCATGCTCTGATGATGCTGTGATGATGCTGTGATGATGATGTGATGATGCTTTGATGATGCAGGGATGATGCAGTGATGACGCAGTTATGATGCTGTGATGACGCTGTGATGATGCTTTGATGATACAGTGATTGTGCAGTGATGGTGCTGTGATGACACTGTGATGATGTTGTGTAGATGATGTGATGATGCTGTGATGACGCTGTGATGATGCAGTTTTAACCATGCGATGATGCTGTGATGACGCAGTGATAATGCAGTGATGACGCTGCGATGACACTGTGATGACGCTGTGATGATGCAGTGATGCTGTGATGACACTGTGATGATGCTGTGATGATGCTGTGATGACGCTCCGATGATGCTGTGATGATGCAGTGATGATGATGTGATGATGCAGTGATGATGCAATGATGATGTAGTGGTGATGCTCCGATGATGCAGTGATGATGGAGTAAGTAAGCAGTAATGATGCTGTGATGAAGATGTGATTATGCAGTGATTACGCAGTCATGATGTTGTGATGATGCAGTGATGATGCTCTGATGATGCAGTCATGATGCTGTGATGATGTAGTGATAATGCTATGATGACGCTGTGTTGATGCTGTTATGATTCTGTGATGATGCAGTGATGATGCAGTGATCATGCTGTGATGATGCTGATATAATGCTGTGATGATGCAGTGATTATGCAGTGATGATGCTGTGATGACACTGTGGTGATTTTTTTGATGATGCTGTGATGATGCAGTGATGATACTGTGATGATGCAGTGATGACGCTGTGTTGATGCAGAGATGACGCTGCGATGATGATGTTGTGATGCTGTGATTATGCTATGATTATGTTGCGATGACTCTGTGATGATGCAGTGATGATGCTGTGATGATGCAGTGATTATGCAGTGATGATGCTGTGATGACACTGTGATGATGCTGTGACGATGCAGTCATGATGCAGTGATGAAAGTGTGATGATGCTGTGAAGACGCTCTGATGATGCATTGATGACTCAGTGATGACGCTGTGTTGATGCAGAGATGACGCTGCGATGATGATGTTGTGATGCGGTGATGATGCTATGATTATGTTGCGATGACTCTGTGATGATGCAGTGATGATGCAGTGATGATGGTGTGATGATGCTCTGATGATGCAGTGATTATGCAGTGATGATGCTTTGATGACACTGTGATGATGCTGTGACGATGCAGTGATGATGCAGTGATGATGGTGTGATGATGCTGTGAAGACGCTCTGATGATGCAGTGATAATGCACTGATGATGCTGTGATGGTGGTGTGATGATGTTGTGATGATGTAGTGATGGTGCAGGGATGATGCTCTGATGATGCTGTGATGTCTCTGTGGTGATGCTGTAATGATGCTGTGATGATGCAGTGATGATACTGTGATGATGCTGTGATGACACTGTGATGATGTTGTGATGATGCTGCGATGATGCAGTGATGATACTGTGATGATGCAGTGATGACGCTGTGTTGATGTAGTGATGAGGCTGCGATGATGATATTGTGATGATGCAGTGATGATGCAGTGGTGATGGTGTGATGATGCTCTGATGATGCAGTGATTATGCAGTGATGATGCTGTGATGACTCTGTGATGATGCAGTGATGATGCAGTGAGCATGCTGTGATGACACTGTGATGATGCACTGATGATGCTGTGACTATGCAGTGATGATGCTGTGATGATGCAGTGTTGACCATGCGATGATGCTGTGATGAGGCAGTGATGAAGCAGTTAAGATGCTGTGATGATGCTGTGATGACGCTCCGATGATGCTGTGATGATGCAGTGATGATGCTGTGATGATGCAGTGATGATGCTCTGATGATGCAATGATGATGCTCTGATGACGCTGTGATGATGCAGTAATAAGCAGTAATGATGCTGTGATGATGCTTTGATGATGCAGTGATTATGCAGTGATGATGGTGTGATGACGGTCTAATGATGCAGTGATGATGCTGGGTTGATGCAGTGATGATGCAGTGATTATGCTGTGATGATGGTGTGATGATGCAGTGATTATGCAGTGATGATGCTCTGATGACGCTCTAATCATGCTGTGATGATGCTGTGATGATGCTTTGATGATGCAGGAATGATGCAGTGATGACGCTGTGAAGACGCAGTTATGATGCTGTGATGATGCTGTGATGATGCAGTGGTGATGATGTGATGATGCAGTTATGATGCAATGATGATGTAGTGGTGATGCTCCGATGACGCAGTGATGATGCAGTAAGTAAGCAGTAATGATGCTGTGATGAAGCTGTGATTAGGCAGTGATGAAGCAGTTAAGATGCTGTGGTGATGCTGTGATGACACTCTGATGATGCTGTGATGATGCAGTGATGATGCTGTGATGATGCAGTGGTGATGCAATGATGATGCTCTGATGACGCTGTGATGATGCAGTAATAAGCAGTAATGATGCTGTGATGATGCTGTGATGATGCTTTGATGATGCAGTGATTATGCAGTGATGATGGTATGATGACGGTCTAATCATACTGTGATGATGCAGTGATGATGCTGTGATGATGCTGTGATGATGATGTGATGATGCTTTGATGATGCAGGGATGATGCAGTGATGACGCTGTGAAGACGCTTTGATGACGCTGTGATGATGCAGTGAGGATGCTGTGATGATGCAGTGATGATGCAGTGATCATGCTGTGATGATGCTGTGATGATGCTGATATAATGCTGTGATGATGCAGTGATTATGCAGTGATGATGCTGTGATGAGACTGTGGTGATTTTTTGATGATGCTGTGATGATGCAGTGATGATACTGTGATGATGCAGTGATTACGCTGTGTTGATGCAGAGATGACGCTGCGATGATGATGTTGTGATGCTGTGATGATGCTATGATTCTGTTGCGATGACTCTGTGATGATGCAGTGATGATGCTGTGATGATGCAGTGATGATGCTGTGATGATGGTGTGATGATGCAGTGATTATGCAGTGATGATGCTGTGATGACACTGTGATGATGCTGTGACGATGCTGTGATGATGCTGTGATGATGATGTGATGATGCTTTGATGATGCAGGGATGATGCAGTGATGACGCAGTTATGATGCTGTGATGACGCTGTGATGATGCTTTGATGATACAGTGATTGTGCAGTGATGGTGCTGTGATGACACTGTGATGATGTTGTGTAGATGATGTGATGATGCTGTGATGACGCTGTGATGATGCAGTTTTAACCATGCGATGATGCTGTGATGACGCAGTGATAATGCAGTGATGACGCTGCGATGACACTGTGATGACGCTGTGATGATGCAGTGATGCTGTGATGACACTGTGATGATGCTGTGATGATGCTGTGATGACGCTCCGATGATGCTGTGATGATGCAGTGATGATGATGTGATGATGCAGTGATGATGCAATGATGATGTAGTGGTGATGCTCCGATGATGCAGTGATGATGGAGTAAGTAAGCAGTAATGATGCTGTGATGAAGATGTGATTATGCAGTGATTACGCAGTCATGATGTTGTGATGATGCAGTGATGATGCTCTGATGATGCAGTCATGATGCTGTGATGATGTAGTGATAATGCTATGATGACGCTGTGTTGATGCTGTTATGATTCTGTGATGATGCAGTGATGATGCAGTGATCATGCTGTGATGATGCTGATATAATGCTGTGATGATGCAGTGATTATGCAGTGATGATGCTGTGATGACACTGTGGTGATTTTTTTGATGATGCTGTGATGATGCAGTGATGATACTGTGATGATGCAGTGATGACGCTGTGTTGATGCAGAGATGACGCTGCGATGATGATGTTGTGATGCTGTGATGATGCTATGATTCTGTTGCGATGACTCTGTGATGATGCAGTGATGATGCTGTGATGATGCAGTGATGATGCTGTGATGATGGTGTGATGATGCAGTGATTATGCAGTGATGATGCTGTGATGACACTGTGATGATGCTGTGACGATGCAGTCATGATGCAGTGATGAAAGTGTGATGATGCTGTGAAGACGCTCTGATGATGCTGTGATGACGCAGTGATGATGATGTGATGATACAGTGATGACGCTGTGATGATTATCTGATGATGCAGTGATGATGCACTGATGATGCTGTGATGGTGGTGTGATGATGTTGTGATGATGTAGTGATGATGCAGGGATGATGCAGTGATGATGCTGTGATGACACTGTGATGATGCAGTGATGATACTGTGATGATGCAGTGATGACGCTGTGTTGATGTAGTGATGACGCTGCGATGATGATGTTGTGATGCTGTGATGATGCAGTGGTGATGGTGTGATGATGATGCTCTGATGATGCAGTGATGATGCAGTGATGATGCTGTTATGACACTGTGATGATGTTGTGATGATGCAGTGATGATGCTGTGATGATGCAGTGATGACGCTGTGATGATATTGTGTAGTTGATGTGATGATGCAGTGATGATGCAGAGATGATGCAGTGATGATGCTGTGATGATGCTGTGATGATGCAGCGATTATTCAGTGATAATGCTGTGATGATGCTTTGATGACGCTGTGATGATGCTGTGATAATACTGTTATGATGCAGTGATGATGGTGTGATGATGCAGTGAGGATGCAGTGATAATGCAGTGATGATGCTGTGATGACACTGTGGTGATTTTGTGATGATTCTGTGATGATGCAGTGATGATACTGTGATGATGCAGTGATGACGCTGTGTTGATGCAGAGATGGCGCTGCGATGATGATGTTGTGATGCTGTGATGATGCTATGATTATGTTGCGATGACTCTGTGATGATGCAGTGATGATGCAGTGATGATGGTGTGATGATGCTGTGATGATGCAGTGATTATGCAGTGATGATGCTGTGATGACACTGTGATGATGCTGTGACGATGCAGTGATGATGCAGTGATGATGGTGTGATGATGCTGTGAAGACGCTCTGATGATGCTGTGATGACGCTGTGATGATTATCTGATGATGCAGTGATGATGCACTGATGATGCTGTGATGGTGGTGTGATGATGTAGTGATGGTGCAGGGATGATGCTGTGATGATGCTGTGATGTCTCTGTGGTGATGCTGTAATGATGCTGTGATGATGCAGCGATGACGCTCTGATGATGCAATGATGATGCTCTGATGACGCTGTGATGATGCAGTGATTATGCAGTGATGATGCTGTGATGACGGTCTAATGATGCTGTGATGATGCTGATATAATGCAGTGATGATGCAGTGATTATGCTGTGATTTTGGTGTGATGATGCAGTGATTATGCAGTGATGATGCTCTGATGACGCTCTAATCATGCTCTGATGATGCAGTGATGACGCTGTGAAGACGCAGTTATGATGCTGTGATGATGCTGTGATGATGCTGTGATGATACAGTGATTATGCAGTGATGATGCTGTGATGACACTGTGATGATGTTGTGTAGATGATGTGATGATGCTGTGATGACGCTGTGATGATGCTGTGATGATGCAGTTTTGACCATGCTATGATGTTGTGATGACGCAGTGATGACGCTGCGATGACACTGTGATGACGCTGTGATGATGCAGTGATGCTGTGATGGCACTGTGATGATGCTGTGATGATGCTGTAATGACGCTCTGATGATGCTGTGATGATGCAGTGATGATGATGTGATGATGCAGTTATGATGCAATGATGATGTAGTGGTGATGCTCCGATGATGCAGTGATGATGCAGTAAGTAAGCAGTAATGATGCTGTGATGATGCTGTGATGAAGATGTTATTATGCAGTGATTACGCAGTCATGATGTTGTGATGATGCAGTGATGATGCTCTCATGATGCAGTCATGATGCTGTGATGATGTAGTGATAATGCTATGATGACGCTGTGGTGATTTTGTGATGATGCTGTGATGATGCAGTGATGATGCAGTGATGATGCAGTGATCATGCTGTGATGACACTGTGATGATGCACTGATGATGCTGTGACTATGCAGTGATGATGCTGTGATGATGCAGTGTTGACCATGCGATGATGCTGTGATGAGGCAGTGATGATGCTGTGATGATGCTCTGATGATGCAGTGATTATGCAGTGATGATGCTGTGATGACACTGTGATGATGCTGTGACGATGCAGTGATGATGCAGTGATGATGGTGTGATGATGCTGTGAAGACGCTCTGATGATGCTGTGATGACGCAGTGATGATGATGTGATGATACAGTGATGACGCTGTGATGATTATCTGATGATGCACTGATGATGCACTGATGATGCTGTGATGGTGGTGTGATGATGTTGTGATGATGTAGTAATGGTGCAGGGATGATGCTGTGATGATGCTGTGATGACTCTGTGGTGATGCTGTAATGATGCTGTGATGATGCAGTGATGATGCTGTGATGACACTGTGATGATGTTGTGATGATGCTGTGATGATGCAGTGATGATGCTGTGATGACACTGTGATGATGTTGTGATGATGCTGCAATGATGCAGTGATGATACTGTGATGATGCAGTGATGACGCTGTGTTGCTGTAGTGATGACGCTGCGATGATGATGTTGTGATGATGTTGTGATGATGCAGTGATGATGCAGTGGTGATGCTGTGATGATGCAGTGATGATGCAATGATGATGCAGAGATGATGCTGTTATGACACTGTGATGATGTTGTGATGATGCAGTGATGATGCTGTGATGATGCTGTGAAGACGCTCTGATGATGCTGTAATGATGCAGTGATGACGCTGTGATGATATTGAGTAGCTGATGTGATGATGCAGTGATGATGCAATGATGATGCAGAGATGATGCAGT